>OY728128.1:744805856-746055856 GCA_963277665.1 Viscum album
AAAATCCCAAAAATTCACCCTAGGCTATAATTGATATTCCGAATTTAAAAATAAAGTATATTTTACAAAATTCAAAACATATAAGTCACATTAATTAATTTAATAATTAATTCCCGCTGTCAGAACAAATAGCGTGTTTTTATAAAACAATAAGTATCAATAGATTGACACTAGTTTAAGTCTGATTTCAAAGTGAAATTAATTCCAACGACCACTATTGGATTTAATGGTATAAATATATTCTAATTTCACTTTAAAACAAATTCAAAAGATAATATAATCATATAAATAAATTATATTAAAAATAGGTTTTGAATTAAAATACAACATTTTACACTATTCATTAACAGATGAACTTTATCAGAAAGATACCAAAAATTTACACAAATTAAATTTTGATGTCCCAATTCTTAAGAAGAGTTTTATTTGGTCCAAAATGATGTATAAGAGTGAACAAAACTATATTTAATGACGGTTCTCCATCAAAAGTCGATAAGTGAACCTTTAGTGAAAACTAGGGCATATAAGCCAAAAATTGAATTATTTCTGTATATTATGCCTTTATCCTTTATTGGATAAATGTAAAAACATTTAAAAACATATATAATCATATTTTAGTTATTTCTATCCATTCCCACCAATACAACGACTACATGTTAACTACAATTTAAAATAATATTATTTTATTATTAGAGTGCAACGTAAGATTCCCAAGAAACTCGTTGTTGCGTGTTGGGTACGCCATTTATCATAGTGTCCCCTTTAAAGTAATATTAATATTTTATTCACAAATATGGATAAATATGAAAATTTCATATTCTTTATTTACCTAGGGTGTTACACTTTTGGTGATTTGGACCATCATAAAGAGTGACGTTGGGATATACCTATCATATTTTCTCTTTCAAATATTTTTCTGTTGAAAGTACTCCATGTTGGAGGTAGTACATTATGGGTATCATCCACCAAGTGGAAGGACCATATTTTTTTGTGATATTCCTGATTTCATGGATCTCTTCCATTCTTCCATGATCAAAATTTGATACCATTCAGTAAAGGGAAATGAAAATAATTGTTTCATCCAATTTTGGATATTCCATGTTTTTATTTGAACGTTACAATTAATTTTTCTAGTAATTATGTGATCATGGGTCATTATTCTGCATTTGGTCGGAGGGGAACTCTTTAATTAACCATTTTACATAATTAAGTAGGGTAATTGTCTCTTCTGTTATGATGGCATAATCCCGACTAGTCTTTTTTGATTACTAACAACGAATTTTCTTTCATCTATTGGTTGAACTCTAGTATTTGGAGTGATATTTCTAAGACCTAAATTAGTGACTAATATTATACATCATTGTTTTCACCACCTTCTGAAATTAGGAATAAGTAAGGAAAAACATCCATTACTAGAGACATGATCCTAACACCACACCTGACTTTCATTGAGATTAGGATCTTCCATTATCATCCTTATAGTGAACCAGGAGGCACATCAAAAATAAATATCCCAGGTTTGGGGTCTTTATTGAATATAAAATATCTCTTCATCTGAAAATTTAATATTTGAATTTTTTTCTATAGATGGGTTCTCTATAATAAAAACTAAAAAATCTGGGATTTTCAATAATTTCTAAGGAATGAACTGTATATTGAACTACTATAGGATAACTTCCCACCATGCCTAATTACCATTCAACATAAGATGGATGAGTATATATTTGAGTAGGTATTTTTGAAAATACAAATGGAAATCGTTGTACTACTAGTAGTGCCTTGATTTTTTGGGGATTGATGACTAAAACCTGGTATATTTTCTTGATAATTGAATAATGTTCCAAGTAATCGAGCACTGTTCAATTGAGATAATAAAGGCATTTCATCATTTATTTTGTAATTAATTTTCATGAGAAGATTTCATAGTGATTACTCTAGGTTTTCACATATATTATTAGATTCTTTCCCTCAACAGGTTGCATTATCACTGATGGGATCAAGGTATAGTTCTTGAGGCTATTGAATGCTTCCAAGAAGTCATCATTCAGTTGATTATAGACAACTTTCTTCAACAATTTTGTGGAAAAAAAACAATTTAGTATGAGGTTCACTATAAATATACTAATATAGTGCATGTTCCAATGGAGACTTCGAAAAAAATTAAGGTTTCAAGGAATTTAATTGGTAAGGATATATAGTTTCCCAAGCCTTTTACATAAAACATTTTATGATTTTAAGCATAATTAATCATCAGAGTACAAGCCAAGGATCATTAAGTCTAGTGTCTTGGAAGACTAGGTACATATAACATAAAACATGGGACTAAAAAAAATTCTTTATTTAATCTCCATAAAGAGATACTAACTTCCTTTGAGCTGTTACATCTGCATAGCTTACCCTGGGGAAACACATGAACAAAGGGATGAGCTAAAGAGCCTAGTAAAGTAATGAACATAAGGATACATCTCAAGCACATGAGTTAGGAGGCATGACATAATGATATCCAAATCCTGAAACCTATTAAATCATTTAATATAAGCATGGGATATTATAAAAATGTAATAATACAAATGTGGAAGAATCATAAATCAAATCTTTAGTATGGGTCAAGGCTAACCGCCAATCCTGTTTCCTATTTCAGTAAAGGTCTTGGCTAACCGCTAATCCCATTTCACATCGCATATCATGAGACTTATCCTTACCCAATGCATTTGATCTCTATCTGAGTGCACCCATATCAACCTATTCATGAATATTCTTTCCACATAAATAATATTTCCACATAAATAATCATACATAATCCACCATACATAAACATAAGGTTACGCATGGAAAAAATTGGGTACCACAATCCTGACATAAAACATATCCAATGGGCGTATCACGAAAGTGTCTATGGAAGGAAGGGATTAAAACATACATGGAAATTAATAGGGTTAAATAGTCATATAACATGGTAAGTGGTGTCAAATATAAGCGAAAACAAATAAAAAAAGTATTTTAGAAACATTAGCATTAAAACATTTTGGTGTGGTTTTAAGGAAAACACTCTAGAGCTTTTCAATTTGAAAAGAGGAAATTCATTTATATAAAACCAGAATTTAACCAAGAAGGTTTTAATAATAAATATACTGATTTTATAAATACAATGGTGTTTTAAAACATAGGGTAGAGTGCACTTGAAATTTGGGTAAAAATTTGGGAATTCCCCTTAAAACAGGTTGGCTTATCAGAAAGTTTTAAGGAGGGAATATTTCAAAATCATGTATATTCTCGAAAGAATGTGATGAAAGGGTATTGATATTAGAATCTTGTACAACTAACCAGAAGTCATAATACTCACGTATATAGACAAGATAACTCCATTTTGAAAGAAATATAAGGCAACCTGAAAGAACAAAGAAGGTTCGGGTAGAATTCATTACGATTATATCAGCATCATGTCGGGTGTGACCAAGAGGGATTGATGAGAGATAAATGGGGTTTATAATTACTTAAAATCTATAAGGAATTATGGGGGAGGTTCTTAAACATACCCCATCATTTTCTAGTACACATATAAAGGCATAGTATAGAGGACAATCCTGATTAATAGATAAAATGAGGGGATCCCTTACCTCAAATCTGGTGGTGTTCTCCTCTTGTTATTAATGTCACGAATAAACAAATTAGAATTATTAATTCATAAGTAAATAACCTCTTATATATGTAATTTATTTATTATGACCCATTTTATTTCTTTCAAATCCTTTTTGATTAGTTATAAGTTTCAATTTCATTGTTCGGGCTCATTTGTTTACTTGGCTTTAAAAGATCAGTTCACTTATATTCAAAATTGGATTATATGCAAGATGAACGTGGTTTTCCAGAATTAAAGTTACATCCTTTATTTAATATCTCATAGATTACATGGTTTTATTTTTAATTAGGTTACCTAGAGTGATGTTGAACCATAACATATATAACCTTAGTGATATCTGTTTTTGTTATTCAGTGGGTTTGATTATAAAGAATGTGTTTTGATTTGTAAACTAATTCCATTTGTACAAAAGGATTTACAAACCAAAAATTGTAAATAATAAATATATAATAATCTGGTTCAACCATAAGACAAATGGTTTCATGACCAGAATTAATGATAATAACAGAAATTGATAAATCGTTGTCCTTGAATGTGCTAAATTAGCACATCTCAAACGGTTCTTTCATTTCTTTCATATAAAAGGGTGGGGAAAGGAGAGAAGATAATGAAATATACCACTATCATGAATACATTCCATTACATGTATGTTACTGGATTTATCATACTATTATGGTTAAGGGAGGTGAGGAAAGAAATGAACTTAAAAGAAAAGAAGAAATTTAGGAAGAGGAATTTACCTCTTGAGACTTCCTCGATTGAGAACCTCTTAAGGGGAAAGTTTTTGGTATTTTGAGGAGGCTAAGAGCTTTTGGATGTGGGGGAGGACCATGGGGATATATTTGGGTATAATTTAGCGATGTCTTGGAGCTTTCGAGTAGTGGAGAGAAGAGGGAGTGTAGGGGGGTTTAATAGTGGAGGAGAGGAGGGATTTCATGATATTATAATCATTAATTTGTTATTTGTTCCCAAGACAAGGAATTGTAAGTATTCCATGACCAAGAATAGTGACATTATCATGTGATCCCGAACCAAGTGGTCTTACATCAGCAGATCATCATTGATGACTCAATTAATCCATTATTTAGCATTTATTGTAAATTATCAGATTCTACTATTCATCAAAAATTCATGTATTTCAGAAAAATACCATTAATTCACCCTAACCATTTCTCTACGTGTAGAATAAAAAAATGAAGTCCATTTTTCAAAAATAATTTTACAAATATGATTGTTTTAATATTTAATTAAAATAATAATTTATTATCAAAACCAGTTTTCAAACATTCATTAACTCATTCTAAAATATAGGTATATTGCACTTGCAACTTGAATATTATTTTTATACCACCATAGGTGAGGTTAATATTAATTAGGATATATCTCTATTAATAATGGTATGTTACTATTCATTTGGGTAGGTTACGATTCACCAAAAAATATTTTTGTTTTATTTGACTCCAAAAAACATATTGAACACAACCGTGAATGCCGGATTTTCAAAATTCCAAACCCAGAAGTGACAAACTTATGTTTAAAGGTCACTTATCACTTAGTAGTTCATTATGTTGTGTTTTCATGTGATTTTATGACATAAATATAAGAAGGTAATTTCCATTGAGAAACTTCGGGTCATTACATTCTTCCCCACTTATAAAATTTCACCCTCAAAATTTCGTTTTACATACTAAGACAAAAACATGTGCGGGTACTTTTCCTTCATTGATTCCTCCAATTCCCATGTTTCTTGCTCAAACTTATGGTTCCTCCACAACGCTTTGACAAGATGGGTTGTCTTGTTGCATAGAACCATATCTCTCCGATCCAGAATCATTACTGTATTCTCTTCATAGGAGAGATCATCTTCATGCTGCACCACCTCTGAGATTAGTACATGTGAGGGATCAGGTATGTACTTCCTCAAGGGTGAAATTTTGAAAACATCATGAACTCAAGCCACATTTAGTGGAATTTCAAGCCGATAGGCCACATATTTTATGTGGTCAAGGATCTTAAAGGGGCCAATATACCTTGGGATTTGCTTCTCTTTTTTCCCGAATTGCATGACTCTCTTCTATGGAGATATTCGAAGGAAGACTTTATCTCCAACGTAGAAATCCAAGCCCCTTCGACGGTTGTCAGTGTAGCTCTTTTTCTGACTTTGAGCAGATTTGATGTGTTTCTGGATGACTTGAACCTTCTATGTAATCTCTTGAATAAGATCAGGTCCAAGTAGCTTTCTTTCTCCAACTTCATCCCAACAGGATGGAGTTCTACATCACTTTCCATTCAAAGCTTCATATGGATCCACCTGAATACTCGAGTGGAAGCTGTTGTTATATCAGAACTCAACCAATGGGAGATGTTGATCCCATCCACCATTTAATTCTATAAAGTAGGCTTTAATCATGTCTTCAAGTGTCTGAATAGTTATTTCAGACTGGCCATCAGTTTGGGGGTGAAAGGCCATGCTGAAATTTAATTTAGTGCTCAAAGAATGTGGAAGGCTCCTCTAGAATTTAGATGTGAACCTTGGATCATGGTCAGAGACAATTGAGAGTGGAACTCCATGTAGTCTCACCACTTCCTTCACATATATCTTTGAATGACGTTCAAGGGAGAGATCTTCCTGAATAGTGATGAAATGGGATATCTTGGTGAGTCGGTCAACCACAACCCATATCGCATTATTTCCCTACGACGACTTCGGGAGACCCGTGACAAAGTCCATAGTAACATTTTCCCATTTCTACATGGGTATAGGCAATGGCAGCATAATATATTTGGACTTTTGTCACTCAGCTTTAACTTTCTGACATACCGAGCAGCTTGATATATATTCCACATTATCCTTCTTCAAGTTATCCCACCAGAAGTGTTCTCGGAGATCACGATACATTTTGGTTCTCCCAGGATGGATAGAGAAGGCCAAGCTATGTGAATCATTCAACAGATCCTTCTTTATCTTTGGATCATATGGTACACATAATTGTCTCCCAAATCTTACAACTCATTTCTCATCAATTTTTAAATCTGAGGATTTCCCATTTTTAACAGCTTCCACCATTTTCTGAATTTCCACATCCTTTATTTGAGTAACCTTTATTTTCTCCATGAGGGATGGTTGAGAAATCATTTGATAAAGGATTGATGATGTTCCTCCCATAATTATTCCCATTTCCATTCTTTTCAAATCTAAGAAGATCAGATCCTTTTTAATTCTCATCATTGATAAAGATGCAGGATCCTTTCTACTTAGAGAATCTGCCACCATGTTTTCCTTACTGGAATAGTAGTGGATTGATAAGTCATAATCCTTGATGAGCTCTATCCATATTCATTGGCACATATTAATCTCTTTCTGTGTGAATATATGTTTGAGACTCTTGTGGTCAGTATATATCTCAAATGTTTTCCCATAGAGATAATGCCGCTAGATTTTCAACACAAACATCACCGCCTCTAACTCCAGATCCTGTGTGGGATAGTTTTTCTCATAGAGTTTCAGCTTCCTTAAGGCATAGGCTATCACTTTATCGTTTTGAATTATCACACTACCTAAGCCTTTCTTAGAAGCTTCACTATACACCACAAATAGTTCTACACTTAAAGGGAGTGTGAGTACCAGCACATTGATAAGACTCTTTTTCAACTCCTTGAAATAGTCTCCACATTAATGTCTCCAGATGAACTTTACTCCCTTCTGTGTCAGCTTGGTCATTGGGTTTGACAATCGTGAAAAGTTCTTCGCGAATCGTCGATAATACCCAGCTAGACCTAAAAAGATGCAGTTCTCCGTTATAGATGTTTGACTCGGCCACTCTTTAATTGCCTTCATCCTGGAAGGGTCCATATATATCCCTTTCCTAGTGATAACATTCCCCAAGAATGATACTTCCACCATCTAGAACTCACTTTTACTATACTCTGCATACAACATCTCCCTTCGCAAAGTCTTTAACACGGTTTCCAAATTCTCCTCATGTTCCTCCTTGCTCTTGGAGTATATCAAAATATCATCAATAAAGACCACCACAATTTTTTTGAGGTAATCTATAAAGACTCTATTCATTAAATCCAGTAAAATTGTTGGAGCATTAGTGAGTCTGATGGGAATCACTATAAACTATTAGTGACCATACCTCATTCGAAAGGCAGTCTTGGGAATATCTTCCTTCCTCACCTTTATTTGGTGATATCCTGGCCGAAGGTCCTCCTTATAGAAATAACTGGCCCCACAAAGCTGATCAAACATGTAATCTATCCATGGAAGGGGATACGTGTTCATTATAGTGATTTTATTGAGCACACGATAATCAATGCAGAGGCACATTGATCCATCCTTCTTGACGAAGAGGACTGAAGCACCCCATGTTAAAGCACTCAGGTGTATAAAACCCTTCTCCATATTCTCATGTAACTACTTATTCAGCTCTTCCTGCTCTACGGTGGCCATTCTGTAAGGTGACTTTGAGATTGGCAAAGATCCAAGGTCATGATCATTTGAGAACTTAACCTCTTGGTCAGGGGGAAGACTAGCCAAATCTTTGGGGAATACATCATTGTAATCCCTAACGATGGGAATTTCCTCAAGAATGATTCCCTCCTTTGTCTCAGTCATTTGATCTAGGTATTCATGCTCATAATGAAGCAATATCCAAACTTGAGATGAAGATTCTAAAGGAGAATCATCTTCCTCCTTGCACTTGTAAGTAATTAGAGGATGCTTTGAGATTTGTAGAGTAATATCCCTTTCCTGGAAGTTGATGTTGGCCTTGTAAAAAGATAGCCAATTCATTCCCAAGATAGCATCAAACTCCACTAAAGGAAGTATTACAAGATTTACTAGGAGGTTCAGTCCACAAACATTAACCGGGGAGGATTTATAAACCATGGATGAAATAATTTCCCCATTCGTTGTTCTCACAAATAACTTTTCATCCAAATTTTGAGGTTGTTTTTGAATAGTTCTACTAAACATGAAAGATATGAAAGAATGCATAGAACCAGAATCAAATAGCAAGTTTGCTATTCTTTATTCAATAACAAGCGCACCAATCACCACATAGTTTTCCAGCCCCACCTGAGCAGTAGTGATAGCATAAGACCTTCCTTGTTGCCTTGGAGGTTTTTGTTGATTGCCTCCGACAACCCTCGGCTTAGGGCAATTGTTCACATAATGCCCAAGCTCCTTGAAGTTAAAACACTACACTGCATGCTGAGTGTTGAACTAAACCATCCATTATTCTTCAACATTAGCAGGATTTCTCATATCCCTTCGATAGTTCTTTTCCAGATGAACAAACCTTCCACATTTGAAGCAATTCCTATTTCCCTTGAGACAGTCACCAAGATGCTTCTTCCCACAATTCTTGCAAATATGAAAGTGAGGCTTATTTCAATCATGGGACATTTTTGATGAACCACCTATGTTTTTATCCATTTTACACTTCCTTTCACTAGGCCCAAGAGACCACTAAGAGTCTCCAATATACATTTCAACCTTGAGGGAACAACAGAAAATATCCTCATATATGTCGAAGTCTCGAATTTCCAACACCTTTTGTAGACTCGACATTAGTCCACTAATGAAGTGATCCACCTTGCTTTCGGTGTTCATGAAAAATTCAGAGGCATACCTTGCAAGCCTTGTAAGGTTCACTTCATACACCCCGATGGACTCATCTTCCTTCTGGTTGAGTCCAAGGAACTGTCTTTCCATCTTGAGACAGAGGGTTTGGGGAAAATATTTTCTGAAAAACATCCTCTTGAATTCCTCCCAATATATGGAATAAATTTCCTCTTTGAACTTCATATTCTTGATCAGTTTGCACCACTGATCAGCTTCCCCATCAAAACGACAGACTACCAGTACAACTTTCTCTTCTTCCGAGCACTGGAGGATAGAGAAAATCTTTTCAATGGAGTTAATCCATTGTTCTGCGAGGAGGGGATTAGAAGACCCTCTAAACATGGGAGGCCTTTGTCGCATGAAGGATTCTATTTCAACTTTCTCTTTTCATAGAGGAGGGGGATGTTCCACCTGATTCAAGATATTATCCATAACTCGAGCTAGGTGAGCAAGTACTGGCAAGAAGTTTTGAGCACCTTCTTCTGTCACATCAGGCATTTCATTAGGGAAATCATCACATTGCCTATCACATTGGTAATTGGAATGTGTTCTTCTATTTCCCTCCATTAACTATGAAAAAGAACGTATAATTAGAGGTCTTGAATACTTAGCTATTGAGCATAAAAAGGAAACTTTTAACATTTAAGGATAAACTTATAAAGAAGAAGTACATCCAAACTTGTGATTCCCTAGGTTTATATCTAGTTTATCCTCGATCTATTTCTAAACTTATATTCTTATGGGATTTTTTTGTACCTTAATAATGTATTGTACTAAACTTGTGAATCTACTGAAGCATATCCATCAGGAGTGTCATAACCAAGAGTGTAGCAAGGCCAGTTATTGTGAACCAGTTCCCGTTCAAGTCTAGCTCAAAGCAGTGTTTTTGGGTTTTACCCCTAGATATATCTATGCTAGAGCCACCTCTACCTGCTTGTATCCAGACAAGGATGTATTTTCTTAATAAACCACTTACTCTCGTATCACCAAAATTTAGTACCGTTTTCTTATACATAGTCTCATCATTAAGGTTGTCACTAAGGTTCTATATTCCTAATCTCCAAAAATAACTAGACCATCTTCTGATACAAACTATAGCGACCCAATCCTTTTACATAAAACATTTCATGATTTTAAGCATAATTAATAATCAGAGTACAATCCAAGGATCGTTAAGTCTAGTTTCTTCAATGAATAGGTACATATAACATAAAACATGGGACTAAATAAAATTCTTTATTTAATCTCCATAAATAGATTCTAACTTCCTTTGAGCTCATACATATTCATAGGGTATCTTGGGGAAACACTTGAACAAAGGGATGAGGTAAAGTTCCCAATAATGGAATGAACATAAGGATACTTCTCAAGCACATGAGTTTAGAGGCATGACATAATGATATCCAAAGAATGAAACTTATAATATCATTTAATATAAGCATGGGATATTATAAACATGGAATCATTTAAATTTGGAATAATCATAAATCATATCTTATGTACGGGTCAAGGCTAACCGATAATCCCATTTCCCATTTCAGTATGGGTCAAGGGTAACCGCCAATCCCATTGCACATCACATCTCATGAGACTTATCCTTACCCAATGCATTGGAGTGCTATTTGGGCGCACCCATATCAACATATTCCTGAATATTATTTCCAAAGAAATAATCATTCCACATAAATAATAATACATAATCAACCATACATAAACATAAGGATACCCATGGAAGGAATTAGGTACCACAATCATGACATAAAACATATCCAATGGGCGTATCATGAATGTTTCCATGAAAGGAAGGGATTAGAACATACATATACATTCATAGGGTAAAATAGGCATATAAAATGGTACTTGGTTTCAAATATAAGTGACAACAAATAAAAAAATTATTTTAGAAACATTAGCATTAAAACATTTTTGTGCGGTTTTAAGGAAAACACTCTAGAGATTTTCAAATAGAAAAGAGGACATTATTTTATATAAAACCATAATTAAACCAATAAGGTTCTCATAATAAAAATAATGATTTTATAAATACAATTGGGTTTTAAAACATATGATAGAGTGCACTTGAAATTTCAGTAAAAATTTGGGAAGTCCCCTTAAAACAGGTTGGCTTATCTGAATGTTCTAAGGAATCTTTCAAAACCATGTATACCCACGAAAGCATGTGATGAAAGGGTCTTGATATGAGAATATTTTACAACTAACCAGAAGTCATAAGACACACATAGATATATAATATAACACCATTTTGAATGAAATATAAGGCAACCTGAAAGAATAAAGAAGGTTCAGTTAGAATTCGTTACGACATTATCAGCATGGTGTCGGGAGTGACCAAGAGGGATTGATGAGAGAGAAATGGGGTTTCACATCACTTATAAATCTAGAAGGAAGTATTGGGAGGTTATTAAACATACCCTATCATTTTCTAGTACACATATAAAGGCATACTATCGAGGAAAATCTTGATTAAGAGAGAAAAGGAGAGGATCCCTTACCTCAAATCTGGTGGTGTCATCTTATTGTTATTAATGACCTGAATAAAAAAATAGGATTATTAATTCATAAGTACAGAACCTGTTTTATTTTTAAATGATTTATTATAACCCTTTTAATTCATTCAAATTCTTTTTCATTAGTTATAGGGTTTAATTTCATTGATTGGGCTCGTTTGTTTACTTGGCTTTAAAAGATCAGTTCACTTATATTCACGTTTGGATTATATGAAAGATGAAAGTGGTTGTACAGAATTGAAGTTACATCATTTAGTTCATATCCATGAGATTAAATGGTTTTAATTTTAATTAGTTTTGTTAGAGTGATGTTGAATTATTACATATATAACCTTAGTGACAACCGTTTTTGTTATTTAGTGGGTTTGATTACAAAGAATGTGTTTTGATTTATAACTTAATTAAATTTGTACTAGATGATTACAGAACCAAAAATAGGATATATTACATATATAATAATCTGGTTCAACCATAACACAAATGGTTTCATGACCAGAATTAATGATAGTAGTAGAAATTGATAAATTGTTGTCCTTGAATGTGCTAAATTAGCACATCTGAAACGGTGCATTCATTTCATTCAAATAAAAGGGTTGGGAAAGGAGAGAAGATAAAGAATTATACCACTAGCATGAAGAAATTCCAGTAAATTTATGTTACTAGATCTATCATACTATTATGATGAAGGGTGGTGAGTAAGGAAAATAACTTAAAAGAAAATAAGAAATTTGGAAAGAGGAATTTACCTCTTGAGACTTCCTCGTTTGAGAACCTCTTAAGGGGAGAGGTTATGGTATTTTCTGGAGGCTGAGAGATTTTGGACGTGGGGGAGGACCTTGGTGAGATATTTGGGTAGAATTTAGAGAAGGATTGGAGCTTGAGAGGAGTGGATAGAAGAGGGAGTGAAGGGGGGGTTTTATAGTGGAGGAGAGGGGGAGTTTCATGATATTATAATCATTAATTTATTATTTCTTCCCAAGATAAGTAATAGTAAGTATTCCATGACCAATAATTGTTATTTTATCATGTGATCCATAACCAAGTGGTTTTAAATCAGCATAGAATCATCGATGACTCAATTAATCCATTATTTAGCATTTATTGTAAATTATCGGATTCTACTATTCATCAAAAATTCAAGTCTTTCAGAAAAATCCAAAAAATTCACCCTAACCATTTCTCGACGTGTAGAAACCAAAAAAGAAGTCCATTTTTCAAAAAAAAATTCTAATTTGGATTATATTAATATTTAATTAAAATAATAATTTATTATCAAAACCAGTTTTTAAACATTAATTAACTCATTCTAAAATATATGTATATTGCACTTCCAACTTGAATATTATTTTTATACCACCATAGGTGAGGTTACTATTTGTTATGGTATATTACTATTCATAAGGGTATGTTACTATTCATTAGGGTATGTTACTATTCACTAAAAAATATTTTTGTTTTATTAGACTCCAAAAAACATCTTGAACACAACCGTGTATGCCAGATTTTTGAAATTTCAAACACAGAAGTGACAAACATATGTTTAAAGGTCACTTATCACTTAGTAGTTCATTATGTTATGATTTCATGTGATTTTATGACATATATATAAGAAGGTAATTTCCATTGAAAAACATTGGGTCATTACAGGATACCCTTTTTCAGATGTTGAACATCGATGTGATGATGGCATATAATGAGGCACATAAATTTTCTCAATTTTATCTTGAAGGCACGATTCAAGGGATTCATATTCATGATACACTAACAGAGTTATTTTATCACGTTCTTCATGCCAGTAAAGTGGTCTAACAATTTTTTTACTTAATAAAATTGTCACCAATGAAGCATTCAAACAAATTTTCCCTGTAATGTTATAAATATGTGATTCATGAAACATTGGTATGTAGAACCAACATTATCTCATCCAAATGGAATTACCTGATAGGGAAATACTTCATGGGGTCCATAGATTTTGGGGTCTATTCATCCACTATGGAAATCCAAAGTTGGTCATACGCTTAGATATCCATCCATTAAGGATAGGGATTAAAAACGCATCATTACATCAATTGGTAGCTCTATGATTTGAACCGGGAAGTCATAATTAAGACAGTGCTAGTTTTGATCTCTAAAGTCAATAAAATTGATGATTATTCCATTTTTCTTATATTCATGGATGATGTTGTCCAGACACATTAGATAATAAAATTATATTCTGATGTAGACCCTCATGGGATTGTCTAATTCAGCCTCAATTTTGTAGGAATGAGTTAGGTGTGTCCTTATGAATTTATTTTTAAATCCATGGGTTTCTTTAATAAAATCCAAGTGGTGTGTGGTCACCTCAACATATAATCCTAGAATCTATGTTTAATTTTTAGAGATACATCCATGTGTTTCTTCAGGGAGGAAGTATATACCCATTGTTATTTTGAATTCATTATATCGCTGATCAATGTGGGTCATTGATCTTCGTCTATACCTATATTTATTTCTCTTAGTTCGTCCATGGTGGTAGTTACACCATCATCAAATGATAGAGGGGAATCCTTGTAGTATTAACCCTCTTCCTCTTTCGCCTTATTTACCTGTGTTTCCTCTTCTTGGTATGTATTTGATAAAGAAAATTTATTTGGGTTTGGGGTGTAATCAACATTTGGACATTCAGAAGATGAAACTACTACTTCTTTCTCGACTAATAATGCATGTTAATTTTATTCTTTGAAAGGGATACAAGGGATAAATAATTAGAATATATACATTATGTTAGTAACATGACAACTTCTTTTGACCCATCCATTGAATAAAGGATATATTGAACCATAGGGGATGAAATGAGTGGATTTTAATCCAATATTTAATCACTTCTTGAAGAGTGGGAAACATATCAAATGCTACTGAGATCCATTAACATAATTAAAATAAAAAATTGTTCTGAATGTGTCCTTGAATTTGGACTGATCACATTGATTTGATTGATACGAAGAACATAATATTCATAAGGTTTCTTGAAATTATTACCCTTGATCAACTCCAAATCATTCAGGGAATTAACTTGAGTAACATCATCATCCATGGGATATTTACCTTTCCTTTGGTAAAATCATGTGTCAATGTATTATGATTCAAATAATTTAAATAGGTATTTTTCAGAATATAATTTTCCAATCTGACTATTAATGAAATATACTATGAATTGGTGGAATGATGAGGGAATAACGAAATGATGATTTAAACAAGGCCTTCCAAGTAGAACATTGAATCACATTTCATCCCGAAAAAAACATGATTTTTGAGTCAGACAATAGATTAACAAATTGAGTCCTGAGTTTTATTTGTCCAGAGAGGAATTTTCTCATTCATTTCATAAACATATATTATTTTAGTGGAAGGGAAAAAAGAGACACATTGAGACCTAATTGATGGAGATTTCAGATAGGAATAAGGATTACTCATGAGCTTTTGTTGATGACAGATCTTGGGATATCAACACCATTTATGTTTCCTTATACATAAAAAATATAATGTGTCCCAATAGAATGGAATATTTATCCATATCTATAAAAGAGAATATCTTTTGGGATTATGGAGGGTAATTCACTTTATGATATACTTCGACAGTACAAATATCAACCAAAAATTATTGTGGGTTTGATAATGCCTCTAAGTTTGCTTCCTATAAGTTTTTTTATAGACTTAGATAATATATGGTTGAAATCATGGCCAAAACCAAGGATAATTTATTCAAAATATCCGCATTTTGGTCCAAAGGTCATTGCTTCATGATTTGGGGACTCTCTTATTTAGTTCATTTATGAACTGAAGCACTTGATGTGTACAGATCATCCCATGGAATATGATCTAAAGGTACTTATCTTAGTGGAATAGGTATACAAGGTATTCAATTTCACTATGGAAGATTAAGAAATTGCGTATCATCTAGTATATCACCTAGGATGACCATGTTAGTGCAGTCATTGTATTGTGTGGAGAAACATAAATGCTCATAATGATCTCGTTGGAGAGGTCTCCCATGAGATTCATTTTATTAGAAAATTAGATTTGGGATGTGTAATGCATTTCATGCATTTTTCCAATGTCATTGCATGACTGCCTTTTTCTACACCATCCACAAGGTCTTTTCATCTCCTTAACTAATACTCTAGCAGCATTTTAGAAGACAATAATGCGAAGTTAATAAATATATAGTTTACTCATGTGTATTACCAATAAGGCTACTGAATCACAATATGGGAAAAATATAGATGATTTTTTGTAGTGTTCGTCAAAATTAGGAGAACACTGATCTCTACTGAAGACGATGTAACTACTGTAAAAAATCCCCTAGCCTCGAGGTCTGAGGCTATTCCCTTTCCTCTTCTACAGATATTCGATCCTATATTTATGATTATCATGTTTCATTAAAAATTACACCTTCCTTGCAGTCTAGGGCTACTCCTTTATTTCCATGGCTGATATGTCTGCAACATCCCTTCTAATTTTATGGATTTTGGTTCAAACATGAGTAGGGGGTATCATTTGGGTTACACATTAACCTAATTGTTTTGAAGGCCTTTTCACTATATTTGAAATTATTTCTATTTGAAGACCACCATCCCTTAATAAGTGCATCTGGTTGATATTTTCAGATTCTTGAGGCATAATCCTTTCAATAGATAGATCTTTTCTAGCTTGATGTTGGTGAGTTTTGTTTGATAATTGTATATGTTGAGTGGATCATCATTCGTAAACATTATCTATTTTTTGAATGGATCCTAAATTTATTCCATTGTGTGATTCCTTCTTCAGTTGGAATTTATGATTGGGGATTTTAGTGAAATTCAATGCTCCATGACCACCTCATCCTATGATATAACAATTAGATGTTGTATCTTTGATCATCTGACGTAATTCTTTTAAAGCATTGAGTCATTAACAATGAAAGGATTATTTCTGCTTCTCTAGTTATTCATTTCAAAAAACCTGGAGTATATCCAAGTCAATTTGTTGTCTTTTCTCTTCTATTACACTAATATGACATTAATACTCATCAATGGGTAATACCATTTCTATTAAAGGGATGATGATTGTCCCATATATTGAGGATGATTACATGAACACAATCTTTGGAAAACACCTCTGGAATGTTGTATTGAGTGGTGAATAAAGGCCCGAACATGACTGCTTTGTTATATTTAGAAAGCTATTTCCTCATGTGTAGTGTGCCTTCTTCATCTTTTTCCAGAGGTTCCTCAACTTTTTCTGACAAATTTAGACCCTTCCCTAGTATATTATCATAAATGAAAATATTGGAAGGTATTTCACATTAATATTGGTTGGAAGATAGTCCAGGGGTGGTCAGATAGTTTTCATCCCCTTGGGCTTTCTTCAACCTAAGAAATGATTTAACTTTTCAATGATAAGGAATCAGACTTGACTGGACATGTTTAATCAAGTGCCTTGTAGTATGAGGGTTTTTTTATCATTAAATTTCCTTGGAAAAGACCATTTTGATGAAATAAATCACTAATACGGATAGAATTTTCAATGCGAATTCCATCATAGGGTGGGGGATACCATTGTCGATTACATCTGGGGTATACCCTACTACTCTTAGATTTTATTTCCATGTAGAGTTATTTTTCATCTCTCATCAAAAGATAGGATCTTGAGATCAATCATATTATGAATCTAAAGTATGGATTCATGATTAAGGGTCTGGGGATGACCTTCATAACTATTGCTACTACTACAGTGATTTGGTATCGTGAGAGTAGTACATTGATCTAGCACAAATAAGTATCTAATTTCTTCATGACCTCCTACATTATGTACAACAGTATTTAACAAAAACACTTTGTTTTATAGATATCTATGGAGAGTCATCATTTTGGATACCTTCTTTTGAGAGGCTGGGAAAACTTTTTGAGAAACATAGTTTCCAGGTATGGAAGCATATTTGACTATATCTCTTGGAAATGATGTAATTAATCAATAGGCTTATGGAAATTTGGCATGGGTTCATTCTTTCATGGTAATGTAAATTTGAATACATTGATTAACTCCAATTGGAATGGGTGTATGTTCCTTATATAGTTTTCTGTATATTAGGGGAGTTTTCCCAATACAACTTATGGATGGGAGAAGAGGTGTGTGTCTACTCTAAGGTAACATGTTGATTAATCACCCCATTTGAGGTGACAGAGTTGTGTGTATTCCCCACTTCCACTACCATGTTCACTATTATAATATCATTGAAATTATATTGGATTCCCGTAGGGATTTTATTATTTCTATTCACCATTAATAGGACATGCTTGATTATTATAATGATTGGAACATGGATATATTCCCATTTAATATCTGCAGAAATAGAATTTCATACTCTATTACTCAATTTCCTATTAGTTTATACAGAATGTAATCTCTTATGGGGGAAGATATTTGGGTCTCTTGCTATTTTTTATTGTGATTTTCTGAATAAATTCTCTAGGTTCTACTATATGAGACTCCTGGAATGCGTGGTAAGTGTGTGTGTAGGTATGTTCGTCTTCTCGCAGTCTATTGAAATATTCAACCCTTGCAATTATTTGGACACCCCCAGATCATACTTCAAGTGTTCTTGATTGATGAGGATATGTGTTTTTCCTGCTCACAATTTTATATAGAATTTTAATGGAAGGATGCATCGGAAACATCCATACGAGGCTGATGGAAAGGTTGGTTTTGGTAGGAAAGTTCATGTTCATGGTTATAGTTTTCCACCAAATATTATTAGTGTACTTCTCTGTAGAGGACATAGGTGTGTCCATGTTCTCTAATGGAATGTTTCTATCCTTGGAGGGCTATCTCGAATGACCATTTCGGGATTACGTTGGTCAGAAATCCAAGAATTCCACCACAATCAAGTTGATGGTTAATTTCCATACGACATTGGTGGAATATACTACTAGAAGTGTCCCTTTGGTAGGAACCGTGTTGGTTCTGAATCAGATTTTTTACCCTCCTACTCCACCTCCCAAAGATACAGGAGGGACTTTTTATATCATTCCTGGGATAATATCCAAAAAATCATTACGAATGTGATATATGTTCTTTTGGACCACTAGCCACTACTGAGTGCATGACTATTGGGGAATTGTGAGCTTGAGGGACAATCAAGAATCATCTAGGGTTGGAAGAGAACTATTTTTGTGGTACACTTGAACTAGTGCATTTGAGAACCAGTGTTGTAGATATTAGGTGTCAGATGGAATCCTTTTCTTGGTTTAGGACCCATCATTCACAATAGCCAGGGAATATGTCTGTGAGATTTGGTATGATTCCATTTAATTTTATGGGAGATTCTATTAGATGTTTTTTAGTTGTCATTGAAAAACACAGAAAATAAAACCATGTCAATTAATCATCTCATTAAACGGTCACAGTCATGATTAATTGTCTTGTTTTTCCCACATTCAGTTTGAAAGAGAAAGTGGTCGTACAGGTTGGTGACGTCATCATATTGGTTAAGTATTCACATCGTCTTCACCATTTTTTTAATAAATTTTTTTTCGATAAACAAGTTATTTCTCAGGCTGAGTTCTATATAATAATTATTTTTTTGTTCACAATTAATTATTTTTGATGAAAATTGTTACACTCAGTGATTGATTGTGGGGGTTGATATGTTCTCAATCATTCACATCGAGTTCACTTTTTTTCCAAATAAAATCTTTGTTCTCAATGATTTGTTGTAGGGATTTGAGTTTTGTTCAATAATTCAAATTGGGCTTACCAATTTCCAATGGCTTCCAGTGGGATTTGTTTTGTAAGCCATAAAAATCCAACAATTCATTTATTCAGACATATGTTACAAAGATATGTGGTCGTTGCGATACAATCTAAAAACACTTGGGGACACAAATTGGCTGAGGGGATGGGAGGTCGATCTCATAAAACTGTTTTAGGGAGAATCATTCGTACTTCGAGACTCTTATATATTTATAATATGAGCATAAATCCTTCATTAGTTACCTAGTATTACATGGTTCATCCTATAATTAACAATAAATTATTAGCTTGTATGGAATTTAGAATCATCTATATGTATCAGTGGTTGTTCATCGATAGTGATATATTTATATATCCATGTCTTTCTCTCAATGTTACCCTCTAATGAATGGGGCATACATTCATTTTTCATTAATTATTACGACATTGATTTTGATCCATGTAGTAGGGATCTCTACAGTGTATCATCATCCTGGGAGATGGGAGTTGTTTTGATATTGGGATCAACCCATTGATATGGTATTTCTACATATCCTTGTGAAAGGTATCATAATACTTGTAGTTTGGTTCCACATAGTGGGTAACATCATACATTTTATATTCATCTGATAAGGACCATGTAATTTGGATAAACATAATGCGGAATGGATGTGTAGGCAAAAGTTAAATAGTAAAGAACTGGTGTAGGACTTATTCCAAATCACTTGAGGGACCTTGGAAGGGGTATCTACTCCCATGTTGAAAAAAATATACTTGTAATGTGCACCATAAATAGTTTTGGTTTATATGCACAATCGGGTTTGGACCTCATGGAGGATTACTATATATGTCATTTGGATTAGAATCAAATATCCTGAAGTTCAGTTGTGTGGACCCATGCCTATTGAAATCCTATAATGATTTTTAACATCAGGGATTACATCCCTTTGAAGGGTTTTTCATGGGGATTACTCCAAATTAGGATTCCCGGGAGATTTGGGATGTTTAGTTAGGGATTTCTCCAATGGATGAATCCATGTTTTGGTCTGTGCTTACACTTGATATAAAACCCATTTTAATGATGGTCATGTCTAACACTAAATAGTAATTCTATTAATAGATCTTGGGGATCTTGTATTTTTCATGATCACCTCTTACATATAATCCCAAGTGAGCCATGCTCAATGTGAGAAACAAAAGAAAACAGAATATTTGAAGATCACACAATTGAATTTATCCACTAGTGGAAGGATGCTGGATCCCAAATGGAAAGAGGTAGTGCTTTGAATGACCCCATCTTCATTCCAATTTTGGTAACCAGGATAGTAAAAAGTACTCCTAGCTATGAATCAAGCATGCCATAGGGACAAGGTTGTGTCCTCCTACAAAGGAGCATGAGGGTTACTGAAGGATGGATACACTATGGTTGGATTTTTTGTATTACACAATATAGTTGGATATCGTGGAAGGTTTCATCAGATATAATTGAGGTATATACATAATAGGGGGCTATGTGGTCAGATACATGGATTTTAGGGCCCACACATATAGAGGACCCCTAAATAAAGTTGATATGAAGATCTGAAAATAGATTCTTTGTTAATATGTGTGTATGATCATGTGGAATTCATGATCATAACTATCATCTAAGACAACATGAATCATGCATGGATTTTTGAAACAAGAGGATGTGGTAGATCAGAAAAAATGAACAATCCATCTCTAACTAGTGGAAGTGGTTAGGGATACAATAAAAATAAAATGGGATTTGGCGTGCCCCTTCCATCATGTCATTGTACCTAACATAGCCACATCCTACTACCCCTATGAATAAACCCTTGGGGCATAGAGAATGATAATGTAATGTAGATAGAGGGTTCCTACTTCAATGGATATGGGATTACTCTAATAGGGATGTCATATTATTGGTTCTTATGGATGATATGAGTATAATTCACTAGTCCTCAAAGGGAAATGAATGTGTGATACTCTCCCTCCATGAAAGAAAAGGAGGTCCCTATTCATAGAGATGATATGGGAAGAAAATGTTCCTAGCCCAAGTATCTGAGACCAGGAGTTCCCCGACACTACCCCCAGGGTAAGGACCATCATGGATATGGTAATTCATATCTACATGTACCCCGAGGACCCTAACCATTTGAAAGGAAAAGTGTACGACACCTTTGACCAACGGAATGAATATCCAAGTGAGAGTCACACTGGTGTGTCTCTTTCAAAGGTTCTTCAAACCTAGTTGATTCAATGGTGGTTTCAAATTTTTACCACTTAGACAAGGGAGCCAAAGGAAGATGGGCCCTTACATTGGTGGCTTGGAAGAGGGAATGAGAGCTGGATTGCATGGGTAAAATGTTTTTTAATCCATGGGGGGTCTCACATTGGGTATATCATTGTAGACTAGAAGTTCATCACATATGTATGATATCATGATAGAGTGGTGCTTTGGGTGATAGACCACAAGGTAAACAAGACTTGACTAATGTAATGATCAAGGATTCAAGTATTTCTTCAAGTATTCATGTAAGTTTCTAACATAGTGCCTTCGTTAGGGAAGGGACCTTCTCACATAACATTTTACTAATAAAGGGAATCTATTCCTCAAATTATTGTCTTGGATTTTAGTTTCTATAAGGATTTTAATTCATCTATTCCCCATTATTCCATGATCAATAATATTTTATAAGGATAGCTAAAATTTTTGTGATGTCCTATTTAAAGGATTATGTTAAGAAGATCTTTGAGAGTTTCTTATGAATTTTTCTTCATCCAAATGAGGAGCCCCATGCTCATATCTATAGGAAAATATGGGACCCTAGGTAATGGTTTTTCTTCACAAATTTATATTTAATATAATAATGAACAGGTACACTGAGAGGTGTAGCTGGGTTACCCCACTGTTTGGGATTTTGGAGCACCCCTGGATGTGCATTTACATAGTGTTCCAAAACTAGTTTATGGGACTTGTGAAAAGTGGATTTGGAGATGGGTGGGACCCTTATCAATCTATAAATCTCTAGTTTTTATATTTCAATGGTATTTTCCTTTAAAAACTATTCATCCATGAGAAAAAATAGATTTCCCACAAGGATAAAAGAGAAATAAATGATGTTGTGGACACTTACCCCGTAATGATGTGGCACATAGCCAAGGGTATCATTCTCATTCTCTCCTTATTTTTTGGTGGGAGAAGGCTAGAAGCTGACTGCTCAAAGATAGAAATCAAAGTTGGAATCATAAAATCTCCCTCCATTTCATCCTTCATTTTTTTCTAGCTCGGGGATAGATCTATTAGTTTATGAGATAATTTGTTAGTTCTTAATTTTGTTCCAGTTAGATCATATTTGGATGATGGAATCTCCATCAATTTCCATGTAGAATACTTCATATAAGGGTTTAATTTCCCTAAAAACATTATTTTAAATAAAGGAAGAACAAAATACGAAATAAGAAATAGAGATCTTATAGCCATGGGATCAACATTGTCCTCTAATTCCTTAGAAGGTAGGTGGTTAACCACTTCAGCGACATGCTGTTTCAGCGTTTATTCTGCAAGCCTTGTGACAAGAATCTGGTTGTTAGTTTCATAAACACGAAACTCTATTTCCCATATATATATTCACATCATAAAAGGATCTTCCTAAAAATGAAGATAGGTGGGGTCTAAAACATCTCCAATTTTTCGAATCTGAATTCAAGCATAAAAGATCCACCACACACCCTCAACATCAAAATGCATGCTCTTCGAAAATTGGAATGACTCTAGTCATAAATATTCCAAGGATGTTCCATCCTACTGTGAAGTTTATTTGAAAATTGATGCTTCCACGAGATTCCTATCCCTCTCTGTCACAATTGAATGATGGGAAAATGAATTTCAGGTCTCTTCATGATGATGATGACCAAACCATACAGTCTTATCCTCAGTTGGAGTAGTCATTTTTATCATGAGTAGTGGAATATACCATGATTAATGTTTTCTGGTTGCAGTCATAAACTCTTAATATTCACCCATTAAAGAAGTTGAAGCACCCTATACTGGATTTTATGCACCTTATATAGGGTGAGGAGCCTTTCTACCTTACCTTCTGTGCCCACAAGTTGTTACAGCCCTGAATTGGGGGAAATTTTTTCTCACAATCCCTTGGGATATGAAAAAATCCAGGAATTCGAATCCTAGGTGGTCAAACCTATAGATGCACCTACTTGATTCAAGTTTATCTCAACTATAGTACTCACCATTTCTAACATCATACAAAACTATTAAGATACTATTGGGTTCCTTTCTAATCTGAAATGAACTAGAGGATATAAGTTTATTTTCTATAGAAATGTGAACTGGAATCCAAATATGTATGTAGAATAGGCCTCACATATAAACTCTCCATCAATTTTTCTTTCTAATATGCTATATCTAAGGGAAATCTGGGATGACCCATGTTCTTTACCAACCATATAGTCATCTGTTAGTTTCAATGTATTAATGTATCCATATGGGAATAAATTGAACTACTTTAATAGGATAATTGTCTTTATGGTCATTCTAATATTTAGGGTCATGGTCTAAATACCAGACACAACATGAACAAAATGGCCCAAAAAAGATCATGGGATCTTCAACACAATTATGCATTGAATATGAGCTAACGTGGGTTGCAAAGCATCCCCACAATACCATGAATGGACCTATATTTCTAAAATGGTCCTTCACTATCGAAATATGAAGTGGGAATCAATGAATCATTTACGTGATATGGACTGCCAAATCTATGTTCTTTCTAATTTCCATCTTGTCCACAATAAAAAATGTCCTCGGCCAGATGACAACATTGGATTCATAGATTGTAATCGTATAGACACATATCCACGTGGCTAAGAAGCCTTCATGATGTGACTTTACAGTTACAACAGACATGGGTATATACGCCTATTGGCCATACACCCCCATTCCCATGGTTAGTAAAAAATTTCCACAAATTCCCCTCTTCTACATCTTAAGACACCCCATTGGATGTTTGCAAGGTCAACTATTCCCCTTTAAATCAAAAAAAAAACATTCATTCATGCTTCAAGATGGGTATCCCCCTCAAGGAGTGGTCTTTGTCCTTAATCTCTTGATCTATCATCAATATCCCATGAGGGAAAATTGTTTTCCATTTAACATTATTAAATATCACTTTTAGTGGGTTGAATTTTTTTACATATCTCCAATGATCAAATTCCATCCGATAATGTGCACATAAAACATTCATATACCAGCTTCTTCGTGAATTGGGTTCCAAGAGTTTTTTTGTGGGCTCCATCTACTTAGAATTTGAGGAATACTGTCAAATTTATTTTATAATTTTTTTTTGGGAAATCAATATGGATCATAGATTCCCACCTTTTTTAGATTGATTTAAAATTCATATTAGGTATGACACACCCAATATTCTATCATACACTCATGTTGGACACCCCCTCCCATATAGAGGTACAAGTATCCATCCAACAATATAACTAGTATGTCTAGGAATCACAAAAGGTAAATGAGTAATAATGTTGCTTTGATTCAAGTATGTTCGTGTTAATATTTTAATCACACTGGTTATGATGCAGGAAACATGTCTTGGATGATGTTTTTATATTAATGTGGGTTACCATGATTAATATGTTGGTGGTATTGATGTTCATATAGTTATAGAAATAGTAAAGAGGATTATAATTAATCAGATTCAGTATAAATGCCTCCATTAATTTTTGATGTCCATGTAGTTTAAAATAGTTTCTCTTAGGGTACACATGATGATGATTCTTATGAATCCCTATAATGTATGGTAGAGTAGTATCACATACATCATAACAATCTGGCCCACTAGTGTATCATTTCCCGGATGTTAAATCTATCTTATTCATTAGAAACACTATTCCTTTGAGTTTTCATTGATCAATCATGCTAAAAACATGGTCTTAATAAAATAATGTATGTGTTTGTGTAAAAATTTTGGAGACATTGAAATTTGGAAGGGGTGTGATTCTTTATAGGTTACTCACACTAGTACCTCACATAAGTCCCTCACCCATGTAACCTCACATGGGTGCCCCTCCTAGATGTACATATCATGAAGATAAGTATGCACCTGGTCTGTGGGATGGTGTCTTTAATTGATAATATTAATCTAGTGTTCTATGAAGAATACTAGTATAGTAATACCATTTGTATAGAAGTAATAGGATCATGCTATTAGACCAGCAACTCTATTTTCAGAAGCGGGATCCCCTATGTGTGGCTTCTGTGTGTGTTTCATGTTTGTAAACACTTTGTGTCGATAACCCACGTGAGAGACATGTGAGACCATATGGAAACACTCTATTTTCGTACATTAACATTAAATCACATTTTCAGTATACATAAATCATTATACAAATAGACTCCCAATGAACATTTTATTCCAGTGCCTTTGGAAACATAGAAACTAAAACATTAGTACATAAATGACCTATATTATCTACTACTGGGTTATTATAAACTATCACCCATCATAGAAACATTAATCATATTACATATCTTCATAACCATGGAAATAAAACATAAAAATGGGTCAGATCAAATTCATAGTAAGGGTAAACATGAGAGATATATAAGCAAAATCATAAGAATATGTCTTTCAGAACAAAATCATGAAAATATAAGTTCATACCCTATATATCAAAGAAACCCACCATGAATTATTTCATAAATCATGGTAGTTTATAGACATTAATCATAATGAAATAAATAACATAATCCATGAATTTATAACAAAACAATAAAACATTGAATTGTGGAAGAAATATAAGTATATAATATGATTTCCATTGTAGCCAAGGAATTACTACCTTGACCATTATGGTAGTATTTTTTCACTCCCTTCTTATCTTGGTAGTCCTAGTTCACTCTTATCTCCATATTGGAAGCATGATTTCATTCCTCATACTATCTTGGTAGTTATGGTTCACTCCCATCGCCATATTAGTAGTTAAGGTTCATTCCCAATAACATCATAGTCCATCTCATGAGATATGATTATTTTCCCAATGCATTGGAGGGAGATATAGGTATCAGCCATCTCATAATTAAATCATACATACTTGTGCCACAAAATCATAAAAAATAATATCATAACCCATGAAATGAAATGGAAATCATAAACATGTGATCATATCATAACATATAAAAAAGATACAAGTATCATAATAATTTTATCAAAATCATTAACATTGAATGAGAAATAGGTTTCATAAATACCATGACATTATGGATAAAAAATACACTGAATGGATATTAATGGAACCAGTATATAATTTACTATAAATGGATTAGTAACAACAAGAGATTTCATCTTATATGGAATATAATTTTGATATATCTTGAAAAATGTTTCTTGATGAAAATATCAATTCTTCTTTGAAAATTATATTTTTTACTTAAAACCATTTCAATATAATTTTCATAAAAAATATCTTGAAACTTATAAAGAATAATTGAAATCCTTTTGAAAAAACATTTATGTGAAAACTAATAATAAAATCATCAAAACATTATGAAAATATTATTCCTTGAAAACTTATAAAATAACATTCAAAACCTTTTAAAAACCTTTTTCTTTGAAAACAAATTGAAAAAATAATATTAAATCATGAATTTTTTTTGAAAACCAATTAATTTAAAATACTATAAAAACATATAAATAAAGATTGAAACCGTTTTGAAGATCATTTTCCTTGAAAATATATAAAATTAGATTAAAATCATTTTGAAAACAATTTTCCCTGAAAACTTATAAAACAAGATTAAATACATTTTGAAAAAAAAATCATGAAAAATACATTGAAATTTTATAATGAAATAATTAAAATCTTTGAAATCCATTTTATTGAAAAATTATTTTTTAAAAAATTCTAAAAAAGTACCCTTTTAAAAATAAAATTACTTTTTATAGAAATGATGGAGAATAAATTTTTATATATTGTATGATGTAAAAAAGTAAATTCATCTTTTAATGTAATGAGAATAGAAAAATGACTTATTCATAATTTGAGAAAAACATTCCTTTGAAATGAATGGTAAAATACAAAAAAGGATAAAAATTTCTTTTAGATATTATAGTATAATAGTATAATATTCTTGGAAACCCTTTTTAGGAAATATGGTTTTGAAGGAACATTGATCTCTGACCAAAGAGAGGTTAAAGCAGGGTTTTCATAAAAAAACATTCTCAATAGTCTTATATACCCAAGAGTAGGAAAATGTTTCCAATACATGAATATATAATAAATAAAAAAATGAGAATAAAATTAATGAGTTTTCTGGAGGGATGGATCATAATACTTTAATTAAGGAAACATAATTATATATATTCTCAAAAAAATGATATTTTTTTAATAAACACTTATCACATAATATCTTTGAACCATTCTACACTTGTGAGATAGAGAAATTAAATGAAGGATGAAATATCATGATGGAAATGAGATTCATTATATAACATTTCCAATGAATTCTGTACAACTCCACTAAAAATTTTGGTTCGTAACATGGAATGTGTCTCGTATAATGTAAATTGAGAAAAAAGAATCTTACCGATTTGGTATTTTGTGACTGGTAATCCTAATAAAATGAAGATAATATAATAGGTATTTATTTAAAAATAAATTTAATAATAATCATCATATACTAAATTCATGGGTATTGTACCCACCACAAAAATAGAATGGGTGCGAATAAAGCATGTATCACAAGGAAATATGGAGTGGGATGAAATTCCCTTACCTTGTGTCATGAGTCTCATCGTACTCATACAAGATTCCAATATAATAAATAATTTTTTTATAAATATTTTAATGAATAATATTAATATATTAAATACTATATAAAATTTTATTATGACCTTATATTAACCTCTTGTTAATGATTCTATGTTATGGTTTCACTTTGGGTAATATCTGTTTTGTTTTTCGCATGTGTCTTAGTTTCTTATATCATTAGTCCTTATTATTGTATCATGATTTACATTATGTGGACCATGATATAAATATAATTTATATTCATTGTATATGTTTTAAATTAATCTATAGAACTTAAAAGTATGAAATGGAATACATCATTCATGGAGATAGTAAGTTGTACGTACGTAATAACACTATTTCTGTTTTTATTATCATATTCAATAAAAGAGAGAATAAAAATGGAATACCTGAATATATGTAGATAATTTAAAAACAATTATGATAATAATGTTACATATATAATATAATTTAAATACACACATCTTTAATACATTCTGTGTAGTTATTGAACAAAGCACGTTACTGTGAGGGGCGATAGTCCACACTTCCCCAAACAAAATTATTGCATTTACCGCAAATGTAATGAAACAATATATGTGTGGTAAAATGAATAATGAAACGTAAATAAATAGTAAATATAATATATTTCGTATATAATCCTATTTTCCCCCATAATTTCCCCCATGATAGGGGATAATGGAAAAATGAACAATAATAGTTTCGTGAGGCGGTAGTTCCCCATACAAGTAAACAGTATGTTCGTTACCCATGAGATGGAGGTGTGTGAAAGTGTAGATCAATACCATTGGGTAAAAATATCATAGTATATTTATAATAATTTATTTTTCATACAATAACATAAAAAATATATTCAAGGGTGTGGAGAATGAAAATAAAAGAAAGGATCTTCAGAAAAGATGTCACCTCTTAATCAGGTAACTTCTTTAGGTTTGTTGTAAAAGGATTCCTTGGATTTAATTATGCCTAAGGGGAGTATTATAATAAGAATTTATGGATTTTAGTAAATTTTTTGATCATATACTATATGATATTATTTGGTTTTAGTAGTTTTAATAATAGGAAGAGGTGGTGGTCGTTTATAAGGAAGGGAAAGGACACGAATGGCATTTTTTTAAAACAAGTTCGATGCACCCACATTTTTACCTAACCAAATTCATAGAAAATCATCCAAAAATAATAATTAAAGGATAATCGATGAATAATGTTCATCCAATCTGTGTTGGAAAAGTTTCGTGGTTTTTTTGGGTCTTAAATTTAATGATTAATACATTATTAACCTAATTTTTCTCTTAACCATTGTAATTAATTTTAATCATTTTCACCAATCGTTTTGATCAAAAACAAAGTTTAAATTATTTGAAAATATAAAATATTATTAATAAAAATAATTAAACCATTTATCCAAATATTAATCACATATGTGGCATTAATTTATTTAAAATTAATCCCACTGATGGGATGACACTATTGGTTTTTAAAGTAAAAACACCCAAACTATCTCTCTAATTTCATATGCAATTTCAATGTGAAATTTATTCCACTAACCTAAATTGGATTATTTAATAAAAAAAATTATATAGTCAAATTTATAAACCTAATAAAAATATTATTTTACCCTATAAATAAATTTTAGAAAAAGGTAGTTTTGAAATAAAATTTGGTATTCTTCACTATTCATCCAAAAATCAAGTTTCTCAGAAAAATCAAAATAATCACTCTATGATAATTTATAAATTATAAATTAATAAATTAATTACATTTTAGGAAATTAAATTTCAATAAGTTTCAAAAATAAATTTTATTATTTTGCATATAATGACATGAATAGCGGTTTATTTGAGAAAAAATTATTACTATTAAACAAGTATAGACTCCACCAAAATTTATATTCTATTTTATTAACATGTTATTTTTATATTGAACCGTTATAAATAATATTTTAAAAGTAATTATTAATTTTTATTTTACTATTTTTTAATTTATAGGTTATATAAAACTCATTGAAACATTTATAACAATAACACGATGTTTCGTAAAAACACGATGTTACATGTAATGTACACCATGTTAGTGCTGCGTGTAGCTCAATACAAGTTGGTTTTGTGTGTAGCACAATCCATGTTAGGGTTTCATATAGTGAAATAAAATTTGGTTTTTTATAATGAAATCCATCCTTAATGTTTTATCATAACCAAAAGTCGATGTCCATTGTTCTTTGTCTTAATAAATAACAAAAAGATTAAATTAATTTTGGGAAAAAAATATTTCACAAAATTTTGGTTTGATACCTTATTACCCCCTTAAAATGAATTTCACCCAAGAAATTACTCATGTTTATCAATTTTTTAATATTTATAGTTCATTTCATTGAAACCCACATTATAAAAATTAATACTAAAAAATTATTTTAAAATGGAAAGATGGATTCATAATGTATACCCATGTAAAATATAACTAGGATTCTACATAGGAGAAAATATGTTGGGAGTCAATATTGATCATAGTGGAAAAACATAAATATTTATAGGGATTGATTTTTTCAATCAATAAAAAACAAGTTAATGTTCATAAAAATGTTGAGGGATTCAAATTCATTAATATATTATAATTTATAAGACCACTGGCTCAATAATAATTATGGTATTAGTGATTTTTTTACCATTATCCGATATGTGACTAATTAATTTATTAGAGAAGAGTATAAGGAAATATAATTACATGATATATTTCTATAAATAAAATTTCATTCATTGGTTGTGCTTTTAACTATTTCTAATTAATCCATTACGTCAAGAAATTGATTTCCATAAGTTAACATTGATGCATGAAGCATTAAAATACACTTTAATCAAAAATTGACACATATAAAAGAATGAAATGTATATATATGAATCTATAACTATTCTTAAAATTTAATATGTTTAATATGTTAATATATAAAAACATAAAAATTAATACTACTATTTCATCATAAATAAATCTTCATTAAAACAAATTATACGTTAACCATGACATCACAAAGGTGAGTGGTAATTGTTAAACACTTATCATCCATCAGTAATGGGTTCAAGACTAGTTTCTTTTCTATACCATATTGTTTGTCAACCAACATACACGATGTACCTTTCTAAAACCATACAAATATAATTTCCAAAATATGATAGACATCACTGAAATAAGTTTAATCACCTAATAGCCTATTAAATGAGGTTTTCAAGGCAATATCAAAATAGAAATACTTCCACCATTGATTAATATAAAGTTTTCATGAATGGTTTACCTTATAAACCCTATAAATGATGAAAATCCAAAACATTAGAACTAATTTCACAAAATAATCATAACATTGATCCCCCATATATAAAAATATGATCTTGGTTGTCACATTCCTAACATGTGAATACCCTGGTGTTAAGTTCTCTAGGAAAAACGTAATGACTTCAATTACCATAAATCCTTTTTGAAAACATGCATTCTTCCTTATTAATTATATTATTGGATATATTCGATAAATCCAAGAAGATATAAACATCATATGTGATTGTATGAACTACTTTTCAATGGGTCCTTCATTAGTTCCCAGTTAATTAGTACCATACAATTTATAAATTCATTTCCCACATATCTTTATCTAAAAAATAATATATTTACATAAGGAATAGAATAATTTTAATCAGTACCTTAATCATGTATTTTCTATGGACATACCTTTTCTAATAAATAAAATTTATATTCCATCCTATCCATTCAATGTATTCCTGTAAATTTTTATCAAAAAAACATAAACTAGAAAACCCTTTAATATTTCACCATTCATAATTCTTGTATCCTAATACCTAAAAACTTTAATTACTTCAACATGAATACATTGAAAATAATACTTTATCCAATTATATAATACCTCGTTCCTTTAACATTTCATATTTCTCTTCATCATCATCAATGTAACCATTACACATACCACCTTGTCGATTCTCTTCAAGAGATTTCCACTTGAGACATTGAGTAGAAAATTTATTGTTTCCTCTGAACCTAAACCACTTATAAATTTATAATGTCTTAGGGAGGACAATATTAACCCATTTCATTAACCAAACTTATCAAATTTAACTTATAGTCACTTTTTTTGGGTTCATCTTTTCCACAGTCTAAACATCTCATAGTTCCTATAATACAATCACATAGGCGATTCATTCCACATTTTTCACTCCAAGGAAACATAATCTACTTCTATATGTGGTATCTATTACCTGAACATTCATAGAACTCCTTATTTTTATTCCTTAGTGAGTATAAAATTTTGTTAACATATAATTTTTTAATAATGTTCATTAAAATTTATTTCAAAAGATCACAAAATAATCCACTCATGTGATCATCCCACAGGACTGCACAAATGAAAATCCCCCATCACATTCATCGTTATTATAATTCCATTAATTTTTTATTATTGACTAAAATTAAATGCATAGTGTGAGCATAACATATCATAAAATAAAACCACTTTCTAAAGAAAATAATTACTTATAGTATGTATAAATCATGACACCTTCCTTAATCAATGAAACCCTAGTTTCATTCAAGGTTATTTGTTTCCAACTTATATTTAATTTTTTTTATCACTCATGAAGTGTTTGTTAAATTTCCAATACATATCCCCTTGGAGTGTCAAATCTGGGGTGCAGTAGGGCCCATTTTCATGTACCATATCAGTGTGAGTCAAAACCATAATTTCTTATCATATTTCTTACCCCTAGGTACATTTTTTCCAAAGACACATCCACTTGTAGTATCTAGATAGATATGTATTTCTATGAAACCACCCAATCTATCCTTTACAAAAAATACATGACATTTTATTATACTTTTCTTTATCCTTATACATATCCCATGACATTTCCATAGGTTTCTCAAAATGGTTTTCGCATAAAATCTACCAAAACTAAACTAAAATTTTTCTCCAATACTAAATATATAGTCCCTTTATTTTCATACATTAACATTACATCAATTTTTCTAACTGATTAAAAGATTATATAGATAGATTCCCAAAGACTGTATTAGTCTAGTGCCTTTGGAATCATTTAAATATAATCACTGGTAATTAAATGATCAACACTATCTCCCATTAGGTTCATCTACACCATCACCATTCTTAGAAACATAAAAAATAATACATGTCTTCAAAAACATGGGAAGTAAATATAAAAATTTGTGCGGTCAAATGCTTGGTAATGGTAAAAAATGGAGATATGTTTGTATAATCATGAGCAAAATAGTTTGGTATCAAGATAATGAAAATTTAATATCATACCAATTATATCAAAATAATATACATGAAACATGAAAAAAATAGTGTATGTTCATAAGAAATGAATCGTAAGGAAATAAAAATAATAATACATGAATGCATAGCAAAGGAATATAACATGGGATGTTGTAAGAAACATAGTCATATAATATTATTTTAATAATATATAAGGATTAATACCAAGAATATCTTGGTACTATGGGTTCACTCCAACTACCATCTTAGTTGTCATGGTTTTCTCTCATGGCCATCTTAGTAGCATAAGTTGACTCCTCATATCATCTTGGTAATGAATGTTCATTCTAATGGGTATAATATTTTTCATGGTTCATTCCAAATACTATTTTATCTTATACCAAGAGATATAGATATTTAATCAATGAATATGGGGGAGATATAGGTTCCACCCAACTCATAATGAAATCAAAAACACAAGTTCTAAAAAATCATTTACTATCATATCATAACCTCTAAAATGAAATGGTTATCATAAACATGTAATCATATCATAACCTATTGAAGTAGATTCATGTTTCATAATCATTTCATCAATAGAATAACTCAAAAGAGAGAAATGTGTTTCATAAATACCAATGGAACGAGCATAACCCATTTAGAGAAAGAATATGAATAGAACCTTTGGATCATTTCCTAGAAATGAATGAGTAGCATAAACATATTTCATCTTAGTTGGTAACTTATTTTGAAATATCTTTCAAAAAATTTTCTTGAGGAAAATTTCCTTTTGTTAATTAAAAATATATTCTAATACTTAAAACCATTTGAAAATAATTTTCTCTGAAAATACCATTATACTTATAAATAAGACTTATTATCATTTTGTAAAAATTTTCTGATAATATCCTGAAAATATGATTTAAAACATTTAGAAAAATTTCCTTGAGAACATATGAAATAATCTTCAAAAAAATGTAAAATTGTTTTTATTTTAAAAAACATTGATAATTTATAAACATGTATTAATTTTTTACAATAGTTCTATTTAAAATACCTTAAAAACATTTAAATAACACTCGAAAACATTTTGAAACCCATTTTCCTTGAAACATATAAAATAATATTAACACGTTTTGAATACTATTTTCTTGAAAAATAACTTTAAAACAAATAAATAAAACATGAAAATTATTTGAAAAAAATTTCATTAAAATTTAATTTCTTAAAAATACTTAAAAATTATTCTATTAAAAATTCAAAGGGACTAATCCCAAAAATAATGGTGTGTAAATCCATAAATTTCCTTTAAGGGAAAAAGAAAATTACTTTACACGCTAAAATGAATAGAAAAAATGGACTTGTTCAGAAAGAGGCATAATTATTCCTTTGAGAAAATTGGGAAAAGAAAATAAGTGCTAACTTCCATTTCAATATTACAGTAGAATAGTATAATATTCATGGATTCCCTTTTTTGATAACAAGGTTTTAAAGTAACACATTATTTTGAATGAAGTGTGGCAAACAATGGACTTTTTCAAAAAACACAGTCTTAATTATATTATATACCAAAGAGTAAAAAAATATTACCAACACATGAATATAAAATGAATAAATAGAGTAGAGGAATATTAATGAGTCATATGGGGTTGGATCATTAGTTTTCATTAAAGTAATAATAATTATAAACAATCTCGAAATACTTTGATATTACTTCAAGAAACACTTATCATTTAGTAACAATGAAACATAATCCACATTTAAAAAGATAAAATTAAATGAAGCTTAAAATATCATGGAATTAAGGGAATTAATTATATAATATATCCAATGAAATATTTACACCTCATAAAAAAATGTAGGTTCCCAACATGGCTTGTGCCTCAAAGAATGTAAATTGAGACAAAACTATTTTACTGATTTCATAAATTTTAAAACATAAACCCCGTGAAACGAAGATCATAGAATTGATATATAAATACCAGTAAACTTAAGAATAATAATAATATAAAACATTCATGGTAATTATAAAAACAAAAAAATATGAATTTTGGTGAATAAATCATGTATCTTCGAGAGATAAGAATTAAGATGAAATTCCCTTTTGTCTTGAATCTCTTCGTAACCATACAAGAAATATTTTATGATAAATGTGATTTTATTATAAATTTTTACATGAATAATATTTTTATTTATAACACCATACAACAATTTATTATTCATTTATAATGTTCTCTTGTTAATGATTCAATGTTAGGGGTTCAGTTCGGGTAATATTTTCCTTTTTCCGCATGAGTTTTAATTTGTTATATCATTGGTCGTTATTCTTATAACATGATTTACAAAATGTTAAAAATGATTTATATATATATATATATAATTTATATTCATTATATTTTTACTATAATAATATATAAATTGTATATGTATGAAATGGAATACAGCCTTAATGAAGACAGTAAGTTATACCTATGCAATAACATTGTTTTTTTATTGACTCATTGAAAGATAGAAAGAATGAAAATGAAATATATATATACATACACACACACATATATATGTATATAATATTATTAAAGGAACATTATAATTTTATATATATTATATAAGTTCAATAAAAACATCCTTAATACATTCCACATAGTGAATGAACAAATCACATCGCTTTGAGAATGAGATAGTCAACATATCATCAAATTAAATTATCATATTTACACAAAATGGAAAGTAAAAATATATGTGTTGTAAAAGGAATATAGATTATTAATTAAATAATCAATATAATATATGGTATATATAATCAGATTGACCATCATAGTATCCACCACGAGAGGCAGTAATAGAAAAATGAACAGTCGTCATTTTGTTAGGCGGTAGATCGCCATACACGTGAATATTATGTTCGTTACCCATTTTATGGAGAAATTTGTATGTATTTATAAAACCATTGAATAAAATTAATCCATTTATATTAAGTGTATTTTTAATAAAGTCATTGAAAAATGATAATGTAGGTGGTTGATAATGAATATAAAATAATGGCTCTTGAGTGAAGACATTACCTCTTAATCAGGTAACTCATTTTGGTTTGTGCTAAAAGGATCCCATGGATTGTATTTATCATTAGGGGAGAGTCAAATAAGTATTGGAGGGGTTTTTTATGAATATATTTAAAATCATTGACTATCCAAATATGTTTTATAGTTATAAATAAGAGAAATTGGTGGGGGCATTTTATAGGGAAAGGAAAGGACACACCAGGCATTTCTAAAAACAACTTATGTGTACCCATGTTTTAACCTAAATAAAGTCATAAAAGACAAAAAGAATTAATGAAATGATTATATAAAAATAGTTTCCATAAATTGGGTGTTTTATAATTTTATTGGTCGTTTTTTGTCTTACATTTATGGCTTTTTACTTTATTAATATAATTTGTTTAAACCTTGTAATTAATTTTATTCAATTCAACTAATATTTTTGGTAAAAAAATATTGAATTTATTAGACATTATAAATTAATCTTATTCAAAATATTTAATAATTTTTTCTAAATTATGATCTCTTAATAGGACAAAATTATTTTGAAATTATTCATGATGATGGGTTGATAGTACATGTTTTTAATGTAAAAACATCCAAAAATTTGCTAAATTTTTATACACAATTTCAAAGTGAAATAGATAATGGAGACCTAAATTGGGTTAGTTTATACTAATATAGTCTAATTAAACATTTAAAAAAATTTAAATATGATTTTACATTCTGAATATATTAGATGAAAAGGCAGTCTTAAATTGAAATCGATTTTTTTCACTATTCTTCCAAAAATGAAGTCTCTCCGAAAAATCTAAAAAAATCTCACTATTCTCTTTTAGAAATTATAAATTAATAAATAAAGTTTATTTTTTAAAATTAGGATTCTAAATGTTACTAAAAATATTTTTATTAATTTCAACACAAGGATATGAAAATAAGTTCATTTGAGTAAAATATTATTTTTAACATGTAAATACTCTACCAAAAATAGTATTACTCATTATTGGAATTCGTACTAATATAAAACCGTTATAAAAAATATTTTAATATTTTTTATTACTATTTATATTACATTATGTAAGAATCTATGTTATTACTAACTCAATTAAATAATTATAATAATAAAAATCTCAGTGTTGCATGTAATGATATCTGAGTCAGTGTTACATGTAATGTGATTTATGTTTTTGTGTCGTGTAGTGCAATCAAATAAATTTTTATGTTTAGAACAGTCCAATTTGTCATTTTGTGTAATGAAATACAAAAATTGTGTTTTCCCATAACCAAATATCTATGTTTAGTGTTGTGTTACATACAAAATATTGAAAATATTAAAATAATTTGAAACAATGTATTTCACCAAATCAAGTGGTGTTACAATCTTCCCAATTCCTTTTTATCCATTTACCTTATGACCAAACCACATCTTTTTATTAGATACAATCATGAGGGGTGGGGGTATTGACACTTTGTTTTGTTGTATGGTTGAAAAGGTATTACATGAAAATAACATAGTGATAAGAAAAGTAGAAGAATAATGAATACCTAGAGTAACACCCTTCACCAAATCAAATTTGTATAGTTCCCCACAAAGAAGAATTTCCATGTAGGATAACCACACATCCAGTGTCACTACATAGGCCCAGACAGTTCGGTCACCTAGTAGCACCATGTCGGGTACCTATGCATTCACATGGGTCATAGAACTACGTGATCTGATACTTTTCCCAAGGTTTCATATTTTCAATCAAATAGGTCATTGGAGATCCTCGTTTGTATAATGGAAAATCCCAAATAAAATCTTCAAGATGTCCTCTCCCTATTACATTTCCGAGGCATTCAAAAATATTTCATTATTCCCTCTATAACATAGGATAAGGAAGAATAAATGTGACTAGTTAAATTAAAAATCTTATATTTTTTGAAATCCAAAACACATACATGAAGAATTATTTCGCCATTCTTTTAATTTCCTAAGCATGCAGGTCCATTTCCAAACTAGTGGATAGCGAATGATACTTTTTGGAAACTTAAGGAAACCCTTAAATTCTTGATAAACACCTCACTCAAGTATTGATTCCCCAATTTTTCATTTCCTGAAACACCTTCGTCTCACACATGCCCATGTTTTTGAATCCCTTCCTAGTTTTATAGGCCTACCCTATTCTAGAACCCACTAGTATACAAAACGTCTACCCCCACACAACCCACCTCTCAGACCCTCTTCTAATCCACAATGAAAGAGTCACACTTACTTTGGTTCCCTCATATGAGAAGGACCAAATTGATACCTCCAATGAATTTTATTGACTTAAAAAAACCATTGTAAGAGAAAATCTATAATGTCTCCCATTTCTAAATGAATTCCTTTTGTTAGAGCTATACCTCTCTTGTACTCCTTAATGGTTATAGTCTTTATGTTCATGTAGGTATGAATTCCCACAATCACGTGGACCTCAAACCTTGGGGCTGTTTTAGGGAACTCTAGTTCTAAAATATAAGATCATGTACCATGTCCATCCATAGTCATCTCTATAAAAATTTACATATAGTTCTAGTTGGGATGAGGGTACCATTCTTAACATTCCCTTTCCAGATTAGTTTGTTATCCTCCTATATTCCCCATGAACTAGGACTTGGGGATAACTTTTAATGTAATCATATATCCATTCTTACAGAACCCCTCTTTATTTATTTCCCCATTTCATCATTCCACAATGTTGTATCCTTGTGGGTAGCCAAATGTGGCTATCCTATAAACAATTATGGGAGGGAAGGTACATACCAAAACCCTTTCTTCTTCTCCAGAATATGTGGTCACTTCCACCAGTAGGAGAAGGATTGTCTGGTTTTCTATATCTATCACTTCCTCCTGTTTCTCACATTCTATAATGACTCATGGGGGATTAGAGGTTATATATGATCATGAATTCTAAATATTCAGATGTATGCATTGTCCTAGACTTTTTTATGGATCTTCCTCTCACCTTCCTTCAAATGTCCCTTATATGCGTGTACCCACAAATCCATTTATCCCACCATAGGGCCTCCGATTTTGTATATGCTTTAATCATATCCAATCAAAAAATCCTATGTATTCCCTAAATATTTTTTTGGCTCTCTGTTTTGTCACGTGGATGAAAATATATTAATGGAAAATACAATAGGGAGAATAAAAGGAAATAAATAATGAATTTCGAGGGTCACACCCTTCACCAAAGACACTTCACATAGGTCCCCACAATGCAACATCAACACATAGTGTACCTGCACATCTAGTGGTGTTGCATAGGACTAGATAGTCAGGTCACTCAGTAGCACAACACTGGGTACTTGGAAATTAGCCTGTTTCAAAGACTTCTATGAGCCAACACTATTTCCTAGGGTCCCATATTATACTATATAGTGGACCATGATGCTCTTCATTTTAAATACGTTATATCCAAATAAAAATCTCAATATAATATCTCCTTATTACTTTATAAAAGCCTTTAGAATCAATTCATATAACCCTCTAAAAGATGAGATAATAGGGAATATGGGGGAATATTAGAATTAAAATCCATATTGGGTCTGAAATCCAAGAAACATGTGCGATGAACTATTTTCCCCTAGTAAAAAACTATTGTAAATGAAGGTTAATTCCCTAAACAGGGTAATGTATGAGATACTTCTAGTAACACTTGAGGATACCATTTAATCCTTGAACAATACCTCACTCAGGTGTTGTTTCACTTGTGGTCAATCTCAGAAAACAAATTCTTCTAGAACATGCCTACCTACACAAATTCCTTCAAGTATATCTAGGCATATCCTATATGAGACTAGATTATCTCACCCATCCTATACCCCACATGGCCCACCTCTCTATCCCTCTTCCTAGAAACCAATGGTAGGCCACCTCTTCAATTAACTCCATCTGATGAGAGGGTACAAATTGAATCCCCCACTGAAACATTGGGACTTTTGAAACAATGTAAACATACTAAGCATTTGTATCCCACTTGGATATGAATTATTTTATTCAGATTTTTTCCACACATGTCCTCCCTAAATGGTAGGGTTCATGGGGTGCATGTATATATGCATTCCCATAGTATGAAGGATCCCAAATCTGGAGAAAATATTTGGGAACTATCAGTCTTGGATACAAGAGATAGGACCATGTACTTCCCTAATCTTCTCTAAGACAATAGGACCCCTAGTTCCAATAGTGAGGGAGAAGATCATTCTTTCCATTCCCAGTGAGTATTTGTCCATTAGTCTCCCATCTTCCCCTAGAACCATGAATAGATCATACCTCATAGAGTAAATCCCATAAATTCTTTTTAGACCCAACCTGCTTCATTATTTCCACATTATTTGTGCCCCTATGGTGAATCTATATGGTTTTTATATGAAACTATACTTGGTAAAAAAATTTAGGTATGGGTAACACCAAATACCATTCTTCTTCTCTTGTATCACTAGAATTTTCCACTAGTGGGAGAAGAATTGTGCAGTTTTCTAGATCTACTGCTTCCTCTTGTTTCTCAAATTCTAGAATGAATCATGTGGTATCATAGCATAGTTATGATCATGAAATCTATGCATTCATATCCATTCCTTAATACAAAATAATTTTTTTGAGTCTTCCACTCACATTCCATTCGTGGGCCTCTATAGGAGTGGGCCCTCAAATCCATATATCCAACCACTAGGCCTCCAAGAAGGTATAATCCCAATCATATCAAACAATACCTTACAAGGGAATCCTCATAAATATTGTATGTCGACAAACCAAATCCATGTGTATCTCCCATGGACTAATCCCCTAGTCTAATTGTGGGAGGTAACACTATTTCTCCTTCTTGTCTGCTAGTTTCATAGTCAAGATTCATTTTAACTCTATGAGTTAAAAAATACAAGAGGATATGTGAACATTCAAAGACATCTATATTTATCATTAGGCTATAACTTCCATCCACACGAGGACATAGTGGATCAAGTGATCCTTAGATCTACTTCTTCTTCTTATTTCTCATATCGAGCATCATTCACATGGTCTTATAGGTCAATGAAGAACATGAAAACAACACAATCACCAAAAACACTAATTGATCACCTATTCAGTGTAATCCCTAACCCCCATTCAAATACGAATCATTCCAATTGAAAGACCCAACCGAACCATGGAATCCTATTTTGGATTAATCCCCAACTAAACCTCCCAAATCACAAGGTAATATTATACAAAATGGATCCCAAATCCAATCCTATCAAAGGGCCATAGTCCCCTACGAGAAAAACCTTCATAGGACCTCTATAGGCATGTTTTTTCACAATCAAACTATGTGGGATTTGAATTCTGTCCAAATGGTATACGTAGGAAGCCTCCTTGAGGTCCAAACCTAATAATCCAAATCAAAAATAATTCTCTTTAGGGAACATTTCCATTATAGTCTTATTCATCCTAGGAGTTAATACCCCTTTCAGGTACCATAGGCCTCTTCAGTATATGTCTGACATCAAACATTGACCATGTACCATTCACCAGACATTCATCTTGTATGAAGATAAACCATGTGTTTTGATCCTTATCACCCGAACATAAAAGTGGTAATGTTCCCCCATTAAAATTAACTGAATAAAATGGGTTCTTATTCCATTCATGATGATATGTTTGAAGCCCAAGTCATGGGTTTGATCCCGACATCAAAACAACCCTCATATACCATCATTATGATACAGTCTAGGGTGCCCCAATGTGTGGCTCAAAACTAGAATCATAATAATAAATGAAAAAAGAATATCTGAATCATCCATAAGAGGGTACCACTGCAGGAGATCATTGGATACATACATATGTATCCATAAAAAATTACCTCAGATATATATATATGATTTTAAATTCAATACCTTCTGATAACTGATTTTTTATTAGCGGGTGATCCATGTCAAATAATATAATTAATGAAGGATTTATAAATATTTATTTAATTTATATGAAATTCTTGGAGTAGGAAAACATCATCTCCAGAAAAGGTTGGATGGGATCGACCTTCCATTCTCTCAAAAAATATGACTTCCGAAGAATTATTGGATCATTTCTCAATAACCACCTACCTTTGGAAAGAAGGTACGAAAAAGAGAACTATTAGTTTTTTCTAGGTCCACAAACAAAACCAGTTTGATGTCGTTTGAAATTGGTGAAACTAACATGAATGATTGTAAAAAAAAACTCAACCCGATTAATCAATCAATGAGAACAACTAATTTCATCCGAACAAAATGGAAAACCCTTTTCCATGATGATGTTTTCAAACACCATTCCGGACCCTTTCACTATTCATTTAAAAGAGGTACAAATAAGATAAGCAATCATGAATATATTAATTTAATGATATATTTCATTGACAGGGTTTTCTTTTTTGTCTTTACCACCCATAACATTGGAAAATTTAATAGGATATCAATTCAATACAATTGGAATCATACCAACTCTCATAGAGGTATGCCTTGACCTCTATTAATGTTGGGTCCTCATACAAGAAAATGATGTTGTTACCCACCTAACATTTTCAACATAGGGTCTCAAACACATTGGTCCACGATTAATTCAAGAATGGTAATATTTTCACCCTATAAGCTACCTGATATTCCCTCTAGCTCCCAACTCTACATCTGTGATCCACTCAGTGATGGTTGGTGGTCCAAAAGTAGATAGTACCAATAACCTTCTTAAAAAATTTCAGGAGATTAACCCCAGAACACAACTACAAGTACCTCTCTTATCATAAGTAGGTATACCAGTAGGCTATATAGGGCCTTACATAGAAATCAAAAATATCATTCCAACATTCTCATTCCAGCATTCACTACTACCAATGTTGCACGACATTGAACCTTCAACATGATGGTGGTGAATTCCTCAACTGTCCAGACATTTCCATCTAGACTTATTCACACAATGTTGACCTCTATTTATAGAAAAAATATAATAGGGATTATGTCCACACCACTATCTCATTTTTAGAATCCCACCAATCAAATTGGGTTGAAAACTGAGAGTAGGAGCATGCACTTTCCCGCACCAACCAAGCTTCTTGGAATCCTTGTCTGGAAGTGTGAAAGGATGCATGCCATTAAAATTCAGTGGCTAGCCAAGAGAAAAAAAATAACTAACCAAATTAATCATTGTTAGACAACAAACTCATTTAGTAGTGTCTAATGAAGTACACATGTTGAATCTGGTGGAAAAACACATTCACACACACAAACATGCCCACTCTTATCAATCCAATCAGAAATCTCTTTTGGGAGCACCTAGTAATGTCATCTATAAAATCCAACATACAGACATGGGGATACCCAAATATAATCTCTTGTACATGAATATTTTAAGTACCCACTTTAATGAAATGGATGATAGGATCATGCACTTACCCTTCCTACAATAATGTAATTGAAAAAAACAATGTTCTAATCATTAAAGTCACAAACCATATTTTGGAAATATTTATGTGGAAGGAAAAAATCCCTACCCACATCCTAAAAACTAAAAAAGATATCAGAAATATAAAATGGTAGTGGATGAGGGGAAGATAGAAGACTTCTGCCCTGTTCCAATGGAAGGTAATCAGCCTATTACAAAGGCCACACCAAGGTAGGAATAACCCCAATCGAAACTTCCAGAAGCCTGTTGGAATATTCCAATGGTGACATAGAAGCTATAAGAAAAATTTTCCATGCCGAAAAAATTATTTTCCCAGCAAGTGACCCCTTCTACTCGATAGAATTTATCCAAAAATAAACCTCTCTAGAAAGATAGGAATATGAAGAGCTAATAAACGATCCTATTCAAATTAAGACATGAGTTATTGAATCCCCCATTTTCTTATATATGGAAACCCAAGATCCTACTCTCCAATTACCAAATTATGTGTGCATTTGAAATAATTATAATAGTCCTCCCATGAAAATTCCTCCTCAATTCTTCATTCATGTTCTTAATATGATCGATATCAAGAGCTCATCTCATAGTGAGATTCCTAGAAGACCTCTACATTCCCAATAGAGCAATGAGTAGGAGGGTTTTCCTAGAAATGTAATCCAGTTTGGTAGTCCTATCCATGATGGCCATAACTATGGTGTTCTCTCCACAGTAATGGTTCATTTCATTTAAAGGGTCTTCCCCATGGAGGTTTAATAAAAATAAAGAACTCCTACCATGAGGCACATTTGAAATGAGGCTAGTCATGTTGGATTTTATTCCATTTCCATGTCGAATCCTTTCACATCTAAAATATAGCCTAATACTGCAGTCATTCTATAAACCTCCCTTAGATCTTCCTCTATCCAATATCATCAAGAAAGTACCTATATTATTTTTCATTTATAGTAATGTCATAGAGAATAAACCACTTTTGTCAGACCGTGCTAACGATCCACTATAAAAAGATGAAGACACGCTAATAATGAAGAAATTTCTTGATAACTATGACTTACAAGCCATGATATTCCCTTTAGTTACCCCTTACTATAGAATTCCAGAGGCTTTGTTGAATGTTTGTGTGCATGACATCTAACTCAACATAATGAACACTCTTTAATGCTTATGATAAAAAGTATTACCCAAAGTTTATTATGATGTTCACATCAGATTAATAGAATGGATGAAAATCCAAATTGACTTGTCAGCTCTCATGGTTTCATAACATCCGTAATTGGAGAATTAGTAATGATCCATTTAGGGTGCATTCCTAACTGACTTAAAATAATTTTATCAGCTGATCATAGATAAACCTATAATTGTTCATATCAGAAGATGGGGTTACCATGGAGCATTTTATTTCAACACTCTCCATAGTCAGTAATGACATCCAATGACAGTTTTCTGCAGTTTCATAGATTTATGTCAGTTTCAACCAACACACATTATTCATAACTGGTGATCTAATCCACAAAAACTTATCATGACCAACTAACACCATTTTCGGTCTAGAATAGATAAATATATTGAAATACATCTGCATCAGGTGTCATAAAATATAGAGAATATTTATCGCATAAGGGATTTCATTCATTAGAGAGAAAAAATTTAAATAATAGTTAAATTTTCATCGAATGTAAGAGGTTCAGGTGTAACCCAAATTATTCACCTAAACCATGTATGATCCAATGTTCATAAAATAATAAGGTAAGTCATGGTAATAAAATTCACAAAAATATTGGAACTAATTTAACCCGTAGGACAAGGGTGTTTTTAACAAAACATTTAATATTATTAAACTATGATCGAATAGTTTTAGATGTGAAATGTGAATAGCCTCAGGCCTTTGGGGTGGCATATTTTTACCTCAGAAACCTCTACATTATTGTAGGTTAGTCTTATCCCAATTATATGGAATGATATGTAACGAATCCTACCACTTTTCATATCCTATGATTTAGTATGCTCATTGGGAACATGTATTAATGAACTATATGTTGATTCTATTCAAATTACCACCCACTAAACCACACCCATAGAATCAATAATGGAGTGGAAAATGCCTCATGGGGGTATAGAAATAGGAAGTATCTCAATGACTCTAATAAATTTATTTCAAATCATTACACATCATTAAATTACATTTACGCTACCCCTACAGACCCTATAGAACACAATACCAATATGGAGGAGATGAGGGTGGATGTTTTGTTTCATAATATGGTATGAAACTAAATGGTTGAAGTGTGGGTTCCAACCTAGAACCAAATTCTTTCTCTATATTTGGGTATTATCTTAAAAAATCCATCATTACCTACCCCAAGAGAATCCAACATGGAATTGATTAAGGGTTAGATTGTGACTCACCTACCTCATAGAGAGGATTCTCCCCTTAGAATCAAGTAATTATTTTCTAGGAAAGTGGAATCCAAGAAATGAAAGTAAATTTAATAATGCAGAATAACTCTGAGATAATGTTCTTGTTGGATATGTTTTATAAGTAGATCTATAAATAACACTCCAAGAAGGCACACCTCACTAAAAAGAGTTCCCCATGGAAATTGAAATGTGTCCAGAACATCTTCTCAATGTGGGATAGAAACAAATGATATTTTTCATCCCATGATGAAGGATAGAGAGTTACATCCATTGGTTATGCATCCAATATAGGGACATGCATAATATTATAGGTCTATAAATATAGGTTACCCGTAGTAGATGCCAGTGGTTCCACCACTATTTTACCTACATGATGTTTCCCCTATTACATATCCTACTCATCCAGATATCCATCATGGTCTCATGAATACCACTGAGATGAAAATGGATTGATATGAATCCATGTAGGAATGATGTGAAATGGTATATCCATAAACTAATATTTATCATGAATGGGTTGATATGAATCATCCCTCACTGAACTTTGGGAATCCTACATTTCCAATTTTCAATGGCTCAGGGGACCCATAGCAGCATTTGGTACAATTGTTTTCCTACTGTGAAACCATAATGGGACCCCTATACAATTAGAGGCATTAAAACCCATGTACTTTGTGTATTTACAATAAGCACCAACCTTTCTATGGTACACTAGTTTTCTAGCATGGTCAATTAGGGGGTGAGAAGAACGTCATATGATGTTTTACATCCAATCCATATTGACATTATAGAAGGTAAGTATCATTTATCTCTCAATCTAAATATAGTAGGAGAATGAGAGGTCCATTGATTTCAATTCTCATTGGAAAGGGTTGACGTACACCATGAACCTATAACTTCCTCAAGAAGACTTGTTGATCATCTGTATAGGGAATATTTTTTATTACTTTCACACACCACTCATCCCTCTAAAATACCAAAGAAGGTTTCAAGACCCTGATTTGATTTCTCAATGTGTAGAAGACACCATCTCATACGCCAGAGCTTAGCCATATCTAATTTCATCATAAAAATTAATGAGAGTGGGGATATAATGGTATGGAACTATTATAATTATGTAGGCCCTGTCACCCACTCCCTCTCATAATCCTGCACCATATCATGCAATTCCTCATCCTATGTATTAAAAACAATGCTTGACTCATTTAGATGTTTAAATGGAGAACAGATGAAAACATTGTATTTATATGAAGAATAGTGTTTATTCTTTTCAAATTGGCTATGTCACTGGCTACTTCAACTTGTTATTGGAAAAAAACATGATCCATTTCCAAATATAATGAATCTGAGAAAAGATAATGGAAAAGAACTCCCAAACTATCACCAGTTCCACTAGGAATTGGGTTACACAATAGATGAATGATTTTAATCAAAATAAGTCCTGTAAAAAATGGTGTTCTCTAGGAATGTATTATTGGGAAATCCACATGCGCATGTGGAATGTGTTTCGGTCACTGATCCCAATGAAGAGAATGAATGGTCAGAAGCTAATAGTATGGGTACACATAATATTAGTGATTATATGGTACGTAAAATTATCGACTAGATTAAAACTATCATTTGAGTACATTTGTAACATCCAACTATTCTCCCAACCTCTTCCTTCTTGTAACATCCAACTTCATTGGTAGCTCAGCCCTCCAAAACCTAGTCTTACAAGAAGTGACAAGGAATAAATAGAAATAATGAAATGGAATATGGATCTATAATAAAGAAAAAGTTGGATTTGAATTTATTAGAACTCATTTTTATATCCCCAGAAGCATGGTCACTACCCCCTAAATGGTATTATATGGTTCAACATTCCATATGGAGTTTTCATCCAATGAGGAGTTGATCTTCAGTTCCATTAATTTTATTAACCTAATAGATCCTTTAATGGATGATGAGGGTGAACATGAAATAAATTTCCCTAAATTATATTTTCTAACAGGGGGTCCAGTTCATCAAATTCGAGGATAAAATGGAAGACGTCGTTGCTCCAGGAGTTATTACTTCATCCACATCCCTATCTGAACTGTATACACGGTTGAAACTCATTTGAGAAGACTATAGGAAGCTCAGAAGGAGTAAGAGAGTTTCCTCAAACATGATAGGGACTACCCTAACATTATCATACTATAAAATCAACTAGATGATATGTCATCATGAAAGAGCAATGTTGTGGGCGCCCTCAAATGATTAGTGTGATTTTGGGGTACTTAGGTGCAGTAGAGTGGCTGACCATGGTCATCTCTCAAATGAGGAAGTGAATTAAGACAACTTTTCTGAGGTATTCTAGAAATAGAATAAACGAGAATAAAAAAACTACTTGAAAGGATGGGGAGTGGTTGTTTATAGTTTATAAAACATGAAGAAATTTGCTGGAAGAAGATTTCATTTTTTTTTTAATTTTGAAATGATGTTTGATTAAAAAGACACAACAAGAAGATGTTTTTTAGAAAATATTTTAAAAGGAGCAATCGATATAAATATACCTATTCAATAAATTATTTATCATTATGATTTAACTTAACATCCAATTAATTATGACCCCTTAACTTGTTAACCCCCTGACCCTACAAGAATTAACCTTACCACAAAGATGAAGTTAATTAAACCCTAGATTATCTTCGAAACATGTAATCGCGACACCCTACATTGATTTATGTTATAAGGATAGCTTATGGTTAGTGGAAAACTAAGGCACATATCCATTTTTGGAAATGAGGATGAATTGTGTTTAGGGATTATATTTTAACTCTAAAAATTTGTCTCGTATGGTCTTGTATTACCGGTTAAGATCACACTCTCACAATTTACACAAAATCCCGACCTCGTGTGTTTTTGGGTTAATTGTTCAATTGCTTGATTAGATTATTAAAATTTGAAAACACAATTCAGGGATCATATTATGTGAATTAAATTATTTCAATTATTACAAATAATTAAAATAAGAGGGTAGAAGATAGATCGATTACTAAAAGACCACTCTTCCATGGGTGGCGTAATCATCATAGAAGCGTTTTTCATGTGCAAAGGTTTATAATGGGTATAACCCAATAACGATTCTACTCAAGAATTCCAACCCAATTAGGAAGATTAAGAGAAGAATAAATTTAAACAAAACAGAAGAAAAGATGATGAATAAAAGAATATCAGAGAAGTTTATTACACAAATGAAAACATTACAAAATGAAGAAGAGAATGAGGCTTCGATGAGGGGATCCTTTCTTCAAGAGATAACCCTCTTACAATGGTTGGATAATTTGGGTGAAAAAAATTATCCTCTGCCTAAAATCTCCTAATTCACGTCCCAACCCCACCAATAGATAAAAAACCAATTTTTAGAGTGGTGGGGAGACTAGGCTCAAAGTGGTTTCAAGTGTGAATGGGGAATCTCATCCAAATATTTTATTACAAATTTCACCACCCATTTGACCACCAAAACGTGTGAATTGGCTGGAATTCTAGTGGATCATATGTTCAGATATGGTTCCTCTATCTCCTCCCAATATTTGGGCTAAATCAAAGACCATATGAAGGAGTTATGGCTGAAATACAGAAGCTTCTCCATTTTGGCGTGTCCAGCCCACCTTTAACATTATGGCCCAATTACACCATCCAAATGCATTCTTTTGGTCTAGTTTCCTGAATAAAAGATGTATATCATGCAGTTAGTAACAAAATTAAAAAATATTAAGTTCATATAATTCAAAAGAAAAATTATGATTGAAATACTACAGTAATTTTAAAAGGGTAAAACTGGATTTTTCATCAAATATTCAAATAAATGATCTAATCCCAAATACATTCTAATTTAACATATTTAACACAATGTGAGGAAATTATATCATTTATTATCAATAAAATATTCAATAAAATAGTGTTTTATCAACTCCCCCACACTTTCCCTTTTGCAATCATGGGCAAAACCTCATGTCAAGTAAACATCAATATCAAATCAAAACAAATTTTAAAACACATATCATTGAGATCAAACAAATACACACCAAAAAACAACAGATATCATGACTCATAAAAAATCATTATTTCAAGTTCTTCATTTATATAATTCAATATATTTCCACTTTATTTATCCTCCCATGCACAAAACACTTACCTCGCTTGAATTTTTCCTTATCACACAAATATCAATTTTTTTGCAATGTCTTCCTCATCCAAACTCATAAAAGGGTCACCATAGGATTGATAAATTCCTACATCGCTACCTGATGTGAGTCCAGGACATATTTTTATCATGAGGACTTTTCAGGGTTGTTCTGTGGCTTTTGGTTGGTAGGATTTAGATGTGAAAAAATATGAGGCTGAATGAGGAGGGCTTCACTCTTTTTGAATAAAAATTGCATTAATCTAATTTTCACTTAAATATGGTCTTATCCTCAATCCCCATAGTATCAATTCATCTCCATCATCATGAAAAGTCATGAAATGTTTACATCATTCATCATTTCAGCATAAAAAATGTCAATCTTCTCAAACATGATTTTCTTGAAAGCTCCAGTTAGGCACAACATTCAACCTCAATTAGAAGCTCCAGAAAAGGCACAAATTCACTTGTCATGAAAGCTCCATAAAAGGCACAGATTTCAATATAATGACATTCTTCAACAGCAAACACATCTATTCATAATTTAATTTTCCAACCAACATATCACAGAATGTGGTAGCACAACACATATAGATTCCCCCACATTTAAGCTCAACTAGATTATGCAATTTCACTTAAATAGTTCGTTGGTTAGAAAATATTGGCTTGTAATGTGGCTAACCTAACAGGATGTGATTGGATTATAAGGGCTACAATGATTAAATGTTCATGGTAGGCCATTATAAAAGGGATTATTTGAAATAGGGGCTTTAATACCAAACAAATGCCTCAATCATTTAAACATAAGTACCTCATAATCTCAAGTTTTGACAGGAATAAATCCAATTATAGTTAAATCAAGCATGGTTTGGTTCTCTCAAGAAGTGAGGTGAATTTAAAGAATATGAAAATAATGGTTCAAAATCTTCACAGAAAAGTGATTTCAAATATAAAGACAGTGATATGTGGCATCGGATTCAAAATTCAGTGTACCTTTCATGAAATTACTAAATATTTAAATGTGAAACAAAGTCATTTTAGCATTCATTTAAGCTTAGTTTCAAGGGATAAATTGTTTAACTTATTGATATGGATTAAAAAATGATGATGAGAATCATTTCAGGTCAAAAGTTTCATAAACACGTAATAAATTGTAAAATAAACACACAAAATTTGAAAAACACACATCTTTTTTTAGTTTTTAGTTTTTTTAAAATAAGAAAAACAATTGAAATTACTAAACTAAAAAGTTCCCTCCCCCACACATAAAATATTTCTTTTTCCTCAATGTAAACCCATGAGATGATATATGAACTTGAAATGCAGAATTTTTAAATAGGACAAATAATATAAAAGTGAAAGTGTTTGGAATGGCCTGATGTGCTCAAGTGATGATGGGGTCATGCAGTGTGATAAAATCCACTGCATTAGTAGCAAGTCCCTCAATGTATCTATTTAAATGTTTCCAATTGACTATAATGATTCTTCTAGTGTCCTATTGTGTGATCTCCACTGCAACAGATGGAAAAAATTATATACAATATAAGGACCTAACCATATGGAACTCAACTTACAAGGCATCAGCTTCAGTCGTGAACTATAGAGAAGGACTTTCTCTCCAACATGAAACTCCCTTTGTTGGATCATTATATCATGATATGCTTTTGATCATTCCTTTTAGTTCCTTGAGTTCTCATATGAAGGCAATATAATCTCCTCATGCTCTTGAATTTGCAGCTTCCTTTGGATTCCAGCTTGATCCAAATCCACGTTGCATTTCTTTATAGCCCGATAAGCCCGATGCTCAACTTCCATGGGAAGATGACATGATTTCCCAAAAACAATCAGAAATAGGGACATACCAATGGGTGTCTTGTATTCTATCCTATAATACCACAATCTATCATCCAACCACTTTCTCCAATCCTTCCTATTTGGCTGTAAGGTTTTCTCTAAAATCTGTTTCAACTCACAATTTGAAACCTCAGCCTAACCATTTGTTTGGGGGTGTTATGGTGTTGATGTTTTGTGTGTCACCCCATAATTTTGAAGGAGGGGAGAAAAATTTCTATTGCCAAAGTGTGTCCCTTGGTCACTAATGATGGCCTTTGGTACTCCAAACCTGCAGAAATTTTGAGCCTGGACAAAATCCACTACAACATGAGAATCTCGAGTCTTGGTGGCCTTGTCCTCCACCCATTTACTCACATAATCAACAACATAAAAAATATACAAAAATCAAAATGAACTAAGAAAAGGACCCATAAAATCAATCCCCCATACATCAAAAATCTCATAGAATATTTTGGGTTGTTGGGGCATCTCATGTCACCTAGAAATGTTCCCAGTGTGTTGGCAACGAGAGCATGACTTACCAAACACATGGGCATCATGGAATAAGCTAGGCCAATATAATATAGAGTCTAAGACTTTTATAGAATTACGTTGGGGTCCAAAGTGTCCACCACAAGAAAGTGTATGACAGAAATGAAAAACAGACTCAAACTCATGATCGGGAACACACCTCCTAATGACATGGTCACTACACAAGCACCAGAGGTAAGGATCATCCAACACATAAAACCTAGACTCACTTTTTAATTTTTGGACTTGATGCTTCTTCAAATTTGGTGGGATTTCAGAGGAAACAATGTAATTTACTAAATCATCATACCAATGATGTGTATATGAGATGGTATAGATATGCTCATCGGGGAAAGTGTCCCGAAGTGGTACCTTGTTCAAGGTGTCACCCTCTAGTGTGTGAGTAAGCCTACTCATGTGGTCTGCTCCCAAATTCTCTGACCCCTTCTTGTCCTTTATCTCAATGTATAACTCTTGAAGAAGGAGCATCCAATGGATAAGTCGTGGTTTTTAATCTGGCTTCTTTAGGAGGTACCTCAAAGGAAATCACATGTGAATGCCCCTCCACCCTCTGAGATAGGACTACTCCAACCGCGAAGTTGGACACATCACACATAAGCTCAAATGGATGGTCCCATCGTGGGGGTTGTATGATCGGTGGAGTGGTCAGACACTTATTTATCTCATCAAATGATACCCTGCATGAATAATCAAAATTGAAGTCAATATCTTTTTGAAGCAATCGAGATAAGGGTTGAGTGATCTTACTAAAATCTCTGGTGAAGTGTTGATAAAATCCAGCATGTCCAAGGAATGATCGAACATCCAGCACACATGTAGGATATGGAAGGGATGAAATAACGTCTACCTTAGATTTATCAACTTCAATGACATGTTGTGAGACTATATGACCTAAGATAATTCCCTATTCGACCATGAAATGACATTTTTCAAAATTTAAGACCGGATTATTTTCAATACAACGATGCAACACATCTCCCAAACTAGAGATAAATTCATCAAATAAGGATCCATAAACTGTAAAATAATCCATAAATACCTCTATTCAGGTCTCAATGAAATCTGAGAAAATACTCATTATGCATCTCTGGGAGGTACCTGGGGCATTGCAAAGTCCAAATGGCATCCTTCTGTAAGCAAAGGTACCGAATGGGAAGGTGAATGTCGTCTTCTCCTGGTCCTCTGCTGCAATGGGAACCTGAAAATAGCCAAAGAAATCATCCAAGAAGAAATAATGTGTCCTACCTGCAAGTCTCTCCAGCATCTGGTCAATGAATGGAAGTGGGAAATGGTCCTTACGAGTGGATTGATTTAGTTTCCTATAATCAATACACACTCGCAAACTATTTTGTACTCTCACAGGAACTAACTCATCGTTTTCATTTTTTATAACAGTGAAACCAGTTTTCTTTTGTACAACCTGGATAGAGCTAACATATTGTGAGTTAGATATAGCGTAAATTATATCTGACTTGAGCAATTTTTCAACCTCTTTTTAACAACATCCAGAAGGGTTGGATTGAGTCTCCTTTGTGTTTCCCTCACCGGTTTAGCACCATCCTTCAAAAGAATCATATGCATGAAAATGTATGTACTAATACCTGATATGTAACGCCCCGACCCCAGTTACCCAGAGTCGGTGCATTACTTCGTAGCATTGGCATGATCACAAAAGATCAAGTCTCGAAAGACCGATTAGTTTAGTAGCCTGGGAAACACTAGATACATTCATAAATGTTACATTACATCATAAAGTGAAAAACTACAATAACATAGTCTCCATTTAACACACTCATATCCCCTTCAGACTATCCCTATGGGTCATTCCTATAATACTTCATCACATCCTGGAAAAATTAAACATTGAAAGGGGTGAGATCAGATGCTCAGTAATGATAACAATATAGCGGAAGCTTTCATCAATAAACAAAAACATTTAAGGCAATGTATAACTAAAACAAAAGCCTTTTGAACATGAACTTAAACATAATATGGCAAAAGTAAAATGAGATAATGCCATTTACTTCTTCACATGGATATTCTACTGGTCGAATAATCACATGAAATATCAATAACCACTTTCATAATGATGGAATGCATAATGCTAGACTATCATAACCACGTAGCCAAGGCCTCGTGCAAAGACCACCAATAAGATTTTTTCAAGGCCTTGTGCCAAGACACTAGTTGGTCTCATGAGACCTGTCGATGCATCGAGGACCTATAGCGGGCTCCACCCGTCACTTATTAAGTCCAATGCATTCCTCATATGAATAGGTTTAAACATATAATAAACCATAACATAATAGTATCACATAAAACAAGCATAAAGGAAACATAACATTTCCACACAAGATATCAATACAACACATTGATATAATAAAAACACTTTCAAAACCATTTTCAATACCAAATTAAAAGAAAGGTAAAACATGGTATTTATTTTTCTTTTAAAAATTGTATGGCTTGTAGAGGAAGCCGAAACTCAAATAATGGTCACGGCGGCAGAGAAGTCTTTTTCGCCGCATACGTATGACAAAAACATTCCCTTTTTTCGTTTAGTAAATGCTTCGTATAAAAATATTCCTTTTGAATAAACATATAATTCAAAGGGGTTTATACACCGTATAAAAGAAAGTTGTGTATAAAACCAAATATGCCTCAATGAAAGGGGATTGAGACGAAGTCCCATAAAAAGATCATTTTTTAAATAAAATAGATCTATTATGTGTATTCACTATAATTACAAATAAAGAAAGTACAAATACATGATAGGACATAACAATATCATAACATAATTTGAAAGTAGGAGATTAACCCAAAGAATGGAAATTGGGTTAAAAAACTCCCTTACCTTGCGTCCTGTCTTGACTCGACCATTATTTAACCTCATGAATAATAAACTAGAGTTAATTTATATTTACTTAAGAACCTTTTTCATTTTCATTATTCCTTTTATATCACTTATTACCATGTAACTAACATTATGTAATCATTTATGTTTATAACAGTCGTTTTGTCGATCTTATGTACTTGAGTCAAAAATAAACTTCATATAATTACAAGTTGTTCATGTTGTGAAATATACATTATATCCAGAATTATATTCATGATTTATATATCATATAAATCATATATATCCCATATATATATGCATTTATAATATTACATAACATTTAGAGGTACGAAATGAAATGCACCGTTCATGGAGACGGTAAGCCGTACGTACGCATGAACGCTACTTTCATTTCCATTTCATATTTAATGGAATGAAGTTATAATTATATAAAGGTATAATATAATTCCAGTATAATATAATTTATAATAACATTTACTCCATCCTTTATACATCCCACATATGGAATTAATGATTCAAATCACTTTGAGGGGGCGGTAGTCCGCACTTCCTAAAATGAAATTATCACATTTACCCATAATGGAAATCATAAAGGTATGCCATAAATGAAAAATACAGAATCTTATGTAGAAAATAAACATATTATATATCATATATAAATATAGTTACATCTTAATGGCCACATTTGAAGGTTTTATATGAGTGTTGAACAATCATCGTTTCGTGAGGCAGAAATTCGCCATCCACAGAAACCGTATGTTCTTTAACCATTAGATGTAGGTGTGTAAGTGTAGCTCGAATACTAATTATAACAACATCCTAGTATATTGAGGATACTGGTGTGGTTACAAATGAATGGAACAAAAAGAGTTTAAGGGGTTGGAGAAGCAAAATAAAACAAAACAACATTAGAGAAGACATTACCTAAAAATCGGGTAACTCTTTTTGATTTGAGCCAAAGGCTTCCTTGGGAAGACTTATGCCCAAGGTGAGGCTTCTAGGAGTAAGGGAGGGAAGATGGGAGAGTATTTGGGTAGAGGTTGGCCGAGCCAAAAGGCTTTTAATGTGTGAGTAAGGTGGTAGTGGTGGGGGCCTTTTATAAGTGGAGAGGAGGGGCACTCTTGGAAAGTAATGAAATGTTACTTTATTATACAATGATTTTCGGATTCTAAAGGTCCCACACATCTATAATTCTAGGATAAGGTGATAAGGGTTCGAAATATACCCATCAAATAGGATTTGGACAAGTGTAGGCCTTGTATTTTACATTATATTTTTATTTTATTTAAATCATTAATTAATGAGGTAATCGCTGCATCATCATGGTGTCATAAATAATTTAATTTATTTAATATCTATAAATTATAAAAAAAATATCATGATGTAGGAAATATTTTTATATTTATAATGAATATTTATAGTCAAAAAAGGACTTGTATTACCCCATTTAAAAAATTATTTTAGTAAAACACCTTATGTTTGTGACATTTTTATTTTAACTTTAAATAAATGTTATTTATGTCATTTTCCTAGAAATGTGGCTCCATGGGGTCCCCAAGTTGACCCATGGATTATCTTGGTCGGACATGACACATCCAATAGGGGTAGGACAAGTGTAAAGGTACTTTCATATTTTTATAATATCATTTTTACCTTAAATTTCACTAATTACCTTTACTCGTGATTAATTAAACTTAAAAGTTACTATTCACCAAAAAAAAAATTTTAATCCCATTGAACCACATTTTACTTCCTAATGACAACCATTTATGTCGGATTTTTTAAAATAAAATCACAGAAGTGGTAATATTTCATTTAAACGAAAAATCATTTATTTAACTACCACTTAGTGGTTTCACTATTCATTAAAAATTGAAGTTTTTCAGAACAATGCCAAAATTTCACCCTAATCTATAATTGATATTCTGATTTCAAAAATGATTTCTATTTTACAAAATTACAAACATATAAGTTGCATTAATTAATTTTATAATTAATTCCCGCTGTCACAACAAATAGCGTGTTTTTAAGAAACAATATATATCAAAAGATTGACAATTGTTTATGTCCAATTTTAAAGTGAAATTAATTATAATAAACACCATTGGATAAAATGGTAAAAATATATTCTAATTATTCTTTTAAACCACTCAATAGTATAATTTATCACTATAAATTATTTTGATTAAAAAAGTTGTTTTAATTATTTTTCACTATTCATAAAAATTTGGAAGTTCTCAGAAAATTATAAAAAATTCAACATAGGATAATTCGACATTCCGAATCCAAAAATCAAGTCCATTTTGAAATATAAAATATATATAATTTCGAAAAGTGGGTATTACTATTCATAATGTCTATTTTGATTAGTTGTGGTGTGTGTTAGAACTCGAAGTTGCGTACAACACACACTACTGTATTATTCAAAGAGAAGTGTACCGTGGAAGCTTGGGGTGTTATATTCTCCCCTCCTTCAATAAATTGCGTTCTCGCAATTTGAAAATGTTCATCGAAAATAAAAGTTTGAAAATAGAAAATACCTTTGTGGAAAACCCACATCGGAAATAGGGTTAATAAGAATATAACATTAAAAGAAAGAAAGAGAAGTACAAAGGTCACTCGAGATAGCCCATACAAGGATTCTATGAAAATATGGATATGGAGGAGAAACAAACCATCAAGGTCTGATGGAGAGTTATAGAAAATAGGATTAGGAAAAAGTTTAACTACAAGAAAATCACAAACTTGTGATTGGTTAAACGATCATTGATTCCCCAGTAGGAAAAGTTAACCGACAACGTTTTTGTTTTAAGTTACCTTTTATAAAGTTGAGGAATTTATTTAGGAGATTTACTAAGAACGTAAGGGAATATACATACTTGTTATGTATACTTTCAGTCTTTAATAATTTTTTACCACAAACTCATCTTTTACTCCAAAAGGTAATAGAACTCAAAAATATTCTATTTATCCTAATTGTATAAGGTTCCAAATATTAACACATACCATTTAGATTAGTAAAACTATTTTTTAATAACTAGGGACTTCATGTAGGCTAGTGGTGAGTAATAAAGGCATGTCACACTATGGTTGTGGGTTCGATTCCTACAGCATTGTCCGACGCGACGGGTTATGCCCCACCCTACAGGTCGTCCTTTTCCTAAAAATATAGTATTCCAAAAATAATCTTCAAAAATGTTTTAACCTTAAACAATACTATCCAAAGTTCAACTTAATCCATTCCAACCTTTATAGTTATCCAAAATACCTCCCTCTAGACTTTCTCTAAAAGGACTGTAAATTCCAAAATCAATTGTATCATTAGATTCCTCAAACAAGGTAAAGTTTCTCTTATTGTCACATAAAAAATATGATTACCTTAATCATATTAAAACCTTAATGAAATCAGAAAGTACGGCAGTACAATCCTTATATATATATATCACATTATTCTAATAACCAGAATATAATCCATGAGTCCAAAAGCACTAATAGATTAATTGTTCTGCTTCAACTGTAGTAACAGCATAAGATTTTCCATGATCACTTGGCCTTTTCTGAGGCATGTTTCCCTGACGCTTAGTACATTCATTTTCATAATGCCCCATTTCTCTACAATTGTAGCATTCAACATTGATAGCCTCTTTCTTTCCCTTGTAATCATGAGCCTAGTGACCTTTTTCTCCACATTTATAACAAACTCCCATTCCTTTTAGGCAAGCACCGGGGTGATTCTTCCCACAATTATCACATAATGGAAAATCCTTCTTTCCCTTTTTCCCTTTATCCATCTCTTGTTCCACAGTTCTCTTATTCTCTTGCTTTACTTTGTTGTCATAAGACATAGAGAATTCATTTTCTGTCTTGATAGCACATGAGACAGTATCTTCGTACGATGAGAAGGATTGTGATACTAAAGCTCGACGGAGAAATGGTTTTATCCCATCAAAGAAATGATCAATCTTACTTCTTGGGTTACGTATATAATCTCCTGCATTCCTTGCTAACCTTGTAAAGTTAGCCTCACACTTTCTGGCATTCTCATCCTCCTTTTGTCTCAGACTCAGAAATTGCCTTTCCATATCTGCTCGATGGTCATGTGGAAAGTATTTTTCTAAGAAAATATCTCTGAACTCTCTCCATTCCATACTTGATACTTCTTCATCTTCCTTTGTATTTTGAATCAATGACCACCGTTGATCGGCATCACCAGTGAGGCGGTAAACTGCCATGATAACCTTCTCCCTTTCGCTACTCCCCAAGGCGTGGAATATTTTCTCTAAGGAGTTTATCCATTGCTCAGCTACTAATGGATTTGTACCCCCAATAAATGTTGGCGGTTGTTGCCTCATGAAGCGGTCTAACATTTATCCTCCACGTTGCGGATCAGGGTGCTCCATACGAGTAAGGTTATTATTCATAACCTGAGTGAGTTGTCCCAGTATGGTAATAAGTTGATCAGCACCAGTTTTATCTCCAGCTCCACAATAATTATCTTGAGCAGGAGGGCAATCCCTACACAGAGTGCGTGCATTGATACAGTTTCCATTCCTTCCACTAGGCGCCATTTATAAACAATGGCATAAAATAGATTAGTTTATGAATCAAAATACATAATTCCGTACTTGTAAAACACTTAACACTAATTGAACTATTTATGGATGTAATCCATAATCATAAAAAAAAGTTTTCATTGAGGAAGTATATACTCATAACCCTTCATAGTGGTTTGTATATAAAATGAGAATTATCCTAAGCATATCCCCCGAGAGTGTTGTAACCAAGAGTGCAGCAAGGCCCATTGTCGTGCACCATTTCCCGTTCGAGTCTAGCTCAAAGCGGTGTTTTCAGGTTTTACCCCTAGGTACATCTGTGCCAGAGCCGCCTCTACCTGCTCGTATCCAGACAGGGATGTATTTCTCGGAAAACTCACAAAATCTCTATAATACCAAAATTCTAGGAAGTTATTCTATACTAATCCTTAAAGTCTATCTTCGGGCTATGTTCTCTAATCAGAGTTTATCTAAATCTAGCTTCCAAGGTTAGTACTAAACTGCCTCTGATACCAACTGTAACGCCCCGACCCCAGTTACCCAGAGTCGGTGCATTACTTCGTAGCATTGGCATGATCACAAAAGATCAAGTCTCGAAAGGCCGATTAGTTTAGTATCCTTGGAAACATTAGATACATTCATAAATGCTATATTACATCATAAAGTGATAAATTACAATAACATAGTCTCCATTTAACACACTCATATCCCCTTCAGACTATCCCTGCGGGTCATTCCTATAATACATCATCACATCCTGGAAAAATTAAAACATTGAAAGGGGTGAGTTCAGATGCTCAGTAAGGATAACAATATAGCAGAAGCATTCATCAATAAACAAAAACATTTAAGGAAATTTATAACTAAAACAAAATCATTTTGAACATGAACTTAAACATAATATAGAAAATGTAAAATGAGATAATTCCATTTACTTCTTCACATGGATATTCTACTGGTCGAATAATCACATGAAATATCAATAACCACTTTTATAATGATGGAATGCATAATGCCAGACTATCATAACCACGTAGCCAAGGCCTCGTGCCAAGACCACCAATATGATTTTGTGAAGGCCTCGTTCCAAGACACTATTTTGTCTCATGAGACCTGCCGATGCATCGAGGAGCTATAGCGGGCTCCACCCGTCACTTATTAAGTCCAATTCATTCCTCATATGAATAGGTTTAAACATATAATAAACCATAACATAATCGTATAACATAAAACATGCATAAAGGAAACATAAAATTTCCACACAAGATATCAATACAACACATTGATTTAATAAAAACACTTTCAAGACCATTTTCAATACCAAAATAAAATAAAGGTAAGACATGGTATTTATTTTTCTTTTAAAAAAAGGTATGGCTTGTAGAGGAAACCGAAACTCAAATAATGGACACGGTGGCAGAGAAGTCGTTTTCGCCGCATACGTACGACAAAAACATTCCCTTTTTCGTTTAGTAAATGCTTCGTATAAAAATATTCCTTTTTAATAAACGTAAAAGTCAACGGGGATTATACACCGTATAAAAGAAAGTTGTGTATAAAACCAAATATGCCTCAATGAAAGGGGATTGAGACGAAGTACCTTAAAATGATCATTTTTTTAAATAAAATAGATCTATTATGTGTATTCACTATAATTACACATAAATAAAGTACAAATACAAGATAGGACATAACAATATCATGACATAATTTGAAAGTAGGAGATTAACCCAAAGAATGGAAATTGGGTTAAGAAGTTCCCTTACCTTGCATCCTGTCTTGACTCGACCGTTCTTTAACCTCCTGAATAATAAACTAGAGTTAATTTATATTTACATAAGAACCTTTTTCATGTTCATTATTACTTTTATATCACTTATTACCATATCATGAACTTTATGTAATCATTTAAGTTTATAACGGTCGTTTTGTCGATCTTAGGTACTTGAGTCAAAAATAAACTTCTTATAATTACAATTTGTTCATGTGGTGAAATATACATTATATCCAGAATTATATTAATGATTTAGATATCATATAAATCATATATATCCAATATATATATTCATTTATAATATTACATAACATTTAGAGGTAAGAAATGAAATGCACCGTTCATGGAGACGGTAAGCCGTACGTACGCATGAACGCTACTTTCATTTCTATTTCATATTTAATGGAATGAATTTATAATTATATAAAGTAATAATATAATTCAAGTATAATATAATGTATAATACCATTTAATCCATCCTTTATACATCCCACATATGGCATTAACGATTTAAATCACTTTGAAGGGGCGGTAGTCCACACTTCCTAAAATGAAATTATCGCGTTTACCCATAATGGAAATCATAAAGGTATTCCATAAATGAAAAATACAGAAGCTTAAGTAGAGAAGAAACATATTATATATCATATATAAATATAGTGACATCTTAATGGCCACCTTTGAAGGTGTTATATGAGTGTTGAACAATCATCGTTTCGTGAGGCAGAAATTCTCCATCCAAAGAAACCATATGTTCTTTAACCATTAGATGTAGGTGTGTGTAAGTGTAGCTCGAATACTCATTATAAATACATCCTAGTATATTTAGTATACTGTTTTTGTTACAAAATAGTGGAATAAAAATATTTTAAGGGGTTGGAGAATCAAAATAAAACAAAACAACATTAGAGAAGACATTACCTAAAAATCGGGTAACTCTTTTTGATTTGAGCCAAAGGATTCCTTGGGAAGACTTCCTCCCAAGTTTAGGCTTCTAGGAGTAAGGGAGGGAAGTTGGGAGAGTATTTGGTCAGAGGTTGGCCGAGCCAAAAGGCTTTGAAAGTGTCAGTAAGGTGGTAGTGGTGGGAGCCTTTTATAAGTGGAGAGGAGGGGCACTCTTGGAAAGTAATGAAATGTAACTTTATTATACAATGCTTTTCGGATGCTAAAGGTCCCAAACTTCTATAATTCGAGGATATGGTGATAAGGGTTCTAAATCTACCCATCCAATAGGATTTGGACAAGTTTAAGCCTTGTATTTTACATTATCTTTTCATTTTATTTAAATCGTTAATTAATGAGGTAATCGCTGCATCGTCATGGTGTCATAAATAATTTAATTTATTTAATGTCTAAAAATTATAAAAAAAATATCATGATGTATGAAATATTTTTATCTTTCTAATGAATATTTATAGTCAAAAATATGACTTGTATAACCCCATTTAAAAATTATTTTAGCAAAACAACTTATGCTTGTGACATTTTTATTTTAACTTTAAATAAAAGTTATTTATGTCATTTTCCAAGAAAAGTGGCTCCATGGGGTCCCCATGTTGACCAATGGATTGTATTGGTCGGTCATGACACATACAATATGGGTAGGACAAGTTTAAAGGTATTTTCATATTTTTATAATACCATTTTTACCATAAATTTCACTAATTACCTTTACTCGCGATTAATTAAACTTAAAAGATACTATTCACCAAAAAAATATTTTAATCCCATTGAACCACATTTTAATTCCTAATGAAAACCATATATGTCGGATTTTTGAAAATCAAATCACAGAAGTGGTAATATTTCATTTAAATGAAAAATCAGTTATTTAACTACCACTTAGTGGTTTCACTATTCATCAAAAATTGAAGTTTTTTAGAACAATGCCAAAATTTCACCCTAAGCTATAATTGATATTCTGAATTCAAAAATGATGTCTATTTTACAAAATTCAAAAAATATAAGTTTCATCAATTAATTTTATAATTAATTCCCGCTTTCACAACAAATAGTAGAAGACTTTGGATACTACTATTGGGTGTAGTTCTGGAACTGATTTACCATGGGGTGATAAATCTGAAAAGGGTGCATGGGGCAGACCACAATCACCACCCAGTGCAGGAAAATGGGTATTACAGGACATATGGTTTGACACTCCATGGGGATATGCTCAAGATCATTCGGATTTTATTTACAAAACATTGTAAATGATTTTTAAATGAATATATCTATAAATAAAACAAGTTTTGAGGGTGATATTAGTTATACATAAAAAAATTTATTTATTTTATGTTTTTCACTAATGATAGAACTATAAATTATGTTTCATAATGTTAATATCTTTTCTCGTGTATTCTACTATTTATAAATGGATCCAAACTTAATGAATTGGAACTGTATCAATGAAGGTACATAATGTAGAAATTTCTCGCTGAATAGAGATAATAAATATGTATTCAGAGCTGCAGTTGGAACTGATCAAATTATAACCTTATTGGGGATGTTTCCTTATGTTACGAGTAATAATAAATTGAATGTAACATCCTTCTAATCAACCACACAGTGTAACAATGTTACACCACCTCATAAATTGTCAACCTCCATCTTTTAATGGGAGTAAAAATCTATTTTTAGTTGAGCAATATATACATTCCTTATAAGATATATTTATCCCACTAGAAAGTAATGAAAGGGATAATGTTTTCATGAATATTTATCGTCTCTTGGGTTATGAAGATCAATAGTGGTCATTGAATCAAAACACGAAGGATGAAGATGAAATAGAAAACAAGTAAAGGAAGGATTTCAATGTACCCTTATTTGAAAATTATTTTCCGTTTGAGAAATAAGCATGTATAAAAAGATAGTTTTTGAGTCTGATAATGAAATAATAAGAAATACTGTTATATATGAAGACAACATAAAAAGGATATAAAGTAATGTTGTGGGCTACGTACCATATCCAAATAGAAATATTGATCATTTCATTAATGGGATTAAGACAATCCTTCCACGGGAACTAGTATCCCAATTTATAATCATAATAGGATATAATACAATGTTCCAGAAATATTGAAAATGAATTATCTAAGTCTTATTTCATATAAGGGAGGTAATATAAAAAAAATATGTAATAAAAAAATGGATAAATATATAAATGGAATAAAGGAATAATTGATTTATCAATATGTGATACCTATAATTAAAGAAACTTCTTACATTCCTAAATAAGAAATAATATTACCTCAGGTGTAGTTAAAAATTCCATTATTCTCATGAATTAAATGGTAAGGATCAATATTCTAATGTAGAGTGATTTAACAATAACTGTGAGAGGCACTATTCCAACCAATTCCACAAGCATCAAGGGAATATACTTCAGAAAAATCTAAGGGTTCTAGGTAAATATTATGATGTTGATATATCTGATGTTAAATTGTTAATGTTCATGTGTATTTGGATCGAATATATATGTTTTAATGGAATTTAATTAATTATTTTCTATTTATAAAAATCATAAAATGTATAAGTATTATATTGAAGTAGTATTTATATAAGGATTTGAAAGAATGTGTTTAATGGCACCAAAAAAGTGATAATTTATAAAGTTGGTATTTTGTTAAAACAAATTACTAGGGTAATATAACCCTTAATATTATCTATATATTGAATGAATAATGATAATGAGATATTTATGGAATACTATTGGTGACCATGAAATTGGTCAGTGATTTGATAGGTTATGTTCTCTTTTCTTGATTTTAATGAATGTTTGGATCTATGGAATACAATTGATAGCCTAATTTTTTGTTTTTTAATGTATGAATGATTTCATTAATGTTTTGGGATTATTTATGCATTCACATTGTTATATTGGGACATTAAGAGCCAATTTATATTTTCTAGAGAATATAATTTAGATTTAATGACATTCCTTCAAAAAAAATTCATTGAATTTGGTCGGAAATATTTTGGAAATATTTTATTGTTCACCATATATGAAATGGATTAAGTTGAAATTTTGGAGTTACTATTGAGGTATTAGATATTAATGTATTATATTAGATAACTATTTCTATCAATTTTTTTATATTAAATACAGTAAGAATAAATAGTTTCTCTTTAATGGATCTTAAGATCCATTAGTAGTCAATTTTAAAGAATAAAACATAAAGAATGAGCTTGGATATTCTTTCTATGAATTATGAAATGAGTGTATATTGATTTAAGAAGAACCAAGAAATGACAATATAAGTAAATTTTCTTGTGTTATTTATCAAAAATGGTAATTTAATTCATCATGTCTTGGAAAGGGATATTGAAACAAAAATATTATCCGATTATATTTATATTCGACGAATCAAATGTTCCCTTAACTCATCAAAGATTTATATTTTCTATCATTAACCTTATCTAGATCAACCAATTTCTTATGATCAATGATCTCAATCAATCTTTATTAATCCTTGGGAGTTTGTATTCTATTCCATGTCCGCGTTTTCATTTCCCAAAAACGTTCTCCTATATAGAAACAAATTAATGTAATTATTCCAAATTACCCTCATACATCTACTTATCTATTATCACTAGGATTTTTAAAAATTTCTATCACAGTGTGTGATTTTAAAAAGGGTATTTTAATATGTATAACCCTTGATTATAGATATAGAGATTAAATTTTTGGGACACATTTTTTAAGGGGGTAGAATTTGACACCCTGGTATTTTAAAAGAGGAACATCATATCAAATATCATATATCAAATGAAAAACAAAAATAAAAATAGAATTATACATTTCAATACTTTATGATATATTTATTTTTCAAATAAAATATATCTTTTCAATAGATTTTAATGCAACTAATACTAGTTTGAACGAAACATGATAGTTTTTTAAACTATTATTATTTAAACATGACCATTATAACCATCTAATTAAGATTGTGAGTATGAATAATAATAACTACATTTAGAAAATTATATTCTTTAAACCTTTAGAAAATAAATTAAATGGTTATCTAATGATTAAAAATATAATAAAGTCCATTTGAATGAGAAATAAATGTTTTGAAAAACAATTTTATTTTTCCAAAATGTGGATTTTTTTTCTTTTCCCACATAATATAAAATTGATTTATGAAAAAAACTATAAAATTTATTTGAAAAATATTGACCATGTATTTTGAATCTATATGTAAAAATATCCTTTGATTTATTTCTTAATGATTTTCTGAAATGGAATATTATTTTACAAATAGTGAAATCTAAGAATTTTTATTGAAAATTGTCCTTTTGTTTAATTTTTTTACAATGTGAAATTATATTTTATATAAATTTTAAAGTAAATTTTTTTAAAATATATTATTTTAATCAAATTAGTTCAGTTTAATCAATTTAATATTGAATTTAAATACAAAAACCTTTTATACATATGAGAATTTTCTCCTTTGAATCTTTCTTTTTCATCACTTATATGGGTATAATTTTAAATTGAATTCATCAAATTCTATAATTTTAATTTGCAAAAAAACCCATATTTTTATTCAGAATAAATCATATTATTTAATATGTTTAACCTAATTTTATACCAATACCAATAGTGTAAAAAATAAAAATTAATACTGCAAATAAAGTAAAAATTGTTCTTCCATTGGGTTAAACTAAGATGGTAAGGGTTAAAATGACCAAAAAACTTGTAAAAATCGTACTAGATATCAATATGTATACCTTACATATCAATAATTAGAATATAACTTCATCTTGATGAATTTTGCGTGGTATTTACTTTATCATTTTGGATTCTTTTTTGAAATTTCAAAAAAATCTTCATGAGGGTTCCCTTTCCCCACTTATAAAACTCACTCCATTTATTCACATATCCAAACCATACACCCCATTTTTATCCACAAAAACCTTCAAAAATATCCCTTATAAGTCCTTAGAAATATTATAGATCTTTCTTTATTTCTGAATTTCCACCCTATGGTTTGTATGATAATACCAAAAGAAGGTATGTCTAAGAAAAACTTATTGTCTTAACAATGTTCATTGATTTTAATTATTATTTTTCCACCATAAAATAATTCATAACGACTAAAATATAAAAATACCATTATTTTCCATATGATTAGAAGTTATTTTTTGATGGAATAATAATAATAATTCTCATTTTCAATTAAATGATAAATGAAACCATAAATTGGTAGTATGGTGGACTACCACCTCACGAACAGATGTAGTTCATTTTCCATCACAAATATTAAAGGATGGATATAATGATGGAATTAACATATATATATATATATATGTGTGTGAATTTTATTATATTATAATACATTTATAATTATCACATTACATGTATCTTCTTACATTCTATTTTTTGAGAGATAAGATAATGTCGATGGTATGTACGACATACTAGTACCTCTCAAAGCAATATGATTCTTATGTGAATTAATTTTTAAATGGATTATAATGAAGATTTATTTTAATAATATTTAATATATATATAAATTATTATTATTTAGAGTTTAATTAATATTTATTTTCCTTTCATTCTGTCCATGGAAGAAATTGAAACATCATTCATGTTTATGTACGACATACTATCTCCATGAACGATGTAATAAATTTTCTATCTCTAATTTATATATATTAATAATAATAAATATATAATGAATATATATGATATATATATATATATAATTTATAAATTTATAGATATAATTTAACCATGATAAAATTAAAATGAAATAAAATTCTCAAACCAATGAATACATGAAAAATGAATCAATTTTCACACAAATCGGTAATTTTAACAAAGAATTGCTAATAAATGAGTGGTAATAGACTATAGGTAAATAATATATGGTATAAAATATCTGATATTATTGTCTAATTTATTTTTAATAAACTTATATTTATTTTACATGAGCTTTATACCCATATGAAGGATGTCTAACAAGTAGTAATAGTTTCACATCTGTCATTTAATATCATGAGACATACACCATAATCAACAATTATTCCATTCTGTGGTGTATATATTTTATGTATTCATATGTTATATAATATATATATGGCTATTTGTGGTATACAACAGTTAATTTTATGTTATTTCATTCATATATCTTATGATTCTTATGTTTCCAATGTCATCCCAGTTTATTTCAAAATCTCACCATTATTCAGGGTTATTTTGACGAAAATTACCTTGGGGGAGTTATATTATATTAATATTTTTAAATATATATATTTTAATGTAATATGATTATTCATAAATATTTTCATGTATGTTTACTATTTTTCTACTCTTTGTTACTAAAAACTTTTTATACAAAAATTTGGGAATAGTTGACTTAATGTCTCTCTTTTGTCTACAATCCCTTTTCATCCAAATCTATTATTTCTATTTAAAATTTCAAAATAAATATCATCTTATATAAAATGACTTATTAAATAAATTATTTCTAATTTTGAGAGTTTAAAAAAATGGAATGGAAAATTCATGTGTATTTAAAAACGAGTCTCGTTTTGAATTTACCAAATATCTAAAAGGAATATTTTTTAACCTATATGGATGGAATGGAATTTTTCACAAGAATGACCACTAAATTTTATAAAAATAGTTTTAAATTATTTTAAAGGTTACATTAAATTAAATTTTTTTCAGAATATTTTTTGATCTTTATGTTTTAAAAATATTTTCAAATTGAAATTTTTATTTTTCTAAAATATGTTTTTAGAGAAATGTTTATGGTATTTCTATTTATCAAAAACAAAAACCCATTACATTACAAATTATTAATTGGGTATTTCATTATATCAAAATATTCCATCTTCATTCTTTGTATGGTTTATGACCATTTTCACAATAGATGTATAATTGTATTACCATTCACTATGTTACTCTAGATGGGATTTGATTATATTTATTGATTAGCGTAATAATTAACATTTTTATGTTAGTTTTTAAATAAAATTGTTTATATTGGAAATTTTTAACCCCTTTCATATAAGAAATTCATTATAATTTTTATGTGATGGGTGGGTCCCATTTTTATATTTCCCATTCATGCATTGGTAGGTTTAATGAGACAATTTAGCTTGTGTATTTAGTTGAGGCCTTTCACATTTTTTGTAAGATGTATAAGCACAAGGCATTTATGGTAAAAAGTCTTGGAGTGACTCCTTGATGATATATTTATATGGAATCATTTCTTCATCTGGTATATAGACCATATTATGATTAGTTTTTTCAATAATTGTTAGGTGTTTGTGTTATTTGACATTTCATATTATCTTTTCTTATTTATTCATGACTGCTTCAACTGTAAGCTTATCCTTACTGAGAATCTAATCTTCCCCTTTATTATGTTTTATTTTACCTATAATTCCATGATGTTTTTTATGATTGATATGAATGGATACACTATGTGGAATAATATAATTATCAAAATAAAACATTTTCTTTATATTATACATGTAAATTTAATGAGAATTTCAAATATGTATCTAGATTACGATGACCAAAAAAACTATTCATTCTTCCTGATTTGAATCCTTATATGTTATACCAATGTAAAAAACTAGTCACTAGCATTGAGTTACTATATTAATTTTCATTACAACAAGGATAAAAATGTACTTTTGACATTTTGATACATCAAATATATCACAAACACCCTACAACTATAATGGAAGTTCATAATTAAAAGAAATATCAAATAGTGGATTAAGATCCTTTAAATTCTCTCTGAATTTAGGTGAAAATTTATGTCCTCTATTAAATATGTTTTTTATTCAACAGATAAATTCATTAAATTACATGATCAACTCTCATAAATTTAATATATCTTTGTTTATATTTCATATATTATTATTTTACACAAGAAATCCCATTAATAAACCTGTAAAATAATCATTGTGTTATTATATTCAAACATATATATAGATTAATAGTAGTCGATTCACTAATGTCTCCCTAATTGAATGGGGAAGAAAATTTCCAACCATACAGTGTGTTATGTTTTTACAAATTTATAGATAAGTGATAACTACTTTTATACAAAACATTTTACCAATAAAAAATTCATAGACCAGGTTTTGTTAATTAGTAAAATATATGATCCTAGTATATCTTCTATTTTATAAATATTTCATCCATTTGTCCCATATATTATTTAATAGAGTGTTTTAATAAGGCCCCTATAGTTTTTGAATAAAAACTATAATCCTATAAACATATTAGAATTAAATCATTATTTCTACTTTGATACCATTTTCTATGTTATAGCATGAAAATTCACCGCATCCTCCATATAAAATTAAATAGGGCATTATATTCATCTCCACTGTTTGATTTATAGGAAATTGGATGACTTCATTAATAAAAAAATACATATAACATTTTAACCATTAGATATGTGTGGTTTCCATGTCAAAAAATTATATTCATATATCTTCTTATTTATTCATTACATTAATTGAGGTTTGAAAAACATTTTTTGTTACTTGATTATAACATCCTTAGATTTTTATAATTATAAAAACACCTTTTATTTTAGGGAATATATTTTTTGATAAATATTGAAAATGGTCAACTTTTATTAACCTTATGTAAGGTTTATGACCTACAAAACTGTAAAAAGGCCTCGACCTATATGTTGGTGGGATCTTTGGATTCTAAGTAAAGGTAAATCCTTTTTTTTATGGGTTATGTAAGGGTAATATATATTTTGTGTTGTGTTTTTATGTGTAAAATAGCCATTGTGTAATGGTGAGGGAGTTATCCAACCATTCCATAAGGTCAATACCCTGTTTTCATAGTCTATGTAAGGGTAAATCCTATATTCCACTTGTTTTGTAAAGGTTACTCGATTTTTCAATATTCCACATTGGGGTAATGATTTGTATAAATGAATTCCATTAGGGTACATAAGGAAATGTGTAAGGGTAGTACTGTGATGTGCAAGGGTAACTAGAGCGATGTGTATGGGTAGTGTAGCCACTACATAATGGTTGTCCCGAGTAGTTAAAGTTAGTGTAAGGGTGTTGGAAGTGTTGTGTAAAGGTATGATTGAATTTTCAATTAATGTGTAAGTGTGTTAAATGGATTTATAAATGTAATCATGGGTTTAAGACCTGTATAATGGTGAATCATATTACCCATATGTGACACTTATAAATGGGGTAAGGATAAACCATGTTACACTAACGCAACACCTTTTTTTTTAAAATTTCAATTTAAAACCATTTTATTCTTTTCATCTCTCCATGTATGCTTCTATAAATCCATATTTCAAACATTGAATGTCTTAATTCTTGGCGAATTGTTATTTTGAATCATTTATTATTAAAACTTTCTCATGACAGTATATTAACACTCTGCATTAAAATTTGGATGAAACACACCAAAATTTTTAATTAAATTATTGGTTTTTAGTATTATGAAATTTTATGATGTTTTTTATCTATAAAAATTTAAAACCCTAGAGAATTTAATATTTTTCATTTCCTCTGTTCTCAGGCAGTATATAAATTCCTTAAAGAATGATTCATAGAGTCCTTTTGATATATCAGATCTCTTTTTCTATCATTATATGTTTTTTATACCTTATATATACTTTTCTTGGGTATAGTGTGTGGAATAGACTAAATCTAGGTAGTAGTTTATATCCTATATTCTCTTTATATCCTTTCAAATTTAGGAAATAATAATTTTAGAGAAACAGTTTGATTAAATCATAATCATTTTACAATATTATACATAATCTTTAAAATAAAAAATACTCAAAAATTATCAATGAATAATTATGAATAATTATCACATGCATATCTATGAGTTTTTTGTTGATATAGTGTATTATCACCTGTAGTTAACTATTATTTTAAGAATAATTTTCAAGCACATGTGTTTGAATAATATGATAATTTAAGAATTATCCTAGAGAGTTAAACTACCATCTCATGTGATATTTTATTTTCTTTGAAAGTGAAATAGTTGTATTTTTCTTCCAAGAATCCTTTGTGAGCATTTTGAAATAATGAGAACATGAACTTCAATTGAGAGACATTTACTTGATGAAACTCGATGTCCATCATCAATAAAATTGAGGAAGAATGGTCCTTACCTTATAAGACTTCTGTATTCACTTTTTTCATTATTTAGTTCTTTTGTTATCGTACTTTGATGACAATACATGATTATCATAACATATATGTGTGTGTTTAGCCTATGATTAATATTTATGATGCAGGATTCCTTGAGTATTGCTGTGTATTTTTTGGGAATTTTTTATGTCGATAACATGTATGTATACTACAACATTATTCTCATTTGGATATAATTTTATTACTTGTTCATCCTTGTATTGTATATTACATTTCCCCAGTATGTAGAGTTATTAGTTCCTTGAATTGGTGGACTATCATGTGATGTTCATATAGTATAGGGGGAGTGAGCATAGATTGTGATAATGATGAAAATATATATAAGAATCAGGTACAAATATTATGAAACAACTGAATGTTTTGTTTGTGTTGCACTAAATCCTAGAATCGATTTATTATGTTTCTCAATGCTAGTTAGATTTCTGAAGAGAATAATTGATGAAATGTTGAAATGAAAGATGAATTCTCATTGAACAGTTTATTTTTGAGTGGCGTACTCGATTACATGCAGATTTTCATGTATCATACCATTTTTGTGAGATATAAAATCTTATATTCATGAACATATGATTCCATGAGGTTATCGAGAAATAGTTTCACAATCCCAATGGATAATTTTTATTACATCAAAATTCACACTATTATCATTCCAACACTGAGCTGAAGAAGGTATGAAAAGGGGTTTATGGTTGTTTGGTTAGTGCCTGACTAATTAGTACAAGATTTTATGTTTTATATTCATGTTTACTCATTTATTATTGTCATGCAATACACCTATTATACATGTGTACATTTGTTATGAATGCATTGGTAGTTCCATTATGGGTTTTATTACTCACACATTATATAATAATGTTGATGTTCATGAAGAATTCATGTATAGAGATTCATGTAAGAGTAAGGTGGTCATGTATAATGGATTAATAAATGAGTTTGAAGGTAGTGGTGGACTTGGATAGACTCCAAAGGACTCTGTTGTTTTTATTTATTTATTTACATTATTTAATTGTACTCTGCTATAAATTTCTACTTTGGGAGATATTTACATTTCATACTACTATATTTCATCATTGAGTTTCTATATGTTACTTGGATTATTTTTTATATTTATTATTTATTAGTTTTTATGATATGAAATTATATCATGGGTACAGACATTGTTATAGCCCAAATTTTTTTAAATTATTTATTTTTGATAAATTTAATTTATTTGATAGTTTTTTCTATATACACAACCATGTTAAGTGTGTGCTACAATAAGCACTTTTTTTCTATGCTCTATACACAACACTATGATTAAAAAACAATTTTTTTTATTAAAATAGTTATTTAAATTCTTATATTATAAACTAGTTGTTTAACATAGTGATTAGAATAGTAATAAATAATTTTTTAATATTATGTGTAATAGTTTTATATAGAGAAAACATATTGATAATAAAAAACATTATTTTTGGTAAAATATTTATTTGTTTCAAAAATACCATTTTCTCAAAAAAACGTGCCTTTTTATGAACAATAATAAAATTAATTTTTGACTGTTAGAAAATGAATTTGATAAAATAGTCATAATATTTTATTCATAATGTAAAAATTTTATTATGTTATTTTTTAGATTTTTTTGAAAAATTTAATTTTTGATGAATAGTGAAACAACTGAATTTTAATTGATATTTTCATTTTCATTCAAAAAAATCATAATGTAAGACTATGTTTTTTGTAGCATCATGAATATTCTGATTACTGTACTAGTATCCATACTGGTCACCACATGGCCTTAAAAGTACATCCTCGAATACCAGAGGCTATTGAATGAAAGCAAGGGTCTAAGGTGATGATTGTGGGGAGACTATACTCTCATGATTAGAGAAGCATAATGGTATATCAGAAAGTAAATAATAGACAACAATTGAATTTGTAATAAATGAAAGATAGAGTTTTAGAGTACTAATAAGAACAAATGAATCATAATGGACACCACCAATATAATAAAAATCATGCACACCCAAATGATGATACATAAACTAAAATAGTAGACTTATAAAAGGAAACATGATATAGTTCAACACATCAATAAGAAAACAGTAAATTTCCCAAAGGGAAAAATCCACAATCATCCTCATCTCCAACCCAATCGTGTGATATTGACCCCCATGTATAATCATTAAAACCCAAGTAATAATCAACCATTTAGTGATCATTAGATCAAATCGGGTACCCCAGTCCAATGGCAGTTCAAGTAGAGTGTGAGATAAAATACCTATAATCTATCACAAAAATTTTGTACAGATAAATCCAATCCATGAATATAATGTAAATTACTTTGAATATGTATATAAATAATCAAATTTTCTAAAATAAATAAATACGAGTCAGCTCATGTTCCAATAGGATACCTAGTTGACTCTACCTTCTTCGACCTAGGGCCAGCATGGGGGTCATTTCAGTGACTATATATAGTATTAATATATATATTTTTATATTTATATTGTATCCACCAATATTACCAAAGTATATGAAGTCATAAGTAGCCATATACAGAGAATATTAGTTGCTGGTTAGACCAAGGCATAACTCTGTCATCCATAACCCGTCTAAATGAGCCAATAATATTAATAAAATGGGTATGTTCCCTACATATAATCATTAATGGGATAATAAATTTTCTTCACTCAATGTTTTGGATGTCTCTCATTCAAAAACCCAAAAAATGGACTTGATTCATCATTTCCATCATCCAAATAGTGTCAATGGTGTCAGATGTCATGTTCAACACCCGATGTAAGGGAGTGTGAATCGTCATTCCTGACAGAACCCTTACCAAAATTCCATATCATGTGTCAAAGACATGATCATATTTATAATAAAATTTATGATGCATTACCTCCAATGGTATATATTCATCAATCCTAAATATAACCAACTACATTTTTTTCATATTTAATTGAAAACATAGAGGAGGCATAACCTTTAACCCAATTCCATTTATCCATATTATTCATTCAGTGGGGTAAGAAAATGTGATGCAAACCATTATATTTAATTAAATTCACATAATTCAGAATTTTTTAAATATATAAGGAGGTGTGGTCCTACCAACTAATTCATTTCCATTTAATAATGTTGTTAGAATACACGTACTAGAATGCCATATATCAAGAATTAACAAAAAATAATATGAAAACACCAATGAAATAAATACAATAATGATTTATATCACTACTACCCACATTTTATTTTAAAATATAGAACACCTTATTTGATGGGTTTTATTATAGAACATGACATTGTTAACAAAAAACTCATCTAACAAAGCCAAGAATAACTTTCAAGAGGCATAACTCAATTTACCCAAATGGTCATATTTGAGAACTATCAAAACATGGAATAGAAATTAAGTAGTTCAAAAAGTCACATAATATGTGATTTCCTCAATAGAAGAATTTCATATGAAGGTAAATTACATTTTTAGTCCATGTTGAATGTTTAGAAGGCATTACGGGATTTTAAACAATTAACTAGAAAGAAGAAAATCATTTTATAACAACCAAGGGGTGACTGTGTTCTAGGTTGGCATCCTCTATTTAAATTTAATAGACCCATAGTGGAATATCAAGGTGCATAAGTCATTTTATAATGATGAAATTCATTTTAAAGAGATGCACAAAAAAGGCTAGTGTGTGGCACAATAATAATATTTCTAAATAGACCGCAAGTTATGGGAAAATAAATAGATTACCAACCTCATGCTTAAAATGATATACTCAACCATTAATGATGTTTTATATGATCATTTTTGGAAGAAATTTATGAAATAGACATTCTCCCTAAAAATAAGGTGAATGAGATTTCTCCAAAATGGAACAATAGATAAGAAGAGAAACCATGAAAGGAAGCGCAGAGAGTTGAGATACTTCTTGTGTAGATACAACATGAATGATTTCATTCGAATCTTACATTAGAAGGGGGATATATCATCAATCATTGTGAAGATAGAGTTTTATCCCACACAAGAAAGGGAGAAAATCTTATTTCTTGATAAGAAAAAAGAATGATGAAAGCGTGTTAATCAATAATTAAGGGTATTTCATAAATTTCAAGTATAAAAATTGGGCCAAATGGTTTTTCCAAACATTTCATTAACCATGGGGCTCCTACTGCTTAAGAGAGTCATCCTACATAATTTTCCTTCCCAGTATGACCAATTATGTGCCAACCATGCTCCAAACAGTGCATACAATTTGCTTTAATGGAATTAAGTGTGTGGGATAAGGCCACATTTTGTGAAAAATGTGTGTAGCTTGTGAGACACCTACAGATTCTTTAGTCTAGAAAAAAACAGTTTCACCTAAGGGAAAAACGGTTTCATTAAAACCATCCACCCTGATTAGTCAATCCATGTTTTGTGTTTTTAGAGTTTGATTCTTCTGAGACTTGATTGAACACCCGAGGCACCTATGGGAACTTTATGAAATTATAAAAACCACACTTTTGAGTCATCCAGCTCTCAAAATTTTAATCTAATTATCAGTTCAAAGAATAGACCATCAACCGTATGCAACGATTCAAATTCCATTGAAATTATACCATAGATCAAAACACAGGTCATTAAAACCTCCCCACCTTATAAATACTCATCCCTGAGAATACATGGGGAAATAATGGAAACAAATATAATTCTACAAGGTTCGTGAAGTCCCATTCCAATGGTTGTGTTGAATTTCCAATCTCCAAACTCACCTGCATGAATTACATAATAATATGGAAGTTTTTTTATGAAAACTCGAGCCAATGCTCATTTTCCAATTGAAACAGCTAAATGGTGCTTACTCTACCTCATTTAACTAGAGGCACAATCATGTCATCATCTCATTAAACATTTGGTCGATTGTGCTCCCAACAAAGGGTTTATGGAAAATTTATCCAATTGAAATCCATGTCACCCAACACCATCCTAATTATCTTCAAATAACTCCCTAAGCATTCCAGGGGTTCTCCAGGAGTGATTTATAACTATTCAAATGGTTGATTCCCCACCAACCTCATTTATCCAAGTCAACCTATATTTTCATGAAGATCCTCAGATAGCACATACTACACCAATCACAACATGGCAATGTCCTTAAAAGTTTTATCATTGACTGTCTTACTTAAAGAAAAAAAGAAATATGTCATGTAACCTATGGATGATTATTCTCAAAATGATCTTCTTAGATAATGGAAAAAAGTGAAACCATAATTTCTTCTCCCATGGAAAATTACATTTAGCACGAGCACATTCCCAAAACACTATAATAGACTTCTAGTGACATTCCCTAATCAAACAATCATCTGATCATCTAATGTGACGTGCCTCTCCATGAATAAGGGTGTATCCCATATCCATACCACTAGATTTATCACCCCTTAAACATCACCTCTGAGCATGATAATCAGTCCATGATAACCTCGAATTAGTTAAAAGAGAGCCTAATAAGCTAACCCAATATAGTCCATACAACCTGTTTACAAGTGACATGTCATATTAAGCTATAATTTCAACATAAAATCACTAAATGAGGCTAGAGTGGCATCTACCTTGTAGTCCAGTCAAAGAAAATTGGATCATGTCTAAGAATACGTCCATGGTATTCCTACATGGGAGCCTAGGTATCAGTCATGATTCACCATGATTTTATAAAAACCAAAAATTTAGTATGAAAAAATAATAAATACTATATATATAAATAGAGGTACATTTGAAACATTTACCTCAGCGTAAAACTGATTCTCTATTAGAGCATCAAGGACAATGTCAATATAGGGGACACGCTCATCTCTATTCAAGAGTACACTATGAGGATATCAAGAACTCCAAAAATATTTGAGACAGTTATGAAATTTTAATGAAGAAGTGTCTGGTATGGTTTACAACCAACCATACTCAAATATTGGAATGATAAACAGTTTAACCACTTCTTGTTGAATTATTAGAAGAATCTTGGATAGACCTACACATGCATCCTCATAAACGAATCACAATACCTTTACTACCCGAGAAATCTCATGATCAATAAATCATTACAATCAATGTCCATCGATGAACAATGATACTTCAAAAGTGTTGCATACACAACCAACCACATCAACATCATACTGCCAATAAAAATATAACATGACTTGAAAGACTCAAGCCTCAAGGAAATTCAAGAATGACTGACCATTTCTAGTGGACCTCCATCTTTTTTTTGTATTAATGGAATTATACACATTTACTAGAACATTAATATTGGTCTCCACCTTAAGAGTATCATATTCATCAAAGGGAGAGACAAATTGACCAATCATAAGCATGCTAGGTTAGATTCATCTCAAACACATGAATGAAACGTATATGAGTCATTATAAAAAATGTCATAGGATTTTTCATCAAAAAACAAAACCAACCTGATCGGCATGTGAAATCACTCGATCCTCATGGAACACCATCCTAATAATTTGGTTGATTTAAATCCTTTAACTCCCATGTTACACTACTCTAGAGATGACCTGAGAATGTACTCGATAGCTCATTTTTAAACTATTCCACTTAACTCAATTGATTAATTCTAACATTTTGAAAAATGATGGGTTCCAAGTATATGAATGAACACCACCTCGAGTCTCAGAATTAAGTTTATGCATCATTCATAAATTCAATCAATGTTTCACCTTATGAATACAAGTGTCATGTGGTCCATATAATATATTTTTCCTATAGTTTTATTTCCCATGTGATCATTAACCAGGTTGAAGATGTTCCAAGTCATATATCATTGAGGAAGTATAGTGGGTCACGTGACCAACAAAGCAGCCGACCATTCCCTGGGAATTTTTATCCTTTTGAAACCAAAAAATAATTACTGATCACACCCATAAATAAGTGCAATGATACCATGACCACACATCCACAAAATGGTGTCCTTTAGAAGATAAGAGTCCTAATAGGGAAAATGACACCCGAATGACACCACATCATCAAAAATATCACAACTTTTAGCACTGCATTTTAATATCTTAGGATGTTACCTACCTTGTGATAGCCCATTATAAAATCCTAATCATTAAAACTATCACTAGGTCATGAAAAAATATATTCAAATAGTCCAATACACCTATCATCTAATCACTTTCTAAAAAGTAGAAATTTCTGTTGAAAATTCTCAAATTTCTATCCCAAGGAAACACAATGAAAAGTATAATCTACCATTAAATGAGGGTATAAATTAAACAGAACACTTTAGGTACCATTTTGAAGTCATTACATTAAATCAAATTAAATATTTAAACAATAAAAATATTTAAATAATAGCATCAACCACCAATTATAAGATATTATCCCTCAGTACCTGATTAAATTAACGTATAAAGTAAAAATGGGTAAGTCATATCAAACACCCTTGATAAAAATTATTTATTTATATAAATCCTATCATAACTATGAAATTTATCGTATAAATTTAATTTATATAAATAGTGAACTAAAATGGTCCGACTAAGCCAAACTAGGATCATTAGAATGCAACACAATAACATTTTCTTAATTGTAAAAGTTTCAAAACACCCATAGTGGGTTATCACACAAGAAACATGCCTCAACTGACCTACATGGATTCTTCTATGATTTTTAGATTTTAATAATATGAATCTCCCTGCCCCTGTGATAGAGTCACAAGCCTTTATAGAAGAAACCATCAACATTTTTGATTTCAAAATTACCCTTAGTGGGTTTTATCTTCTAAACATGAATAACAACACCGACCTACTAGTGTCGCTTCACGTATCTGGTCTATAAGAGACAAGCTCATTTCAGATCAAAATTAAAGATCTTTTACATTTATAACCATGTCAAAATATATCATGGTCATATATAATGGTTTGATTATGTAATTTCCTATAATTTCTGAATAATTGTTTCTTAGTTATACAAAATCATTTCGAGACCATGTTCTGAGACGGTGTGTGAATCAGAGGCCATGAGTGCTAGGAATGACCCATAAAATATGTTAAGATTTAAATAGCACGTATGAGGGATTTTCATAAAAAATTGTATTAAATTTTAAATATGAATGTAGATTACAAATTTCAGGGCTCTGTTGCATTCAGAATGTCGGGTTTACCCTATGCACAGCTTAAGTTTAGTCGGTATAGGCCACCAGTGAGAAAACCCAAAAATGGAATAACTACAAATACAATTATTAAATAAAATTATTTTTTTGGGAAATGATTATAACACAATAAAAGTGACTCAAATTAAAAATCTGAGACCAATTTTGAGCCTGTGAGGATATGTTTTCCTTATGAAGATCCTAACAATGGTCGGTGCGGGCCAACAATGGATGTTATATTTTTTCCTTAAAAATATAATTAGGTAAACATTATTTTATTGTAAAATCACTATAACTCATAAATGGTATCATGGAATGGAAATATGAGAGTACTTTTGACCTCGTGAGGGTGTGTTCCCCTTAGGCAGAACCTAACCTCAACCAGTTCGGGTTGATGGTGAAAGTTAATTTTTTGAACATTCATTAAAATTAATTTAAACGAATGTGCACGCGGGATTCTATAACTTTTAAAATAGTGCTCAGATGAAAAATATGAGGGAACCATTGAACTCAGAATGCTGGTATTTTCTTATAATGGACTTGTCTTTGGCCAAAAAGGGCCGAACAAAAAAGATCAATTTGGGAAATTTCAGAAAAATAATAAATTAACTAAAACTGTTCTTTTATTTCTTTTCTAACTGATGAATGACAACACATCGATGATGATTTTCAGTGAAAAGGTAGTACCCAGATGAATTAATGTAACTCATTAATTTATTGTCAACCAGTAGTATAATAATGAATTAATGATGCCTAACAGCAATGAATTTTTATAAATGAAATATCGCAACGACACGACATTGAAGTGTAACAGAAACGTTGTGACTTGAATTATTTTTAGTAGAGTGCATATTTGTGGAAGGAGGAGTAAACAATGGGGTTTCACTGATGAATTGTCGATATATTTCCTCCCCAACAAAGAATGATGAACATTGGTGGTACATCGTTGACATTGACATACTTCGAAGAACGACGGACACCATCAACCTCGTGGACCCTCATGGACAAAACATTGTTGCAATGAATGTCAATGTGGTTGGGGATTAATTTTTACATGTTCATCCCCATTATTTTCTAGGAATAATAAACAGTGATCAACCCACAAACCGGTTGAACCAAAAATCATGAATTTATGCAAGTGTGTAACTATAATTTGGATTTTTTTAACTGGGGTTAAAATTATCATTTTTTTGATGGGACTGAAATACTCGGACCACGCATGAATATAAAACACTAACATAGAGGGTGTGGGCCAACACAAAAAAGGCCTGAGCAACTCCACTATTTGCTTTCATTGTGGTCACACCCTCAAAGTGGCAGAAAGATGTTTCTAGGACCATTCCAGTAAAGAGGACGTTCCTTCGAGAGAACAGGCATAGACAACATGAAGAACAACCCATCAGAGGTTTTCTGGTGGTCCACTTAACATATTCGAGTGCCGGTAATGGTGGCAGTTATGGATAGAGGGAGGCAACGCGCCACAACGGTAGGAGGCTACTACCGACAGGCGGTGGCGCCCGCCAGTGCCGCATGGAGAAGCGGCCTTCTTGAGGCCCTCATGTGAGAAAGAGGCACATAGACCATGTCTGTGAGCTTGTGAAACGGTAGGCCACCTACTATCTGTGATGGGCGAAGGGTCAATTCCAGCAGGTTCCACTGAGTGGAAACCATATGCATCTATGTCCGAGCTGGAGAACTGGCCATCACCATGCAGGTTGGGCTTCATATGGTTGGTCATGCCCAACCATGTGGGTCAGGACACCTCCAGATTCAATGGGATGATTGGTTCAGACCCATTCCAAACTCACACTGGACCACCAGACTGGGTCGGGCTACGTCGGACCAGACCAAGACCTAACAATCCCCGTTTCACTGAAACAATCCTAACATATTTATAGGGAATCTGATGGGCACACCATTTATGGCGTGAGGACCCTTGAAATGATGTGGCCCATTTTAGATACCCCACTTGAGTCTTGGTATAATTTTTCTTATGGATGGGTTGGATAAGACTCGAATCCTATGTGTCCCTTTTTACTAAAAATACTATTATTTACAGACAAGGAATTTGATGGACTTGTCACCCACTATGTTGGAATCCTTACGACAATACAATACATTTGGTTACCTTTAAGTTGGAATTCATGGAGGTTTCCATTTGAATGATGGATTAAGGAGCATAACCATTGGAACACATATGTACAAGGTGCGGGAATAATCTTGTTGGCTATCAAGTGTAGAGAGACCCTATATGGATCAGTAAGAGAGAAACCATATGTGGATCGGCAATGGAGAAACCCTTCAGGAATTGAAAAGGGAGTGACCAGCAATTGATTAGGAATGGTGTGACCCTCCATTGATCGGTGTGAGAGTGACCCTTTGTTGATCAGCAATAGCATGACCCACCATGGATCGGTATGAGAGAGACCCTATGTGGATCAGCAATAGCACGACCCTCCATGGATCAGCATTAGAGGGACCCTATATAGATTAGTAGTAGCGTGATCTATCGTGGAACAGTCGTTTTGTGAACCATCCTCGATTTGAAGAAACGATACCCTTTGGGGATCAGTAGTAGATATACCCTTCTTGAATTAGTAGTCGAGCCTCTTAATAGAATAAGATGATCCAGCTTACGACTAATAATCTTTTTTTGTTCATCAAGTTGTTTACCAAGTGTGATATGTCTTGTATGTCGTGGTTCACGTTTAGGTTTTTTGTGTGGTCTTTCATTTTTGATTTGGTATCCATACTGAGTACTTTATTACTCACCCCTACACAGGCTTTTCCCACGCGTGTTGTGTCTTGTGAAAATGTTCAAAGTTTCGACATAGACTTTGGTGTCCCATGACCTAGAGCTGCTTAGGGATATGGGACCAATGGAGTCTATGACGGTGGACTTAGTGTTAAAGGACCACGAGGGTCCCAGTAGGATCGAGTGGACCCGATGTTCTACTTCGGCTTCCAGTAGCTACACTACTCTCACAATCTGGTGGGATTTTCCACATATGACCATTAGAGCTTCCTTTTTGTACTTTAATGATTTTAGTTCCTTTGATGGGTTTGTATTATGGACCACATATATTATTTGTAATTTTACTCATACTTGGTTTAGTGATACTTGTTTCCTTTTTAGTGTGTGGGACTTGGTTGGGCATCTGTGTGCATACAGGTACTCCATGAAATTCCCCCCACTTATAGCTTGACGCATATGGTGCTACTCGTCATCCCCAAGACTTCTAGAGGCAGGATTCGGGTAGTCATGTCACGAGACTTGGGGGACGGGTCATCAAAAAGTGGCATCAACGAGTGATTGATCATACCACAAAGACCAAGAGTCAGTGTTCTGTTTTGAGAAAAAATTGTTATGTGTTTTGAGTCCAACTACCAAATTCGGGGAGTCTAGTGTTGGGGCAGCGGCTGACATATCCATACACCAGGACCCTGAAATTTTGATTTTTGGCTCTATACATGAAAAAACTTGTTGCATAAGTGTCCTCTTATGTTCTTTTGAAAAAAAATCAGCACACCAGGTATAAAATTTTGACTGTGGTTTAGCTTGATTGTCCATATAGATGCCTCCACGTAGATAGCTAGCTAGGATTTCAGTGTGTGACCATGAGGATGGTCAACATAGTGATGAAGCATCGGTACAAGTATCGTTGAGAAATATGGTACCTTCAGGCAGTGTTCCAGCAATACCACTTCCAATTTTTCAGAATTTACTACCAACAATACCAGTATAGGAATCATGTATTCTCAATTCCTTACATGAGTTTCAGAAACAGATACCCCTCACGTTCCTAGGTGAGCCTGACACTGAAGATGCTGGGAACTGGCTTGAGGTGGTGACTGAATTTCCATCTATCAATGAAACCATTAGATCAGATGGTGGTCTTGGCAGTGACCACTCTACGTGGCTCCATAGGTTGAGGGCATGGTTTAGATTACCCTGATTTTATGATGAGGTGACTTTTACTTGGACAAATATTGAGAAACTTTTCCCACATAAGGGGTCTATTTCCATAAAAAGATATAGAGTACGTGTTCCCATGAGCTTCTATGGCCTTGTCAGGATGACATGTTGGTATCTGTGTATTCATCGAGGCGTACTGACCATTCCTGGAATGAGATGAATACGATACGACCAGTGCATCAGGGCTCTAACATCCTAATGGTATGTTTTTACAGAAATTATAGCCTAAAATATTATTCTATGCACTCATACTTATTTTATGGTGATAGAGATAACCTTTGTGGTTGAATGTTATTTGGCTGAGCAGATACGGCATGTGACTGTCAGTACTAGGAAAGCATGAAACTAATGCTAGTATCAGATACATAGATGTGTAAAATGTTTCACGAATATAATGTGATAGGGATAGGTGAATCTGTCATGAAACTATCAAGGAAGAGGTGTTAGGATTGTATGACACCATGTATGATATACTCTATGATACCGAACATAGGATCGAAATAAGAATGAGATTATCAGACATAAGAGGGGGGGGGGTGATTTATACCTTTTAAAATTTTTTAAGTAATTTTTTGGATGGTTATGTTTAACAAAGTTAAACATGATAATTCACAAGACCTCTATGAGTACTAAAGACTTTTAGATTTCGGAATAGTGATTCTGAAAATGGAACTTTACAAAATCTACAAGGATTAAGATTCTACCTTAAAATGTATAGAATCTAACTATATCAGATTACAAGTAAGGAAGTATAAGAAATTTATACTTTCCTTAGCAATACAAAATGCAGTGAAAAAACTTGTAACAAAAACAACTAACAACAATAACTCTTTGAACCCAAAGAGAATGGTATCCAACAACCTTGGATATAGGTTCCTTGATTTATAATTTCATAAAAGTCTTTCTTACCCACACCAGGGTAAGCCCTTGATACGAAGATCGGAGTCTCTCTTGCTATCCCCACAAACCCTCAACTATCAGGAAGTCGGCGCCTCTATCTTCCTCGGCAAGGAAGCCCTCAACGTCAAGGTGTTAGAACCTCTATCTTCCTATCTCCACAATTCCTCGATTGTAATCAGAAACAATCAGATTCGCACGAAGCAAGTTTGCACAAGGTAATTTTTGACCAATCTCTTCAAACATTCTGCATGAATCTTTGAGAGTTTATAAGATCCTATCTCTCTAGAAGTAACTTCAATAGCATGTAAGCATAGATCTCAAAGAGGTGTCAAAGTTTTTATGTCTACTTTCAAATGAGCTTCTATTTATAGGCGAAGCTCCAATGGTCAGCTCCCTCCTCCAACAGTCATATTTCTCCTTGAATTTTAGAGGGACCTGTAAACGTATCACTCAATCAATGGTTAGCCAATAAATGAAAGAACGACATTGTTTTGTAATGAAACATGTATAAGTATAAGAAAAACTGATGTTCTGAATGTAAACAAACAAGATTTTGGAGTCTAAACAAAATGGAATTTGGAGTCTACAATAAAGAGATATTCTGATTCTGTTTTATGGGAATTCGGAACCTGAATACTGTAGAAATCTGGAGTCTGAATTTATAAGGAAATTTGGATTCTGGTTTCACTATAATTAATAATCTAAACTTACAAAGTTCAGAGTCAAACTTGTAAAAGTTTGGAGTCAAACTCATAGAATATCGGATTCGAACTAGTTAAAATTTGGAGTCAAACTTTATGAGAGTTCGTATCCAGAATTCAGAGTGGAACTTAATTAGAGTTCGTATCCAGAATACGGAGTGGAACATCATTAGATTTCGTATCCAGAATTCATATTGGAACTTCATTAGAGTTCGTATCCAGAATTCAGAGTGGAACTTCATTAGAGTTCGTATCCAGAATTTGGAATGGAACTTCATTAGAGTTCATATCTAGAATTCGAAGTGGAACTTCATTAGAGTTCATATCTAGAATTCGAAGTGGATCTTCATTAAAGTTCGTATCCAAAATTCGAAGTGGAACTTTATTAGAGTTTGTATCCAGAATTCGGATCCTAAAATAGAATGCTTCATATCTAAGTATTATATGATTCTGAGGTTTTGGATATGAATCTGATTTTTATACTTATGAAAAATATTGATATGTATAAGGAAATCTAGGTAAGGGTAAATTTCTTTAAGGAAGGAAATTTTCCTTAGAGAAGTAAAATATAGATTTGTTTATGTATAAGGTGTTTGTGATTTTAAAAACAAGAAGGAATGGAAAGTCATAAGGAAACCCTTATTGACTCAAAAATCTCCCCCTTTTTGGAAAGCACAAACAACCTTTCAAAAAATAATTTAAGGTCTTAGAAAAATTTCTTTAGACATTGAAATTAAAACTTATCTCCCTTTGTTCATAGATGATGATGAATACAACTAACTCCCCCTTAGGCTTAGGAACTCTAAGGATTTTATTATGAATCTTCGGAATGGAGTTTTCATTATCATTGGAAATGAAAAACTTCGTAATGAGGAACTCCCCCTTAGATAAGCTCCCCCTTACTTAGGAATGTTCTTGACTTAGAAATTATTCCTTCTCCCTCTTTTGAGTAGTTCTTTTTCCTTCTCCCCCTTTGTGATTTTAAAAAATAATTTAAGGGAATGGAAAAGAAATAAAGTACCTGAAACATAAGTACATAATAACACAAGATACAACAACCAAATATTTCATTAGAGTTGAAATAATTTTTACAAGGAAATGCATTATTACAAAAAATAGGATTTATCTATTTGTCTTCCTTTCCCTTGGGGATTAAATTCTTCAACAGAGTTTTCAGCTTCTTAAAGTCTTTATGGTCCTCTTCATCTTGCTTATTCAAAGATTTTATCCTTTCATCTTGAGCTTTCAGGACCTCTTCCCGAGCCTTCCGGGCCTCTTCTTGCATCTTTAGTAGCACATCTTGCTTTTTCTGCATCTCTTCAAACTCAATCCAGAAATCTCTTTCCCCTTTCTAGTTGTGAGAAACTATGTTAAGATTCCCATTCATATACCTCACTTGTTGATTCCGAGTATTTTGTTCATGGGTCAGCTTATCCAGATGATTCTTCATATTTTCATCCTCGGTGTTAAAAGCTTATTTAACATCATTCTGAAAATGATCAAGATCTGAAAAATCGTCAACGATTTTATTTGACAGTCATCTTGCCACATGATTTTCTGTGTACCTCGTAATTAATAAGAAAATTTTTGTGCTAAGTCTCAATATTCACACACATATCCATCACCATGGATAAGTATTTTATTTCTAATTTAGGTAGTGTTGCAGCATCTGGAATGTGGAGTCTATGGTGGGAAAGATCGGAATGGTGTCCACCAATTTCTTCAAAGATTCACCAACAACGTCATGACCTAGTGTTGATGATTCAGAATAAGACACCTTTATTGGGGATTATTCTTCTTCGATATCCACCAACTTTCTTCTTTAAGTACCACCAACATCATTCTTTCTTATAACATCTTTTGTTGGGTGTCCATAAGCACTTGCTTACCTTTATCAACATTCAGAACTTCCTCATCAGAATATTCTTCCTCGATTTCAAATACTTGAAAAATATTATCTTCATCTAGTTTCTCCTTCTCTACTCCTTCTTCAAGAAAGTGATTCTCATAGATTACTTCCTCAGAAAATTCATTTTCTTTTTATTCCTCCTTGTCATCGTTTCTCTTACCATATTTATCATCTCCCATTCTCGGAGTGACTAATTTTGAGGACTCGACCTCAAAAGTTTGGAGTGGAAGTTTTTATGATGGGTTTTCCTTCTCTTGATATTCTTCCAATTGTTTAATCAAGTCATCTTGATCACCACTTCCTTCCTCTACTTCTTCTTCTTCAACTACTTCCTCCTCCTCTTCTTCTCTTTCAACCACTTCTTCTTCTACATCTATAACAACTTCTTTATGTACTGCTTCAACAACCTCTTTCCCTTTAGACTTTTCTGAAGAGATGTAATTTTTCCGGGGGTATCCGATAATGGTTAAACAGCAAAGTATTCTGGAATGGTAATCATCTCAGAATCTATTTTTGTGTCTCTTAAAAGATATTTTACAACTTCAGCTTCAGACATCTTCTTCTTTATCTTATTCTCTTTGGCCTTTTTTTCTAACTCATCCGCTGCTTTTTCTCTTAAGGCCTTAGCCTCAATAGGGTCCAATCCGAACGTTGGATCCCCTTCTTTTCTTTTCTCCTTATCTTCCCTCTATTTAGAAGCTACCTCATCTGGATATTTTTTCTGTTTCTTTGCATTGGGAGGTGCGGATTGGGTTTCCTTAGCTTTAGGGGTCTTGTCTTTAGCCATCACTTCCTTCAGCTTCTTCTCCATCCCTGCCTTATTAGATGGTTCTTCTTTATCTATATTTTCTGGAATGGTTTCTTCCTCCTCCTCTGGATGATTGTAAAACTCACCTGACTCATTTGAAAAACCATCTTTCATCCTCTTTAAAGTATTATCACTTATCGGAATAATCTTACAAATTCTCAGCTTGGAATTGAAAGCAACCTTAAACGAATCAAGACACCGAATAATAATCTTGGATATAAGAGTAGGATATATTATATTTTATGCTTTCAAAGTTCCATTCTTGATTTTCTGAACTATAATAAAAACTTGACTCATCAGATTTATCTTTATTTTATTTACCAAGTAATCCAAGATGTAAATATCACTTTTCTTTAGATTATCCTTATCTCCTCTTCTCGGAACGAAAAACCCTTGAACCCACAACTGCAAAATCAGTTTGTTGGTGGAATGATGACATATATTTTCTGTCTTGTAATCTTTAAGTCCATGGAATTCCATTACCTTCACTTTGATAAAACTTCCTTGCACATCCGGTAACTTATGTGAACAAAATTCTGCTTTACCATCTTATGAGAGCCCCACCAAGTTTGCAGCCTTGGTGTATGATAACTTGTAAGTCTTACCCTATCTCTTAAAAAAAATTGTTGCCATATTCTTCATAGAAGGAAACATACTCATAGAATTCTAACAGAAAATATGTATAAACAGTATCCTGATCCCCTATTTTGGATACGAAAAAATCTTCCCATCCATTGAGTTTGATATTATTAGATATTAAAGAATCATATTCACTGAAAACGTTCGGATGAACCAACCTTTCCCTGTAAACTAACCATTTTGAGATTGGCTTCATCGAAGACATATCATGGGAAACGGCTTCTATAGTCATTCGAAATGGATGAGCACTAAAAGATTCGAAATGAGCTTTAAGAACAGAGGCAGAGTTTCAGCACGCAAGAGCTTGAAATCGTAGTGGGACACAAATGGGGGTGCCCTTTATATATGCGATGGAACTAACCTTTCAGCTTCCAAAAGCAATCTAGTGGTTGATAATTTCTCTGATCTGATCTGACAGTTGAAATCATACCCCCAAGGAAATCTTGAATCTGATCTTTTGAGGTTTTTTTAAAAACCAGTCAGATTGAAGAAGAAAATCCGAGAAGTTTTATAAGAAAAAGAAACTACCAACAACTAAAAATTACTACGAAAAATTCAGTAAGGAAGTCATACCTTTCATATTGGCTAGGATGTTTTATTCGTAATAAGTGATATTCTTCTTGAAGAAAATTTGACTATGAAAAACTCTTTACAAAAAAATCACTACGAAAAAATCACTATGAAAAAAATGAGTACGAAAATTCCCATTACGAAAATTCTCATTATGAAAATTCTAATTACGAATATTCTCAGTACGAAAACTTCATTACAAAAATTTCCATTATGAAAACTTCATTACAAAAATTTCCAGTACGAAAACATCATTACGAAAATTTCTAGTACAAAAACATCATTATGAAAATTTTTATTCCAAAAACTTCATTACGAAAATTTCTATTCTAAAAACATCATTACAAAAATTTCCATTCCGAAATCTTCATTACGAATATTTCCATTCCAAAAACATCATTACGAAAATTCCCATTCCGAAATCTTCATTATGAAAATTTTTAGTACGAAAACTTCATTATGAAAATTTCTAGTATGAAAACTTCATTACAAAAATTTCCAGTACGAAATATATATATTTAAAAAAAATATCATAACAGATGTACTCCCTCTATGAAAATGAGTTTATTACTGTAAGGAGAATGCTTTAAAAAGAATTTAATGAAGGAATATTACCTCACGGTTATCATTCCTAACATCTGTTTAATGTATTCAAATATGTCAGTGGTTAAGGATTTTGTGAAAATATTAGCAAGTTGATCTTGTGTTCCGATAAATTGAATAATGATATCTCTTAAGAAATGACATGCTCTGGATGTACTCTTTCTATCCATTCTACATCCACCAAAGTCATCATCTGAAAAACTTTTTAAAACAAAATCATTTCCAGAAGTATAAAATAGTCTTAAATCCATGGTTCCCTTTAAGTAGTGAAAAATTCTTTTCACTGTGTTTAAATGAGATTCCTTAGGATAGTATTGAAATCTTGCACATAAGAAAACTGAAAACATCAAGTCTGGTCAACTAGATGTCATTTAATGTAGACTTCCTATCATACATCTAAAAGATGATTGATCTACTAGTTTCCCAGCTTCTTCATGATCAAGTGTGTTAGAGGCACCAATAGGAGTAATTATACTCTTAGTGTTTTCATACCCCTAATTTTTTAGAAGATCTTTAATATACTTATATTGGGATATGTAGATTCCTTCTGGTTTTTGAGAAATTTAAAAACCATGGAAAAATGTTATCTCACCCATCATACACATTTCAAATTCATAATTCCTTAGATCCATAAAAGAATCAGTTAAAGATTGCTGATTTGAACCAAATATAACGTCAACAACATAAAATTGAACAATAAAAACATTTTTCTTATCTTTATTTATAAAAAGGGTTGGATCTTCAATTCCCTTAACATAGTTATTTTGAAGCAAAAATCACGTAAGTCTATCATTCCAAGTTTGTGGGGCTTGTTTAAGATCATATAAAGCTTTGGAAAGTCTAAACCATGATTTGGATATTTTGTATCTTCAAATCCAGTAGGTTGTTCAACAAAAAAGTCCTCTTGAACATAACCATTAAGGAAAGCACATTTCACATCCATTTTGGAAAAGTTTAAAATTGAATAATACTGCAAAGGAAAGTAAAATACAAATAGATTCAAGTCTTTCTACTGGAGAATAGGTTTCTTCATAGTCTATTCCCTCTTGTTGATTATAGCCTTTAGTAACTAATCTAGCTTTATTTCTAACAATGACTCCATTTTCATCACACTTATTTCTGAAGACCCATTTTACTCATATTATAGAAGTTTCCTTAGGTCTTTCAACCAAGGTCTAGAATTTGTTCCTTTTGAATTCATTTAGTTCATATTGCATGGCTTTAATCCAATCATCATCACCTAAAGCTTCATCAGTTCTTTTATGATCCAATTCAGAAAGGAATTCTTGATGCTCTACTTCATTTCTTAAAAAAATTCTAGTCCTTACAGGTTGATTCACATCACCAATGATACTATCACTCAGATGTTTCTTTAGAAACAACTATTTTGGGTTTTGTAAAACCTGTTCATCAACATAGGGTAGGAAATATTCTGGGGTAAATGTTTCAGAAGTAACTTCTTGAAAATTTTCTTTTTCAGAATGATTTTCTATCAAAGGTTGATAATCAGTATTTGAAAACACATTCGAAGATGTAGGTTGGGGTTGTTTGAAAAAAAAGGTCTTGGTTTCATCAAATTTGACATGTACTGTCTCTTCAACAGTACAACTGTTTTTGTTGAAAACTCTATAAGCCTTAGAGGTTATGGAGTAGCCTAAGAAAATTCCTTCATCAGATTTTGTTGCGAATTTTTGTAAGTTATCTTTTGTATTCATAATGAATACCTAGCATCCAAAAAACTTAAAGTATGAATGTCTAGGTTTTCTACCATTCCATAACTCATTAGGGGTTGTATTAAGAAATGGTCTAATTAAAACTCAATTTATAGTATAACAAGCAATACTTACAGCTTCAGCCCAAAAATGTTTGGCTACAGAATACTCACTCAACATGGTTTTAGTTATCTCTTGAAGAATTATATTTCTTCTTTCAACAAAACACTTTTGTTTAGGTTTTCTGGGAGAAAATAAGTTTTTAGTAATATGTTTTTTACTACAAAAATTTTCTAAATCAGAATTTTGAAATTTTCCTCCATGATCACTATGAATAGTTTTCAATGGAAGGTTTTTCTCATTTTTAACCTGGGCTCTAAAACTTTTGAAATAAGAAAATTCTTCAGACTTCTTTGCTAGAAAATAGACCCATGTAAATCTATTGAAATCATCAACCAAGAGAAATACATAATACTTGCCTCCAATGCTTCTAGTTTGTGTTGGACAAAAAAGATTCATGTGCACCAACTGTAGTGCATCAGTTTTTGAGACTTCACCAATTGATTTAAAACATGATTTATGTTGCTTTATATATTGACAAGGGTTACAAACTTTTGAATAATAAAATCTAAGCTCTGGTAGATCATTAACTTAACCTTTCTTAAAGATTTTACATAAGTTCCTAAGGTTACAGTGTCCTAACCTTCTGTTCCATAACCAAGAATGATCTTCCATTTCATTAAGGAAAGGTAAGTCTTGGATCCTAAGGTCTTCTATGTTTAGTGTGTAAACATTCTCTTTCCTATGGCCAGAAAGAATAAATTCTTCCATGGAATTGTGTACTAAGAACTTATCATTCCTAAAATTCACAAGGTATCCTTCATCACATAATTGAATTATGCTGATGAGATTGTGCTTAAGACCTTTAACAAACAAAACATTTGAAATCAAAGTTTTTCCAAGAAGAACAATGTTACCTATACCCATAATTTTCCCTGAGCATTATCTCTGAAAGTTACTTTTCCTCCTTTCGTCTTGATAATCTTTTCGAAATAGATTTTGTTACCTATCATATGCCGGGAACATTCACTATCCATGTAACAAGTATTGTTGTTGGTACTTTCCCTATTTTCATGAAAATAATAAACAAGTTAGGTCATGGAAATCCAGACTTGCTTGGATCTGGAATTGGTAGACAACAAAATTTATGGTATCCACATTTTTTTATAAAAAAATTCTTTATGAAACCAAAGAGATTGAACTCTATTCAAGGAAAGGGTTTTCTTCCAATACCCACCAATTTGACACTTAGTGCAAAAAGGGGATCTAGAATGAACAAAATAGTTTTTTTTAAAACTGGTTTTTGTTTAGTATAACCTACTCCAGTACTATCTCCTTGAGGTTTAATTTTAGAATACATATTATCAAAAATTTCCTTCCCAGAGGTACATTTTTCAAGAAGCTTCTTAAGAGAAAATATTTTAGATTTTAGTCTGACGACCAAATTCCTATCCTTATGAATCATTACCTTAGAGTTAGGTTTTTCCTCAAAAACATTCATCTCTAAAATAGAATTCTTAAGATCTTTATAAATTTCTTCCTTATCAAAATTCACTTTCTCAAGGTCTTTAGAATGTTTTTCTAAAATATCTTCTTTATCTCTAAGATTTGTAGTAAGATATGAAATCTCTTTTATAAGAATTTATTCCCTAGTATATTCCTTGTCTAATTTCTAAGAAATTCTACAATTTTTTGCTTCAAGTAACTTGGAAATTCTAGATACTTCTTCATATAAAGGTTCTTCATTTTATGAAGATGATGTATCTTCATTAGAAGTACTATTTTTGGAATAGTAATTCTTATCAAGAGATAAATATTTTAAAGCCTCGATAGAGCGTACCTTGGCCATAAGACATGTATGTGGGAAAGAAGTAGTAGAAATGAATCCCATATTCTTATGAGTTGATGAATCATATTCCGAAGATTTACTTTATGAAGAGTCATCACAGCTAGCACTCCAAGTAGTGTTAACTTTGAGGAAATTCTTAGCTTTATCATTGTAAAACTTCTTTATGTTCCTTTCAGAATTCCTATCTTTTCTTTCTTTATTTTTGATCAAAGGAAAATCTGGTCTTATGTGTCCACTTCTATTGCATTCATAGCATGTGACCTCTGAATCTTTCTAATCTTTCCTTTCTTTATTCTTAAACCTGGATTGGAAATTTCTCTGTCCTGCTATCTTTTTCATTCTTCGAGCAAGATTATCTAACTTGTTTTTTGAGACTTCACTCCCACTAGACTCTGATTGGACAATAACCTTCTTAGACTTGGATCTAGTTACTCTCTCAGGAGTCTTATCTTTCATGTGATTTGAAGTTGTAGTAAAATCAACCCTACCATTCCCATTCTTCTTCTTTATGTTGTTAGCATCTCTCTTTATTCCTGTCTCATGTTGAAGAAGAGTTCCAAATAGTTCATCAAGAGAAATTTGAGTAACCTTTTTGTTCTCATCAATTGCAGTCCTCTTTGATTCCCACTCATTTGGCATAATATATATAATCTTATCCACAAGAGCTTCATCATATAGACCTTTTTCTCCCATGGATTATAGGCTGTTCAGAATGGTCATAAACCTTTGTTTTACTTTGTTTATAGGTTCTCCATAAGGAAAATTAAAGCCATGATATTCAGCTCTCAACATAGCTCTTCTTGTCTCTATGACTTTGGATGTACCAAAATGAGTAACATTAAGTTTCTTCTATATACAGTTAGTAGTTTCACAAAAAGAAATTTGGCTATATATATTCCTAGTCATTGAACAAAGTAATGTATTGCGTACCTTATAGTTGAGTTGGTAATAATGCATTTCTTGATTAGAAAAATCACTTACATCTTTGCCAGGGATTTTATATCCACCAGTAAGCATGAATAAGTTGTCCACTCTAGTACTGATGATTAAAGTCTTCATACGATCTCCCTAGTATTCATAATCATTACCATCAAATATAGGTGGTCTGGTAGGATTTATGTTTTTGATAAAAAAAACATTTAAACCAGCCATACTTAAAAAAATAGTGGGCACACAAACTTATTAGTAGTAAGAATTTGTAAACATGAGAAATTATTATAAGTGAGAAAAATTGTATCTATAATAAAAAGTGAATCCGAACTACAATTCCGAAAAATAGATTCCAAAAAATATGAATCCGGAAATATGGATCCGAAAAAACGGATACAAAAAAGATATTCTGAGAATTATCTTCTGAATCTAATCGTGATATTAATTCAGATTTAACCAAATGATCTGATACCAATTGTTAGGATGGTATGACTCTGAGTATGATATACTCAGAGTCATACCATCCTAACAATTGGTATCAGATCATTTGTTTAAATCTGAATTAATCTCACCATTAGATTCACAAGATAATTCTCCGAATTTCTTTTTCGGATCCTTATTTTCATATTCATATTTCTCGAAATATGTATCCGAAAAATAAATTCTGAGAATTTTCTTCTGAATCCAATCATGAGATTAATTCATATTGAACCAAATGCTCTGATACCAATTGTTAAGAAGGTATGACACTAGGTATGATATTCTCTGTGATACCAAATGTAGGATCAAAATAAGAATGAGATTCTCAGATACAAGAGGTGGGTGAATTGTACCTCTTTAAAATCCTTAAGGAAATTTTTTGTATGGTAATGTTTAACAAAGTTAAACAGGATAATTCACAAGACCTCTATGAGTACTAAAGGCTTGTTAGATTTTGGAATAGTGATTCCGAAAATGGAACTTTAAAAATGTTACAAGGATTAAGATTCTACCTTACAGCGTATAGAATCTTATTATATCAGATTACAAGTAAGAAAGTATAAGAAAGTTATACTTTCCTTAGAAATAAAAAATGCAGTGGAAAAACTTGTAACAAAAAAAAGTAACAACAATAACTCTTTTAACCCAAAGAGAAGGGTATCCAACAACCTTGGATAAAGGTCCTTTGATTTATACTTTCAAGAAAGTCTGTCTTACCCACACCAGGGTAAGCCCTCGATATGAATATCAGAGTTTGTCTTGCATTCCCCGCAAGCCCTCAACTATCAGGTAGTCGGCACCACTATCTTCCTCAGCAAGGAAGCCCTCAACTTAAAGGTGTTGGGACCTCTGTCTTCAAATCCCCGTAATCCCTCGATTGTAATCAGTAACAATCAGAGTCGAACGAAGCAGATCTGCACAAACAAAATGTTTGAGCAATCTGTTCAAACATTCTGCATAATGCTTTGAGAGTTGATAAGTGCCTCTCTCTCTAGAAATCACCTCAACTGCATGTAAGGACAGATCTCAATGATGTGTCAAATTGTTGTGTCGACATTCAAATGAACTCCTATATATAGACGAAGCTCCAACGGTTGGCTCCCTCCTCTAACGGTCATATTTCTCCTTGAATTTTGGAGGGACCTGTACACGTGTCACTCAACCAACGGTTAGTCAATTACTGAAAGCACGATATCGTTTTCTAATGAAAAAATTTTAAGTATAAGAAAAACTGATGTTTGGAATGTAAGAAAATAAGATTTTAGAGTCTAACCAAAATGGAATTTGGAGTCTATAATATAGAGATATTCGGATTCTGTTTTATGGGAATTCGGAACCTGAATTCTATAGAAATATGAAGTCTGAATTTCTAAGTAAATTTAGAGCCTAGTTTCACTAGAATTTAGAATCTGAACTTATAGAGTTTGGAGTCGAACTCATAAAAGATCGGAGTCGAACTCATAGAATTTTGGAGTCAAACTAGTTAAAGTTCAAAGTCAAACATTATGAGAGTTCGTATCAAGAATTCAGAGTGGAACTTCATTAGAGTTTATATCCAGAATTCGGAGTGAAACTTCATTAGAGTTCGTATCCAGAATTCGGAATGAAACTTCATTAGAGTTCTTATCCAGAATTCAGAGTGGAAAATTATTAGATTTCATATCCAGATTTCGGAATGGAACTTCATTAGAGTTCATATCCAGAATTCAAATTGGATCATCATTAGAGTTCATATCCATAATTCAGATTGGAACTTTATTAGAGTTTGTATCCAGAATTCAGAGTGTAACTTCATTAGAGTTCGTATCCAGAATTCGGATCCTAAAATAGAATTCTTCATATATAAGTATTATATGATTATGAGGTTTTGGATATGAATCCGATTTTTATACTTAAGAAAAATATTGATATATATAAGGAAATCAAGGTAAGGTTAAATTTTCTTTAAGGAAGAAAATTTTCCTTAGAGAAGTAAAATATAGAATTTTTTAAGTATAAGGTGTTTGTGATTTTCAAAATAAGAAGGAATTGAAAATTCTTAAGGAAAACCCTATTGTCTCAACAAGAGGATCTATGAGATAAGCTAGAGGTGGTATATATTTTGACAAGTTACATCCAACACCCCAATTTGCTACCCACCAAGCTCATAGAGCTGGAGGAAAGGGGAAGGGAGTAGCTATATGTAGTCAATGAATATAACCCAAGATCTCTACGAATGATTCAAGGTATAATATATGTCTAATACTTCATATCGTATTAATAGACATAGGTATTAATCATTCCTTCATGTCACTAATCTCATTCAAGAAGTAGAGTTTCTGGTTAAATTTTGGACTTGATCCTTCCTTCTAGAGATACCTATAAGATGATATTTGATAATCAAACTTATGTCGACAGGTGTGATCATACCCTTGAGGCAAGATTTTTGTTTGGAACCTCCTAGTGGCAACATCGAGGCCTTTTGATATTAGTCTGGGTATGGACTGGTCACCAACAGTTCATGCTCAGATTTACTATTTTAGGAAAAGGATATTGTATAAATGCTGTATTGGAATGGGGTTTTACATAGTCAGTGAAAAAGTAAACCCATGGAGCATGAGATAAACTCATGAATTGGAGGGCGCAAATGGTCACTCTTGAGTCGGCCTGCCATACCCTTGTGGAAGAAGGTGTTTTGAGTTTTCAGTTCCCAATAGTAGTGACAGAGTGTGGTAACATCCATTCAAAAAAAATTACATGATTACCTCCCCGCACGGAGGGGGACTTCTGTATTAACTTGTACCTAGGGATGACACCAATATCAAGACATGCATATCTAATGGCTCATGTGGAGCACTAGGAGTGAGAGTACAGTTGGGGGACATGTAGAGGAAATACTTAGTAAGACCCAGTGTACGAGGTTATGTGTGAATTACTGGACCCTTAACCATGTGCATGTAGAGAACGAGTACCCACTACCAAAGGGTCAATGGTAACATCAATTAGTTTAAGGGGGTAGCCTTTCACATCGATGGAACGGTTCTTATAGGAATTTAAATAGTTGAGATAGTGGGGATGGTTGGAGTACCTCTAGGACTATGACATTGAGATATTCTATACTCCTAGGAAGGGGGACTTGGTGGGTGACGTGCTTGTGGGGTGGTTTGTTTTGTAGCTTCTAGGTGATGTGATAGAGAAGATAGTCGTGATGCCTATATCCTTCTTGGATGCTGATGGAGAAGAATACCTCTGGTCAATGACTGACACTCTCCCACTCCATCAGCGATTTAAGGAGGTAAATCTTATAGATGTTGACTACGAGTCCCGATGTGCTCAAATATCATTAGTACAGGCTCCAGATTTATTTTGGATAGGCATGGAGAACATTATTCTTTTAAAAAGAATCACCACAGAACCAGTGATGTTACGGGAGGATGTATTGATTGAATTCCATACATCCCCTTTGGTGGTACATTCTAGTTTGTAAAATATGTACCAGGACCTCTGCCGTTAGTACTAGTAACCATGGGTGATGAAAGTGGTGGAAGAGTTCATTTCACGATTCCTCACTTGTCAGTAAGTGAAAGATGAGAATCGGGTTCTAGCACGTTTGGAACAACCACATGAGTTACCAAAGTGGAAGTGGGATGGTATCTCGATGGACTTCATGATGGGATTACCACATACATCCAGTGGCCATGATTCTGTCTGAGAGATTGTCGACCGACTCACAAAATCAGCTCACTTCCTACACATCTGGGAGCAAAGATCGGTAGAGGGCTTGTGATGCCTCTACCTATAGAAGATAGTGTGGCATCATGGGATGTATTAGACGATCGTCTCAGACTATGATTCACACTTTACGTTTCAATTTTGTATGGGGTTACAAGAGATATTTGGGACTTAGTTGTGCATGGGAATAGCTTTTTACCCCCAGAAAGATGGACAGATGGAGTGGACCACACCAACCATGGAAGACATGCTCTGTGCTTGTTTCATGGATTTTGGTCATAGTTGGGAGGAACACCTACCAATACTAGAGATTGATTATAGTAGTACCTATCAATCCCCCATTGGCATTGCACATTTTGATTCCTAGTATGGGTGGATGTGAAAATCACCTCAATACTGGATAGACATAGGGGAGTCAGCACTCATGGGTCTATAGTTAGTATGGGCTACCACTGAGAAGGTGCATATTATCAAGCATCAGATGAGGTCTACACATAGCAGATAGAAGTCTAATGACAACAAGATATGGAGACCATTGGAGATCGAGGATGGATGCCTTGTTTTTTCTATGGGTCTCACCCTAATGGGGATTGTGGAGATTTTGTTGGGGGTGGAAAGCTATGATCGAGGTTCATTAGACCTTTTTAGATAGTTATCAGAGTTGGAAAGGTGGTTTATCAGTTAGCTCATCCCCCACAGATGCACTGATTGCATGATGTTTTTTTTCATTTCGCAATTGTGGAGGTACGTTCATGATCTGTCGCATGCCATCGATTGGGGAAATCTAGACATTGATGATGGGGTGACCTTTGCGGAGTTCCTAGTGGAGATAGTGGATTGAAAGGAGTAGTTTCTTAATGTATTTTAGATTCCTCAAGTGTGTGATTGGTGGTAACACAAGAATATCTAGGAGAGAATAAGGGATCAGGAGGCTCATATTCATGATTAGTACATTGACAGGTCTGATTAGCATTTGTTTTGGATTTTGAGGAAATAAATACCTATGTTCATGAGAATATAATCCCCATAAATTTGTGTATAATTTTTTTAATTCTATGGAATCATTTCGAGACTAGGTGCTGAGACAACATGAAATTCTGAGGCGCAGTGTTCCCTAATTTATCTGTCAAAAATTGTTAATCATTAAATAGTATGCAAGAGTGGTTTCCCTAAAAAAGTTGAATAACTCAAAAATGGGTTCCTCGATAAAAAATATTATGGCACTGACACGACCTATGTTTAGTCATCACTGGCCTCCAGTGAGAAAACAAGAAAATGGAATAACTATAGAAAAAATAATTAAACTATTTTATTTTATTTTTCAAATGCTTATAAATCACAAATAGTGACTAAGATTAACAATATAAGACCACCACTGAGTGTTTGAGGGTATTCTTTCCTTATGTAGAAACTAGCATTGGCTGGAAAAGACCAACAATTGGCGTTAGTTTTTTACAATAAATAATATAATTAATTAACAATTATTTTATTGTAAAGTCGATATAAATCCTAAATCGAAACATGGATTGGAATTCTAAGAGTACCATTGAGATCATGAGGGCATGTTCCCTATAGGTAGAACCAAACCTCGATCATCACGTTTTGAGGTTGAAAGTTAACTTTTCTAACTTTTTTATGGTTAATTTAAAGGAACAGGTGAGTGGGTTTTCTTACATTTGAAAATGTGATCGGATCAAAAATATTAGGGAACCATTAAACTGAACACACCTGGATTCTTCTAGAAAGGACATATCTTCGCCCGACAAGGGACGAATGAAAAAGAAATTTTTTAAACATTTAGAGAAAAAATAATAAAATAACTAAAAAAGTTATTTTATTACTCTTATCACTGATAAGAGATGGAACAGTTATTCTACAATGAAGAGGTGAGGTAGTAATGAGGATAATTAATGGAAATCATTAATGGCTCATTAAAATGCAGCATAAAGAAGCTTTGATGAAGCATAACAGCGACACTGTTTCACAAATGAAACACTGTAACAACACAACATCATAGACTAACAAAAACCTTGTGAATTTTCCAGTTTTAAATAGTAGGTGCATTAGTGGAATGAGGATTAAACATTGAGGATTTTCTGACGAACCTCCAAAGTATTTCCTCCCTAGCAAAGAATGAAAAACGCCAGTGGAACGTCATCACCTTTGACATAAATTGAAGAATGACGAAAACCATCGACCACTTGGACCCTCAAGGATGAGACTCTATAGAAATTAACGTCAATGAGGGAGGGTATTATTAATTTTTTCAAGTTCTTCCCCATTCATTTATAGAAACTAAGAACATGGATCAACCCACGAATCGGCTGATCTGTGAATAATACGGTTATGTGGGTGGCTGACTTTTTTGGGAGTTCCTTTATCCCAGGATGAAATTATCATTTTGTTTATTAGACTGAAATCCCTTGAATTTCCATGAATATAAACCTCCAACAAGGAGGGTGTGAGTTGAAATGAAAAAGGCATGAGAACCTCTGTCATGTGCGATATTTGTGGCTGCACCCTCAAAGTGGTGGTAAGAGGATGTCGGGACATTTGTGGTGATGATGACATTCTCTAGAGAGCACTGGTACAAGTGGCGGTGAGGAGGCACATCGGCCATCGGTTCCACATGTAGGAGGATCCTAATTGGATGATTGGGAGGCATGTAGACCCCATCCACATGTGTGTGAATGTTTAGCCGCATGTCGACCATACTGGGTGAAGGGGCAGTGCCATCTGGCAGCGCTAGGTGGACACTAAGCGCGCCCACATCTAGGTTGGTGAACCGGCCTGCACCATGTGGGTTGGGCATCTTCTAATGGGTTGCGTCCCACTATTCGGGGAAGGACACCAGCATTCCAGATCTGTGGCAATGCGGGTCAAACACCTACCGCCAGGTCAGACCCGTGACAATGTGCCAGACCCATGACGTCGCGTTGGACCTACCACCAGGCCAAACTAGTCCTACCAAGCCAGACCAATGAGACTAATGGGCCGACATGGCTGGACCCCTGAGGAACTCATTCCAAACACCCGAACAACATCTTGTCGGTTCGGTCTAATCGGGTAGGACCGGACCTTGACCCAACAATCCCTGTTTCACGGAAACGATCATAACTTGCAGACCGATCATCCAATTAACGCACTATCTACTGAATGAGGACCCTTTAAATGAGGTTTTCCATTTCAGATACTCCACATCACTCTTGGAAAAAGTTGGATTACTTCGGGGTTGGATCAGACTCGAATCCAACCATGACCTTTTCAATAAAAAGAAAATAACTTCTAGACTCAGTGTCCAATCGATGCGTCTTCTATTTCATTGGAACCGTTATTACAAGACAATAATTTTGTTACCTCTAATTGAGACTTTAATGTGGTGGAATTATTTCTAATGGATTAAGAGGAAGAACCTTCCGAACTCATACGTATAAGGTGAGAGAATATTGTGGTTGGATATCATGTGAAGAGTGACACCCTGTGGATTGGAAAGAGAGTAACCTTCCATTGATCGGAAATGGAGCTACCCTCCGTGGATCGGAAAGAGAGTGACCCTACATGATCTGCAATGGCACCACCCTCTGTTGATCATCATGAGAGAGACCCTCTGTAGATCAACAATAGAGCTACCTTCCATAGATTGACAGGAGAGTGACACTATGTGGACCCGCAGTAACGTGACCCTCCATGGATCGACATGAGAGTGACCTTATGTGGATCAGTAGTAGTGTGGACCATTGTGGACCGGTCGTAGAGTGACCCATCGTGGACCAGTGGCAGAGCGAAACTTTGTGGATCGGTAGTGGATAAATACATCTTGGATTGGAAGCCGAGCCTCTCAAAAAATTAAGATATTCTAACTTATGACTAATAATCTTTATTCTCATTTTATAAGTTCATACCTAGTGTGAGATGTCTTGTGAAATTTTCTTTTATTTGAGGATTATTGTGTTCTCTATCCTTTTTGTTTTGGAATGCCTTCTGATTACATGGTTACTCACCCCTACACGGGCTTCTCCTGCACATGTTGTGTCTGGTGAAGATGATATTTGTTTCGATAGAGACTTTATTGGACCAGTAATGAGAGGTTCTCAATGAGAAGGGACCGACGAATGCAATGAAGGTATAAAAGGTGGCTTATAAGTAGGTGGGGACTAGTAGGACTAAGTAAAAAATATGTCCTTCCTCGGCTTCCAGTAGCCACACTACTATCACGGTCATGCGGGGTTTTCCATAGATGGACATCAGAGTTTCCTTTTTGTATTTTCCTATTTTCACTTCTTTTGTTGGGTTTGAATTTTGGCGCAGTTATATTAGTTGTACCTATACTCAGTCTTGTTTTAGTAATACTTGTTTCCATTTTTGTGTGTGGGACTTGGATGGGAATGTGTTTGTGTACAAGTTCTCAGGAAAATTATTCCCACATCCCGGTTGACGCCTTCTTCGCTAGTAGCTAGCCTCGGGCCTTCAGGAGGCGGGATTGAGGTAGTCATGGCATAAGCCCAGGGGGGACAGGTCATGAAATATTATATGTATTTCCATCTCCCAAACTATAAACAACCCATACACTTAATAGATTGAATATTTAATCCCATTAACCATGACCAATTAAACATAAAATATTGAACATTTGAAGTTTAACATTTCAAAAAAAATCTCTAGATATATATAAAAGTCTCAAAATATGGTTTGAGAACCCATGTTACCTATCCCCAATTTATAATGTTCCTATACACCTTAAAACTTAATACTGGAGCCTGTTTAATCAAAACCAATATGTTTATCCCACGAAATAAATTATATATCAAATTAATAAGTACACAAGTTATCACAAGATGTAAACACAGACGAACATCTTAATAATCAAAGAGGTGTGATACATAGGTAGTAATTGATAAATAATTTGGCAACATGGAATATAATGACCTAATCATGAAGCAGATTAACATACTAAAAAATAACTCAAGAATTTTATATAAATAAGAATTCTAAACAAATAACTATATAGGTAAAAAATAATAATGTCACAAAAATACCAGTAATGGTATATAACATCCATTATAATAAACATAAAAGGCACACTATATCAATCAGTATGTATCCTACAAATGAAGCTACTTGTTATATCATTTTCACGGGATATGAATCTCTATGTCCCACTGATGATTAATTTAAAATTTCAGTCCTTCCATTCTATATGAAAGGAAAAATTTTATAAATTTCATTAATTGGTAATAAATAGAAATTACACCAATCACTCATGATGAAATAATAATCAAATATAATAGAATATATAGAAAAAATCCTAACCCTAGCCACATTTTATTTTCCATATGGGGGGTGATCACTCTCAAGAACAACTATTTATGAAGAGCTGACGCATTCCAAGACTCATATCTACCAAACCCAAATAATAAGAAAATGTAAAAAAAGAAACCTTTGATACCACTTTGTAATGTCCTAACTAGAATGACCACTAAACTAGTTGTCGGACCAATCACCACATGGAATCAAGAAAAACTCCCCATACACCAGAGGATTCCAACTCGGAATGAGGGCCTAAGGATGTGATAGGGGAGAATATACCCTCATGATCAGATTATCATAGTGGTATATGTGAAAAAAAAATAAAATAATATAGAAAAGTATGTAATACATGAAAAAAAAGTAGTAGAAGGGTAATAATAACAACTAAACTTGAATGGAAAACACCAATGTACAACAAACCATGCTTGTCCATATAATTAAAAATCAACTAAAACACTATATATACAACATGAAACGTGATAAAATTCAATACATTAATATTAAAAGAGTAAAAAATATCTATGGGAAAACTCCATGAGGATCCAGATCTCTTGCTCAATAATGTTCTCCTAAATCTCAGGCATAAGCATGTCAATAAATCAATAATATATTGTCCTAAGATCATGTGATCTTCCTAGGTACCCCATTTCAATGGTGGCCCTAGTAGTGTGTGAGATAAAATCCAATTTGGAGTCCAACAAATGGATTCTAAAGCTAAATATAATCCGTGAATATATGGTAAATTACTATGCATATATAAATAAATAATCAACAATTCCATAAATAAATAAATATTATTCAGGTCAGGTTCCAATTGGATACTTGGCCGACTCAACATGATTCGACCCATGGCTAAAATGAGATTATTATTAGTTAGAATATATATATATAGGAATAATATATATATATATATATATAGTTATATATTGGATCCACCTATATGGACTAAATAAGTGAAGACATAAGTAGCCATATACTTGGAATACTTCTTCGAGGTTAGGCATGGGCGTAAACCAAACATCCATAAAAGGTTTAAATGGTCCTATAAGCTCATGAAAAGGGGTACATGCCCTATATCTCATTATTAATATGAGACTCCATGCTCTCCACTTGAGATGGTGGGTGTATCAACATACAAACACCTGAAACAAGGGATGTGGTGTGTCTTTCCCACCATCCAAATAGTGTAAATGGTGTGATATTACATTCTCAAAACCCGATTTAGAAGAGTGTGAATATTCATGTTCAAGATAACCCTTACCATCATTCCACACCCTTTGACAAAGAAGTAAATATATTTATATTAAAATACATGATTCATTACTTCTAATTGTTTATATTCATCAAGACCAAATACAACCAATTACATATATATTCATATTAATTTAAACACATATCAAAATCATGAACTTTCAATCCATTACATTTATCCATTTAATTCATCTTAGTAAAAAAATCCACCATGATATAATCCACTCCATTTGATAAAATTCACATAATTCACTCTTATTTAAAAATAGCAGGAGGCAAGGTCATACCAAAAAAATTATTTCCGTTAAAGAAAATCTTTAGAGGCCACATACTAGAATTTTTTTATCAATAATTAATAAAGATGCATAGGAAAACACCAATGAAATAAATCCAAACATGATTTAAATCACTAATCACCACTTTGTAATTTTAATGATAGAACATATCATCTATGGGGTTCTATTAGGAAACCATTATATTGTTAACAAAAAACTCATTCTATATAGCCAGGAATCACATTCATGTGACATAAACCAATTTATCAAAAGAAACATTTTAAAATTCTACCAAAACCAAGAAAATAAATTACAATGTTCAAAATGGAAATTATTAGGTGATTTCCTCTGTTGGTCGATTACCTATAGGGGTAATTCAATTTATATTCCATTATGAAAGAATAGAAACAACTCTAGGATTATTAAAAACTAAATTCAAATAGTATAATTTAGATATAATAACCGAGTGGTGTCCATTATGGAGTTTCATATCCTTTATTTACAAATCATCATCCCAAAAGGGAATATCATGGTGTGTATGAAAATTTAGAATGATGAAATATATTTTAAGGTGATTTGTGGTAAATGACGGTTCTAGAAAAAACAAGAATATTGAAAAATTGGATAAATCCTAAAGAAAGTGATATTTACCACCAAAATTATTTATATTATTCTTTAATCATCCAATATTGAGGCCTGATTTGGTTCAGTTTGGATGAAAATGAAAAAAAACACATCCACCCTGAAGATAGGGTGAATGAGTTCACCATAAAATAGATCAAAAGATATGAAGGGAAACCATGAAAGGGAGAATTAGGAATAGATTGATTACTAATGTAGATCATATGTTACTGATGGAATTAAAATCTGTCTTTGGATGATGGAGTTATTATCAATCCAAGTTGAGGCAGGAGGAGGAGCCAAAATGACAATGGCAGAGCCTCACATGGTTTAAGAATATGAACGAAAGAAGAAAATTGAGGCTTAATAGATCATTAAATAAATTTAAATAATTTAAACCATTAAATTAGGATTCATGGTTTGGCTTTATGATTTGGCCAAACTGTGTGCCAATTGTATAACACCTTCTATTTAAGAACCGAATCTCGCACGGTTGTCCCGAATTGTTTGACAAACTGTGGAAAAACACTAAAACAAACAGTGAACACATACTAAAAATTGGAACTAAGAGATTGGGTTAGTTTGATGGTTTGGTAAAACCATGTGCCACTCGTGTGACAACTAGTGCTTCACTAGGCCTAGCTTTATTGTTTCACCAGAGATCTTTACAGTTTCATAAAAATCACCTACCCAGATCAGTCCTTCCCGATTTTGAGTTTTTAGATTCTGATGCTCCTAAAACTGAACGGAACAAATAAGAAACATATTAGCACATTAAAATGTTCTAAAAAATTTTTTTTCTTACAAATGTCAGAATATCTTTCAGAAGGATGGTTCAATGAATGGCTCGACCACCAAATGACAAAATTCAAATCACTTTGGAATTCTACCTTGGATAAAACATATGTTGTTACATTTTTAATTATTTTTAATGTAAGGATAGACCAATTATAAATAAATTAATCCATTTTAGGTTATTTTAATAATTTTCATATTTAATTTTGATATAAAAAATGTCATATAAAATGAAACATTTTCACTTTTAAGATATGATTTCTCATCTCAACTACAGGATTAATTTTAAAGTAATGTGTTCAAATTCTATGAATTAAATTGAAAAAATGGATTCCATAATTTAAATCATCATAATATATAATTTATAAATATTTTATCATTATGTTTTACTAAAATGAATAGTGAATGTTGTAAAATTTTATTTACCATAGTTAAGAAAAAAATGGATTTACCGGAGGGTTATAATAGAATGGTATTAGAAAAAATATTCAAAAGTATTATCTAAATTGAATTGAATTGGGTTATTTTGATAATTAAAATATAAATACCTTGAATATAAAAATTAATTTCCACTTTTCTTTGAGCATGACCAATAAAATAAGTTATGTAAAAAAAGACAAAAATGATATATTTATTACTTTTAATATCTATAATACTTTTAGAGATGAAAAAAACAATGTCGTGTTGATTTTACATATTATTCAAAAAAATAATTGGTTTTTTTATCGTTATAATTTTTCCTAAAATTTTTAGTTATAGAATAATTAATTCAAATGCTTAAGAAACACTAATATAGTAATTATTTTTTTAATAATTAAATAAAAAATATAAGAATTTTTTTTAAAATTGAACTAAATCTAATGAATTATTGTCTTCAATTATTTTCGGTAGATTAATATATCATTTTAAGGAGGCTTGAACATAATTTCTTCTAATACCCTCAGAGTCTTGATATTTTTTAATTTTAGTTAAATCAATAATGTGAAAATTGATAATAATAAAATTTTATAATAAATAAAATTTTATTAAATAATTTAAAATTACAAAAAAATAAAATATTTTTCCAAGTGATTAGTAAATGTTAATAAATATTTCCCAAATTCTTTTAAAAAAAATTTCTTATCTAATCACTATATTGAGACCTAAATAATAAAAACTCTATTATAGTGATTATGGTTAAAGTGGTGTTTTCCATGTTACATTCGCTTTTGTTAACATTAACTTGCAACACTCCTATGATTTAAATTTATTAATTAGATATAATAATTATAAGTGATTTTTATAAATTATATAATAATTCTTACTCTAATTTAGTCTCATATAATTAATCACATATTATAGAAAACTAGTTACCATAGTGGAAACCCAAAAATGTAAAAATAATGAAACATAAAATTTAATGAATTTTTTAAACATATTTTTTATTTTCTGATGCAGGTATGTATCTACTATAACATCATTCCACCCACTTAATTATCAAAATTATATCTACTAGTGGTTTTATTTTCCTCCCTATGGATGATAATTTTGGGTATTAACAAAATTATCACTCCTCCTCAACTATAAAAAGGAACTCAATCCCCTTACTTCATCACACAATAAAACCTCATTTCTTCATATAATATTTTACCAAATAACATCCCAAAATCCTTAAAATCACCCTAAAACAATATTTTGTGTAAAAATACAACCTAAAAATTATTTTAGTTAAAATATTAGGTGGATACCATGAGAATTTTTAATGTTCCTCAATAAGTATCTTTGTTTTATTTGTTCCTCCACACCATTAAATTTTTATTATATATTAATTAAATAATAACCATAGTATATTACATGTAATTATATATTTTAATTTTATGTTCATGACCTAAAACATCTCCACTTATATCAAATGGTTAAAAAAATAATCCTTCTTATGTACGGATGACTACAACCTCACAAACCAATGTTATTCATTATTTACATTACCACCTCCTATGGATGGTTGTAATGAGGTATTTATTGTTTATATATGATATTTAGGATATTTATTATTTTATTATGATTATTAAATTATTATATCTCACATAACATCATAATTTCCTTTTTATGCAATATGAAAATTTCATTCGTGTATATTGCAGACTACCACCTCGTTATACAATTTGATTCAATAATGATCCAAATAGAATGTATTATGGATGATATTATAGAAAATATCTGACATATTGGAAAAAATATAATTCTCTAATTATAATATATCACATACTTTGATTTTTTTCAATCTAACAAGTAAATGGGAGTAGCATTTATGCATACGTACAATGTAGTGTGTCCATGAATGTAGAGACCCAAATCGTGACGTACATGGACATTAAATTACTTTTATGGAATACTTAATATATAACGAAAACAGAAACATAAGGACCGTAATAGTTTAGTGTCTTTGGAAACTCGAAAAAATAATCTTCTAATCATGGTGAAAGATCTTCAACATCTCCAATAAATATATTCCACTTTTGTTTTCTTACCTAAAACCATTCTTTAAATCTTGGGGAAAATAAAACATATAAAGGGTGTGATCAAAATCTCTGTAAGGGTAATCATAGAGAAAATAAAACAATCCATAAACATTTGAATGCAAAAACATGAACATAAAATCTAAACATCAAAATCATGAGCAACGACATAAATCTTGGAAGTACACAAGGAATATATTATAAAGGAAAATTAGTCATGATAAACTAGAATGGTAATAAAACATGTAATTTTGGGATCCATTAAGCACATGTTATGATTTCCATAGTAGCTAAGGCATTTCTTCCAAGACCATCTTAGTGGAGAAAGTCCCATTTTGAATCGAGTTCACTCCTCGTTCCAATCCTGTAACACTGAACCAGATTAACTTACCGTTCATGCCATGTCTATCTCATGAGATATAAATATTTACCCAATTCATTGAATTGAGATATAGGTCCCACCTATCTCATAATGAAATCATTCTTACTTATGCCACAATATAAACATAAATCATTCATCATAACCCAAAGAATAAAAATGGATTTCATAAACATCATCCCATCATAACATAGTCCATATAAAACAAATGGATATAATTTCATCATAAGAGAAGTGAAACCATGTAAATCATAGAGACATTATACTTGAAACATACACAAATGAAATTATGTCATCTTAGATGGAAAATGATTTTGATAAAACACTTGAAATGAATTCTTGAGGAAAATATCTTTTCTTCTTCAAAATCATTTTCTTTTCAAAAAATTCCATGCAATTTTAAAAGAAAAGTATTTTGTTGAAAATAGTCATAAACTATTCTAGAGTAAGATTCATGAAAATGAGGTGTTATGAAACCGTAAAAATCCATTCACACCGTATAAGTTAAAAATAACATTCTTCTCGCAATGTTGTCGGAAAAGTCAAAAAGTACCTCGTATGGTAAACAAAAGAAAGATTCCGTCCATACAATGTGGTAAAAGTAAAAAAAAGGTAATAATGAATTTAAACATATATGTATGAAAATTAAACATTTTATAAAAACATTTTTAGAAAATATGGACATGGATAATAAACATAACCCCATTAAATACTTACGAATAAACAATCTCAGATAAGAATGAGATTGGAATAATTATCCCTTACCTTATGGTGGATATGATTGGTATGTATCCGAACCTCCTATATAATGATTTAAATAATATCATTGACTTATTACAGAATTATATTCATTGTAATGATATCATATATGGTTTAATTTTGACTTTATACTACCCGTTCTTTTGTAAATTCGATGTAAAAGCAGTGATTTGGGTAAAATCGATTAATTTGTTGTACGTGTTTCGACTTGTTGTTCTTGATATTATAAATTATATAAAGATTTACATAATTACAGAATGTAAAACATGATTTATATATAATATATATTCAGAATATACATATATATATGATAGATCTATAAATGGAATGAAATACACCGTTCATGGAGACGGTAGGCCGTACGTACGCATGGACGTTGTTTTCGATTCCTTATTGAATTGAATGGAATTAAGTAGATGAAATACATATATATACACTTAAACACAGTATCATTATTATGTCATGTATTTCATTATTATTCATTATATATACTTTATAATCATTCATGAATGGGTAACATGGAGAATGAATCTCATCGCGTCGTGGAGACGGTAGTCCGTACGTACGCACGAGCGATGACATCATTCCCATGATCGTGGAATTTTATTGAAGCGTATGTATAATATTTATGAATAAATATTATGTTACAAAAATCATATATAGTTATTTATTTACACCATTATACCCATCCAAGTAAGGTGGTGGTCGAAAACAGATTACACCACGGCGTGGAGATGGTATTCCATATGTATGCATGCGCGGTGAATTCGTTTCCCGTAGGATGGATAAAAGGTGAAATAGGTTTGTTTCATATTTACAATAACATATAAGTATGTAATTAATACTGATTTTATCACTTTATAATTATAAAACTAAATAATAAGAATTAGAAGAAGAAAGAAACTTGAGAGAATCAGAAGAAGAGATTACCTCTTCTTTGACGCACCTCCTTTATGATTCCTCTTATGGAAGTAGAGTTGATCTTTTGAGAAGACCAAAACCTCCAGAATGTTTCTAGGGAATTGTAAAAGATAAATGGGAAGGGTTTGTCTGAGCTTCAAGGCTCAAAAGGGTGTGAAGTGAAGAGGGAAGTGGTGCCCTTTTTATAAGGGAGGAGAGGGGAACCTTTGGAAAAACTTAAAATATTATTTTTTTAATAAAGTCATATTCGGTAGATAATAGATCTACATTGATTTATTTAGAAGATAAGGTTGGGATGGGTCGAAATACTATAATCCAATAGAATTTAGACAAGTTTAGGTTTCTATTTTAACCTTATCATTTAGATTTAACTTTAAGTTAAATAATTTTACATTTACCGTGTCTTCTTGTTTTCTTACACTATAAGGTTAATAAACTTACTATAACATGCCAAAAGAACCCCAAGTTGTTTATTATTAATATATATAACATTTTCAAAGTCATTGGGCCGATACTTAGATTTCTAGGAATAAAATAACAATTAATAATATAATATTTGTCTTAAAAACTATTTTATGTCAATTTTGACACTATTTGGTAATTGATTTTTGTGAAAATCATAACATTATTATTAGTTCTAAAAAAGTTAATTAAATCAACACTAACATGTCATATTAAACTATAAAATTATTTTAATTCATAAAAAGTCTCAAATTACATTTATTTGGGTATTTATGACATCAATTATGTCAATATTTCATTAATAAGATAATTAATGCATCATCACTGAGTCATAAATGAATTAAATTATTTAATGTCTAGAAATTATAAATAAAAATAAATTATGTATGAATTCTTTTTATATTTATAATGAATATTTGTAGTCTAATTTATCTTATGTATAACCCTATATTAAAAATGTTTTATTTATTAAACATTGATTTTAACTATTATAACTATTCTTTAAATAAAATAATATTAAATGTCCTAATCTAATCCAAGTGGACCTAAATGGTCATATATTATTATTATGGTTGTTTTTTGTCGAATTACACTTATTCAGTAGAATTAGTACATGTTTTAGGGTAATAATAATATCATTTTTACCCTTAATTAACCTATTTACTTTTAACCGTGGTAAATAAAAGTAAAAAGTTATTATTCACCAAAAATTATTTTCATCTCATTGAACCACATTTTAGTCCTTTATATTTACCGTGTATCTCGGATTTTATAAATTAAACTCACATAAGTTGTAAAATTATGTTTTATGTGAATTTGAAAATTCTCCTAGTAGGTGGGTAAAAGACGGTGAAAAGTTCAATAAAATTTTTATATATCTAAAATTATTATAAAATGACTCCAATTAATTACATTGAACTTATATAGTTGTTATGTATCAATTTTTATCTAAAATAAATTTAAATAAAATAAATAATTATTTAAATAAAAAGTAGGTTTTTAAATAGTAACTCAGTGTTTTCACTATTCATCAAAATTGAATGTTTTCAGAAAAATACTAAAAATTAACCCAAGGCTAATTTAGATATTATGAATCCAAAAATGAATTCCATTTAGAAAGATAAAATTTATAAAATTTTAAAAAGTTGTTATTACTGTTCATAACAGCTAATTCATAATAATATTATAATAATATCTCGTTTAGTGAGACTCGGTATTGCGTTCTACACACGATATCGAGTAAGGTCTTTATTGCATGTAATTCAGGCCATGTCAGGGCTGCGTGTAGTGAAATCTCTGTTTGGTGTTGCATATAACATAATCAAAACTTATTTCATTTATACATTAAACAAAATCTATACATAATGTTGCGTAGAATGGTTTCTACAGCACGAACTTCAAATTGTGTGTAACACGAGCCATGAATAGTGTTTCTTATACTGGAAGAAAATACGGTGTTGCGTATATCACAATCTAATTTTTGTGTAGCGTACAACACAAGAAATCAATGAAATTAAAAAGAATAATTCTCATAAAATCTCAGGTTGTTACATTCTACCCCCCTTAAAATGAATTTCCCCCTTGAAATTTGTCAGGGTTATGAATGGTTTACTATCTGAAAGTTTCTTTAACAGAAACCCACATCGTAAAAAGGAATACCAAAACCAATCTTTAAAAACTAAAGTATGAAACGTAACGGTTACCCAAATTAATTAATCACTGGGTTTCCACATAGGAGAACATAAGTGAAAATATGGATATGGAAGAGGAATCTAACCATCATGTTCTGATGGAGAGTGGTAGAGAACATGGCTATAAAAAAGCCAACAATCACAAAGCCATAGATTTGTGATGATCTAAGGTACCATCTAATTCATCAGATATAAGGGCACTAGGACAACATTTTTGGTTTTCAAGATCATTTGCCTAAAGTTGAAGAAATTGGAATTAGAAGAAATACTTTCTTGATTTTGGTACAATCTCACTATTGGTCGTTCCATGGACAATTTCCACTTCATCTATTAATGAAATGAAGTTGAATTTGTCATTCATGAAGTGTTATCATATCATGTGATAGAATGATGGGTCATTCCATCTATCTCAAACAAAAGGTTAGAAAAAGTTATAAAAAACACATAAGTCCATCTATAGTGAGGTTAATCATATATGGTTCCTATAATGGACTTGTACTTCATATATCATACTGCTCAATATAATAAATCTTTTTTCTACTAAATAGGGACTTCCTGTAGGCCAGTGGTAGGCGATAAAGGCATGTCGCACTTCAGTTGTGGGTTTGATTCCCACAGCGTTGTTTGATGCGACGGGTTGTCACCCATCCTACAGGTTGTCCTTTTTCTAAAACTACATTATTACAAAATTCCATAAATAATATCGAAAAAAATTCTAGACTTAAACAATTCTATCTGATGTCCAACATAATCCATTCAAACCTTTAAGATTATCGAAAATACTTCTATCTAATCTCATAGTGTAAACAAAATGATTACTTGCGAGGTCACATAACAAGTACGTGAATACCATCATTTACCCCCCATATATCATATGATATATCTTGTTGGTCACATTCCAAACATTCGAAGGCCTTAATCATGTATTCTTTTGAAAAATGAATACCCATTGAACCTTAGTGAAAACATGAAAGCAGTTAAAAGTTAACACTTTCCACATACCAAAATCCCAAAAAAATTATATACTCAAACCATGATATCACATAGTCCTTATATCAATCATGAGCTCATGAATACTATCAAACAATTTATTTTCTCTTTATCCCTTCATTATGTGCATATCATCTTCTTTACAAAATATTTGAATCACATTTCAGGGTTACCAGTACAATATTCTTACAGAAAACCACAATGGACCAATACAAAGATATTTCAAAATTCCACGATACTATAAATGAGATTCCATGATACTATTTTGAAATCCCATTACATAAAAAATTAATCATTACACAACATCATTGTTATACTCAACATCAAAAATAGTGATTTCATGTGACTTCCCTTTATCATTTTCCTTAAGAGGTTGATCACGTTGATCATCCTTAACCCTTGGATTAGGGCATTGACTAGCATAATGCCACATTTCCTTTCACTTGAAGAATTGATGTGTTGGTGGTGAATTCTCTGCAGTCTTTTATTTATTCACATCATCAGCAACCCTTTTTCCATTACTTCGACACTCAGCTGCTTGATGACCTTCTTTTCCACACATAAAACATTTTCTAGACCCTTTAATACAATCTCCACCATGCATCTTTCCACGCATTGAGCATAAAGAAACATTAATCTTCTTTTCACCATTATTATGAGATTTCTCCTTGAACACCATCTTTCTTTTCTTGTCAAAACCATGAGATGGATATGTTACACCAACTTCTAGTTCTACCTTGATAGCACAACACACACTTTCTTCATAGCTAGTGAAGTCTCTTATAGCTAATTCCCTTCGATGAATTAGTTTTAAGACACTGAAAAATCGAAAAATGTTACTTTAAGGTTGGATGATAAAGCCAGATGCATACCTTGAAAGTCTTGTAAAATTTGTATCGTATATACCAACAAATTCATCATCCTTCTTCTTAATCTCAAGAAACTCATTTTCCATCTTTGTTCAAAGAATACGAGGGTTGTACTTACTGGAAAAACAAGTTCGTGATGTCGTCCCATTCCATGGATTCAATTTCATCTTGGGGCCTGGTATTCTTAATTAGAGTCCACCAATGGTTTGCTTCACCTTCTAAACGGTAAACAGCTAAAATGACTTTTTCATGTTCTTAACAGCGATGTATGGAAAATATCTTTTCAATGGTACTGATCCATTGTTCAGCAACAAGTGGATCAGAAGACCCAATGAAAGACGGTGGACGTTTCTTCATCAAGGACTCAATAGAATATTGTTCCATTCTCTGATCATTTGGAAATCCAGAATGATTCATAGCTTGTCTAAGTATAGCAATAATAATTTTCACTCCATATCCCATCACATTTGGTTTCTCAGGAGGGAAATCATTTCATTGTCCATTACATTGATCAAAACAGTTTCTTCAGGTTCCAGCCATCATCTAAAACCCAAAAAGAATAGTGTGAGAGGAAAAAATAATGCTAGGAAAATAACATAATAAAGGGGTATTACCTTCAATATCTAACATCTTAGGTTTAATTATAATATCCTTTCCATAATTCTAGGACTATATCCTATACTTATACTTAACATTAGGGACATCCCTAGACATACCATAGAAATATCTCTAGGATCTCACTAAAGTTTTCGCATCCTAGTTTCCAAAGGATAACTAAACCTTTCCTCTGATACCTACTATAGAGACCCAAAGATTGACGTACATGGACATTACATTACTTTTGTGGAATACTTAATACAAAAAAAACATACACACAAGGACCGTAATAGTTTAGTGTCTTTGGAAACTCATAAAAAATAATTTTCTAATTATGGTGAAAGATCTTCAAATTCTCCCATAAAGATCTTCCCATTTTTTTTTCTTACCTAAAAAATTTCTTTAAATCCTGGGGAAAATAAAACATATAAAGGGTGAGCTAAAATTCTCATTAAGGGTAAGCATAGAAAACATAAAACAATACATAATCATTTGAATGCAAAAACATGAACATAAAATCTAAACATCAAAATAATGAGCAACGACATAAATCTTGGAAGTAGACAAGGCATAGATCTTAAAAGAACATTAGTCATGATAAACTATCATGGTTATAAATCATGTGATTGTGGAAACCATTAAGCACATGTTATTATTTCTATAGTATCCAAGGCATTTCTTCCAAGACTATCTTAGTGGACAAAGTCCCATTCTGAATCGAGTTCACTCCTTGTTCCAGTCCTGTAACACTGAACTGGATTAACTTACCGTTCCAGCCACATCTATCTAATGAGATATAAATCATTACCCTATGAATTGGAGGGAGATATAGGTCCCACCCATATCATAATTAAATCATTCATACTTGTGCCACAATATAAACATAAATCATTCATCCTAATCCAGAGAATAAAAATGGGAAATATCATCCCATCATAACATAATCCATATAAAACAAATGGATGTCATTTAATCATAAGAAAAGTGTAACCATGTAAATAATAGATTCATTATACTTGAAATATACACATATGAAATAATGTCATCTTATATGGAAAATGGTTTTGATAAAACACTTGAAATGAATTCATGGGGAAAATATCCTTTCTTATTCAAAATCATTTTCTTTTCACAAAATTACATTCAATTTTAAAAGAAACATATTTTTTTGAAAATAGTCATAAAATCTTGTAGAGTAAGCTTCATGAAAATGAGGCATTATGAAACCGTAAAAATATTTTCACACTGTATAAGTTAAAAATAACATTTTTCTCGTACTTTTGTCAGAAAAGTCAAAAAGTACCTCGTATGGTAAATAAAAGAAAGATTCCATCCATATGATGTGGTAAAAGTAAAAAAAGGGTAAGAATGACTTTAAACATACATGGATGAAAATTAAACATTTTACGAAAAAAATTTGAGAACATATGGACATGTATAATAAACATAACCCCTGTAAATACTTACGAATAAACAATCTCGGATAAGAATGAGATTGGAATAATTATCCCTTACCTTATGGTGGATATGATTCTTATGTATCTGAACCTGCTGTATAATGATTTTAATAATTTCATTGACTTATTACAGAATCATATTCATTGTTATGATATCATATATGGTTTACTTATGACTTTATATTACCCGTTCTTTTGTAAATTCGATGTAAAAGCAGCGATTTGGGTAAAATCGTTTCATTTATTGTAAGTGTTTCGACTTGTTGTTCTTGATACTATTACTTAAATCCTGATTTAAATAATTCCAGAATGTGAAACATGATTTTTATATAATATATATTCAAAATATACATATATATATGATATATCGATAAATGCAAAGAAATACACCGCTCATGGAGACGGTTGGCCGTACGTACGCAGGAACGCTGTTTTCGCTTCTTAATTGAATTGAATGGAATTAAGTAGATGAAATACATATATATATACATAAATCCAGTATAATTATTATGTAATATATTTCATTATTATTCATTATATATACTTTTTAATCATTCATGAATGGTTAATATGGAGAATGAATCTAATCGCGTTGTGGAGACGGTAGTCCGTATGTACGCACGAGCGATGATATCATTCCCATGATCATGGAATTGTATTGAAGCATATGTATAATATTTCAGAAAAAATCTTAATTTAAAATAATCATATATAGTTATTTATTTACACCATTATACCCATCCAAGTAAGGTGGTGGTCGAAAACAGATTACACCACGGTGTGGAGACGATATTCCGTACGTATGAACGCGCAATGATTTCATTTTTCGTAGGATGGATAGAAGGTGAAAAAGGGTTGTTTTATATTTATAATAACATATAAGTTTATAATTAATACTTATTTTATTACTTTATAATGATAAATCTAAATAAGAATAAATAGAATAAGAAAGAAACTTAAGAGAATCAGAAGAAGAGATTATATCTTCTTCGACGCACCTCCTTTAAGCTTCCTCTTATGGAAGTAGAGTTGGTCTTTTGATAAGACCAGAACCTCTAGAATGTTGCTAGGGAAGTGGATAAGATAAATGGGCAGGGTTTGGCTGAGATTCAAGGCTCAAAAGGGTTTGAAGAGAAGAGGGAAGGGTGCCCTTTTTATAAGGGAAGAGAGGGGAAACTTTGGAAAAACAAAAAATATTATTTTATAATAAAGTAGTATTCGGTTTATAATAGATCCAAATTGATTTATTTAGAAGCTATGGTGGAAATGGGTCGAAAGCCTCTCATCCAATAGAATTTAGACAATTTAGGTTTCTTTTTAAACCTTATCATTTAGATTTAACTTTAAGTTAAATAATTTTACTTTTACCGTGTCTTCTTGTTTTCTTACACTATAAGGTTAAAAAACTTACTATAACAAGCCAAAAGAACCCCAAATTGTTTATTATTAATATATATAACCTTATCTAAGTCATTTTTCCGAACCTTAGATTTTTAGCAATAAAATAAAAATTAATAATATAATATTTGTTTTAAAAACTATGTTATGTCAATTTTGACACTATTTGGTAATTTATTTTTGTAAAAATCATAACAGAACTATTAGTTCTGAAAAAGTTACTTAAATCAATACTAACATGTCATATTAACCTATAAAATTAGTTGAATTCATAAAAAGTCTCAAATTACATTTATTTGGGTATTTATAACATCAATTATGTCAATATTTCATTAATAAGATAATTACTACATCATCATTGTGTCATAAATAAATTAAATTATTTAATGTATAAAAATTATAAATAAAATACCAGTATGTAGGAAATATTTTTATATTTATAATGAATATTTATATTTGAATTTATCTTATGTATAACCCTATATTAAAAATGTATTATTTATTAAACATTGATTTTAACTATTTTAACTATTCCTTAAATAAAATAATATTAAATGTCCTAATCTAATCCACGTGACCTAAATGGTCATATTTTATTCCTAATGTTTTTTCAGGTCGAATTAAACTTATCCAATAGAATTAGGACATGTGTTAGGGTAATAATAATATCATTTTTACCCTTAATTACACTATTTACATTTAACCGTGGTAAATAAAAGTAAAAAGTTACTATTCACCAAAAAATATTTTCATCTCATTGAACCACATTTTAGTCTATGATATTAACCGTGTCTCTTAGATTTTCAAAATTCCACTCACAGAAGCGGTAAAATTATGTTTTATGTAAATTTGCAAATTCTCCTAGGAGGTGGGTAAAAGACGGTGAAAAGTTCAATAAAATTTTATTATATCTAAAATTACTATAAAATGACTCCAATGAATTACATTGAACATAGATAGGTGTTATGTAACAATTTTTACCAAAAATAAATTTAAATAAAATAATTAATTATTTAAATAAAATGTCGGTTTTTAAATAGTAACCCAGTGTTTTCACTATTCATCAAAAATTGAATGTTTTCATAAAAATAACAAAAATTCACCGTAGGCTAATTTCGATATTCTAAATCCAAAAATGAAGTCCATTTCTAAAGATAAAATTTATAAAAATTTAAAGTCAGTATTACTATTCATAACGACTAGTTCATAATAATATTATAATAATATCTCGTTTAGTGAAACTCGGTGTTGCGTACTACACACGCTATCGAGGAAGGACTTTATTGCGTGTAATGCAATACAATTCAAGGCTGCATGTAGTGAAAGCTCTGTTTGGGGTTGCGTATAACATAATAAAAACTTATTTCATTTATACATTAAACAAAATCTATACATAATGTTGCATAGAATAGTTTCTGCAAAACGAACTTGAAATTGTGTGTAACACGAGCCAAGAATAGTGTTGCGTATACTTCAAGAAAATACGGTGTTGCGTATATCACAAGATAATTTTGGTGTATCCTACAACACAAGACATCAATGAAATTAAGAAGAATAATTCTCATAAAATCTCAGGTTGTTACAATGAATGGTGTATTTCATTTTCTATCACTAATTTTTTTGGGATACTATAAATACAGATATATATATATATATATATATCTGTGTGAAATATATATATATATATATATATTAATATATTTAATTATATATTCATTTTATTAAATCCTTATCTAAGTAATAAGACAAAAAATATAACAAATCCAAACATATATGAAAAAGAATGTGCTTATTACCCAAAGCGTAACTTTAACATGAAATTGTTAATAAAAAATATTAAAAGGTCATAATAAAATAATATATGGTATGATATATAAGAATATGTTTCTATAATAAATTTATAATAAACTCATATTTATTATTAATGAGGTTTTAATGAGTACAATAGAATTCAAGACTTATTATAAAGGATTTATATCTCACCATTAATTTTTATGAGGAATAATCCTTATTCATCATGCATTAATTTTATATGTTGAACATACATCCTATAAATGTAGTTTTAGATAACTATAATTATAATTTTTATGGTTTACATTACCATTCAAGGATATCTATTTCATGGGGTTTAGGGATCAAAAGTAAAAAATATGTAAGTGATTTTTGACTCAATTTGCCTACTTTGGAACGTATGTTATGTTACATAACTATATTATTTCACAAGGGGTATATAAATACCCATAGCTATGTAAGATCGTGAATTTATTCACCCTTGTGATATTTTAAGTATCATTTTATGTTATTCCTTTATGGTGATTCTTCTTCTGTTACCAAAGGGATAAATATTGTATGTTATAATCTCATTTTTTATCTCGATTTTCTGTTATAAAGTCACCAATGATGAAATCTCATGATCTTCCATTAAAAAATTCTCATGACTATTATTATCCTATATTTATTCATTGTATCTTCAATTACTTGTATGATTTTTACTCACTTTTGTACATAAAATAATTAATAATATGTTTTTTATGAAAATCATACTCAATTTATTTCATTGGTCAAAAATTGTTTTTCTTATAAAATCATGTATTCTAGAAAATGTTTTCAAACATGTTTAATTATCATCCTATTATTTTGAAAAGAAATTTTTACCCATTTTTTACTTTTTAAATAATGATATTAATGTAATATTAATGTCAATCTATAAAATAATTCTCGTTTGAATTTTGCTAAAAAGTGATATGAATGCTTGTTTTTAACATGAACAACATGAACATTATTTCATTTTATTGTGACCACTCAATGATTTAAATATTCTTTTATAATGTTTAAAATTTATTTTCAAGGATAATTATTTCATAAACATTTTGTAAATTTTTATATTTTAAAGAAATGATTTAAAATTAAAAATGATTTATTTTATGATAAAATGTTTTTGAAACCCATTTCATTTCACGGGTTACAGTATGTTTAATGTTTTATTATCCTGTTTCACAAATATATATGATTTTCATTATGAGATGGTGGTTATGTTAAAACAAGTGCTGGGAGGAAAATATAACTCCAACCAGTGTGTTGGGTAATGATTTATAACTCATGAGATATATAATACTACAATGGGGCGTGGAATCAGATTAATTATACATTCCTATATTGGGGATAGAACATTGTTTTTTATGATAGGGATATAATAGGGTGCGAAATCATTTCAGTAAGACATTTATGGAAAGGTGGAGAACTCGATTTAGTAATAAATTTTTTCCAGAATGATATTCTTAGGAGAAAACCATGACTACTATAATAGTTTGGGTATTTAACCCATTCCACTATGTTAAAAATTCGTCCACTTGAGATGGTGGTGTGCCTTTCCCAGGAGGTGTAGCTTCTTCTATGCTTATATTTATTCCAAAATTTTATGTTTTATGCCATTTTTATTCTATCATGGCTCAAGTTCTTGGATTTCATTATTATTTATGACTTATGAAATTTTATTCTTTATTAAATGATTAAATATTATTATCTTTGATATGAAGGGTGTTATTTTCAAATGAAATTATATTTTTCTCATACCCTTATGCATATTTTATGCTTATGTATCTCCCTTGTTTACCCTTATTGAGAATCTATGCTCATCCTTTCTTATGTTTCCATTTCCCAAGAGCTGAAAAAAGTTTTATGTACGGTATGTTTTTGAATATTGCTAAATTGCGAATAAATTTTTTGGAAACATTGAATATCATTCACCAGATTGTATGATTATGTTATAAGTTCCCATAATCACTTAACTATTATAGTCCTCATGTGTTTTTTAAAATGTATTGTATATTAATCTACAAAGATGTAATATCTATGTATGAAAATCTTGGGTCTCTCTAGTTGGAATAATTGGATGAATATGTGATCCTTTGGAAAAGGGGAAGAGAAAACATTTCTGAGATACCTTGGAAAATTTCTAAAGACATGACTTCTTATGTCTCTAATGATAAGTATAAGGATGAGTTAACTTAAAGGAAAATTTCATAGAATTTATGTAAATGATTGAGTGAGCGGTTTAAAAAAAATTAAATTCATTTCTTAATACTACAAGTGGATGTGTCTCTTGAACAAATGTAACTTGGGGTAACAATCCCAAAAAACCATATTAAGCTATACTCAATTAGGATCTGGTTCATGACAATGGTCCTTGAAACCCACCAGGTATGACACTCCTAGGGGATATGTATAGGAAATTCACAAATTCATTATAAACCTTCATAAAGGATTAAAATAGATGATGACTATAAATGACAAAAATATTATAGATTAATGAATTTTTTGTGATTTATTATTCATATATGTGATTTTTTATTATTATGGGTTCCCCTCTATGATTAGTTCTTCTAAAACAATGATTTTGGTTTTAGTATATAGATAGAGCTCGATGAAACCATGTTAATTCTTAGTGTTATGGAAATTTTTATGATGAACAGTCAAATGGAATATTTAGTAGAGTGATGAACATTGTGATTTTTCCTAACGAGTATTCACAAAACATGATAGACAATGTATACCTTAACCAACTCTCAATCTCATCAAATAAGAGAATTAAATTGTTATCTGAGAGTTCAGGTAGTGTAGTCCATATAGGAAAGAATATTAGGTTTTATATGTGAGAATAATGGGGGAAACATATCTAACTGAATGTCATAGGATACGGGATGTTGTTTTGACTATGTAAAGGAAGGGAACAAAGCAAGTAACTCCAAAGGTAAATAAACATTTCAATTATGAAAATGTATGATATTATTGTTTTCTCTATGATATCATTAAATATTAAATTCTAAAAATGTGAAAATTATGGGTATTATTCAAATCAATGTCCAATGTGTAAACCTCATGAAGAATGTCTATAAAGATGCATGAGTAATGGTTATATTGTTGATGATGTCATGAATATAGATGACATATGAAAAGTGAGAGGAATTATATATATTATGATGTATCCTAGTTAATAGTTTTATAAATAATTGGTGTGATTAATTAATTTGTGTGTTGGTATTCATAAATTATAATTTATATAAGGATTTTTTTAAATGTTTTCATTGTGGATTTGAAAGAATATTTTGAATGATGATGATGGTAAATAATATTGATTTAATGGAATGTTAATATTTTTAGAAAACCCATTATTGAAATAAGGTAACCCATAATATTCTATCAATGTATAGTAAATGGTGTTATGTTTGGATAAAGAGATGATGTATAAGAATAATTTAAATTGTTTATTAAAAACAACCCTTGAATAGATTAATGATTTTTTGAACAATTGGACTGTGTTGTCACTAATGGAGATTACAACATTTATGTGTCTAAATTTATAACCAACTATCATTTATAAATGTAGGGAATGAAAAATAATATATTTTTACAATAAGGTAATTCATGTTATTACCATGTTTAAAGAGAATAAATCATGAATTTATTCATATTTTCTGTATGTGACAATAAAAACCACCTTTATGATATATAGTGGATCAATGTAGAGATAATTTTGATAAATTTAGTTACCTTATTTATAAGGTTTTTTATATAATATTTTGGAATGTTTAAAAGGATAAATATTTATGAAATAATTTATATTGAACATTGAATTTTGGTTTATTAATTAATAAATTATTTCTCCATATAATTATTTTTGCATATTTGATAACTTTCTGTAAACAATTTTTTATTATAGTTAAATATATATAGTGTGACGTAACATTATATATATTTATAAATAATGATCCTTAAATTATTTAACAATAAAAAATTCATATTCATTTCTTGGAGTTGGATATATAGTGGAAATTGATCAAGGAACAACCAGAGTGTGATATTGTTCATAGGAAATAGAATGAAATCAAGTAAGTATATCTTCTCGTAAAACAATCATCAAAATTATGAAATAGGTGTTAAAATAAAATTTTGTCATGTTATAATGATCTTTTATGATATCAATGACCTTTTTTAATCATTTTATGTTTAAGAAATTTAGATCGATAACTTTATCTTATCCTTGTTCTCAATCACTCTCTATCAGTATTTTGGTGTTCATTTTCCATTCTACGCCCATGTTTTCACTTCCCACATATGTTCTACTATTTAGAAAAAACCATAATGTCTTATTCAATATAACCTTATCACATACCTTTCTCGTTTTCAAGAGGATTTTTGTTATCCTTTTTTATGATATTGGATTCTATGAAAGGAACTTTCATGTAATTAACCTTTTATGACCAAGAAAAATTTTAGGGGAAAATTTCACTTAATGGTGGTAGAATGTAACACCCCGTGTTTTCAGGATTTTTTAAACAAAAAATAGATTTATTTGATATATTTTACTACATTAATCACCATGATAAAATTTTTGTACATGAAAAAGTCATTTAGCTTTCATTATAAACAATAATAGATTTTACCAAAATCACTATATATTAACAATACAGTTATTTAAACGTGATCATTTTAACCTATCTGTTAAACATTATGATAAAAATATTAATTAATAATTTTTAAATATTATGTATAATGTTTTTATATAAATAAAATATATTGATAGTAAAATAAATATGTTCTTATAAAGTATTTATATGATTCAAAAATATAATTTTCTAAAAAAAATGTTTTAATGTGTTTCTTTAAACAATAATTTTATTATTTTTTTACACTTATAAAAAATTAATTTGATAAAATAGAATTATTTTTGTATTTATTATTTCAAAATTACCATAGGGTGTATTGTTTTTATTTTTCTTAAATATTCCATTTTTTGATGAATAGTGAAAAAATACTAAATTTTTATTGAAAACTACCTTTTAATTTAAATAAATTACAATATTAAAATATATATTAAATTTTATTAAATTAAAATTATTAATATAATACATAAAATAATCCAATTTATTTCATTACAATAATTTTCATATTGAATTTAATTACAAAAAAACATGGTAATCTTATAAACATTTTTACATTAAACACCCACATTCTCATAACGTATGTGGGATTAATTTTAAATTTTAATTTCCTATTTCTTTGAAATAAATTTATAAAAATGGTTTCTATATTTATTATCACTATAATTTATAATTTCTTATGTGTTTAAATTATGCTTTGACCAAAATTAATAGTGAATGTTGCTAAAAAATTAAATTATTGTTATAAAGGTAAAAATAGATTTACTAGGGGATAACAAGAATGATAAGTGTGAAAATGTTCTAAAATATTATCTAAAGCTTATTCAATTAAAATATTTAGACCATGGAAACTAATGTATTGTTGATATAAAAGATTCATTCCTCTTTCAATTGAATATGACTCCAATAATAAGATAAGTTATGGAAAAAGATAAAAAAGTTACAATTTTCATTTTAATATCAATATTTCATTGGGGCAGGGGAAAAAATTGTTTATTTATATATATTATTCTGAAATATAAATTATTTTTTATTATAATATTATTTTATCTTTAATATTAATACGTGAACTAATTATTTTAAATGCTCAAGAATGCCAACATAATAATTAATTAGTTAATAATTAAAAAAATAAATAATACAAAAAATATTAAAGGTAAAGTAAATTGAATTAATGGTTTTAATAAATTATTCTCTTCATGAATTTATCATTTTAATAAGGGTTTAAATTCATATATTATAATTCCATCATTTTCTTGATATTTATAAATTGAAAAAAAATTAATAATCTCAAAAAAGACATTATTGTTATTTTATAACAAAAGATATGTTATTAAAAGAAATAAAATTACTAAAAAAATACTATATTCAGAAAATTTATTTTTAAATGGTAATATATATTAACTATGATCCATTACTAGACCAATTTTATTTTATAATGACTTTATTGACAACTAAAGAGTAAAAACATTTTTAGCGTGGTGAATGATAAAACAGTGATTTTTATCGTTACATGCTCTTTTGTTAAAATTATTTAATCGAACAAATAATATTTATATTTCAAAAATTATATATAATATATTTAATTATTGTGTTTAAATTATATAATATATCTCACTTTAATTTTGTCATAATGGATAAATTTCCTCCCTCAGAAAACATGTTATCGTAGTGAAAACCAAAAATAGTAAAAATAAAGAAACATATAAGTTAAGGAAAAAATGTTTAAAACATGTGTTTTAATGTATTTTAGAGGTGTTTAATAATCATATAATCCTTCCACTCCACTTTGATTATATATTAGAACCACTTGACTTAAAATTTACCTCACAATATTGAATACTTTTATGCATTCACAAAAGTGTCAATCCTCCTAAACTATAAAAGGGAGCTCACTCCCCTCACATATTCACAACGTAAAACCTCTATGGTTCAGAAAACACCTAACCAAATCACTTCCAATATTACCTCACCTCACCATAGAATCCTTATTTTTTTCTGAACTCTAACTTAGGAAGTCCTTTAGTGGAAACCTAAGGAGGATAACTAAAGAAGTTGTAACATTCAGCAACGAGCGTCTTTATTTAATTTCATACTCCACTCCATTAAAATTTTATTATATCATTATTTTATAATAAAATAAGATTCTTATATATAATTATTTTTTGTTGTTATGTTCATGACCCCCAGCCATCTCCACTTCCATCAAATGGGTTATGAAATCATCATTTGTGTATATTGAGGACGACCACCTCGCCAACCAATGTCACTTGTTTTTCCATTACCACATATCCTGGATAGTTTTGATGATTTATTTATAGATTATATATATATATATATATATATATATTATTTTCTATGTTATTATAATTTTTTAATTAATATATCACACATACATTAATACATTCCATTTTGAAGGAATACGATAAGGTCGTTCATGTGTACAGTGAACAACCTCCTCGTGAAGCAATCTGATTCATTGATTCTTTACATGGAATGTATTGATGATTGTTTTAATAAAAAAATTTCATATATCTGACATAAAATTATTACATAATAATAATGTATCATTTAATTTTCATTAATTCTATCTAATAAAGAAATTCAAACATTGTTCCAGTGTACGTACGACATATCCTCCCCGTGAATAGTGTATTTATTATCATATCACTATATTTTGGGGATTAATATAAATATATTTATATAATGAATATATAATTTATTTATATGATGGTTTAAATTTTATATATTATCATATCATTATCAAATTAATAGTACAAAAAATATAACAAATCAAAACAGACATGAAAAACAAAGCTGTTATTATCCAAAAGAAACATTAACATGGAATTGTTATTAAATAGGTAATAAAAGGTCACCGGAAAATATTATATGGTATTATGTAAATTAATATGGTTCTATAATATCTATATAATTAATTATATTTATTATAGATTATTTTTGAATGGGTACCATGTAATTCAATATTTATGGTATGGGAGGTTTGTCTCACCTTTATTTTATGAGAGACACTATTTATATTTATGATGAATTTAATTGATGTGCCCTATAGACTAACCATGAATTTAGTTTATGAAAATCATCAAAAAATATTTAGTTTACAAATAGATTTTTGGATCTCTCCATCGTGGGGTTTACAGATCAAATGTTACCCAATAGGTACAAAGTTTTTTTATTAATATTCCTTCTTTGATACTTACATTATGGTATGCATATATATTATTTCATTAAATGTATATAGAGAATCTTTTAATTTTAATATCCTGAATTTATTCAAACTCGTTCTATTTTGTGTTTCATTTTACGTTTTTCATTTATGGGATTATGGTTCAATGTGACCCATGTGGAAAATATTTTATGTTATAATCTAATTATTTTTTCCCTGATTATTTATGATTAAGTCTCAATTGTTGAAATATTAGAATCTAAATCGATATAAATCCCATTTATTTTATTCTAAAATATTTATTCCTGGTATCTTTAAGTAGTGGTTCCATTTTTTAAAAGTTTTTTATTTAAAATAATTAAGAAACTGTTTTTATAAAAATCTAACTCTATATCACTCTTCAGTTGGAATTCAGTTTCCTTCTAAAATCATATTTTCAAAATAAATGTTTGAATTTTTTTATTATTTTCTTATTATTATTGAAAGAAAAATTTACCCATGATTTACTTTTTACATAAAAATTAATGGAATCTTTGTGTCTTCTTCCTAAACAATTCTTGTTTAGATTTTACCAAACAATATGAAATGTATCTATGTTTTCAACAAGCATGGCATTAACGTTATTAATTTATTTAATGGGGGATATATGATTTCTAATTTCATTTACATGTTCTCAATTTAATTTTAAAATAAAATTTTTTTATTAATATTTGGTAGATTTTTTTATTTCAAATAAATTGTTTCAAATTCAAAAGAATTTTGTATTATTTTTATGTTTTAAAAATATTTTTAAAAGAAGAAAATATAATTTCTTAATGAAATGTATTAAACTATTTATAAAAACATAATTTATAATTTCTCGAGGATATTTTCAAAGAAAATTATTTTCATATATTTTTTTTTGTTTTAATAATTTATTTTCCAAGAAAATCTATTTTCCTCAAGAAATGTATAATGTAGTCTTTTAAAATTATTTTCTATATAAGATTCCACTAATTGAGGATTAATATTACTTAATTTGGATATTATCCATGTATATAATCCTTATTATTTTACTAAATGGTTTATATTTATAATGATAAGTAGTTTATGAAACCATGTTCTCTCCCATGGGTTATACAAGGATAAAATGCTAAAAAAACATGTGTCTTTTTACATGAGTTATGATTTCATGAAATGATTAACTTATTTTGAAACCTATTTATTTTAAAAATAAAATATTATAATGAAATGTTTTTCAAACCTATTTCATTTCATGGGTTGTGATGTGGTGATTGTTTTATAATCTGGTGGTGCACATATGTATGATTTTCATTATATTATGGAGGCTATGTTATAACCCATTATGGGTGGAGACTATATCTCCTATAAATGAATTGGGAAATTATTTATATATCACGAGATATATAGGACTGTATTGAGGAGTGAAAATAGCTCAATAAGTCTTGTATGGAACAGTGGGTGAACCCGGTTCAATAAGACAAGGATGAAATGGGTAGTGAACTCGGTTCAAAATTTCATGGATAGAATGGGGAGTGAAACCAATTCAATAAAAATGGTCTAGACTAGTGAGTGAACATGGTTCTGTATGAAAATTTCTCATCTTTTATGTTCTTGGTAGGGAACATTGACCCTTAGTATGGTTTGGGGAGTTAACTCATTCCACAATGAGAAGATGGATTTCATTGGGAGTGTTGGTGTGTCCCACACAAGAGGTGTAGCTTCTTCTATGCTTATGATTATGGAACAATTCTATGTTTTTTGAAAATTTTATGATCTCAAAACTCATGTTATTTTATTTCTTCATGATTCGTGTCTTTTGAGCTACCAATCTATATTGCAAGACTCAAGATATTTATCATTTATATGTAAGAAATGGTTTTTAAATGTCATGTTAATATTTGTCACGACCCGCCCTCGGGGTCCGTGCCGTGACTACCCCAAGCCCGCCTTCCATAGGCCAGGGGCTGGCGACTAGCACCAAGGCGTAAATCCCAGTAAAAAGGGAAGGCATTGCCTTTGTAAAGTAAACAAACACCACAGAGTAAACAAGCGGAAAGTAAACACTAAACAAAAGCAGAGTACAACTGAAAGTGCGGAAAAGTAAATGGGCCAGAATACAAACCCAAACAGAAAGTAAAGTACAACTCGAAAAAGGGAAAACAGCAACTGAAAGGTAAAACCGCTACACTGAGCTGCCCACTAGAAATCCCACCTGAAGGGTGGGTACAGATAGCTCCTCTGCTCCACGGGTCCCGCCGTCCGCTCCGTGCACGTCCCGCCCAGTGGTCCACCTCCGGGTATCGTCCCGCTCTGTAAGCCTCAGCTAAGGTCAATGCTGTCCGTCGTCTGCAACCAACACAACATAGTGCGGGCAAAGCCCGTGCAGGGGTGAGTATACGCTACTCAGTAGGGACCCCGAGACCCCTGAAGGTCTCTCAAATCCACAATGGTTAAACCACGAAGAAAAGTAACAATCACGAAGTAACAACTGACACTGCTTAGGTATATGCCCAAACATATACCTAAGTCATCAATTTCCGTTCGGCTCCAACACCGAGCCCAAGAACAACCCAATACACAAAGAAGAGTAAACAGTAAATCCACACAGACTATAACAAGTTTATGAAATCAACGGATAACCATTACCCAGGTATATTCCCATACATATACCTAAGTTATCAAGCGACCCATCTCAATCATGAGGAAATCACAAAGATCATAGACTCAGCTCAAACCAGGATATTCATTATCGAAACCGTAAAAGTTGAAGAGCCCCAACTCTGAAGTGTACAGTGGTCCTGTCACGACTCCGAGGTACTACTCACTAAACTAAGACTGCTGAAGTACTCCTCCTGTCGAGTACCGCGGGTCTGCTGCCAACTACTGGGCGCTCCGTCCGCTGAGGGTCTGCTGCCAAATACCGGGCGCTCACCTAGATAGCCTACTGAGGTACTCCTCCTGTCGAGTACCGCGGGTTTGCCGCCAACTACCAGGCGCTCCGTCCGCCGTGGGTCTGCTGCCAACTACTGGGCGCTCCGTCCACTGGGCTAGTCGACTCACTCCAAGTCGAGTCGGTCAAGCAGTCGTCAGGTCTCAGTCATCTACACGGTCTCCGTACTCCGCACGCACGTCTCCACCGTCGCGGGTCTGTCGCTACAACCAAGCGCACACACTCCGTAGAGTATCGCGGGTCCCCCGCTACAACCAAGCGCTCCACCGCCAAGGGTCTGCTGCTGCATCCAAGCGCACCACCTCTGTCAAGAACCACGGGTCCACCGCTACACCCAAGTGATCCACCGCTCAAGGTAAAAAGAAGATTCAGCTCACACAGGTTCGGTAGCACTATTCCACGTAGGATCGCTGAGTGCTGTAGTCGTCGTCGTCGAAACCACACAGGATCTTTGTACTGTCGTCATCGCAGTCACAGTAGCAGTAGTAGTAGTCGTCACAGTAACAGTCGCAGCCAGCACTAGGGTTCCCGCACACAGTAAGCTCGTTCGGAGGATCCGCTCCACGAGCCGAGAGGCTGATACATCAACTGTCACAAATACCAGAGTTGATGTATCCAAAAGTTCCGTATCGTCAACAGGAACTCAACGCAACAGACGGCGCGTCAATCGGACGCCCGGTCTGAGAGTTATTGGCATTTTCGTCTCCGGGGCCCGGTTGGTTTTTAAGGCTAAACCAACCCGACCGTACTCCACCTGCGTGCAAACCTCGGGCGGAGTATTCCAAAAGATCTGTCTCACTAAGAGGAACACATCGCGACTGACGGCGCGTCAATCGGACGTTCGTAGCTCGAGATATGAGCGTTTCCGCTCCGAAGACCCGGTTGGTTTCGTGAACGAACCAACCCGGCCGAACTCAAAGTAATCCGAAACCTTGAGGGCGATATACCGAAACGACCGTCTCGATCCAAGGATCGCGTTGCCGCAGACGGTTCGTCATTTGGAGGTCCGAGGCTCAAGATATGGCCCAAAAAACGATTCTGGTTCGAAACGGGGGGGTCCGGGTCCGGGCCGACCCGGCCCGACCCCCCCCCCCCCAGGGGCGGCGCGGCGGCCGGCTGCGGCGCGCTGAGGCGGCGCGGCGGCGCGCGGAGGCGGCACGGCGGCACGCGGAGGCGGCGCGGCGGCGCGCTGGGCACGCAGGCGGCGCGCGGGTGAGACCCCCGCCCTCCCCCGTTTTCCCCCCTGGCGGCGCGGCACGTGCCGCGCCGGTTTTAAAACAAACCGCCCCCTCACATGAGGGGGCCTGCTGGTGCGGAACCGAGGGGGCCGGCTGCCCCCCTCCTTCAAAGAACCGCCCCCCTCTTAAAGAGGGGGGTTTTTATGGGTTGGCCGGGGGATTAATTCCCCCGGTTTTCTCAAACGGGACCGGAAATTCCGGTCCCCCCCTTCGGCTTCCGACGCCGGCCGCCCGGCCGCCGGTCTTCTCTTCCGCCGCGGCCCGGAACCGGCCGCGGTCTCCTCGTTCCGCCGCGGCCCGGAACCGGCCGCGGTGTTCGTCGTCCGGCGCGGTGCGACGGCACCGCGCCCCTTTCGCCGTACCTTGATTCCTTTCAACGCGGCGCGACGGCGTCGCGTTCTTGAAGATTCTACCTCGGCGTGGCGCGACGGCGCCGCGTAAAATAAAAGTACGATCATCCGCTTGGTGCGACGGCACCACGCCACTTGCTTCCATCCGCAAGAATAAACAAGAACGATGGAGGGGGGGTTTCGGCCGTGTTCGTGCGGTCCGGCCCCCCTCGCGTTAAAAATAACACTTATATAAAATATTCAAAAGCCTCACGTAGACATGCGATCCACGAGCAAGAAATGGAATGAATTAACAATATTCAACAACCCCTACCTCGGGTATAAGGTTCGAAGATTGTGAACGTTCCGCGGAAGACGACGTCGCGGAGGTCGGGCGTCGCGGTAGCCGTTCGTCAAATCCGATGACGAAGGGATGCGTTCGAAGAGACACGTCGTTGGCGAAACTTGTACGCCGACGAAGGTTGTCCGAGGAAGAAGTGGCGTCCCCTTTCGTTGACACGGTAAACAAAGAATGGAGGTGCGGCGTTCTTCGTCGGAGCTTGAACGTTCTTTGTCAAGATGAACGTTCTTCGAGTTCCTCGTCAGAGTTTGAAGATGAAGAAGAGCTCTCCACCTCTCAAGAAGACAAAAAAAAACACCAAAATAAAATAAGACAACATCTTATTTTATTATCACATAACACATAAGAATTTCAAAAGTTTTGAAATTCAAAAGGATTAACTCCCATAATTAAAAGTAACTCAAGTCATTTAATTAGGGGTTAAGAAAGTTGAGAGAATTTGAAAGGATTAGGGGTTCGTGTGGGCCCCACCACACTTAATCCTCCCAAGGGAGGTTAAGTGGGTGTGGGTCCCACTTCCAATCTCCTTTGATAGGTTTTAACAAGTTATAATAAAATTTGTTCTATACAAATTTTATTTAACTCAAACTAAAAACCCCAAAACTAAATTTCAACCCGCAACAAACGCAACTCCCGAAAAGGTCTCTTTAAGCGAATATCGGCGCTGCGAGTTCATCGGTGCCCTCGGATTTCAATTCCAAGCACCGGATCAAAAGTTAGGAATTTCCCGCTCGTTTGTTCACTGAACGTACCCGAGCCAAACTTCGGAAATTAATTCCGGGCACTCCGGGCCTCGGAATCAGGTGCCGTCTGAAACCGCGCTCTTGTAAAATTCTAAAAAAAAATTAAGAAAAAATTTTCCTTGAATTTTACGGGTCTTTACAATATTCTCATACCATTATGAACATGTTATGCTATCATATCTACCTTTTTGACCCTTACTAAGCATATAAGATTATTGTTTCAGATGTTTCTATTTCCATGCTTATAAATAACGTTTTATGTTGGGTTTTTCTATGAATAGTAATGTAGGGGGAGATATTTGTGGGAATCCTTGAATATTTGTTTCCAAATTAGATGATAGTGTTCCATGTTTCCAAATTTAAAAAACTATTATGGTCATAGAGTTTTTGATTGTGTAATTTATTGAATACTCATCTAAAATGATATATATTTTCCTTGTATGAAAATACTAGGTCACTATAGTCTTACCATTGATAGACATAGAACATCAATACAAATTGGTTGCCTCTTGTATAAGGGGATAAAATCTTATGTTAGGTGACCATTTAACTACAAACCGGTGGTTTGGGTCAAGGTGTTAAAAAATGGAAACATAGAACTAGTTTTATTCCTTTTTTAAAAAATCTAGGACATTGTAGAAATAAGATATCAATGTGGGACTTGGTTAAGGGAGTTTCCTTGTTCTTGGAAAAATCAAGTGTAACAGAACATCATGTTACCATTGATTTGATTCTTGTTACAATTTTTATGAGATTTTAGGTGTATTAATGCTTTATGGTTAAGAATTTATGTTCACATTCCATAAATTTAAAATAGTTTTAATATTATATAATTTTTATTTAATTTATTAACAATATGTTTTCTGTTTGTTTTTTTATATATTCTATGTTGCGTGATACTCAATACTATCGTGATATATCTATATAAGCATTAATACTTAGAACCTATGTGTTATGTATATTATTTATATATATATATATATATATTTAATATGGCTAATGTGTTTGGACATAGACATTGTTTAATGTTAGGAGGGATATACAATGGGTTATGGGTAGACTCATAGTAGAACCCTGTGTGATCCTATACACTGGTTAATACTTTTTTATGTTATGAATGTTTTTTCCTATGAAAAAATATTTAGATCCTTGTAGTTGTTTAGTGGACCACCATCTGGGTAGGAGGGTCCTCCAGAGAACATCCTCCGACCTTCTCCAATAGTGAAGGTAGTAACACCACTTCAACTATAAGTCCTTCCATTGAGTACCGTGGTCATCTACACTAGATAATTTCATCTTCAAAATCCTCTAACCTTTCAGGGAACAAATAGACGGCATGATGCAGAAGAATGGGTGTATATAATATAAGGTATTAGATACTTAAATGATATATTATAATATAGTAATGTCAATCTATGAGCATTAAAGCTACAGGGACCAACTAGGCATTTGTTTTAAGTCGTAGTATAAATTAGTCAACATCAGAGAATAACTTTCTAGGCCATACATGACTTATACTTAAAATATTTATTTCAATATACGAGGATTCAATATCAATCATATATGTTCATTGAGTTGCAAAAAAATCTATTTTAGTGTCCACATAAACCTCTTTTTTTACTGAACATCTTCACTTTAAAACGCTTCTATCATAGAATGGGGCTCAATAGTCTAGGAAGTGTGGGATCAAACTCCATCACTACATCAAAAAATAGGTCATGATCTATGGCCTCCCATCATAACGAGAGGTTATATTGAAATCCATTACCATTGACAAGATACTAAAGGATGGCCGACTAATTAGTCTGCTTATTCCTTTTAGTGCAAGTCAAGCAGACCTCTTAATGCATCCATGAGTACCTATTTTGGAGATAATAAGATTACGACCAAGGATGAGTAAAAGTGTTTTACTATATAGGTAAATAAATATGTGTATTATTCAACCCTTTCAAGAGTTGTTCTACAGTGCTTAAAATATGGAATGTTCAGATTATACAACAGGGTGTCAACAACACCACATAGACAATGATGATAATTAAAATATAATGACTCCACTAACTCATAGTTAGTGGTTACTCTATTAAATTAGCATAAGTCATAAATACTGTTTCCGATGCTTTCTCCGGGGTGCACGCATCCGTCTGTGAGGATGCGTTGCTGTAACCCTGCATTCCCACTTTCCAAAGGCGGGCGACATCCATTCCTCATTCAGGGACATTTGTTCATCGATCGAAACCGGGATGATGGGATGTCGGTTCTTCCTTTCGTGGATTCCTCCTCGGAACTCGTCACCTAGTCCGAGTCTCCCTCATAGATTTAATACATTGTTCATGAATCTCATTCCTGGTGCCATATCTTCAAGGACACTAGTTAATTACACTACTTCTATCAAGACATTCAATGGGATCTTGACATAGTAGTGACCTTCAGTCGGAGTAGATGACAACATCAGGCATGTCGAGGTATCTCGGGGTGCGTGGATGTTGGGGGACCTGTATTCTTCCTCATAAGAGGGAATATCAAGGGTGCAGAACCCGAGGCATTCCATTTCGAATGAGGAAAATCATATGCCCTAGGCATGTATCTGACGTTTTCCTCAGCTTCCCATGTTTGACACAGGGTATGCCATGAGTGTAACGTCCTTCGGAGATGGTTACGCCAAAGGCATTTCATCTGAGGTTTTCCTCAGGCATCTCATGTTTATCACGAGGTAGGCCACGAGTTTAACGTCTTACGGAGATGGAATGAAGCTGATCAGAATATCCTATAGATATAGATCAGATTGGTATATCCCGAGGGAACACCTGAAATTTGGATGGATCAGAATGCCCAATGAGGATAGATCCAAGGTGGTGCACCCCATGGAGGGGAGATGTCACACCGTAAAGGCTAATCTGAACACCACTGAGGGTGGATCAGGGAGGGTGCACCCCAGAATGGGGGACACCAAGGGTTTGCATTGGATGGTATTTAACCTCATGGAGATTTCCTACATACCATGTGTAGACAATAGGGATCAAAACCCACATTGTTCAAAGGTTTAACGAATCAGGGTGTACACAGAGGACAACGACCCGGATACATGATGGGGCTTACGTGTGGATTGCGGCCCATGTACTGCTAGGAGCAGCGAGAAGGGTGGATGACATTATCCCACCGAGATGTGGAAGCCCGGGTGAGAATCAGGATGGATGATGGAGGATTGTATGGAGTGGAGGGGGAATGAAATGGGGCCATCATGAAGATGATGGTAGTGCTGGTCTTGAGCCTCGAAGTGACTTCCTACGAACCCCCGTTTCAAAAAATCAATGTCTGTGTAGTTCGGGAGGGTGCTGGTAAACCGATGTGAAAGTGGACCTTGGCCCGATGGTGTTGGGCTTGAACCTAATGAGGTTTCCTATGTACCATGCCTTGACATGGATCAAAGTCCTCGTAGTTCAGAATGGTGCACCGGAGTACCGATGTAAAGGTGGACCTTGGTCCGATGGGTGTAGTTAGCGGACCGACGTGAAGGTGGACCTTGGTCCGATGGGTTTTGTCAGTGAACCGATGTGAAGGTGGACCTTGGTCCGATGTGTATCGTCAGTGAACCAACATGAAGGTGGACCTTGGTCCGATGGGTATCGTTAGTGAACTGAAGTGAAGGTGGACCTTGGTCCGATGGGTATCGTCAGCGAACCGACGTGAAGGTGGACCTTGGTCCGATGGGTATCGCCAGCGAACCGACGTGAAGGTGGACCTTGGTCCGATGTGTATCGTTAGCGAACCGACGTGAAGGTTGACCTTGGTCCGATGGGTATCGTCAGCAAACCTATGTGAAGGTGGACCTTGGTCCGATGGGTATCGTCAGTGAACCGACGTGAATGAGGACCTTGGCCCGATGTGTATTGTCAGCAAACCGAATTGAAGGTAAACTCGTGGGTCCACTGGTGGTGGGCTTGAACCTTGTGAGGTTTCCTACATACCATGCCTTGACATGGATCAAATTCCCCATAGTTCAGGATAGTCACAACGGCTTACAGTTGAACTAGAATGCAGTTTAACATCATGCGGGTTGAGGGTGGAACCTGACGTGAAGAAGTGACAAGTGGTGGGATTGAACCTCATGGAGGCTTCCTACGTACCATGCCTTGACATGGATCAAAGACCTCGTAGTTCAAATGGATGTATAGTTTAATGTCATGCGGTGTAGGGGGGTGAAGTATAACGCCATGCTGGATGAGGGCATTGCCATGGTCAATGCTTACTCTACACCCACGTGAGACATGCTCAGTGTGAGAAACAAGAGGCAGTAGATACCTAAGGATCATGTCGCGAAGGGTGCATCCGTGAGAAGTGAAGATGGATTTATGCGTTAGGTGTCCCATGGTGCTGGGAATTACTCCATGATGGAGGCCCACGGAAAATGATGACGATGGTTTCAGGCTTGATCCTTGAAGAGGCTTCCTACGTATCCCCGTGGCAGGGAATCAAAGTCCTCGTAGTTCTCCGGATGACAACATACCACCGATTGGGGGTTTCAACGGCTTACCGCTAGATTGGGTAACAATGAATTACCACTGGATAAGGATGTGAACGACTTACCGCTAAATGGAGTCGCAATGGATTACCGTTTGATGAGGATGTCAAAGGCTTTCTACAGAATGGGGTTACAATGGCTTACCGCTGGATTAGGTCACAACATCTTACCGCTGAATGGGGTTTCAACGGCTTACCGCTGGATTATGTCAAAACGTCTTACCACTGGATAGGATCACAACGGCTTATTGTTGGATAAGGATGTCAATGGCTTACCGCTACATATGATCACAACGGATTACCGCTGATTGGGATCACAACAGTGAATGGGGCTTACGCGAGGAAGCTTCCCGGGTGCTGCTATGGAGCGGCAACGGTGAACGGGTCTTGCGCTAAGAAGCTTCCCGGGTGCTGCTAAGGAGCGGCACTGTTGAATGGGGCTTACGCTTGGATGCTGCCCGGATGCTGCTAAGGAGCGGCACTGGTGAATGGGACTTATTCTAGGAAGCTGTCTGTGTGCTGCTATGGAGTGGCAATGGTGAATGGGGCATACGCTAGGAAGTTGCCCGTTTGCCGATATGGAGCAGCAATGGTGAATGAGGATTAGGATAGAAAGCTGCACAGATGTCGTTATGGAGCAGCAATGGTGAATGGGGCTTACGCTAGGAATCTACACATAATGTCTTCCTCATGTCTAGCCATGTGGGCATCCCAACTCACTGGTGAATTGAGGCCCTCATATGTGCACTGGTGCACAAGAGGGATAATGCCAAGGGGCGTTGGAACCATGCCACTATAATCATGGAATTAGGCATCTTATGCTTGGAGCATAAGGAATATCTTGTTTAATGAAAGAGACATCCTATATTTGGAACATAGGGATGGACTAAAGTTTAAATTCATGTATATAGGACTATTATCATTTCATGCTTGGAGAATAAGGGATCTCTTGTTTGGTGTAGGAGGCATCTCTCATATTGAGTAAGAGGCATCCTATGATAGGAACATAGGGAGAAATATAGTTTAGTGTTATGTAGGTAGGACTGTTGGCATCTCATGGTTGGAGCATGAGGCATCTCTCATATTGAGTAAGAAGAATCCTATGATAGGAACATAGGGAGAACAACATTTTAGAGTCATGTAGGTAGGACTATTGACATCTCATTCTGGGAGCATGAGGCATCTCTCATATTGAGTAAGAGGCATCCTATGATAGGAACATAGGGAGAGCAATAGTTTAGAGTCACGTAGGTATGACTATTATGCATAAAGCACCTATCAATGGTTGGTGTGGGGTCTTACGCAAGGGCGGCCCTTTCTTGTTCAACCTGGTATAGGAGCTAAGTGATTGGGTTTGGAGGACTTGCCTGAAGAATGGTTCGACTCAAGGTATTTGGGGAATTGATGATGAGGATCTCAACTCATGACATGGGAATGAAACCAAGTGGAATATTTTGACTCAAGGTGTGTGGAAGAGTCTCTCAAATCATGGTATTCCATAGGTGGAAGGTGGGGGCGCAATGGAAAATCCCAACATCCCGACCTGAAAAGTTCGCAGTGTGACTCTCCATTTTTCATGAGGGTCTATGATGGTAGTGAAGGGACCGGCCCGGAAGGTAGGAATTGCAGGCCGGCACTAACCCCGAGAAGGGGTGTAGGGGAGCAGCCCCCGCGGTATGGACTGGTGGGCATGAAGGTAGTATCCTCGCAAAGGATAGGTCTTCACGAAGTAGCTTTGCAGAGCATAGGGGCTCGGGGAGCATGCGGTCTCGCGGAGCATGGGCCTCTTGCTGAGCAAGGGTGGCTCGTGGAGCAATTTCTCACAGAGCAGCATCGTGGAGATTTAGCTCATGGAGAATGGGCTCACGAAGTATGGTCTCGTGGAGTAGCATCATAGAGCATTGGCTCACGTAGCATGGACTCACGGAGTATGGTCTCTTGGAGCTGCAATGTGAAGGAAGCTACTCGTGGAGCATGGCCTCGCGGAGCCGCAATGCTGAGCTCCTCGGACCGAGAGATCGGCCGCCCAAGGAGTGAAGTGGTCATGGTCGTCCGTCGGGAGAAGGGGGTGAGCTGGGTATTTATAGGCAAGGGTGTCACGAAGTAGAGCTCACGCGGCGCGAAGGGGACTTCGGTGCATCGCGGCGGGTCGTGAACTTCTACCAGGTTTGTGGAGAGTTACCGTCTCCTCTACTTAGTGGTGGGTCTTCACGGCACATCGTGAACGTCAGACGGGTTCTTGAAGCCTCTCACCTCATTACTTCGTGGTGGCGCTCCGTGATCATGGAGGGGGCTTCGCGAATGGGCTTCGCGAACCAGTTTTCCAGCCCAACTTCAAATGTCCATAACTCCTAATCCGTAGATCTGTTCGGGCCCTATAACCTACCAAATCGAAGCTTTTGAAATGGACTACGATCTTGGTTTGTATATGGAAGCATTTGAAAAATTTTGGGAACGCGTTTTCTGGGGTCAAAAAATACTCACATCCCAAAGGACTAAATAGTTTAGTAGTATTATCAAACTAGATAAATACATGAATCTCATATTAAATTTTAAAAAATAAAATAAAAACAAATTTTTTGTAAATGTTGTGTATCTGTGAACTCATTCAAATATTCCTTAATAATATCCCAGGTTAAGGGAAAAATAAATGGTGAGATCTAATTCTCTGTAAAGGTATCACACAACAAAATCTTTCATGGTTAAATAAGGCATACTCAAATGGTATGGAAAAAACCTAAGAACTCATTCCATTTAATCAATATCTTGATCTTGAAGAATAATATTGAATGAGTAAATGAATATCAGATGATGAAAAATAAATATTCAAATAGATATAAAACATTTCCATGAATATTATTCAAAATAATCACATGGACATTAATAATAAGTTTTCAATAATGGAATCCATAACTGTGGACATCTAAAGCTCAAATTCAAGGAATTTTTCTAATAAAATATTAACTATAGATAGGTATACACCAAAAACCCATTTAAATAACGTTTTCTAACTGGTTTTTCCCTTGAGATGTACCGATTCATCGGGGGAAATTTAATTTCTGGACCCAACCATTAGATAATAATTCAAATATATTCATCATATGAATAAATATTAAAATTTAATCAATATGTATTAAAAGAAATATATATCTATATTAGATGAACTATCATACAAAATGTCAATGCATTCCCCATTAAAATCGACATTAAGAATCCATAAAAATAATATGAATTTTATAATTAAAACATATGCCTAATTCAACATAAATACAATAATGGATTTCTTTCATTGATGAATTGAAATATCTTAAAAATATCATAAACATGTTTTTTAGGAAAATGCGCTTTTAATTTTTATATTAAATTTTACAAAAAAAAATTAAATTAAATTACTAGGAAAATATTTCATTGAAAATAATCATGGAAATATGCAATGGAACAAGAAAATAATTTCTTATTAATAATTGAAATAAATTTCATTCAGGATGAGTATATAAAAAATAATTCCTTTAACTATTTTGGTAAATAGTAAAAAGAACCTCATTTGGAAAAAGGAAATAAGATTCCTTTTAGACCACATTAAAAAAAATTAACACGGGAAAAAATGTATTTTATTAATCAGTGTATAATATTAAAATTAATATTTAAAACATTTTTTATTAAAATATTTACATTGAAGAAAATAATTCCATGCTTAGTAGAAAAACAACATTGAATTTACATTAAAAAATTATTTTTTTATATTGAGTACATAAAATGATGAAGATGAAATTAAAACATTTAATTTATTTAAATAACTGGACTAAATAAAATTATATTGGTTTTAAAATAGATGTGTCAAAAAATTCCCAATGAATAGACTTAGACATATACAATCTCGAATAATTATTTGATTAGGAAATAAACCTTTACCACTTTTATAACATTATAATAAAATACCCTTGGATGAAATAATTTTAATTATAAATGAATAAAAATTTAATTATGAATTACTTAAAATGTATTATTTCAAAGGGGTTGAATATAAACCCCATAAACATAAATAGGTGTATAACATGAAACATGTCTCAACAAAAAAATTGAGACGAAGAAGATTTAACTCATGTCTAACATCCTTCATATGTGTTCAAAAAAAATTATAATAAATATAAGTTCATTATAAATATATTATATATGAATAATACTAAATATAATACCATTTATGATTTTCTTTTAACAGTTTATCATCTAACTGTAAAAAAATATTTATCTAATTCATTATTTATTGTGATAATTGCTTTGTTTTTAGGTATGTTTTGGTTAAATAGTTTTGTTTACTATACATTGATCATGATAAAAATATCTAAATAATGTTAATAATGATATAAATATCATATATGTTCATTAAATTTATCTTTATTACCATCCATGTAAGTGTAAATAAAAACAGAATTGTGTCCCTTCGTAGAGGTGGTAGTCACAAATACTCTTGATTGACATTATTTTTTTTACAATAGATTAGAATGTAAAATTTTATATATGATAATATAAAAATATAATTATATTAATTTCACAAGTATCTTATAATTTCAATTATTCAATATTTATAACCATCTAAGTAAAGTGGTGATGAAAACGAATTACACCACTACACGGAGACGGTAAGCCGTATGTATGCATGAGCAATGTTTTAACTTTTCATAGGATGGAATAGATATAGAAAATTGGTGGAACACAATTAGAATATAAAATATGTATGTTTATGACATTGAATTTATATTTATTTTATTTTGATAAAATATTTACAATATGGTTGAATAGAAATAAATTTGAATGAGTCAGTAATGATGATTACAACTTTTTTGAAAAATCTTCATTATATATTCACTTATGTGACATAGGGTATGAATTTTAAAAAACCCAGACCTCAAGAACTTGTATAAATATTATAATAATATTTTTTAGTGGGAATTTTTTATTTAATAACCTCTAGGTGGGGTTTTGAATAGGGAATAGGTGGTTTCTTTTTTATAGTTGGTGAAAGGATACACATGGAAGTAATTAAAAGATTAAAATATAATAAACATACTTTCAAGTGAAAGTAGCACAATGTGGAAATAATTTAATATAAAATGTAGTATAATTTTGAAGTATTATAATATAATAATACTTAGAGGGGTATAAGGGATTTTGTAAACCATATATTTTTGGGTTTTCCCCTTAGTTAACCAATTTTGACCTTAACTGTAATAATGCATTTTTCACTCTTAATGCCCTATAATTTTACATATAAGGTAATAATCTTACCATAAATATCCAAGGAATGACATTTTAGACCATATCATATCCCAATTTTCCTAACTCAATATTTTTTTGATTTTATATAATTTAAAACCATATTTTTTTATAAAAAATAATAATAACCTCTATTTTGAAATTATTCTTTTAATTTAACATTAAAGAAATCAAGAAAAATATTTAATTTGAGTATAAACTTCTATAACCTATTTAATATCTCATACATATCTATAAAATTATTATGGCATTGTAAATCACTCAAATAATACATTCAATGTTTTTAAAATAATTTATTATATTTTTATATTAATTTAATTAATATTATTTTGGTGTTGCATAAAAATTAAAGGTAATTATTTAATCATTAAAAACTATAAATATATAATAATTAAAAAAATTAATATTTAAAATAAGAATTTATAACAAAACTTATCATATTTTTATCCTTTAAATAAAAAATTGTATTTATTCAATTAAATAGAATTATACATTTTCATAAAATAATATTATAGTAATAATAAAAAAAATATGGCACATATTTTCCATATATTTTTCTACTAGATGGAGATGTTTTATAACCACTCATTAAATTGGATAAAGGATAGTTATAGTGTCATTTTTTATTCATTATCAAATTATTTTTTACCTAAATTACATGGAATACCCTTACTATGGAAAATATAATAACCAAAAAGAAAAATAATATTCCTAAAAAATTCATACCCCCTATTCCTAATATGTAATCCTATTTTTAATATTCAATTTCTATAATTTCTAGAAAGTAAATTAATATTAAAATGAAAAATTGAAAGGAGATCATTTTTTATGTTTAATTAAATGTTATGTATAAAAATGATTTGACACTAAATTAAACCATGAAATTGATTCCAAGGAACATAAATAGATATTTAATAGTATTATATAACCTATTTTTCCTTTGAAAACATTTTAAAATAGAAAATTAACTTCTAAAAGTTTGAAACAAAAATATTAATTTTAATGAAAACCATTATTTTTCACTGTTCATAAGATAATCAATATTCTTAGGAAAATATAAAAATTTCTCCCAAATTTAAATTTGATATGATAATTAAAAAAATAATACTCTTTTGATAAAAGAAAATTTCTAAAATTTTGAGAAATTAATTATAAATTCCTTGCAAAAATGCAATAAAAACCTTGTTTTATAAAAACATATTTTTCAAATATAAAATGGTTTTACTAAAAATTAATTAATTAATGGTTATTAATAAATGACTAACATAGAACCTTTATAAATATTTTTCATAATAGTTTTTAACCCTATTAATTCCATGAAATCAAATATTTTTGGGATAAAAACTACATTAAATAAAAAATTGTTAATTGTATATCATGGTTCTCTTAATGCACGGTATTGACTATTTTATACGCTATACTTCTCTTTTAAAAATATTGATGTGTTACATACCCCCCCCCCCCCCTTAAGAAATTGAATCGTGTCAATTTTAACTATTTTTTCTAATTTAGTAGTATTAGATTTGAAAATTTATTTATGAAAAAACTACATTGTATACGAGTTAACAAAACATCATATTAAAATGATGGAATGAGAAATAAGATGGTCAATTGGAATAACATAAAAATAGGTCTCTAAAGAGGATAAAATTGGTGGAAATTGATAATATATACATGTCAAAAAAATATTTTTCCCATGGACTAATATATATTAATAGATTACATGGATATGAGAAAGGTAACAACCAAAACCCATAAATCATTAATGGGTGAAGACACTATTGATTCTTTAGAAATGAAGGAAAACGCATAGAATTTTATTCAAGGACTTTTTCCTAAATTTTATTTATTCATTTACTAAAATAATATATAAAACTATAAAATATACTTGATATCATTCTATTTCACAATCAAAAGTTCCTCATTTTGTTGTCATTTCATAAATATCCACTTTAACACATATTCCATGAAATAAATTTTAAAAATGAATTTTCTTATTCCTGATGGAACAAAACAAACTTCTAACAAATCATAATATCCAAAAGATAAATTACAATTTTTTTTGGTAGTCTCTAATATTTTCCAAAACCAATAATGTTTAGAATCATTATCCCATATGATACATTAATTGCTAAAATCTCAATAGTAGCACCCAAAGTTCATCTGAATCCATTATTTAAGTATTTATCCTTAAATCCCATCCAAAATATGACTGAAAAAAATAAAAATCCAAAAAATTATAATCAAGGTCAGTAAATTTACTAAAATAAAATTTACATTAATCACTCAAACAATATATTTTATCTATTAATGTCAGATTAAATTAATTTGGATACATCAATCACCACAAAAAATCAATGAAAAGATAACTTCTAAAAATTGACTATATCCATATTACTTAAATAAAATAACATATTTGAAAAGATATTCCATGAATCTAAAAACCATGTAAAATCTACATAAATTACTTTTTCATCAAATCACTACACATTTTGAATTTCACTAATACTTTTTTTATTTACTTCATCAATATAAATCATATCTTTATAACCACTAAACAATATTACTTCAACATCAGGAACATATTAAGGGATATCTATCCTTTATTCATTCATTCATCAAAAAATCATATTTATCAGTTATCAGTAAAATTCAACCAATGAATTAAAATCCTTAAATAAAAACTAATGTGGGATAGTAATTAGATGTTTCATTATTCTTATAACTCAAACACCATTGATATAACACTTGTAAAACATAATTATTCAAATAAAAATACATAAAAAACTCCAGTTCTTTCACATCATTGATTGAAATGTCATTGGTCCTTCATTTTTCTGGGAGTCCAATAATTTATTAAGGAATTCACTTGAATAATGCAAATGTTATACACACATAAAATAGTGAACACCTTACATAATTCATTGCGTTTGTGACCTGAATCTTAACATAGAAAACATCTTCCACATTAATAAATTACTAAGAGAGTCTCTTTCCCCATTATTGACATGATGTAAATTGAGTCTTCTTTCCTATGTGGTGTCTATTAACCAATCTCTTATCAAACTCTATCATTTTATTCTTTTCTAAATGATATAGTTGGTTAAGTTGAAAGTTTTAAATCACATATCAAGATAACTTATTAGTAATAATCACCATATTCATATTTCCACAAATCATCCCATTTGGTATATAATAATCACCACATTGTACATCAAATTCAACGTTATGTTTCCTTTTACTTCCTTCCATTAACTGAAACTTAAAATCCTAATATTAGAAAGAATAATAATAGTGTAAAAACACAGAATATAGAAAATAATTTCTGAAATTTATTAATCCTGACACCATCTTTTCGATCAAAGACACCTTAGGTTTAACCCAGTTTATTTATCGGCATCATATATTACTTCATAATGGTTTATAAATAAAATATGAATTTTCCCAAGTTTATCCACATAAAGTGTCAAACAAGATATGCAGTAATGGTACACTTGTCATGAAGTATAATTATGGTCGACATATATTCAACCTACTCTTTTCATTTTTATTACCCATATATGAATATGATCTAATAACACGTCTACTTGTAGTATCCATATAGGGATATATTTTTATGAACCCCACACAATCTCCATCTTACAAAAAATAATATAATGTTATCATATAAATTGAATTGACTTTACTGTTGGTTATATGGATATATTCCCAAATCTATGATTTACTAAATCTAATTGTAACGGGTTTTACTTAACATCCTCTAATTCCAACTATACTTAACCCAACTATAGTATCCTAGATCATTGGTTACATTATTAAATTTTCACTAGATACATGGAATATTATATCCAAGGGATGAATAATTTAGTAGTATTAGAATTACATATATACATGAAACTCAACTTATATTTGAAAACATAAAATAAAAAACCAAGTGATGGAGAATATTACGTCTCTATGAAATAATTTATAGATTCCTTATTCATATTCTAGTGAAAGGAAAACAAATAATTTTTGATTTTATTTTCTCAGAAATGGATATGTAGAGTGGACGATATCATGAATGAATAATGAGTAATCAATATAGAAAGCTAAATAAATTAAAATATTTTTTCCTTTATCAATAATTTGAACATGAATAATAATATGGAGGAATCAATGAACATAAAATGATTCAAAAAAAGTTATTACATTAACTGGATACTTATCCACAAATTTTATTCAAAAATAATTTATTGTAAATTATAACAGATTTTATAATGACGGAATGAAAAATATCAAACATATAATACTTAAAAACAAGGACATATTCCAATAGTGTTTAATCAATGGGTATGTATACATTAAAACCCCATTTAAATAATTTTATACAACTATTTTGTCTCATGATACCAACAAATGCATCAATGGGATTTTTAATTCTAGACTCTACCCATCATCTAATAATTAAAATTCAGTCGTTATATAAAAAAACAATATAATTGAGTCAAGAGGTCTAAAAATCACTAATTTTCTATATTAGAAGAAATTTCCTTTGGAATGTAAATTTCTAGCCTCTAAAAGAAGAACCTAAACCATGTTGAGAAATAATAATGTTGGTATCATTGCATTGTATCCTGAGTGGAGAAAAAATGAAATAAAGAGTTGTTTTTATTGATTAATATAAATACCATAAATTTATTATTAAAACATTTTTAAGGAAAATCCATTTTTACAATAAAATTTTATTTTCGAAATTAAAAAAATTAAGAATTTTAAGAGTTTTTTATATAATATTAATGTCATTTTTTTGGAATCTTGAAATCATTGGGTTTTTAGTATGGAAATTAATTTCATTCATGTTGGGTACATATAAACAATGATTCTAATCAATTTTCAAGTAAAACGTAAAATAGTACCACATTTTGAAAATGATATGAGTATTACATTTAAACCTCTTTATAATAAATAAAATAATTATATTTTATTTAAAAAATATTCTAGAATAGTAAAATCATTCTCTAAAATATTTTATGGAAAATTTAGATAGGGAAGAAAAGTATTTCTAGTAATGTAGAAAAATAAATTAAATTTTCCATAAAAAAAGAATATTTCTATATCATCATTACTTAAAAAGAAGAAAATAAAAAAATGTTTAATTCAATTAAATTAATATGTTATATTTTTAATAAAATGTTTTTAATATATAAATATAAAAATATTCACCCAGTGGAGACTTATACACAAACAATACTGAATAATGATATGATTATGAAATAAAAACATACAACTTTGGTAACCTTCCAATTAATAAAACATGGATGAAATAATTATAATTTTAATGTAAAATTCCATGGAAAAAATGATAAATGGTATATCATTTCTAATTTAAATTATATAAATTTCAAAACCAAAAATAGTTGCATAGCATTAAACCCGTCTTAGTGAAAACATATTAGGGAGATGAAGCCTATCCCATGGACTAACTTCCTTAATATATGTTTGAAACACCTACGTAATAAATATATATTTATTATATATATATTAGATAACCATAATAATATATATCAGACATTATATGATTTATATTTATCATTTTATCACCAATTTATTAACAATTCTTTATTAAAATCATTATTACGGGTGATAACTGCTTCATTTTTCATGTATGTTTTATTGTGTGGGGTTTCTCAATATACATTGATCATTGTTACATAATATCTAGAATTTTTAACATAATATTTATATCATAAATATTTATTATATAATTCCTTATTTCAAAACATTTAAATCAAAAAAAGTAAAAAATCTCAAATCACATTGTAGATGTGTAAGTACACTCGTACAAAGAAGTGACGTTATATTTTTCCAATTAATTGGAAGGTAAGAAAGTACATGTTATATTATTATTCCATAATCACATTTATTTCATAATTATCATATAATTTCATTAGTCCCATCTTTATAAAAATCCAAGTAATGTGGTGACTAAAAACGAATTACCCCGCCATGTGGAGAGGGTAAGTCATACATATACACAAGCAATTCTTTTTCTTTTCATAGGATTTAAAAGTGATGGAAAACTATTATACCATAATAATAATAACATATCAATATGTTTATTATACTGGATTTATTATTTTTTTATGGATAAAACATAGTTATTGGAAGTTGATGCATAAAGAAATTTAAAAGAGTTGGTAAAGATGACTACCTCTTCTTTGAAATCCATATTTGATATATTCTAAAAAGGGACCAACGGTTTTCCTATAAGAAATATTCAAAAAATTTAACATGGATAAGTATGCTTAGAGGATTTATTTTATTGTTTTTTACGTAACATTCTCTAGGAGGTGTAAATAATAGGGGATATGTGGTTCCTTTTATTATGTGGAAAAACACATAAGAAATTAATAAAAACCTTGAATATAAAAAACATTATTTTCATCTGAATATTGATCAATGTATCCATAATTTAAAAAACAAGATAGAATATAGTTCTAATTTCTAAATCCAATAAAATTTCGAATGATTTATGTGTTATTGTAAACCATATATTTAGGTTTTACCCCTTGGTGAACCTATATTAACCATAACCATAGTAATACCTTTTTCATTCAGATAAGGTTATAAATTTACATCTAAACTAAAAATTGTAGAATAAATATTCAATGGATGAAAATGATGATAATATATTATCCCCCTCATATTCATTCAAGATTTTTAATATTTTTAATAATTTAATAAATTAATATTTTTCATAAAATATCCATAATAATTTTATTAACACTATTAATTTAATTTTAATCTTAATACATCAATAAAAATATTAAATTTGGGTATATACTTAAAACATTTCTCTAATATATCATATATAACGTTAAAATTATTTGGTCACTTTAACTCAATCAAATTTTATTACTTTTGATATCTATATTATAATTTTTTTATTTTCCAATTAATTGAATAAATACTAAACTGACATTACATATGTATATAATATAATTTTTAATTTGTAAAAATTATAAATAAATTTCCATGAGTAAAAATTTATTTTTTATTTCATATATACATTTAAAATAAAACATTTCCTATTGTTATCCATCAAATAAGAAATTTGAGCTATTAAATTCAAGATAGTGGCATTTTTTGTTTATTATTTTCATAAATTAATATAAATTTACTAATAAAATAAATATTGACCAAATATATAATTTATTTGATATATAGATGTAAATATAATAATTCCACCAATCTAATATGATAAAGGAAAAATTTATTGTAATTTTTTAGTCCTTTGCTTATTTTTCTTAACCTTGATTTCCAGATCTACCATTATCATTGTGACTATAATGACTAAAAATAAAAGGGCTCAATTTACCAAATTTAGACTTCTTAATTCCATATTAGGAATTAATTTTTCTTGATTACATTTCATTAACTTTTAAAAATTAATATAAAAATAAAATAAAAAACATAGGAAAAAATATTTTTTGAAAATTCATTTTTAAGTTAAAAATGTGTTTATACTAAGTTAAACAACATAATTAATTATGATGAATATAATTGTATTATTAAAATCATTAGAGAACAAATTTTGACTTTGAAAATATTTTGAAACAAAATATAACTTTTTAAATTATTGAAACAAAATCACTTATTTTAATTAAAATCAATATTTTTCATTATTCAATGTAAATTCAATATTTTCCAAAAATATAAAAAATTCATCGAAATATAATTTTGAAATGTTGATTTTAAAAATAATGTTTATTTTCTGAAATAATTTCCTTAAATTACTATAAATTAATTATAATTTCCATACACAAAATCAAATTAAAAACATGTTTGGAAGAAACCATATTTTTTAATATAAAATTAGTTTACTAAAAATCTATTGATTATTTATTATTAATAAATACATTTTTAAAAACATTAGAAAAACATTTCATAATGTTTTAACCCAATTCAATGCTTCAAATCCAATGACTAGTTAAACAAATTACATAAAATAACAATATTTTAATAGTATATCTTGGGTATCATAATGCTTGGTGATGCCTGGTGTATATGTTTCAATGTTTTTTAAAATATTAGGGTGTTATAAACAATGAGGGAATTCAAGACATGTCTTTTTGTTTCATGATTAACAATTATGATTAGGTTCTATAGGGGTGCAAGAAGGACTCAATATTTGACCTTGGGATCAGACTAAGGTCCCCAATTTAAGACTTAGACCACAACCCATACTTGACATGAATCTCATGGAAAGGGATAAAGAGATATGGTAGGACATGGGTACATGTAGGATTATAGTCGAAAATATGGTGGGGTGGGACCTCCTACTTTTAGTGGTACGATATTGATCACAATTACTTAATATACTTCCTTTTTTAATTCCTATACTTTCCTTCCTATAATATCTATACTAGCGTTTATTACATAACATTCATGTTATCTTCTATGTAAATCTCTTTAATACATAATTGGGTTATGAATATGTGATCCACTTGTATTGGAGATTAGTTGTCCTCACATCCATCTAATATAACCAAATAAGGGGCTTTTATGCCTCTAGGTATAATAACATCACTGTTTTTATTTGGTGATTCCTTACCTTCCATTTGGTAATGGTTCATCTCCATCATCTAGGTAGTTTTTTTTTCATCCAAATTAAATTTCAATGTACAAATGGATGTACATCACGATGGAAGATGTGATTGGTTTATCAAGGACCCTAGAAGTAATAAAACTATCTATATGATGATCAATTGGTTAGTGAAAGTTAATCACTTGTCATATATCTTATAGAGTCACTTATTATATGAGAAGGAAATGATTTGATTCTTTTTAGATTGTATTCTTTAATGAATTAACATGAACACTATTTCAGAAAGAGGATATTGTTTCATTTTATGCTTTTTGGTAGAGCTAGTAGAAGGACCTAGATAATTAGTTGTGATTGATCACATCATATTATACATAGATATAAGGATGTTTTGAGTATATTATTCACATATTGGAGGATATTTTTTGTGTTTCTATTTAGACTTTGGTGGATCTTAGGATGAGCACATAGTCTTATTTTTGTTTTTTTACCCTAATAGATTCCATTATTCTTTATAGATGGAAGTTCTTGATGCTCCCTATTGAGGGTAGTTTTACTCACTGCTATGTTATTATGAGAAGGGTGAGAAATGATTTTTTAGGCCTAGTATGGTATATATCACCTCATAAAGGATATACTTGATTAGGAATTGATTTATGAACACTCAGAGTAGATAGTAATCATATAAATACTAAAGGAGATGAGCTTTTGAGTTCACTATTAATAAATGATTTATTCTTGTGTGTTTTATCTCAGTTGGTACATCATCATTTTCATAACCAATGGAAACTGGAACCACATTTTGTTGGACCCTTCATGATCACCCAACGGATTAGGGAAACAGAATACCTTATGGACCATCCTATATGTTTTTTAGGAAGGAAAGATTTCTATCATGATTCTTAGATTCAGAGATACATACCTGATCCTATTCATTTTGTATACATTGAGGACATTGAGTTGGAACTAGATGCATCATATAAAGAATTTCTAGTGCTGATTTTAGATTGGTGTGATAAAGCCCATCTTGGGAAAATGGTACTACCTTTCTATGTTTGGTGGTAGCATAGAATAATGAATAAGGATACTTGGGAGAGAAACATTGATTTTTGAGCTCAGTGGATTGAGTTGTTTGAGTAATACCTCTATATAAAATTCTTGAGAGTATGAATTCATTAGAGGGAGTGAATTATAACATCCACATTTTTTAGGTGTTCTAAAATCCACCTTTAATTATATAAAATAATTACTTTTCTTAAAATTGAAAAAAACATAAATTTTTTTATTTTATACATAAGCTAAATTACATATATAAGTGAATATATGTATCCACCTATATGTATGTGGGCTATTTAAATATTATGTAAAGGTAAACCAGGTTTTTTAAGGGTTACATAACTATAAAATCCATTTTATTTGGGTTGTGTAAGTTTAAAAGACAACAATGAAAGGGTAAGCAAGTTTTCTAGGAGCAAAGTCAGGGTAATACCCAATTCATATATTATTTAAAATGTTAAAGCCTATTTTCGATAGAGTGCCTAAAGGTAACCAATTTTTATATATGTTCTATAGGGGTAATTCTTTGTGTGTATGGGATACCCAAGGGTAATTAAATAAATACATAAGGGTAGTACAAAACTATGTAAGGGTCACTAGATTGTAGCGTAATGATAGTTTATACATTGAATAAGCGGATATTTTGGTTATTAAATGGTATGTTAGAGTACTACTAGAACTACATAAAGGTAACATACACATTTCAAAGACATCATAAGGGTAATTTGGTGCTACGTAAAGGTATGTCTGGGTTTAGTAATTACATAAGGGTAAAAACTGTTACCCATACAAGATATATGAATGTTTTATAATAGAAAACAATTTTACCCTTACACAATTCCATTTTTATGAAATTTATTTTTTAAACTACAATTTAATTTTATTATTCTCTTGTATGTTTCTACAAATCTTATTCACGATTTTTAAATCTTAAATATTGGGGTATTATTCTTTTTTCTAGTTTAGGATTAAAAATCATTTAATAGAATAAATTAAACACTCTTCATTCATGATTAAATTAAAAAAATTAAATCATTGATTTATTTTGTTTTTTCATATTATAAACCTGTATGTGGTTTTTTTATATTTAAAATAGCATCACCCTTTCAGATTTTATTTTCTGGACTTTCCTTTGAGCTCGAGCTATAATATCCGACAGATATTATGTAACTATTACATGAATTATAATTTAAATAAATAATGTTAGGAAATATTTTTTATATAAATAAAAAAGAAATTTTATTACGTAAATTTATATTATGTTTCAAAATGTCATTTTTTAAAAACAAGAGGACATACTAAAATAATTTAAATTAATTATTATAATATGAAATATAGTATCACGAAATAATATTTCCAAATATATTATTTTAATAAAATACTTATTTATTTTATTATAGTTCTTCTTAATTTAATTTTATTAATTATAACAATGTAAAAATTTTAAATAAATATTATAATGACAAATTTATAGTTTTAAATTTATTTTTTAGCCTATATTCTACAAAAAATAAATATCTGATAAATGAATTTGAATAAAAACACATAATTTTTTTTATTTAGTAAAATACATTAGATTTTATTTCTAAAAATCATAATTTTAAATGAGATTTAATTCATATCAATAATTATTTTTATAATTATATATTGAAATACTATTTATAGATTATGTGTATATTCAATAAAAATAATCATTTTTAATATCAGATTTAATGAATATATTAATATTACAAGTAAGATTATGATAATTATATTAATATATAGATTATTTAAATATAAATTATCTTTTTAATTTTATTTAACAAATATATATATATTATAAATGAAATAATTCTTTAATCCCATAAATGTGATTTAATTTTATGAATCTGAAGTATTATATATATTTTGTTACAAAATAAAATAAATATGTTAAAAATTATTAATAATTTAAAATACTATAATAATTGAATTATATAACAAAAACGAGATTAAAAAATTGAAAAATATATATTCATTTTTTGAGTTGGGTTTTTGTGTCCATCATGACCCGATTTGGGAGATTGATTTCACCCGAATGAGAGCTCCAACCAGGATCTGAAGCTGAGGTCATCGATGTTGCCTGAGGTACAAGATCATGCCACTAGTATGGATTCATCTTGTCCCTGGAAAGGAAGACCAGTTACAGTCTGAGTCAAAGGGAGTTACAAAATGATCAAAATCAAGGGTTTTAAATCGAGTCAAAATCATTTCTTCTCCTAGGTTTGAGTCACGGTTAGGGATCAATCTTATGCAAGGTAGGTTGATCTTCTTTCTAGTGCCCAAATATGTGTGTATGAGTATGTTAAATGAATAAAGAATCATAAAATCAGATTAATAGTGATATTTGTTTTCAATTTGTTTGTTTTTTTTCATGAAATGAATGTCCTCCTATCATGAATTTTCAGATATGCATGTTGGAATATTATATTTAATTCTTGATATTCGAATATTATTTGATATCTCTTATCATATTTTCTTCATATAATTATTTTATGTTCATTTATGTGGTTCGATTCCATTATTAAATGTGTATATAATTTAAATGTGCTTAACAAGCATTGCATTTAAACCACAAATTAGGGGAAATCAAATCATTTCGTTGGATGGCTTATTTATTTTAAACAATTTGGTTTGATTTATATTATTATAAGTATTGTGTAATCAATTTGTTATCCAATTCATTTTCAGGTAATTTTCTAGAAACTGATCGAATATTACAAGGATTTTTAATCATTGAATCTATTTTCTGGATTCAAAACAAATTGAGTTCTTATTTTGTGTACTCTTCATAGACATTAAATCATTTAAATATATATATTGGTATACAAAATTTTTTGAACTAAGTTAATTTAATACCACTTGATATAAATTATATATTTTAGAATATCTGTGAGTCTATATAAATACTAGCCTCACTAATCAATGAAAAATTATAATGTGAAGCCTGAAGTTTGCATGCCCTGCTTGGGTAGCCCCCTTCTTGGGTATTTCACTACTTGGTCCAACTCTCCCCTATAGTTATATTAGAGGTAATGGATAGTTTTAGTTGATTTTAAAAAATTTCTATTTTAAAGTTATTAGTTAGAGATAATTAGATTAATTATTTCAAAATTATGATATTAAATTTTCTGGTTATGCGTATGGGGTCATTTCATTTTTATAATTTTTATCTTCATTAAAAATCATGTTATCTTACTTATTTATACTTAGCTATGTTAGATTTATTTTTTCAATTCATGATTCAATTTATGTATCTATGAGGAATTATATTTATCGAAACAATACATAAATTTGTTATGTGATAAGGATATTTATTTGGATGCAAATCATTTAATTCTAATTTTTTAATACATTTATTCTTAAATATATATATATATATGAGTAATATATAAGAACTTCAAGAATGTTTGCTTCAATATTTTATAAATATTTTGATTTTCATTTTTTATAATTACGTGAAATCCAAATCAATAATTTTAATTCATGAATTGAATATGTGTGTTATGTAAATTATTAATTATTTCTATATTAAGTTTTTATTCTTGATATATATATACATATTGAAGTGATATTTTTCATATTTTTATTAAATCATTGGTGTGTGATATGTATTATTCATACACATAATAATGAAAAAAATGATTTAATCAACATTCAAGATCTACTTCTAATTGTGTCTATATATATGTATAGGTTCTAAAACATAATATCATCAAAATTTATGTTCATATATATATATATATATATGCATTAAATTAATGAATGTATAATTTAAGTCCTACGTTGATAATTTTATGTGCAACACATAATTATCTATTTTTTATTATTAATTTTTTATGAAAAAAAATTATATGTTTGCTACTGTTTTTATTTTATGAAATCATTATTTCATGAATAAATAAATAAAAACTTTCATTGAAATTATTTTATTCAAGATTGTATTTTTTTTAAAGGTTTATGTTATAACAATATGTAAAAATGTATTTCATTAAATATTTTTACATAGTTATTTATACAATGACTAATTTGAATGATTTTTCGGTTAGAACCAAACTCAAATGTGATATACAATGGAAGATCATATATTTATGTATGCACATACTAATATATGTATATATAAATGTGAATGTGTATTTTAATTTAGTGACATTTTTTCAATAATTAAAATCTCTAGTGAAATTATAAATAATTAAAGAAAGCATAAAATGTTTTAAGAAAATCTGGCACTAGAATGTTGTAAATATGAAAGGGAATTGGGGAGTGAACCCAAAACCTCAAAAATTGGGTAGTTCAATGATAGAATTTAATTCATCATGTTTCCAAATTGATTTTTTCAAAATCATGCATATTGTTTCCAAAAGATCACAAGATTTCTTTTTAAACAATTTTTGTATGTATGTAATTTCAAAAGTTGTATATTATTTTAAACCAAATTAATTTCAATTATGTTTTTTAAAGGGTGTTTTGAAAATACTTTTAATGTTATCGCCAAAGTAATTTATCTATGTTATTTTTTTAAATAAATATTTTCTAAAATGTATTATGAAATCTTAAAACTCTTTATTTGGAAATTGAATTCCCACCCTTTGTTTTAAAAATTTATTTTTCATAGGTATGTTAGATGTTTAATTACAGATGTCATCACCATTATATTTAGCACTCATAGAAGAGATGTGGATTGTTGTTTAATTATTTTCAACCCAAATAAAGTTTACGTTTTTTCTAATCTTCCAAAACCATTATCGGTATGAGGTCCTTGTTAGTTTTTATTGTTGTGTATTGGGTTAGTTACTTATATTTAAAAAATTACACATCTTTTTTATAATCACTGAATTTATAAGAGTAGGAATAAAGAATTATTAATGGTATTAGATAAATGATCTTGACAACTTTTAATATTAAATGTTTTCTATTAGGGAAAAAATCTATGAATTAGAATTTTCATTAGTTAGATACATCCCCTTAGACATTCTTTAATTCTGAAGTTGAAAATTGAGGATTTTATTAAGTCTGATGCAGGAATTATGAGAGATATATTCATTTTACGGGGAGAATGTACCATCCAAGGGATATTAAGTAACTATTAAATGAATTTTAATTTAAATAAATAATGTTCTGAAATATTTTTTACAAAAATTGAAATGAAATTTTATTACCTAGATTTATATTATGATTCAAAATGTCAATTTTTAAATACAATACGACATATTAAAATTGTATAACTTAATTATAATTTTATAACATATCATATCATAAAATAATATTTTATGAAATTATTATTTTAAAAAATGAATTTTTTATTTTATTATAATTTTAATTAATTTATTATTAGTAATTATTATAAAGTAAAATTTGTAAATCAACATTATAATGAAAACTTTATAATTTTCAATTTTATATTTAGTAAATATTATAAAAAACAAATATTCATTCAATAAATGAATTTGAATAAAAAAACTTATTTTGTATTTAGTAAAATAATTCCAAAAAATTTATAAAATTCATAAAATTTAAATGAGATCTAATTAATATCAATAATGACAATTATAATTTTATATTGAAATAATAATAATAGATTATGTGTATATTCAGTATAAATAATAACTTTTTATAAAATATTTAATGAATTAATTAATATGCCGTGTAATATTATAATAATAATAATAATATATTTATTATTTGTTTATAAATTATGTTTTTAATTTTATTTAACTAATATATATACATATTATAAAAGAAATAATTTATGAATCAAATAAATGTGATTCACTTTTCTGAATCAAAAGTATTATATATATAATTTTATAAAATAAAATAAATATTTTAAACATTATTAATAATTTAAAAATATATAATAATAAAATCAAAAAACCAAAACGAGATTAAGAAAATGAAGAATCGAGATTGGGTTTTCGATTTGGGGGTTTCATGTTCATCGAGTCCACATTTGAGTTTTTAAGTTCGACAAAATGAGAGCTCAAACTATGAGACAAAGCTGAGGGCATCTATGTCACTTGAGGTTTAAGCTCTGGAAAATATTATGGATTTATCTAGTCACTGGTTAGGGAGATCAGTTGTAGTCTAAGTCAATTGTAGTTGTAGACCAATCAAAATAAATGGTTTCAAATCGAGTAAGAATCATTTCATCCCCTAGGTTTGAGTCGCTGTTAGGGATTAATCATCCGTGAGGTTGGTTGACCTTGTATATAATTTCTAGATCAGTGTGTACGAGTATGTTTGATCAATATAATTTTAGAAAATTGTGTCAATAGTGACGTTTTTCTTCAATATGTTTATTTTTCTTCTTGAAATCCATGTACTCCTATCATGAATTTTTAGATTTGAAAGTTTGAATAATTTCTTTAATACCTAATATTTTAATATTATCAGATGTCATGTTTCTTATTCTATTCCTCTAATGATTTTATGTGCATTTTTTTGTCCAATTTGATAATTAAATTTGTGTATAATTTAAACGTGATTGACAAGCGTTGCATTTAAACCACAAATTGGATGAAATTGAATTGTTTCATCAAATTCATTATATTGTTTTCAACAATTTAATTACATTTAGATTATTATAATATTTGACTAATAAATATGTTATCAAATTTACTTTCAGGTCATTTTAAATAAACTATTCGAAGATTGTAATGATTTTCATTCATTGAATCATTTTTCTCGATTCAAAACCAATTGAGTTGGTATTTTGTGCCTTCTCCTTATATAGTCAATAATTTTAATATATATATATATGGGTATCCCTAATTTCTATATATCTATTAATTTTAAGAAAAATTTATATGAAATATATATTTTAGACTAACAGAGAGTCTATTTAAATAGAAACCCCACTACTGAATGAATCCATGTATTGTGATTCATGAAGTTTTCATGCTCTCCTAACGTAGTCCCCTAAAAGGGTATTTCACTATTTTAAAATTATTAGTAAGAGAGAGTAATTGTATTTATTTCAAAATCATGATTTTAAAATTTCTTGTTTTGTGTAAGGTATTATTTATATTTTACAATTTTTATCTTCATTTAAAATAATTTCATTTAAATTATTTATGTTTATATATATTAAATTTATTTTAATCAATTCATTATTCGATTTATGTTTCTGTGAGGAATTTTATTTATCAAACCAATACTTAAATTCGTTCAGTGATAAGGAGGATTATTTGGAAAAAATCATTTAATTATATTTTTAAATCTTTATATTTCTCAATATATATATATATATAAGAGTTATATTTCTAAAAACCAATAATTCTTTCTTAATGATTTTTTAAATATTTCGATTTTCATGTTTTCTACATATATGTAATCCATGTCAATAATTTTAATTCATGAGTTGAATATGTGTGTTATTTAATTTACTGATTAGTTTTATATTTAATTTTTATGTTTGATATATATAATCATGTCTAAGTGATATTTTTCACATTTTGATTAAATCATGGGTCTATGATACCTATTTTTAAAACAGATAAAAAAATTGTTTTATTCAACATTCAAGATCGACATTCAATTAGATGTATATATATATATGTGTGTGTGTATATGTTCTAAAATATAATATCTTCAAAATTTATGTACATATATATATATATCCTTTAATGTAATGAATGTATAATTTAAGGGCTATGTAGGTAATTTTTTGTGTGACACAAAATTATCAAATACTTATGATTATTTTTTTAAGATGAAAAAATTTAAATGTTTGTTACTCCTATAATTTTATGAATTCATAATTTCTTGCATAAATTAAAAAAGTATATCAATTAAATTTGTTTATTCATGATTTGGGTTTTTTTATATTGGTTGAAGTTACAACAATATGTAAACATGTGTTTCATAAAATTTATTTAAATGAATGTTTCTAAAAAGACTGTATAGTAAGAGTTTTCGTTTGAACCAAACATTGAAGTGATATACATTTTAAGATCATATATTTAGGTATATTCATACTTATATATATAAATATAAATGTGAATGTGTATTTTAATGAAGAGACATGTTTTCCACAATTAAAAGCTCTGGTGAATGTATATATTAGTAATTAAAGCTTAAAATGTTTTATGAAAATTCAGCACATGAATGTTGTTTATATGGTATGAAATTGGGGAGTGAACCATATCCCTCAACAAGTGGGTAGGTCCATTATAGCCTTCAATGATTCAAGTTTCCAAAATATTTTTGTTTTAAAAATCTTATGTAGTGTTTTCCAAAAAATCAATGGATTACTTTTTATACAATTTTATAACGTAAGTAATTTCAAAAGTGGTATATTATTTTAAACTTAAGTAATTTCAATTATTTTTTTAAAAGGGTGTTTTGAAAAGAATATTTATGTTATCTCAAATTTTATTTCATATAGTTATTTTTTAAATGAAATATTTTTTAAAGAGTATTTAATAAATTTTAAAAATCATTACTGGGAAATTGAATGCTCACTCTTTAATTTAATAAATGATTTTTCATAGGTATCTTTGATTTTTATTTAAAGATTCCATTGCTTATGGAGTTAGCATGTGTGGAAAATTAGTTTAATTTAGAATAATTTGTTTAACTCTGATAAAAATATGGTTTTTTTCTAATCCTCCAAAATCTAGACTAGTATAAGATTATCATTTGTTGTTCGTGTTTTGTAATTGTTTTTTTAATATTTTAAAGAAATTACACAACTTTTTTAATCACTGAGTCCAAAAGAGAATCCTTGGGTCATTATATGAGTAGTTCCTGAATTTCATTACTCAAGATATGTGGACTACCCTAGATAGAACTGGGATTATATTTTTTTTCCAGGCTCGACTAAACATTATATCTCTTATTAATGGGTGTAGTGCATGTAAGAGACCAAATCAATGAAAGAGTTTATATAATCACTTCTATTTATTTCATGTGAAATTCATGAAATAATATTTTTGATTTAATATATGTATTAAATAATATGATTTATATAAAATGATAGATATTTATTAAAATTATAAATAACCAATAATTATCAAAGAATAATTATAAACAATTTTCGCATGCATTTCATGAATTGTTCAGGAGAGATTGAATATTATTATATGTGGGATTCTAAATATTTTTTTGAAAAAAAGTGATAACACATGAGTTAGAAGAATTTGAAAATTAAATATCATCTTGGTGAAAGAAAATATAATTTCATGTGATATTACACTTCTTTTAGAAATAAGATGGTTAGATTTTTGATCGAGTAATCATTAGTTAGCATTTTGAACTGATAAGTATAAAGACCTGACTCAAGAATCATTTCCTTGATGAACCTTGATATTATTCGTCAATGATAATGAAGTATGAACTTTGTTACCATATAAGTCTCACCAATAAAATTGGTTTCATTTATGTAGTTTTTTTGTTAGCATAATTTTAAGTCCATGCTAGATTATTCTTTCATGTGGGTGTGTGTAGGCCGTGAGACCTATTTATATTACATGATACAATTAATATTATTGTTGCTTGTTTGTCAATGTTTTTTATGGATCACATGTACTTTGGTTAATAATTTATTGTCATGTTCATATGTTTTCCTTGTATTCTCTTCCATTTTATAAATGTTATCAGTAATTTGGAGGTATATTTCTTGGTACTCTGAATTGGTGGACCGCCATGTAATTTTTCTCCATTAGAGGGGGAGTGGCCATGGATAGTAATGATGAAAAAAATGGACTAGATCACAGAGTGGAGATAAAATGAAGTAATGGAATATTGAGTTGGGGATTCATATGATTCAGGGAATCTAGTTATATGGTTTCACGATATGTAGTTACTTTTTAAAGATCACACTCTGTGTGTAGTTTATTTTTTAGAATCATTCTCAATGACCAGTTGATTTTTGAGTATCACACTTGATTATTAGTTGATTTGGGAGAAACATGTCTTTTTTGAGTAATTGGGATGAAGATTTTAATGAAAAAATTATTCCATAAGGTTTATGGTTTATTATTTGACTAACCCCATGGATATTTTTTGTTTCTTATAACTTATTCTCATTATCCATCCATGATGAATTTGAGGTATGTATATCTCAGGGTTTTTGGCTACAAAGTTATTGAACAGCCACTAGGTAAAGGATTTCATGTTTAATATACCTATTTAAAAATTTATTATCATCATGTAATGAACTTGTTAAACATGTGAACATTTTTATAGATGCATTGGTGGTGTCCTACTAGGATCTATCGATCACACCCAACACAAGAATCCTGATATGAATTTAAACTTCATGTATAAGGATATGAGTAAGAGAAGAAACACTTTGTTGGTACTTGAGTAGTGTATCATTGAGATAGAGGTGGTCAGGGTGCAGTTTGGAGAACTCCACATTTTTTATTTATTTTATTATTTTCTAATATTATACTATAGTTTGACTATCCACTTTGGGAGAATTATTTATTCTTGTACATGATGCATGTCATATTTCAATTTATTCCTGTTAATGTGAATATTTATTATATTTATTATTTATTATTATTTTTGGTATGAAATTATAATGAAGGTATTTTATCCCCATGTATAAACATATACTCTTGATACCAATCCATTTCATCTTATGTATAGGGAGGAGTGTATGTGTTCATGTGACCCTCCGGCTCGTACCTCGTAGTTTAGACCGAGGAGTTACATCAATGATTTTCCTTAATGTATTTATTGATTCATGAATTCTGAAATATATAAAACAAAATAAATCATCATTAGAATAAATTAATATTATTAAATAATTTTATGGTTTGTCTTTAAGACTATTGGGTGAATTATTACAGGAATACTATGAATTTCTCAGAATACTTCTTCATGCATATCCTATGGAATATACAACCATACCATATAAATTATTTTATTCTCTCCACTATTCTATAATCTATTTATGATATTACTTATCCAAATAAAATATATTAATACATGAGTGATAGAATCATTATAGTATCAATTTTTTTGATTGTGGAAGTGACTATCATCAGATAAATACATCTACTGCAACAATTTGATAATTATGGTAGAGTAAAATATTTAAATATTTTAATAATCATAAAATCCATGCTCATATCATGAGAAATGTCAAAATAAGGCATCATTGTAAATTATTTAACTACCATAGTGAAATGTGATGTGTTATATTTCATTACAGACTCTTAATCTTCAACAAAATCCATTAATAATTTCAATTATAAATTTCAAAAACCATTACTTAATTAAATATCATTTCCTGTTATGATCTATGAATAATATATATGTCTCTACAAAAAAATAATTACTAATTAATTTCTAATAAAATAACCCATCAAGGAACTCAATATCAATTACTGAAAATTAATATTTATAAGGATATTTTTTTGATCCATATGAAATAGGTTCCCTAATTAATTTTTTTTCATCACATTCAATTATTAGATTCATCATAAAAATATCAAACTATATAACATCATCTTCTATTGAATGATTAAGTTTACTGTTCAATTTCCACTTGAAGCATTCAAAGGTTTCTTGAAACTACTCGGTATGCTTAATAAAGACCCTTATTTGATAAAATTAATAGTGAAGTGGATACTTGATAAAATTCTATTACAAATATCAAATAATAATTTTTTAAATAAGAAATTAACTTAAGATATATTAAATGATGGTTCCCAGGCTAAAAATATATCTATTTTTATTATATCATTAACTACACCTTATTTTATGATAATATAACATATCAAATGAATATTGAATATCCAAAAATGACAAATTAACATAATTCTATATAAATAATACTTCTAGGGTAATTTAAACCACACATAGATAGTCACCATCATTCATTTTCCTCATTTAAAAAGTAGTATTAGTAAGGAAAAAACCAAAAAGTGATCAAGTTATGATTGAAATACCCAATGCATAAATTCCATGAATCTGTTGAATTTATTCAGAACACTAAATAACATCAATTATAATTTGAAATATACATAATGGAATTGAAATTTTTTGTTTTTAATTAATTCTACTTTTACTCTATTTTAGAATTGGAAAAGTAGGTATAGCATCTAAACTAATCAATAAAATCATTATCACAGGTCAAATGATATTTCATAATAACTTTTAGATTCTATGGATATTAAAATCCAATAGATAATTTAAAAATTACATATACCATTGTACATAAATATCACTTTGTATGGATGGAATTTGAAGTTCCATTAGAAAAAGGGAAGATATATTTTCTGATAAATTAGTTAACTATTTTTGGTTTTTTGTGTTATACATATATATGTAGCAATGAAATATAATTCTTCAAGTAAAGATTTATGATTTCTAAAGTAATTTAAATTTGTGTTGTATACTAAAAAGTTAATAAGTTCATAAGTGAATAAAAAATATAACTAATGTAATTAGACTAATGTTTTGAAATATCATGTTCCAAAAACGTTGTGTTTTCATATTAATTTTAATAAATATTCATGGATGATGTTTGAAAGATCATAATACCAAAATAAATCATTATTGTTATTCTTGGGTAATTATTGTGTTTATATTATCCTGGATAATTATTATTGATTGTGAATTTATCACTAATATACTCTAAAGAATATTTAATGGGTTTTTTATTGATTATTATCAAAAATTATAGATTTACATGAAGGTTATAAAATCATTCTTGATTCAAATCTAAGGATTTTAAAAACAACAAAATATTTTTTTAAGAAAATTAATATTTAATAATTGTGATTTAAATTTTTTAAATATATTTTTTATTTAAGCATCAAAAGTTTTATTTTTTGTACAAGAAAAACTAAAAAATAAAACATATTTGTATGATTTCATTATTGTTACATTAAACTATTCATAATAATGGATCATAGTGAAATAAAAATTATATTATATAAAAAAATAGTGAATAAAATTTATATATGAGTTAACATAGCTTGCATAAGAGTTTTCAAAAAGTGTCCATGGATATGTAATATTTATGTATGAGTTACATAATATTGAACAGAGAGAGTTAAAACACCTCATACCATAATCATAAAATAATTATATGATTTATGAAAAGGGTGTATCATTTTTAAATTACCATTATATGTTATGTTTATAGTCTATTGGAATTGGTAAGGACACTAACATATCACATTCTTACAATACATAGTGGAAACATAAACTCAAAGACAATTTTTCATTAAAAAGAATTCTAAAATCTGAATGTTTATGTTATTCAAAACATATCATATAAACTTAATTTGAACCCACATAATGTAACGATGAGACTTTATATTGTTTAAACTCAACATTAATACCTTTGAAAGTAATTTAAATTAAGGTATGCTCAATGATAAATTAATGAGGTTTATAAAATTAGAGGACACATGTTAGTACATATTAAAAATCGTGAAAATCCCTAATAAATTATTAATTTTCATAATAAACAATGATGTCAAATATTTATTATCATTCCAAATAATTATAAATTATTTCAGAAATCATTATTAAAAATTATCAAAATAAATAATAAAATAAAAACAATAATCATGAGTTTTTCTTATAAAATATGGTTACCCATGAATATATTTTCATGAAAAACATATTTTTCACCCCTAAAATGGGAATAAATTTTACTTAAAAATAAGAAAATTAGATTACCTTATGGAATAAAAATACAACCAATAAAAATTTATTCGGTAGAAAAACAAGTAGTTACCTTGGGTCATAATCATTATATCACTCTTATAATAACTCTTTTAAGGACTATTACAAGTTCAATACCCCGTGTAGTTTCTCCAACATGTATTACCTAGAGAAAAAAATAATTACCCAATGCATTATAGATATATATCATCCTCACCAATTATTATGAACAATTTATAAGGGCCAAGACATAAATAACACACATATAAACATTCATTGATATTAAAAAAACTCATAAAATATCTTTTTTAACACATATGAAAAAGTATTTTCAGGATTCCGTAAATGATTAAGAGATAAAAGGTTCCTTTAAAACTCTAAAAATAAAAAATTACCTAAAGATGGAGGAATAATATTTTATTTGGAACACCCATAGAAACATTAATAAGAAAATTGTTTAATAATAATAATCATGGTGGTAGGAAATTATACTAATTATCTATACATTAACAAATAATTTATTTTCACTTTGGATAAAAGTTTTAAAAGATTCCCATACGAAAATTTTATGAACATTTTTTTAATCCTTTGAATATAATGTTAGAATTAGTTGAAAATGATTTTAAAATGTATTTTATTAATATTTAATAACATTATAGAAACATTTAACTGAAAATGTGATTATATGGAACACATTTTAAAATATTTAAAATAATTTTTATAAGAGAAATAATGTACCAATTTTGTATCTTTTCAATAAAAAGATCATTGAAGCATAAAAACAAGGATTTATAAAAAAAATTAATTATATTAAATTATTGGTAAAATAAATATGTATGTTGGTATATAAACCATAACAATGAAAACATGTTATGGTCATGGAATGACACTTAATGAAATGAAATTGAGATGATTAATCCTCTTACCATCACTTTAGATACCCCATATATTCATTAAATCCCATAGAATAAATAGATATTAATTATTTACTTGTTTAAAAAAACAATTATATATTATTACCACATTATTATACATTTTATTAATTTTTTACCATGTTTCATATAGTTACTAAATAATAAAATTTTGTTTTTAGACTTTTTCACGACGTTCAGTTCATAATCTCAAAAAAACATCAGTTGGTTAACCATGGTCAAAAGTTTCATTATTTCAGAATTTCAAAAATATAAATCAAGAGATAATTATAAACATTCTTCTTTAAATACAATTTTATAATAATTTATATAAGGTGATTATGGAAATTGAAAGATAGTTGTTAGTGAAGGTGGTGGTCCACATGTATGCACACAATTTGTTTTTGTGCCCCATAGGATGGGAAAGGTGGTGGGTAAGGGTTGTAACATATCTTTATTACCATTTTATAATATAATAGATACTGATTTTGTTAAATAATCATGTTTTAAAAAGTATTTAAGGATTTAGATTTTGAAATAATACTAAAATGATATATTTAGAGTTATACCTCTTTGGAAAACCACATTTTTCATACACTATAGTCTTTCTAGGATGGCCTTTTGATAAAACTAGAGCCTCTATGTCATGGTTAGGAAGTATGGTAATGGAATTTAGTATGTATTTGTTAAGATAAGTGGCCAAATATGTGTGATTAATCTAGGATAATTTGACCTCTTTTATATTTAAGGGGAGTCAATCTTGTGATTACTCAAATTTTATAGTAAATATAATGTATTATTCATGGTAACGTTGAACCAAGGAACGTAAAATTTATATATAAGATGTCATTGATTCTAAATAAACTCATTAAAAAAAATTTAAACATATTTTTGAGACATTTTAGTCTATATCTTCTCATTTATAGACATTTGACCTCAATTTAACATTAACCACAATAAAATAACTTTTATTCATGATAACTTAATTACCTAAAAAAAGTAAAATATGAAAAACAAATTGATTCCATTTTTTGAAAACATTTAATAAAATTAATAATCTATAGGTGGAAGAAATTAATTTTAATATAAATATGCAAGAAAACAAGAAAACAATTTTTAGCAAAAGAATTGATTTATGCATAAATAATTTTCACATTGAAATCAAGTATGAAGTTGATTTACAAGATTTTTATTTCTAAAAAAATTAAAAACTAATATTATTAGATTTTTTATCAATAAAGAATATAATTTAACCATTCAACAATCCACAAAAATGTAAATAAGAAAAAATTTCATTTAATTTGAATAGTATATAATATATGTTTATAAAAGTCATCCATAGTTCCAACATTTAAAAATATTTTTAAAAAATTATTTTACACCTAAATCATATATTTAGTAGATAAAAATTCTTTATAATAATTAATGTAATTGCAACATAAAAATGATGTCACAAATGTGGTGTTATACATGAAAATGGTATTTTATATATTCAATAGAGGATAATCCATTTTTTGAAACTCTTAAAAATCAAACATAAAATAATTTGGAAATAATTATTTCAAAATTAATATAATTTTTTTAAATTAAACTTCAAAAAGTGGAAATAAGTAATGAATATTTTTGTTGAAAAAATCTAATAAAACCCATTTTTAAATAATATTCCTTTTGGAAACATAAAATAACTTTACTTGAAATTAAGTGATTATTTCATTAGAATAAATAAATGTGTATGTAGGAAAGTTAATATATATATATATATATAATAATTTAGTTATATATATTCATACCAAAAAATCTAACAGTAATGTTGTAATGGTCATTATATATAAGTTTTTTCCTATGATTAGTATGGTGTATCAAGAAATTAAAAACACATGTAAAATTTATTAAAAATATATATTTTTTATAATCTCAAAGTGTTACAAGAGTAATCTAAGAAATACATTTCTTTCCTAGAAGTTGAGATTCAATGTGTTAAAATGATAGGAAAATTTTAAGCTTCATTAGTTGGAGAATTAAATTTAAATACATACTTATTCAACTATATTTATTTCTATTATTTAATTATTAAATAAAATCCATGATTCACATGGGTATTTTTTAGTTTCATTATTTGATTATTTGAATGAATACATGTCAAAAGGAACTGTTTCTGTGGGGATTTATAAGGATATTGTGGCCAATATTTAAATAATTTCATGATAAAATTATGATTCTTCAAATATGATATATTTAATTGAAACTATTTTCCTTATTTTAAGTCATATAGTATCCTATATTTATGGTAATTTAATTTAGATTACTTATTAACTTTATAGTGTAATATCTATTAAATTAAAAATACAATAATTTTCACAAAATTGGAAGAGACACATTAAGAAAAATATTGAAAATGCTTTGAGATACTATTTTGAGATAAAATAACCACACTCTATATAAGAAATATTTAATAATATCATATTGATGTTAACATATAGATATGAATAACAATTCTCATAAGAGTATAAAGATGATTCAAAATGAAGAAGTTTAGTTCGTGATTTCACAATTCTATTTGTTAGATCATTCCTGAATTTGAAAAAAAATAAGAAGTGTTATATTTTTTTATAAATTATACAAAATCAATCCTATAAGAGGTAGATTCAACTATTTTTAATTATTTATATTTAAAAAATCCAGATTATTTTCTTTATCAATTATTGTTACACTAAATCATCAAAAGGGAGGGATTTCTATAATGCATGTATCACCCCCTCCCCCAATTTAGGTACTTGATTTTTTTATTTGTATTTTATTTATATATAAGGATAGTATTATGTTTCTAGATTTTTGGAAGATATCTGAAATGTTTGGGAGGATTTTTTAAAGGATCCACATTTCAACGCGTTTATTACAAACCGTACACCCGACCTATGTAACCGTACAGATAGTGTGGTAAGAGAGATAGTAGATATGTACAGTTATTGAATGTTTTGGAAAAACCATGTGGATTCCTATAGAAACTCATCCCTTTGAAATAGTGTATAAACTCATGGTTGTTGAACTATTTGTCTAACCCGGCAATCCAACCATGTGAGTGGTGGCTTAATGAAGTATCACCCACATGGTTGGAACAAGGTTTTCCAAATCATGTAGTGTATAGTTAGACCTCCTAAATTAGTTTTTTTATTTGACTTTATTAAGTGTTTATTTTTCCCTAATTCTCACATAAAATGATTTAATTTTCCTCCCATGTTGTGTGAGGCAATTCCCTTCAGTCTGGGAGCATTCTGTAAGCGAATAAAAGGCTGTTGGAGATCCAAATTCACCAAAAAGTATACTTTCTTGTTAATTTTTCATTTATATATTATTCCCCTCTTCCCAAAATGATAAATCTATAATTTTTGATTGATCCATGATTAATTGTATTAATTTTGATATTTTATGGATAGATATATATAATTAATGGTTGTTCTTCTTTGGATATAGTGAATCATTATTTTGTTCTTTCTTTAATCAGTCTATGTGGTAAGTGGATTCTCTAGAGATTCCACATGATTAGAACATAATGTCTTATGTTGAAATAAATTTAATGCTTGAAATTATTATTAAATTATTGTGTGATTCATTTTGGAATCCTATTTAGTGATGGTTTTTAAGAAATTGTTAAAAGTAGATTGTTTTGTGGGAAATCCCCTTTGATGATAATTTTGAAATGGTTATTTCAAAATATTGTTTTTATCTTTATTCATTGAAAATGGGTATTTAACTGATTTAAACGAAGAATAATTTTGTGTGAAATTTCATGGGATTGTTTTTTCCAAACATGTTGGTGTGAGTTCATATTGCATTTTATAGGGCCTTGCTGAAATAAGACATAGTGCATGATGTCAATGGTGTAATAGAACAAGTGATTGACCAAACAATGAGAAAAACCGTGGATATAGGAGATGTTTCTTATGATTGTGTTACTGTCACATGGTAATTCCTGTGTATACGTGTGTAATCAGAAAATGGTTATTAGAAATGGGATTTTAAATTTTTTTTAAAGGCTTCATAAAATTTCTTTTCATGAAAAAAATTATTCGGGATTTTATATAATTTTTTTATATTGTCATAAAATATTTTATATAAATGTGATATCATGTTTTTTCTTGGTGACACAAGTTAATAAGTCATTGTAGAAATCCTACTGAGTTTGGAATCACCCCCTTCTTATGAACTATTTTGAAATTGAAAATTTTATATATAGAGTTATTTGTAAAGACAAGTTATCTCAGTTATTTAGTGATCCTTATTGATACCTTGAGCATGGGTTATTGAGTTATCTGTCGGAACATGTTGGGATTGGATGGTTCTATGTATTTTGTGTCTGTTGGGGTTGTTTTATTTGGTTTTTCATGGATGTTTTATTTTACTTCTTCTTGTACTCGGATATGGTTTTTAGTTGAACACATGCATCATTTAGAGGTTGTTTTGTCAGGTTTATCCTATTTTGGTCGTTTTATATTCAAATGGAAAATCATCCCCCAATTTTCTATAAAGTACTTCTAATATATTTCTATCATTTTTTTTCTTGGGTATGTCACATATAACCTAGTAATGTCCTGTCACCTCTTCCTAATCCAATGGATGAGGGGTAGTACGTTACAAATTGTATCATTTTTTCGATCCTTGGATATCAGATGTGTTCATTCCTAGAGTTGGAAATGGTATGAGTTTTCATAATTTGGTATGTCTCTACAGGTGGTATCAATACTATAGTATCATTGAAACTTGAAATGAATAGAATAAAAATTAATATCAAACGTATTAATGTTGAATATCATTTTACCAAAGAGTTTGGGTACATGGGTGTTTTATAATGTTCTAAGTGATTCTTCACCACTTCGTCATGTGTATAGTTGATGATAATTTCCTGACATGAATTAATACTTTTAATTACCACTAGTACATCATTTTTCATTATTTAGTTAATTATTTATGTAAATTTTCAGAAGTAATGATCTTTGAAAATTGTTGAAAATGTTTTCAGATGGAGATATTTTGGAAAGGATTGATGTAGGTATTTTGAAAATAGTTAAACTAGTTTTTTGTTGATAAACATTATCTTGAAACTTATTAAAAAGTTAATTTTAAATACTTAATTGATATGTTTCTATAGAGTGATACTATATAGAGTTTTTTTAGTTATAGTGAATGGAACATGGTCGGTGCTACAGGAACCAACAAAAATGTCTACTAAGAATGTGGTTGCACTTGATATACATGTAAACCAACAGTTAGTCTAGATTATATTCCATTACATTCAAATTCTCTATATATGTAGAAAATGTTAAACCATGAAAATTGGATCATTATATTGAGTTTTATAAGTTTAATCCACCCATCATTCGGGGTTATTTAGAGCTGGAAAAAGAATTTAAGAAAAATTAGATAAATCAAATATTTTTATTTTCTCAAGACGCCAATGGAGATGGAAGTGAAGATGGAAATATATATACTAGATTTTCTATCATGTAATTGGTGGTAAAAGATATGTTGGTGCATCTTTTTAATTCATTGAACAAAAGAAATCGTCCTATTAAAATAATAGATTACATTTGTAATAGACTATGATGCTAAATTTATGAAATTAGTTTTCTTTTCACTAGAAGATGTTGCAGGTGCATCATTTAAGGCATGAATTTTTTAATTGGGGTTAAAAATATATATTCTCTCAAACAATTACATGTTTTTTATAATGTATTATACATAGATGGTCTATAGAGAAATGTTGGTATAAATATATATCTATAGAAATACAGTAATGAAGATTTTCTATTCCTATGGAAACATGTGGTAAATGTTTTGAGTAAGCAAAAGAGGGTCACCTACTTTCGGAGTGGCGGGACACCTCAAAATCAGACCATGGGATTAGTAAACCATTATCCTTAACTTAAAGGTCAGATTTTATTTTTTTTCAATATAGTTCTTTTGACCATATGAAGTGAGATTGTGTGAAACCACCTAGATCATGTCCCAACTCCAACAATATTGGAAATATTTAGTGATATTGTCACAATACTCCAATGTTAGGTGATAGGGACACATCTCTTGCTTGTAAAGAATTTTTTTATTTGATAGGTTAAGTGAAAAAAGAATATCTAATGTTTTTTGAACAATGTGAGCCATCATTATTCTAGGAATACCATGACTTCCCAACCTATAAAATCTTAATATTGTTATAAAGAGAAAAGTGTAGAGAGTAATAAAAATATTTGGAGGTAGAATTTTAAAATGGCTGATCAATCGAAACCTTTTCCAATGTGAGGTGTGATAGATTTAAATTATACAATAATTTATAATTTATTTCATATAGGGCCATCCCATTCATTTTTTACTTCCCAAGTTGTTGATATGAGCGGTTTACATGTTCAGATGATGCCATTTGTTTTGAAATGCCTAATTTCTTTGGGATAAAGAGCATGCCAAGACTTGAAATGTACAACGTGTTCATTAAAAATTGATCAGACAACATTGGAATGTGATTTCTATGTGATAGAGATGGATTTATATGAATTTATTTTAGGAATTTATTGGATGATAGCCTATGAGACAGATATCAATTTTTATTCATTCTATGTGAGTTTTATATTGTACGATAGTCTTATACATATAATTAAGGGAGATTGGTTAGTTGATACAAGTAGGCAAGGACCCTTAGTAATGGTTGTTCGAATTATATTTTACAATTTGATAGTGGTTTTTTTAGGAATGGAATTGAAGTTAAGGAGTATATATTTTCCTACCATAGAGGACTAGTTCCTTGATGTTTTCTTACAAATTTTCTCTCGGTTTCCACCCAAAAGAAATGTAGAGTTTAGGATTGATCTTCTACCCGGGACCAGTCCTATTTCCATTATGTCTTATCATATGGCACAAAATGAATTGAGGGAACTGAAGAATTATTTAAAATAGTACGAATCTAAAGGGTTCATCCAACCGAGAACATCATCATGGCAAGCCCTTGTTCACTTTGTAAACAAAGATGGTTGAACTCTTTGGAATTGTGTATATTTTCATAAAAATAATTATGTTATGATAATTAATTCGTATCCACTTCCACATATTGATGATCTATTTGTAATACCCTGATATTTTATGATATTTATTCTATTTAATTTATTTGATGTCTTTTTTGTACGCATCGCCATGATTATCTTGCACTATACGCAACACCATATTAGCTTGTAGTATACGCAACACTATTCTTGTCTTGTGATGCAAAAAATATCAAATTCGTTCTAATAAAGTTCATTTTACAAAAAAACATGTATATATTTTGATCAATTTATAACTGAACTATATTTATATTATGTTATACACAACACCAAAGGAATCTTTCCCTACACGCAACCCTGACTTGGCTTGCATTACACGCAAGAGTGGCGTTCCTCAATAGCGTGTGGTGTACGCAATACCGAGTATCACAAAACAACGATATATTATTATAATATTATTATGAACTAGCCATTATGAATAGTATTAAATGAATTTAGAATTTTATAACATTATCGTTCATCTTAAACATTTTTCGGAATGAGGTATGAGAACAAAATCAATTCTTCAAATAAAAGATGTATTTTTCAAAAAATGCAGTTTTGCCACCTTTTAATGGCGCACCCATTTTAAATCTAATTTTTGAAAATTTTATAAGTTCAATTTTACAAAATAAAATTCTGCTTTTGAATCAGGATATAAAAATTTACATTTGATAAAGTTTTGATATTTTTCTGACAACATTCTTATTTTGATAAATAGTAAAACACGCTAAAGTTTACTTAAAACAACTTTTTTCATCGAGATAATTGATATGGTTAAATTATGAAAGTAAATTGTTTTAAAGTATAAATAGAATATATTTTTACCATTTAATATAATTTATGTAATTAGCATTAATTTCACATTGAATTCATAGGTAAAATCAATTCAATCTTTTGCAATGTTTTAAACAAAAACCCATTTTTTCGACAACAGGATTAATTTTAAATTAATTACGGCAACTTATATGTTTTGAATTTGTGAAAATGGATTTCATATTTGGAATCAGTAGGTCCATATTATGTTAATATGATACTTTTTATTTTTTGGCATTATGAATAGTAACTATGGTAAATTTTATTTACCATAGTTAAAGGTAAATTAGGTAATTAAAGATAAATATAATATTATAAAACTATCCTAACACTTGTATTAATATAATTGGATGTTTATATTTCGTCATAAAATATACTTGGTTCGAAATTGTATCTATTATAACCCACTTGTATGTGAATAAGACCATTAATTTATTTTATTTAAATGAATGTGAAATATGTCTCACTCAAACTTTAATAATAAAATTCTTTTTAATATAAGGTCAAACAGAATAAAAATTATGTTATAAATACTCATTTGAAAGCTAATATTTTTTTCTTTATCATGGTAATTTATTTGTAACTTTTAAGAAATATATAATTATCTTAATAACTTATACATTAATGATGAAAAAATTATCTGTTTAGTGAAAAATCATTAATATAGTTTTCATTATACTAATAATACCCATTAAAGGCCCACAAAACTGAAAAAACTTATTTTTCAGGTAAATATAAAACCATAAGCGTCCAAATATAGAATTTTGGTCCATTATGAGCCTTATGAAACTGATTATTACACTTATATTATTTTATTTTAAATGATGTCAAAGTTGTCACCTTCATAATTTAATAAAAATAACATTTTAAAAGATGGGTTTTTAGAAGATAAATTTGACTACAAGTATTATTATGAAATATATTAGATTTATATTCATCATAGTATTTTTTTTATTTTTATGCAAAAAATAATTATATTAAATAATTATACAAAATTGATGTAGTAATTATTTTATTACAAGAAATATCAAATAAAAGTTATTAAAAATATTAAAATAAATGTTATATGAACTAATTAATATTCTCAAAGAATTTTATTGAAGAATATAACATGTTAGGAACCTATTAAATAATTTTGTTTGAATATATTCCCTATTTTTATTTTATTAAAGGTCAAATAAATGAATAGTGTCAAAATTTACACTATTGGTATTTTATAAAAATAACATATTATTATATTATTTAAAAATTACAAATTTTTAAAAAAAATTCAAATTGAAAATTATATAGTCGAGAAGGTTATAAAGTATCCAATTATTGGAAATTAAAGACATATAAGTATGTATTTATAACAATTTAAAATTTAGAATATTTTTACCACAAATAAAATTAAATAGATTAAATAAGGATAATTCAAAATGATATTGTTTAAAATAAACATAAAACATGTCTAAGTGTTATTGGTTGCTGATATTACATCCATTTATCATATCATATTAGAATTGAGTCATTTTTGGAGGTTTTTATGTGGTGTTTGAATTTATTATAAATTATCATTTTTTTAGGTTTCTAAAGATGCCTCTCTCCCACCATATAAAACGACACCTCTTCCCTCTCCACTTCACAAAAATTTTGTGATTTAAAATTCTTAAAAACCATTCCCATTACACTTTTACACTTCCTCATAAACCTACTAGAGGTCTTGGTCTTCTTTAAAGACCAACTTTAGTGCCCTAAGAGGAGGCTAAGAGAAGGCGCGTCGAAGAAGAGGTAATATCCTTTGCGGATTCTTTCAAACTTATTTCTTCTCCTACTTCATCTATGTGAGTTGTTTCATTATTAGGTAATAAGTCCTGTATAACTTTTATACTGATATGTAATTATGAATATGAAACAACCATATTCTATCTTCTATCCATCCAATGAAAAAATGAAATCACCACGTGTCCGTACGTACGACTTACCGTCTCCACGTTGTGGTGTAATATTTTATTTCATCACTGTCATACATGGATGGGTATAAGGATGGAAGAAATAACTATATATGATTATTTTAAGGTTATATTGATTCTGAAAAATTATACACCATTCAATTAAATACAAATATTCAATAGTGGGAATGATATCATCGCTCATGCAAATGTATGGCCTACTGTCTCCACGATGTGATGTGCCTCGTTCAAGATGATCTTAATTGAATAATGATTATATAAATGAATTTAATGAATAAATATGATATATATTACACTAATACCATTCATTAAATGATGTATATTTAACCTAAAAAATTAATAAGAATTTATTTGACAAAACATGCATAAGAACATAAAGCCATGAACACCCGAATAACAAGTAGCAATGAAATATTACTAATAAGTAGATAATAATATGACCATATATGATATCATAACAATTAATATTATTCTGTAATAAGTCAATGACATTATTTAAATCATTATACAGGAGTATTGGATACATACAAATCATATCGATCCTAAGGTAATGGATTATTTCGTCTCACTTTTATTTCTGTTAGACATATGCCTTAATCACCAACAATTTCTTTTGTATCATGTTTAAGCTTCCCATGAATGTTTTATCATTTTTATTATGAATGATATAATATTTACATATGTATGTAATTTTCTTTATTTTATGACACGTATGATTCCACCGATTATAAATGGTTAGGGAAAATTATTCTAATCTCATTCTTATGCGAGATTGTTTATTCGTAAGTATTTACTGGGGTTATGTTTATCATCCTTGTCTATGTTTTATCAAAATGTTTTCATAAAAAGTTTACTATTCTATCATGTATATTTAAAGTCAGTTTTACCCTTTTTGAATTTTACTATGTGGTATGGAAGGAATATTTCATTGATTTACCATACAAGGTACTTTTTGACTTTTCTGGAAAAAGTACGAAAAGATTTTTTTAAACTTATACGACATGATCCAATTTTTACGATTACATAAAGCCTTATTTTCATGAATTTTCCTATAAATATTTCATGATTATTTAAAAAATGAATTGGTTTAAAATTTCACATCATTTTGAGAAAATAAAATGATTTGAAAGAAGAAAGGATGTTTTCCTCAAGAATTTATTTCAAGTGTTTTATCAAAACTATTTTCCATCTAAGATGAAATTATTTAGTATGCTTATGTTTCAAGTATAATGTCTCTATTATTTATATGGTTTTATTTTTATTGTGATGAAATGATATCCATTTGTTTCATATGGATTCTGTCACGATGGGATGATGTTTATGAAACTCATTTTATTCATTAGGTTATAATGAATGATTTATGATTGTTTTGGGGAACACGTAAGAATTATTTCAATATGTGATGGGTGGGACCGATATCGCCATCCAATGCATTGGGTAGATATTTATATCTCATGATTTAGACATGGCTGGAATGACATTTAAATCTGGTTCAGTAATACAGGGCTGTAATGGAAAGTAAACCCGGTTCAATAATGGACTCTGTCCACTATGGTGGTCTTGGAAGAAATGACTTGGCTACTATGGAAATAATATCATGTGTTTAATGTTTTTACAAAATATCATGCTTTATTCCCAGGATATTTTATCAGGATCATTGTTCCTTTATGATCTATGCCTTATGTACTGCCATGTTTTATGTCATTACTCATGATTTTGATGTTTAGATTTTATGCTCATGTTTTTACGTTCAAATGTTTATGGATTGTTTTATATTTTCCATGTTTAACCTTAATGTGAATTTGATCTCACCTTTTTTATGTTTTCTTTTCCCCAGGATATAAATAAAGGTTTTAGGTAAAAAAAAGGGGAAGAACATTATGGGAGATGTTGAAGATCTTTCACCGTGATTAGAATATTTTGTTCTGAGTTTCCAAAGACATTAAACTAATACGGTCTTTGGGAATCTTTTTTTGTCATATATTATGTTTTTCACTAAAGTAATGTAATTTCTAGGTACGTCAAGATTTGGGTCTCTACCATGGGTATCATAGTGAAGCATTAGTCATCCTTTGGAAACTAGGATGTGAAAACTATCATGAGATCCCTAGAGATATTTCTAAGGTATGTCTAGCGATGTCCCAAAGGTTAATTATATGTATAGGTTATAGTCCAAGAATTACGGTAACAATATTATAATTAAACCTAAGATGTTCTATATTGAAGGTACTACACCATTATAATATTGTTTTCCTGGAAATATTTTTTCCTCTCACACTATTAATTTTGGGTTTTAGACGATGGATAGAACCCGAAGGAACCGTGTTGACCAATGTAATGGAGAAGGAAATGATTTTCCACCAGAACAAACCAATGTTATGGGAGTTGGAGTGAAAAATCAAATTTCTATACATTCACAAGCTATGAATCATTCTAGGCTTCCAAATGTGCAGAAAAGGGAACAATATTTTATTGATTCGTTCATGAGGAAATGTCCACCATCTTCCAATGGGTCTTCTGATCCACTTGTTTTTAAACAATGGATCCGTACCATTGAAACGATATTTTCCATACATCACTGTTCAGAGCATGAAAAAGTTATTTTGGTTGTTTATCGGTTAGAAGGTGATGCAGACCAGTGGTGGACTCTAATTAAGAATAAAAGGCCCCAAGATGAAATTGAATCCATGGAATGGGACGAGATCAAGAACTTGTTTTCAATAATTAATTCCCTCGAATTCTTCAAACAACGATGGAAAATGAGTTCCTTGAGCTTAAGAAAAAGGATGATGAATCTGTTGGTATATACGAGGCGAATTTTACAAGGCTTGCAATGTATGCATCTAGATTTATCATCCAACATGAAAGTAAAGTTGATCGATTCTTCAATGGCATAAAACCAAGTCTTCTAAGGGAATTATCTGTAAGAGAATTCAGTAGCTATGAAGAAATTGTGCATTGTGCTATCAAGGTAGAACTGGATTTTGGTGTTACATATCCATCTCATGGTTTGGACATGAAATGAATGATGTAGTTCAAGGAAAAATCTCAGAACAATGGTGAAAAGAAGAAGAATGTTTCTTTATGCTCAAAGTGTGGAAAGAAGCAGGGTGGAGATTATCTTAATGGGACTAGAAAATTTTTTATGTATCGAAAAGAAGGTCATCGAACAGCTGAGTGTCGCTGTAATGGGAAAGAAGTAGCTAATTATGTGAATAGAGAAAAGAATATAGAGAATGAACCACCAACATTTTAATGCTACAAGTTCAAGGAAATGGGGAATTATGCTAACAAATGCACTAATCTAAGAGTTAATGCTGATTGACATCAACAACCTCTTATGGAAAAGGAAAAAGGGAAGTCATATGCGATCACTCTTGGCGATGTTGAGTATGAAAATGAAGTGATGGAATGATTAAGTGTTTATGTAATGGGATTCCAAAATAATTTTGTGGATTCTCATTTACATTATTGTGGAATATTGGAATATCTATGTATTGGTTTATTGTGGTTTTCAATAATTATATGGTATCAATAACCATGAAAAGTCATTGAAATATTTTTAGAATGAATATGATATGTGCATAATGCAAGGATAAGGAGAAAATAATTTGTTTGATAATATTAATGAGCTCATGACTGATATAAGGACAAGTGGATATCATGATTTGAGTATATAACAATTTTGGGATTTTGGTATGTGGAAAGAGTTAAATTTTGACATCATTCATGTTTTCACTATGGTTCAATGGGTATTCATCATTCAAGAGAATACATGATTAAGGTATTCACATGTTTGGAATGTGTCCAACAATAAGATATATCTTATGATATATGGAGGATAAATGATGGTATTCACATGATTGGTAGAAGACCTTTTTAGTAATCATTTTATTTATTCTATGAAATTGGACAGAAATATTTTCAATAAGCCTAATGGTTGGAATGGATTAATATAGACATTATATAGTATTTCTTAAGGGTATAACTTTTTGATTTTATTTCTAAAATTTTATAAAGGTATAGTTTTAGAAAAAGGACAACTCATAGGATGGGCGAAAACCCATCGTGTCGGACAGGGCTACGGGAATCGAACCCACAAACGATTTGTGATTGGCCTTTATCACCTACCATTGGCCTACATGAAGTCCCTGGTTTATATAAATTCGTTTTAGGGTATTATAGATGAAGTATAGGTCCATTTTTGGAACCATATAATATTAACCTCACGATATATGGACTTATATATATTTAATTTCATGTGCTAACCTTTTTGTGATAGAGATAGATGGAATGACCTATCATACTATCGCATGATGTGATAATACTTCAAGAATGATAAATTCAACCTCATTTTGTTAAATATGAGATGATGTGGAAATTGTTCATGGAATGACCAATGATGATATTACACTGAAATCAATTAATTATTTGTCTTTATGAAAAAATTCATCAACATTAGGGAAATGATCTTGAAATCCAAAAATGTTGTCCTAGTACCCTCATATCTGATCAATCAAATGGTACCTTATTTCATCACAAATTTATGGCGTTGTTATTGTTGGCTTTTTCATAGCCATTTCTTCTACCATAGTTCATCAGAAGTTGATGGTTAGATTTCTCTTCCATATCCATATTTTCACCTATATTATCCTGTGTGGAAACCCAGTGATGCGTTACATTGGAAATCCATTATGTTTCTAACATTTATTTTTAAAATGATGTTTTATTATTCATTTTTACGATGTGGGTTTCTATGAAAGAAACATTCAAGTAGAAAACCATTTATAACCCTGACGAATTTTGAGGGCGAAATTCATTTTAAGGGGGGTAGAATATAACACCCAGATATTTTATGAGAATTAATATTTTTAATTTCATTTATGTATTTTGTGGTATGCTTCACCAAGATTATCTAATGCTATATGCAACACAATATTACCATGTAGTATACGCAACACTATTCTTGGCTTGTGATGCAGACAATTTAATGTTCTTTTGAATAAAATGCATTTTACACAACACCATGTATAGATTTTTATCAATGTAAAACTGAACTATATTTTGAGTATGTTATAAGAAACACCAAATAAATCTTCCCCTATACGCAACCCTAACTTGGCTTGCCTTACACGCAATAGCGACCTTCCTCAATAGCGTGTGTTGTACACAATACCGAGTTTCACTAAACAACCATATATTATTATAATATTATTAGGAACTACCCATTATGAATAGTATTAACCGAATTTTGAATTTTATAACATTATAATTCATCTTACACATTTTCTGGAATGAGGTATGAGAACAAAATCAATTTTTCAGATTAAAAAAGTATTTTTTTTAAAAATGCAGTTTTGCCACCTTTTGATGGCGCACCCATTTTAAATTTAATTTTTCACAATTTTATAAGTTCAATTTTACAAAATAAACATCTTATTTTGAATCAGGATATAAATATTTACATTGGATAATGATTGGATATTTTTCTGACAACGTTCGTATTTTGATGAATAGTAAAAACAAGCTAAATTTTTCATGAAAACAACTTTTTCATCAAGATATTTTATATGATTAAATTATAATATTAAATTGTTTTAAAGTATAAATAGAATATATTTTTACCATTTAATATAATGTATGTCATTAGCATTAATTAAAAATTGAATTCAGAGGTAAAATCAATTCACTCTTTTGCAATGTTTTAAACAAAAACCCGTTTTTTTCGACAACGAGATTAATTTTAAATTAATTACTACAAAATCTATGTTTTAAATTTGTAAAAATGGATTCAATATTTGGAATAATTAGGTCCAAATTTTTTTAATAGGATACTTTTAATTTTTGGGTATTATGAATAGTAACTAAGGTAAATTTTATTTAACACAGTTAAAGTTAAATTAGGTAATTAAGGGTAAAAATAATATTATTAAATGGTCATAACACCTTTATTAATATAATTGGATGATTATATTTCGTCCAAAAATATACTTGGGTCTAAATGGTATCTATTTGAACCCAATTGTATGTGATTAAGACCTATAATTTATTTTATTTAAATGAAAGTGAAATATGTCTCACTCAAACTTTAATAATTAAATTATTTTTAATATAAGGTTATACAGAATATAAATGTGGTTATAAATACTCATTTGAAAGCTAAATGTTTTTTATTTAACATGTTAATTTATTTGTAATTTTTAAGAAATATATAATTACCTTAATAGCTTATGCATCAATGATGCAAAAATTATTTATTTAGCGAAAAATCAAAAATATAGTTTTTATTAAACTAATAATACCCATTAAAGGCCAAAACACCTGACTATAACTTATTGGTCGTGTACATATAAACTATAAGCATCCAAAGGTCGAATTAATGACCATTTGGATCTTCCTAAAAGTGATTATGACACTTATATTATTTTATGTTAAATGATGTCAAAGTTGTCACCTTCATAATTTAATAAACATAACATTTTAAAAGATGGGTGTTTTAGAAGATAAATTAGACTAAAAGTATTTTATGAAGTCAATTAGATTTATATTCATCATAGTATTTTATATTTAATTTTTATGCAACAAATAAATTTATTAAATAATTATACAAAAATGATATAGTAATTATTTTTTTAAGAGAAATATCAAATAAAATGTATTAAAAATATTAAAATAAATATTATATGAACTAATTAATATGATCCCAGAATTTTATAGAAGAATATGAAATGTTAAGAACCTATTAAATATTTTGTTTCAAATATATTCCTTGTGTGTATTTTATTTAAATTTATATAAATTAATAGTGTCAAAATTTAAACTATTGGTATTTTATAGAAATAACATATTATTAAATTATATAAAAATCACAAAAATATTTAAAAATTAAAAATTGAAAATTATATGGTAGAAAATATTATAAAGTAACTATTTATAGAAAATTTAAAAAATATAAGTATGTATTAATAACAATTTAAAATTTTGAATATTAATACCACAAATAAAATTAAATAGATTAAATAAGGATAAATCAAAATGATAAGGTTTAAAATAAACATAAAACATTTCTAAATGTTATTGGATGATGAGATTAATACTCTATCTCATATAAGATTTGAATTGAGTCATTTTTGGTTGTTTTTAAGTGGGTATTTAATTTATTATAAATTAATAGTTTTTAGGTTTCCAAAGGTGCCCCTCTCCTCCCTTATAAAAGGGCACCACCTCCCTCTCTACTTCCCACAAATTTTGAGAGTTAAAATTCGTCCAAACCCTTCCCATTTCACTTCTACACTTTCCTATAAACCTACTAGAGGTCTTGGTCTTCTTTAGAGACCAACTTTAGTGCCCTAAGAGGAGGGTTAGAGGAGGCGCGTCGAAGAAGAGGTAATATCCTTTACCGATTTTTTCGAACTTATTTCTTCTCCTACTTCCTCTATATGAGTTGTTTCATTATTAATTAATAACTCCAGTATAACTTGTATACTGATATGTTATTATGAATATGAAACAACCATATTTTATCATCTATCCATAATATGAAAAAATGAAATCACCCCGCGTGCGTACGTATGGTGTTTATGATTCCCATGAATGTTTTATGATTTTTATTATGAAGGATATTATATTTACATATGCATGAAACTTTATTTATTTTAATACACATATGATTCCATCGATTATAAATGGTAAGGGATAATTATTCCAATCTCTTTCTTATCCGAGATTGTTTATTCGTAAGTATTTACTAGGGTTATGTTTATCATCCATGACCATGTTTTCTCAAAATGTTTTCATAACATGTTTAATATTATTCAATGAATATTTAAATTCATTTTTACCCATTTTTACTTTTACTGTGTGGTGTGGATGGAATATTTATTTTGTTTACCATACGAGGTACTTTTTGACTTTTCCAGCAAAAGTATGGGAAGATGGTTTTTTTAACTTATACAACATGAAAAAAAAATTACAGTTTCATATTGCCTTATTTTCATGAAGATTCCTATAAATAATTCATGATTATTTTCAACAAAAAAAATTTCTTTTAAATTTGAACGTCATTTTGAGAAAAGAAAATTATTTGAGATAAGAAAGGATATTTTCCTCAAAAATTCATTTCATGTGTTTTATCAAAACTATTTTCCATCTAAGATGAAATTATTTAGTATGTTTATGTTTCAAGTATAATGTATCTATTATATAAATGGTTTAATTTTTATTATTATGAAATGATATCCATTGGTCATATATAGATTATGTCACGATGGGATAATGTTTATGAAACCCATTTTATTTTTTGGGTTATGATGAATGATTTATGATTTTTTTGAGGCACACATAAGAATGATTTCAATATGAGATGGGTGGGAACTATATCTCCATACAATGCATTGGGTAATGATTTATATCTCATGAGATAGACAAGGATGGAATGGAAAGTGAGTCTAGTTCAGTAATACAGGGCTCGAACGACAAGTAAACCCGGTTCAGTAATGGACATTGTCCAATATGATGGTCTTGGCAGCAATGACTTGGCTACTATGGAAATAATTTCATGTTTTTAATGGTTGGAAACAATTATATGTTTTATTCCATTGATATTTTATCATTATCAATGTTCCTTTAAGATGTATGCCTTATGTACTTACATGTTTAATGTCATTTCTCAAGATTTTGATGTTTAGATTTTATGCTCCTATTTTTACGTTCAAATGTAAATTGATTGTTTTATGTTCTCCATGTTTACCCTTAATGAGAATTTGAGCTCATCATTTTTATGTATTCTTTTCCCTAGGATATAAATAAAGGTTTTAGGTAAAAAATGGGAATAACTTTATGAGAGATGTTGATGATCTTTCACCATGATTAGAAGATTTTGTTCCGAGTTTCCAAAGACACTAAACCAATACAGTCATTGGGCGTCTGCTTTTTCATGTATTAAGTTTTCGGAAAAAGTAATTTAATGCCTATGTACGTCAATATTTGGGTCTCTACACTATTTGATCAATTAAGGGGATCCCCATGGTCCATTAAATTTGAATTATCTTCCAGATATCACCTACTATCTATTTAAAAGGAGGATATTTCGAAGATATATTTCCGAAGAAGATATGGACATTATGATACATTATTTACTCTCTTTGGTCTTATAAATACCCAAGTTTTCATTATGTAATTGAGGAATTATATATTTCAAAGGTACCTAGATTTGATTATATTGGTGTTTATGGATGATATAATGGTGTATTCAAGGAAAATGGTGCATCCTGATAAACACTTAGTTGTAGTGTTAGGTATCTTTCAAGAGAATCATAAATATTCAAGTTATGAAATTGTGATTTTTGATACCATATGTACAATTCCTTGTCCTTTACATATTTAAAAGGGGATTTTTTTATATCCTAAAAAGATAAAAGTTGTTATATCATGAAATACACCGAATAATGTCTTTTAAATATGTAGTTTCCACATCTTCAAGGGTTAATAGAGAAATTTTTTATATGATTTTTCACATTTGGAATCATTGATGACATCTTTGATGAGGATTGTAATTCATTTCCAATGGAACAATTAATTTTATAAATCCTTTCAAGGGCTTAATGATAGACTTACAACATTGAATATCTTTACATATTCAGAGTTTGGACAGGGTTATGTAGTTTGTTTTGATTAATCATGATATGGTATCAGATGTATTCTCATATAGAGTGATCAGGTTATTGATTATGGCTCACAGAAGATATGGTTTCCTGAGAATAACTACAAATTGCATAACATGTAATTTTTTGTTTTAGTATATTCATTGAACAAATCGATTCATCAATATTTTTTATAAATTTATGATGTTTACAGAGCTTATTAATTTGAAACACGTTTTTGCACAATGAGATTTCAATCGAAGGCTAAAGAGTTGGATATAATATGCCCATTTGATGGACATTGACTTATCGTATACACTAAGCAAATAAAATTTGGTGTTGTATGTCACGACCCATCCTAGGGTCCTGTGACGTGACTACCCCAAGCCCACCTCCCATAGGCCAGGGGCTGGCGACTAGCACCAAGGCGTGATTCCCGACAAAAAGGGGAAGGCATTGCCTTTATAAAGTAAACAAACACAACAGAGAAAGCAATCAGAAGTAAACACTATGTATTAATGGGTACAAAAGCAGTGCAGAAAAGTAAGTGGGCCAGAATACAAACCTAAATTGAAAGTAAAGTACAACTGGAAATGATGTAGAACAACTTAAAGTAAAGCAGCAACGTTGAGTCGTCCACTAGAAGTCCCACCTGAAGGGTGGGTACAGATAGCCTCCTTAGCTCCTCGGGTCCAGCCGTCCGCTCTGTGTACGTCCCGCCTAGTGGTCCACCACTAGGTACTGACCTGCTCCACAAGCCTCAACCACGATCAACACTGTCCATCGTCTGCATCCAACACAACATAGTGTGGGCATAGCCCATGTAGGGGTGAGTATATGATACTCAGTAGGGACCCTAAGACCCCCGAAGGTCTCCCAAAATCCACAAAGGATAATCCACAAAGGAATGATACAATCACGAAGTAACATCCAACACTACTTGGGTATATTCCCATACATATACCTAAGTCATCAATTCCAGTTCGGCTCCAACATGTGAGCCCAAGTTTGATCACGTCCAAAAAGGATAGTATAACACAATCCACATAGGAAATCAGAACCCAATCCACATAGGAAAACAAGTCATTCATATCGAAGATAATGATTGAAAGTCAAGACTCAGCTCACACATGTGCACATCATTTGTAAAGCAAAAGGATATGATCAGATGTAGTTACTGATTCATCTAGATGGGACCCACGTAGGATACAAGTACTGTAGTTGTCGCCGCTGAACCCACGGAGGATTCCAGTATGGTTGTCGTCGTCATCGAACCCACAGAGGATTCCAGTACGATAGTCTTCACCGTCGAACCCACAGAGCATTCCAGTACGGTTATCGTCACTACCGAACTCACGGAGGATTTCAGTGCAGTCGTCGTCATCGAACCCATGGAGGATTCCAGTACAAAAGTCTTCTACATCGAACCCATAGAGGATTTCAGTATGGTTGTCGTCACTGCCTAACCCACGGAATATTTCAGTGCAGTCGTCGTCGTCGAACCCACGGAGGATTCCAGTACGAAATTCTTCACCGTCCAACCCACATAGGATTCCAGTACGGTATTCTTCATCGTCAAACACATGGAGGATTCCATTACGAAAGTCTTCATCGTCTAACCCACATAGGATTCCACTACGAAAGTCTTCATCGTCGAACCCACAGAGGGTTCCAGTACGGTTGTCATCGTCATCGCAGCCAGCTCTAGGGTTCCTGCACACAGCATGATCGTTTCTGGGAGGGTCCTCTCCACGATCCAAGGGGGTCGATACATCAACTGACATATATTTTGGAGATGATGTATCCCAAAGATCCGCCTCGTCGATAGGAACTCAACGTGACAGACGGCGCCTCAATCGGACGCCCGGTCTGAGAGTTAATGGCTTTTTTGTTCCAGGGGCCCAGTTGGTTTTTAAGTCAAAACCAACCCCACCGTACTTCAACTGTGTCCAAACCTCGAGAGGGGTAAGACAAAAGGTCTGTATCACTAAGAGGAATCCAACAAAGTTGACGGCACATCAATCGGACGTCCGGAGCTCAAGTTATAAGCGTTTCCGCTCTGAGGGCACGGTTGGTTCCGTGTTCGAACCCACCAGGCCATACAAAACATTCTCTGAAACCTTGAGTGTAATATAACGAAACGACTGTGTCGATCCAAGGATCTCTATGCAACTGACGGTGCGTCGATCAGAGGTCTGTATCCCAAGATATGGGAAAAAGACCGAAAGTGGTCTGAAAATGGGGGGGTCTGGGCCCAGTCCGACCCGGCCCAACCCCCACGGGGTCGACCCGACCCAGGTTCGGGTCTGACACGGTTGGGCGCGGCCCGGCCGGTTGGAACGCTGGCTCGGCGAGCGAGCCAAGTGGGGGACTCGGTCCCCCGCGGCCTTTGCGCTCCTCAAACGCGGCGAGCGCCGCGTCCTGCTCGGCAGGATCCCGCGCGGCCGCGGGATCTGGCCGACTTCCGTCGTGGCATCAGTTGCGGCGGTTCCTCCTAGCGGCGCTCCGGGGCACCGGCGACCCACGCCGCCAGTGATGTTCGTGGGCCACTGGTGTTTCTCCGGTGGTCCGTTTTCAATTCTCGTTTGCACCGGTGTTCATCTCGGGTCCCGTACTTTACTGTGAAGGCCTCAAATCACTGTTGCGGTCCTATTCCATCGTCGTCGTCAATCCGCCCACCAACAACAATCTGCGGAGGGTTTTCGGGTCGTTTTTGTTTGGCCCGCTCCCTCCTCTTTAGGCGTTATCAAATATCCAAGATTAGACTGGGTTTTATGAAGAACAAATAATCAATTTTATTTAAATAAAATTGAAGCAAACCATTCCACATAAGTTAAATTAACCCAAACCCCATACCTTGATGAAGTCGTTGAACGTGGTTGGTCACGGGAAAGGGACGTCGCGGAAGACGGCGTCGTGGAATGAGGATCGTCGATGTCACGGTACATGGCATCACGGTACACGGCGTCGTGGAGAAGAGGACCGTCGGTGTCATGGTACACGGCGTCGCGTCGTCGATCTCCGAGGAATCAGCGTAATTCGTCGTCCTTCATCGGAGGATGGTGTTCTTTGTTGGTTATGGTGTGTTCTTCGCATTCTTCAAGGAGGAAGATGAATAATCCCGGGCTTGAGCAATTCCTCCCCAACCTTCTCGAACAACGAATTAACCCTTAAATAAATAAGACTTTGTCTTATTTAATTAACACACACAAGCCAACATTCAATTCGAGAATCAAAATGAATTCTAGAATTTATTGCATTGACTAACTTAATTTAATTCATTAATTAAGAGAGTTGATGTGGTATTTAAAAGGGCTGCGGGTGAGTTACATATTAAATGCACGAGAGGGAGGTTAAAAGGGATTTTAAGGGGTGGGGCTCATGTGGGCCCCACTTCACTATTATCCAACCTAGTGGAGTTAAGATATTAGTGGGTCTCACTCCAACCACCAAGAATAGGTTCAAACTACCTAGAATAGAAGTAAAATCTATAGCACAATATTTTATTTTATTCTTTAGTTAACCCATTTAATAATAAACTCACCTGAGCAAACGCAACTCCGGAAAAGGTGGTATTAAGCAATTATCGGTGTTGCGGTTTCATTGGTGCCCCCGGATTTTGATTCCGAGCACCTGTTCAAAAGTTAGGAAAACCCGCTCGTTCGTTCACTGAACGTACCCGAGCTAAACTTTTGAAATTGATTCTTGGCACACCGGGCCTCCGAATCAGGTTCCGTCAGAAACTACGACCTTGTAAAATCACAAAGAAAATTTAGAAAAAATTTCCCTTGAATTTTACAGGTCTTTACATTACTCTCACCTCAGGGATTTACGCCCCCATAAAGATACATCATAAACTAGGGAAACAAATGTGGGTATTGTGCACGCATCTGAGCCTCCCACTCCCAAGTGCTCTCCTGGAGGTTCTCGTGCTTCCATCTGATGCGCAATAAAGGAATCGATCGCCCACGTAGGACCCACTCTTGTCGATCCTCGATCTCCACCGGGACTTCTGCAAAAGTTTCCCCATCTTCAATGATATGCGTCGGGTCGTGGAGTATGTGTATCTTCCTGCCCACTTCCTCTGTAACTTCCCTTTGTAACTTCCCTTGTAACTTCCTCTTTCTTTTCTATAAATGAAGGCCCTCTCCTCACCTTGACGGAAAAAGGGGGATTTCTGAATTTACATGGTATCAGAGGAGGTTTTTTGAAACCCAATCCCACCCTCCCTATTTTTTTCTCCCATCAACCATTAGGGTTTTTACCCGTCCGGGGGGCGGTGGCTCCCATCCATATAGTCGGCCGCCCCCCACCCCGCTGCTCCTCCGGCTCGCGCTCCTCCTGGGCATGACCCCTTCCCTGGTGGCTCTGTCCGGCGGCTCTCCACCGCTGCTCCGTCGAAAACGTCCCCTACTCCTACAGCTTCACGGCTTCTCCTCCTTGTGACGACTGGCCCCACCTCCCTCCGGCTTCCTATTGCGGTTCCCACAGCTTCCCTCCCTAGAAGTCTTTCTGACCTCCATGCGCGTCAGCCCGCGGCTCGCCTCTTCCCTCTGCGCGACGGACGCCAGATCCCCCAATCCCGGCGGAATCCCTCTGCGCGCTCCAACGGCTCTTTTTTTCTGGCGTTTCTCCCACACGCGACACACCAGCGGCCCTCCTTGTTGGCTTTGAGCTGTCCTCATCCGCTCTTGGACGACCTTGACCTTCTCTAGTCCTACATGAGCAGCTAATATTTCTTCTTTTCCGATAAGATAAATCTGGTCTCATCTCCTGGATGAACAACATTCTTTGCCTAATACAGTCAATCCCGACATGGATGATACTAATCCATACCAAGGATGAAGTCGTAAGGCCTCGACTCTACTACCAAAGGATCCAACCATTACTCTCACCTCCAAGGGTTGAGTCACACTGTCAGCATCAGTGTGTGGTCACTGGGTATCCTCCAGTAGGTATCTCAAAAGTGATGGTCAACTCAACAGTTTTAAACCAGAACCTCTCAGTAACCACACAAAGAGAGGACAAGAATGTAAATACCACAATGAAAGGTGTATTTTATTTCTGCAGCTCAAAGTAAAAAATACACAAAGCATCAAAAAACAAACATCAACAAAGCTAGAAGAAACATGAAACAACGTTTCCATGTCTGGACCTAGTCCCACTCCGGTCCATCTGCTCCCGGAGCTCCATGATCATAGGCCTCAGCTGCCTGAAGCTGAGTTCTTCCCTATCTACCTGTTCCCTACGGTCGGGGTGGTCTCCCAGGTGGTGGTGGTGGTAGGGCCTCAAAGAGTCATCCACCACCCACTACTCGGCCAACTCCTCTACCTCGCCCGCCTGCTCCCTGCGGACCGCCATGGTCTAACCTCTTCCTGGGAGGTCCCTCTACCGCCTACTTCTCATTTGAAGGACGAGTCGGGTAGTCTCGAGCCATGTGACCCTGCCCGCTACATGCGTAGCATTGCCTGCTCCTCATGTAGTTGGATCTCCTTCGAGTTCCCCGCACAACCGAATCTTCACCCTGAGATTTCCCATCTGATGGTCTGGCCCATTCAGACCTTTGCGTCACCTGTCTACTGCCAGCTGCAGAAGACTCCACTACGAGTAGTCCTGCAGAGGGTCCTGACGCTGGTGCCTACTCAGTGAGAAAACTCTCCACGAGAAGGGCTCTCTCCAACACCTCTTCCTATGTGGGAATGTTGAGGGAGATCATCGAAGCCCTGAACTAATGCCTTAGTCCCTGCTCAAAGGTCTGGGACAAGAAGAACGGGTCCCGTACCATATATGTGGAGTAGCGTGAGAGATCAGTAAACATCATCGAGTACTTGGCCACGATCATGCTGCCCTGTCGCAACTGTAGTAACTCCTGAATGCGCACCACACGTAGGGTGGCTGGGACGAACTCAGAGCGGAAGAGGCTCTCAAAGTCTGTCTAGAGGAGAGATGCCTCGTCATACACCTAGAGCAAAAATCTCCACCATATTCCTACTGCCGCGTGTAGGAGGCTCGCTACAGGGATCAGCATAAGGTCATCTTGTGTCCCCACTAACCCGAAGACTCATACAACCGCCTCTAGCCAATCCTCGGCTTCCTGAGGGTCCGTCTCCCCGTGGAACCTGGGCGGTCTCTAATGATAAAACATGTGCAGTTCACTAAGGTGACGTGAACTCCCAACGGTTGGGGTTGGTAGCATCGGTGGCTCGGCGGGTAGAGGTACTGCCGGTGCCTCCGCTGAAAAAGGGCCCTGCACCGAGGCCTCTTTGCTCGGTGGGCTGTCATCTCGCACAAAGATCGAAACCCTAGCTGGATGTCGTGGTGGGGCCATCATGAAAAGAAATAGGTGCACCACAGTCAAAATAGTATACCTGGTGAGCTGACACAAAGTAATCACAGAGAAAACTTTTGAAACACACATGCAATCAATGTTTTCGTTCATTGAGTCGGAAATCAGAAGTCAGGGTCCTGGTGTACGGATACGTCGGCCGCCGCACCAACACTGGACTCCCTGGACTGATAACCACACTCAATATGCTTAACACTATTGCTTCACATAGAAGAAAGGACATATTCTTGAGTTCTGCGGTAGAACCGAACTCCTCTGATACCAATTTGTCACGACCCGTCCTCGGGTCCCATGCCGTGATGACCCCAAGCCCGCCTCCCATAGGCCAGGGGCTAGCGACTAGCACCAATGTGTGATTCCCAACAAAAAGGGCAAGGCATTGCCTTTATAAAGTAAAAAAACACCACAGAGCAAGCAAGTAGAAGAAAACACTATGTATTATTGGGTACAAAAGTAGTGCGAAAAAGTAAGTTCGCCAGAATACAAACCCAAACTGAAAGTGAAGTACAACTATAAAGGAAGTACAACAATTGAAATTAAAGCAGCAACGTCGAGTCATCCACTAGAAGTCCCACCTAAAGGGTGGGTACAGATAGCCTCCTCAGCTCCTCGAGTCCAGCCATCCGCTCTGTGTACTTCCCGCCCAGTGGTCCAACTCCACGTACAGACCTGCTCCACAAGCCTCAACCACAATCAGCGTTGTCCGCCGTCTGCATCAAACACAACGTAGTGCGGGCATAGCCCGTGCAGGGGTGCGTATACGCTACTCAGTAGGGACCCCGAGACCCCCGAAGGTCTCCCAGAATCCACAAAGTACAATCCACAAAGAGAAAATACAATCACGAAATAACATCCAACACTACTTAGGTATATTCCCATACATATACCTAAGTCGTCAATTCCAGTTAGGATCCAAAATTCGAGCCCAAGTTAGATCACGTCCACAATGGATTTTACAACACAATATACACGGGAAAGCACCACCCAATCCATATAGCAAAACAGGTCGGTCATATCGAAGATAATGATTTAAAGTCAAGACTCATCTTTCACAGGTACACATCATTTGTAAATAAAAAGTAGATGATCATATATAGTTACTGATTCGTCTAGCTGGGACCCGTGTAGGATATAAGTATTGTAGTCCTCAGCGCCGAACCCACGAAGGATTCCAGAATAGTTGTCATCTTCGTCGAACCCACTGAGGATTCCAGTACGATAGTCTTCACCGCCGAACCCACAGAGGATTCCAGTACGGTTGTCGTCACTGCTGAACCCACGGAGGATTTCAGTGTAGTCGTCATTGTCGAACCCAAGGATGATTCCAGTAAAAAAGTCTTCACCATCGAACCCATATAGGATTTCAGTACGGTTTTCGTCACTGCCGAACCCACGGAGGATTTCAGTGCAGTCGTCATCGTCGAACCGACGGAGGATTCCAGTATGAATGTCTTCACCATCGAACCCACATAGGAATCCAGTATGGTAGTCTTCATCGTCAAACCCAGAGAGGATTCCAGTACGAATGTCTTCATCGTCGACCCCACGGAGGATTCCAGTACGAAAGTCTTCATCGTCGAACCCACAGAGGATTCCAGTACGGTTGCCATCGTCGTCGCAGCCAGCTCTAGGGTTCCCGCACACAACATGCTCGTTTCTAGGAGGGTCCGCTCCACGATCCAAGGGGTTCGATACATCAACTGAAAAATAGTCCTTAGTTGATGTATCCCAATATTCCGCCTCGTTGATATGAACTCAACGTGACAGACGGCGCGTCAATCGGACGCCCGGTCTGAGAGTTAATGGCTTTTTCGTTCCAAGGGCCCGGTTGGTTTTTAAGTCAAAACCAACCTGACCATACTCCAACTGCATCCAAACCTTGAGTGGGGTAATCCAAAAGGTATGTCTCACTTAGATGAATCCAACAAAGTCGACGGTACATCAATCGGACGTCTGGAGCTCAATTTATAAGCGTTTCCGCTCTGAGGGCCTGGTTGGTTTCGTGTTCGAACCAACTAGGTCGTACCCAATGTTCCCCGAAACCTTGAGTGTAATATAACAAAACGACCGCCTTGATCCAAGTATCGCTACGCAACTGACAAAGCATCGATCAAGGGTCCTTAGCCCAAGATATGGGAAAAAGACCGCAATTGATCCGAAAATGGGGGGTCTGGGCCCGGTCCGACCCGACCCTACCCCCCTGGGTCGGACCGACCCAGGTCCATGTCCGACCTGGCTAGGCGCGGCCTGGCCCGGCTGGGCGCGACCCGGTCTGGTCCGCGCAACCCAGCTCGGCCCGCCAGGGTGGTACGCTGGTTCATCCAGCGAGTCGAGCGGGGGAGGTGGTCCCCCACAGCCTTTGCGCTCTGCGGACGCGGCAGGCGCCGCGTCCTGCTCAGCCGGATCCCGCGCGGCCGCAGGAATCGGCCACCTGGCGCCGCGGCTGAAGCCGCGGCGGTTCCTCCTGGAGGCACGCCAGAGCGCCAGCAACCCGCGCCGCTTGTAATGTTCGCGGGCCACCGGTGTTGCTCTGGTGGTCCGTTTTCAATTCCGTCTATGTCGGTGTTCATCTCGGGTCCCATACTTTTCTGTGAAGGCCTCAAATCAGTTTTTCGGTCCCGTTCCATCATCGTCGTCAATCTGCACACCACCAATCTGTGGAGGGTTTTTGGGCCGTGTTTGTTCAGATCGCGCCCTCTACGTTAGGCGTTATCAAATATCCAAGATTGACAGGGTTTTATGAAGAACGAATAATCAATTTAATTTAAATAAAATTGAAGCAAACCATTCCACATAAGCTAAATTAAGACAAACCCCCTACCTCGATGAAGTCGTCGAATGAGGTTGGTCGCAGGAAAGGGACGTCACGGAAGACGGCGTCGCCGAAGGAGGATCGTAAGCGTCGTGGTACACTGCGTCATGGAGTAGAGGACAGTCGGTGTCGCGGTACACGGCATCGCATTGTCGATCTTCGAGGAATCAGTGCTATTCATCGCCCTTCGTTGGAGGTCTGCGTTCTTCGTTGGTGACGGTGTGTTCTTCGCGTTCTTCAAGGAGGAAGATGAAGAATCCTAGGCCTGAGAAATTCCTCTCCAACCTTCTCGCACAACGAATTAACCCTTAAATAAAAAAGACTTTGTATTATTTAATTAACACACACGAGCCAAAATTCAATTAAAAATTCAAAATGAATTCCAAAATTGATTACATTGACAAACTTAACTGAATTCATTAATTAAGAGAGTTGGCTTGGTATTTAAAAGGGGTGCGGGTGAGTTACATATTAAATGCACGAGAGGGAGGTTAAAAGGGATTTGAAGGGGTGGGGCTCGTGTGGTCCCCACTTCACTATTATCCTACCTAGTGGAGTTAGGATATTAGTGGGTCCCACTCCAACCAACAATCATAGCTTCTAACTACCTTGAATAGAAATAAAATTTTTAGCACTATATTATATTTTATTCTTTAGTTAGCCCATGTAATTAATAACCTCACCCGAGCAAACGAAACTCTGGAAAAAGTGTTCTTAAGAAATTACCAGCGTTGCGGTTTCATTGGTGCCCTCGGATTTCGATTCCGAGTAATGGTTCAAAAGTTAGGAAACCCCACTCATTCATTCACTGAACGTACCCGAGCTAAACTTTGGAAATTGATTCCGGACACACCGGGCCTCGGAATCAGGTGCCATCAGAAACCGCGACCTTGTAAAATCCCAAAGAAAATTAAGAAAAAATTTCCCTTGAATTTTACAGGTCTTTAAATTGTATTAATTAAAAGGTAATTCATATAATCATTTTAATAAATAAGATTCAAATTAGTAATAGGTGATGTCAGTTATAATATACATTCACCAAGATTGTGCCGACTAGGGTGATGTCATAGTTTCCTTCTTGGTTTAATTTGTTTCTAATTTGGTTCATCTTTTCAAATAGGCTCAGATATATGATCTTCAATTTGTTTCTTTTAGGTCAAAACTCAATGGTGAAGAGTCTATTATAGTATAGAATTTGGATGGGAGTTCAGTTTTGTGCTTTAAAGATCGAATCATGGTACATTTTTCTTATTAAGAATATATTATCATAGCATACAACCATTTTAAATGATTTTTTCATCCATGCATTCAGAATATTTATAGGGCTATGAAAGCACATTTTTTGAGTTTGCATGAAAAGGGAAATTATTGAGTATGTTTTGAGATTTATAACTTGTTATGAGGTCATTATATAACACCAATAGCCAGTGGTAATGTTTCAGTCTTTAATGATTCCCATATTGAAGTGGGAGAAGTTATCCTTGGATTCTATGACAATTGTTTTGAAGGATGTTTATAAATAACAATTCCATATGGGAAATTGTGGATCGACTCATGATGTAAACTCATTTAATACATGTTTATTAATATCCTTTGGTGGTGAAATTTCACAAAATCAATATGTGAGAAGGTTTAAAGTAGTATGGAATTCCAGAATCAGTTGTATCTGACCAAGAACCTATGTTTACATATCATTTTTAAAAATACATACAGTAAGACCTTGGGATGTAATTGAATATGTGAATGGTGTATAATCCACAAATGGATAGAAATATGAAAGGAATATACATGCATTGGATGACATGATTTGGGCTTGTGTAATATATTTCCGTGTCTTGTGAGTGGAACTCTTGAAATTAGTGGAGTTATCATACAACATATGTTATCTAGCATAGATAAAAGTGGATCCCTTTGAGGTGGTGTATGGATTTCCATGTCATTTTCCATGTTGTTGGGTGAAAAAGGAATGATTATACTAGTTATACAAAGCCTTGTAAATGACATAATGGAAAGTATTTAGTTGATCAGAAGGATAATGGAGATGCCTCAATGTCATAAAAAATTATATACAGATCAGTGTTGATGATTTTTTTTTAATTGAGGTGTGTGATTATATGTTTTTTAGAATTTATCCATGGATTAGGAATCATCATTCTGGTAATTAGGTCATGTTATATCCTCAATACATAGGCTATTTTGAGATACTTGAGGAAGATAGTGTGGTGGAATATCAGTAAGATTACCCATTATGGTTCGGTTCATAATATAATGTGTTTCTTGTGTCTCAGTTGAAATAGTATGAACATGATCCTTAACAAGAGATTCAATGGGATCATGATCAACTAGAGAAAGATTCTATGTTGGTTGTGTACTGGTACAAATTGAAGATAGGAAAGATAAAATATCACACGGGAAAAGAATTGGTCTAGTGCGTGTTTTAAGGAAACATGGTCAAAATCTGGAGGAATCATGGGATCTTAAAAATGAGATTTTGGGGTAGTGGACAAAAATCTTCTTGGAAAACAATGGGTTTATTATTTCTAGGTATGGAAATAATAATGTTAAAGATATAGTATCACCCCAGGATTTAGGTATATGACCCTTTAAATAAGTATTTTTTTTATATATGATGATTGTAATATGTTTCAGGGGGTTCATAGTAGTTTTCCAATGTTTTAGAGGATTTTATAGAGTTCAAAAATTAGAGCATGGTTAGTAAAAACCATGCACCACACCTAAGAAACCATACAGCTAATGTGGAATGATATATATTATCACCACGTGGTTTGTGCGTGGTTTAACCAAAACAGAAGATGACTATGGAAACTGTTCAGTTTCAAATTATTGGGAAATGCCCCACTAGTGTGAATTTTGTCTAAACATGTGATCTAACCATTTTATGGGTGGTTTAAGGTAGTATCAACCACATGGCTAGTGCATAGTTTTCCAAAATGTGTTGTCTATCGTGTGATGTAGAGTTAGACTTCCAAAATTAGTGGGTCTAATTCAATTCAATTCATTTAATACTCAAATTTCTCCAAATTATTCCATTACACGAATTCCTTTTTCTACCATGGTGTGAGACACAATTCCCTTCAATCTAAGAGTGATATGTAGGAGAGTTAAACACTATTGGAGATCCTGATTTGATAATAAGCCAATATTATTGGATGTTCTTCAATGATCCCTTTCCCATCTCATTCTCAAAACAATATATCTAATTTTACATTAATAGATCTGTGTTTGATGATGGGAACAATGATTTTTTTGGTAAGATATTGGGATTTAAAGGTTGTTTTTATTGGATTCTCGTAAATAGTTGTTTTATTATTCACTTTTACAACAGTTTTTGAGGTAGGTAGCTTCACCCTCAATTCCACATGATAAGATATTCATGTTTTACAATAATATAAACTTTTTTCTTTGAATGATTATGAAATATTTGGGTTATTATTATTATAATCATATTTAGTGAGTCTTTTTTATGTAGGGTGGTTTTTTGGAATACCCACTTTGATGATAATTTGGAAATTATGAATTAAAAATTATGGATATGTTTCTATTCAGGGGAAATGGTGGTAGAAATTTTTTAAATGAATAATGGTTTTATGTGAAATATATGGGAATATGTTTTTCCCTATACTTTGGTGTGTGTTCATGTTGCATTTTATAGGACCTTCTTGAAATAATACATGATTCTCAATTCTAATAGGGTAATGGAACATGGGATTTGTCACCGAGTAATTACCTGGTGGACAGATGAGAGACCAATGTTGAGTATGGAACAATCACCTAGGCCTGAATATTTGGATATGTGGAATCCTGAAATGGGTAATCCAAATGATATTTTAGAAATATTTTAGAATATTTTTTTGATTTATTTCTATTGAAAACTATTTTTCATATGACATAAACCATTCTTAATTATTTTAAAATTGTGTATATATATATATATATATATTATTAATTGTTTTCCTAGTGTAGTGAGTTGGGAAGTCACTTGTGAAATAATGTTGAGTATAAACTCACCCCCTTAAAGTGTAATGCAGTACATGTTAATATTTCATCAATCAAGACGAAAATAAAGGTAAGGTTTCTTGGTTAATTAGTGATTCATCTTAGTACCTTGGGAGTATCTTATCGATTAGAAACTTGGAGAAGGTTGGGAGTGACTGGTTTGAGGTTGTCGGTGTCTATGGGTTTTTTGTCGTCAGTTTTCCGTGGATATTTTCATTTGGTTCTTCTTGTACTCTGATATGGTTGTTGGTTTAATGTCATTTTTCTCAAGGTGTACTTCGTACTCATGCATCATTTAGATGATTTTTTTCATGGTTATCTTGTTTTGGATGTTTTATCTTCAAAGTCCAATTTTTACCAGAATTTGTTAAAAAAACCTTGGCATTTATTTCCATCCTTTTGTGTCTTGGGTATGTCACTAAAGGCATAGTAATCTCCCACCACCTATTCCCATGACAATGGATGACATGTGAGATGGTACAATACCAGTGTGATTATTTTTGTAATTTGATATATTTGGATAAAAATATATGGTTTTAAGGTTATTATCCTGCAAATTTGAATCTAATTTATGAAATAGTTAATAAATTAATCCATATATCATATTAAAAATATACATGATGTATTCATTTAATCTAGATTATAAACCAAGTAATATTAATGTGTGACTCTTATGACATCTATAATTTTAATTAATATTTACTCGGATTTTACCAGGATAAATAGTGTACATTCTTTCTAATAAGTGAAAACCCTCAATTTTCTTTAAAATTGTTAAAATTTCAAACATAGATTAACCATTTACATTTTTGTTAATTCTAATTCCATTTATTATTATTTTTATAAATATTTTTGTTTGATGATTTATCCTCTAATTGAATCCAAGTATATTTGAAATCAATTTTTATCAAAACATATTTGATTTTTTTTAAATGTACATTCTTGAACATTTTTTAAACTTATGATATCTCGATTGTGATATGAGTTTTAATTATTTTCATACGAATATTACATGATGACCTAAAAATATTGTAAATTTTTTTCACTAGTTTATCAATTCCAATACATTGTTATAAATATTATCATGTTTGGAATTATAGGATAGCATCTTACTTTTTACCCTACATATGAAAATTTACTATGCTACCTTGATTCGGTTTAAATCATTCGATAAATAACCCATTATAACTCCCATGGTAATGAAAATTATTATCTATAATGGAATTTTTGGGAATTTAATCAATCTATCTCTCCTAGAGAAATAATTTCATTGTACAATTTTTTTCATGAATTTAATTTCAACATAAATATATTTTTAATTATTTATTATATATTTAAGACTAAAAATATGTTCTTTATGTATATCTTTAAAATTATGAAAAACTCTATAATTTTATTATACGTTGTTATTTTTTGGAAACTTTTGGTCATTTTTAAAATTTAGTGAAATTTATTTATTTTAAATGTAATTGAGATACTTAAATAACCTTTTTTGATGTAATCTCTTGAGGAACTAATACAATGATTGGATTGAAAATTAAATATATTAACACAAAACTAAATAATAATAATAATAATAATAATGTTATTAATATACATAGAAATATATTTTTCTTCTATTGAATTGTTTTATTAATAATTTATATATAATTATACAATGAATAATGTTTTTATCTGTGTATATATATATATATATGGGAGTAATGATACTTTAAATATAAATTTCTTTATTACATAAAAACATTTGTTTTATAATTTTGATAATTCTGTTATATGACTACTTTTTTGATTCAAAGAAGGTTGACGAGAATAATTTTCATGGAAATATATAATTAGTTCTTCCCGATCATGATCACCCATTTAATGTGGCCAATTCCAAAAAATGGATTTTGTACAGACCTTATGCAAACAAAAAACATTAATTCCAACTAGTCACAAGTATATTATCTTATGACTTTAACATATTGAGAGTGGCTATTTTTAGTAAGTTTAATAATGGACATGAGATGTTCTACTGGAACTCACCTTGATATGATTTAAAATAATTATTGAGTTCATACTATTATGTTACTGCAACCTACTATAATCAATTTTTTGATAGTTATTGTTAAGAGAAGTACTACTAAGTGTGATTAATTTCTATTACTATGTATGGTGGTTGTGTATAAAAGTAAAAAAATGAATTTTTCTGTATAAATTATTAATTGAAATAAATCACATTAAATTATAAAATATTGACCTCATTATAAATTGGTAAATCTTATAAGTATGAGATAAATTTAGAAAATATTTACTTCAACATAGTATACCACGAACAATGTCATATCATGTCATATCTTTTGATAATATAAATATATTTGACTTCATAATATCATTAAAAATGATAAAAATTATAATGTCCCTAACCTAGATACCCAAATAAAACTAGAGAAGTGTTCAGCATGATCATATAACTGCTCCCTGAACTTGAAGGTATAAAAACAATAATTTCGGGTCTCAATGCTCAAATGGGAAGTGATTTACCCCTCGGAATTCATTAACTAAAATTAACTGAAAATATTAATATACAAGAAGCATTTAATTCCATGTAAATACATATTCTATGATTAATTCAACAACACAATGTATGACTTTTATATATATAGCTATATGAAAACAATAATCTCTGTTATACAACACCAACAATAAGTGGAACATTGTTTATACTTACATTTACCAGACTCAAAAAAGAACAAGTCATCTAGAAAACATTCTATAACTATATGTACTTGTCAAAGAGACTATGGAACTACATGACCACAAAAATTCACATGCATTATATAAGCATATAATACTGCATAGTAAATAACCACGACTCAAACACATGTGGAATATAATGAACTATATTATTTAGATCTAGCCACTCGCTTACTTATGTATACAAAAATAACATCATTACAAAAATTATCAATTAGATAATGAAGGAATATGTAATGAATCTTTTAAACAGATAATAACAACTGTAAATTATAATTCCCTCTATAAGGATGGATAATAACATTGGTCACCTTCATTGGCTCTAGCATGATATTGGTATTATTTTTAGGGAAGGTAGATTTTGTCTGTTTCTTCCTCTAGAAAACATTTCATACTAGTGTAGGAGCATAATCACGTCTTAGTGAAAGGTGAAGTTGTACAAAATAGTTATGGCCCTAGAATATCCTATAGAATGGGGAATGGGGTTTAATTTGTCAATATACAATAACCCATCCCATGTAATGAACCCTCATATGAAATTATAAAAATACTACTTATAATATAATAGATACAACTATAATAAAAAACATAATCATAAAAATTGAATCCAAGAATAAGGAAAAATATGGCAGTTATTCAAGAACATTCAATAATAACTCAACATGGTTCTTCGTAATATGTTTTAGTCATGATAAATATGCATTCTATACATTCTCATTATTTCTATGCAAGAAATCAAATCAACTAGGTATTGATCCTTATGATACCAAATGATCTCCATAATAATGAAAAAGACATTAGGAATAAATTTTTCAACACTAATAGGTACAAACACAAAAGTGCAATCGTGATAGGAGTCATGAAATACAATTTCTCTTCAATTGACTATGAATTCATGTTATACCACACTTATAATATAAAATAATTTTGGGTTTAGGAGTTAGGAAAAATCAATCCAAAGTATCTAAAATTATTACAAGTGTAGTAACTAGTGTTCACTAGATATTTATTTGGGTAAAGGGAAAGTGTTGTATAGTTCATAGTCCTTGTAATCCTGTATTAATTTTATTTTAAAATAATGTCCATGTATTGAATTTACGTGGTACATACGAACAAAATATTATGTTCTATTCTAATTATATTTTCATATTTAGAAACCATTTCAGGAAAACATGTTATTATATTAAATATTAAACAGTATTAATAATTTTACATTAAAACCAAAACATAGTAAGACTAAAGTAACAAATATGTTTTCAAGAAAAATTAATTCAATAAAACAATGATGAAATTTGAAGGTTTTGTATAAAAAAAATACAATATAAAAAATTATAAAGTGAATAAAAATAGAGTCTCCATGAAATCAAGTTTCTTTAATCAGTATAAGTTTATATCATATAATTGTGTATTATAGAGGAAAAAATAGAAGGTAAGGTCCTCTTTAATAACATACTAATGAAATAAAAAATGACGGGTTCTCATTTTCAAAAATTCATTTACCAATTTATCATTTTTTGTTATAAACCAATAAACATAAATCCAATTTCCATTGAAAATATTCATGGTTATGAGAGGAAAACATTAAGGTATCATTTGAAGTACGACCCACATAAAAGAGTTAAACTAGTAACTTATTACATGTAATTTTTTCAATCATATTCTTACATAAATGAAATATTAAACAAATAATAAATTGGTTTTAGATTACAATTCCTTAGAAAATTCATAGAACTTAAGTAAAAATACTATCTATAAAAGTTTATTTAGGATCATGTATTCTATTTATTGTTTAATTTTAACTAAATAAACCAAAATACGTTGTTAAGGCATGTAAATTTAGAAACAGATATGTATTTCATGACTAAATATACTAATGGGGATAAAAAAATTTAAAAAATACAAATAATTATTAATTCCAAAATTAAAAATTATCAATAATTTAAATAAAAATTTATAACCCAAACTGGTAAGTGTAATTATGTTCCAAATATAAAAGATATGATTTGATTGAAAATCTATTTAGATGAATAAGAAATGTATTCACCAAAATCCATTGATTCATTTCATTATAAATAATGCATAATTCTATTTATTATCTTAAAAATAATAGAATTAAATGAATCCAATGTAATTACCTATAATTCCTATAAGATTCAAAACCAAATACCCTTCACCAAGAATTTTCATGTACTACCCTACACTCTAACAGCTCCATATAACCACCTGAAAGTAACAAATCACAATGTAAAATTATTTACATGAAATTGGTACGAATTATTATATTTTAAAAAAAGTGAATAATAGAAACAACATAGAGAGAAAAAATTAATATCATTATAATAATATATTGACCGAAATCCATAATTTAATATGAGAGAAGGATTCTAACATATAATCATCAAATCATGAAAACCCCTAATAAAATTCCTACGAATGAGTTTATGAATCACTCACCCACATATTATTTAACAAATGAAAGGAATATAGAAGGAATATGAGTATATTTTTCCAAAACATTGTGGAAGTTTCTAATCATGATATCTATTTTAATTAATGAATGTAGAGGGGGTGTGAAATTATTGGTGTAATGGTGGTGAGGTAATTATCTACCATGGATGTTTTCTAAAAGAGTATATAAACGCCCTTGAATCAAGAGGTGTGAAGGAGGGAAGAGATTGGCTCAAAGAGATCATGTAAGTGTCTCGCAATGGGCCACAAATTTACTTTTTAATGATAATAGAATTGGATAGATTTATTTCTAAAGAGAGAACATAGTTTCCCTTAATTTAATGGAAAGGTGACTTAAGACTAATGGGTAACTTGTATAATGTCATATGATAACTTGTGGAACCCTTAGTTACCTATGTACACTTTCCAGTATGGTGTGTCTCAAAAGTACACCAATTGGGTACACATTGAAACCTTCAGTCTTAAGACTCCAGGTTCCACCACAAAAAAACCTCCCAAAACATGTCAAATAAATAAATTTTTGTGTGGATCCTTCCCACAACACATTTTTATGTTTTTATAACTATAATATTAATATTTTATTCTTTATAAAATGGTTAAATAAATTTTTATATTATTCATTTCTAGAAAAATATTATTTTAATTTTGAATTATTCATTATTTTATTTTGCTATTAATTTTTCTGTGAATTATGAAATTAATTTTTAGATAAGTCATTTTTAGTTTTATCTATGTATAGAATCATATATTGATTCATATTAAGTCTGAATATTGAATTATAATATGTTTAACATATGTATTCTATGACATGTAAATTATTTATTATACATTTTTTATATAATACAAATTTATTGTATCATGTGTGTAGGTTGGAGAAAATCCCTCAAGTGGGGGGGATTTAGTTTCTATAAATAATTCTATTAAAATTTGTTCATTAAAATAACATCCCCTATTAAAATAATATCAATGTAATTTTGTATTAAATTTATAAAAACCCTGAATATTCAATTAGAAACCTAGAAGATTGATTAGTTCTCAGGTTTACCAATATGATGATTAGTCAAACTTATGAAACTAATCTATAGATTCAAAACCGATATAAACACTTGCTAAACTAACAATAAATGTTTAGTTTATCTTAATGTTAATAATTCATTTCAGATTAAAACACAAGACAAAAAACATAGTGGTAAAAACAAGAGGTTTGGTCTCAAGCTGAGAATTAGTCCCCTCCACTTAGTGATCACCTTCCACCAAGAAGATTACATTAATAAACTTTTGATCCACACCATGGATCTGGTTTTACAACAGCACATAGGCTTTTCTAGGTCACTCATGACCTCTACCACAGTTATTCATGGGAAAACTATCAAGTATATCACACAGGATCTCTTCCACAATTATATGTGTCATACAAGAGTAGAAAGGGATTTAGTTTGAGGATATTTTAGTATTCATTAGTTATACTCAGGAGATAGTGTGTGTGACACAAATAGATATACACACTTCTCAAAAATTAAACCAAATGTCACAATAGAGTTATTAAAGAAGAACTAGGTTTATAAATATCTTTGTGTTGTGCACTACATCCCTATACTCAATGGATGTTGAGAGAATGATATTCAAGTCCTCTTCTAGGAGTTGTCTCCAAAAAATAGTATCGTAGTATATATAATCTATCTTCCAGGTGAAAAAAGGTTTAGCTCTTCTATGTGATGATGTTCAGTGATCTTTTGTAGGTTGTTTTTTGTAAAGATTCTTGTGAGCTCAAGCTTCATTTTTCTCTCATTCCAAAATATTTCATATTCCCATAGTCTATCCCTTTTGTTTTTACAGTGTTTTTTTGAGAGACTCTTTATGGTTGATCTTGTAATCTTTTTATACATCATATTCCACTAGGAAAGAAGATCTCCCCATGTGCATGTACCTCTTAATGTATATAGATAATCCTACAGCAAACATTAAATGATGTCAAAAAAATTAATTTGTCTAAATATGATAGAAATAAATATATTTGAATAAATAAATTTCTAACATTTATATGTGACTATTATTGAGTCGTTTTCAACGGTCTTTTATCTTCGATCTGTTATCATTGGTGTGTCAACAATGGTTTGTTATCTTAATTTTTTAATCTTCAGTCTGTCATATTCAGTTTTTCATCTTCAGTTTTTCATCACCAGTCCATCATCATCAGTCTATCTTCTCTGGTCTTTCATCTTCAGTCTGTCAAACATCAGTGTGTCGAACATCGGTCTATCAAACATCGGTCTGTCAAACATCAGTGTGTGGAAAATCAGTGTGTCGAACATCGGTGTGTCGAACATTGGTGTGTCAAACATTGGTGTGTCAATCATCGGTGTGTGGAACATCGGTGTTTTGAACATCGGTGTGTCGAACAGGGGTGTGTCAAACATGGGTGGGACGAACATCGGTGTGTCAAAAAAACTATCTGTGCTAGAGACTCTAAAAATCTCATCAAGTGTCTATTATATACGAAATAAAAGATGTAAAAATTCACTTGTAAACATATTGTTTTATACATATATAGGTTCTTGACTTATTGATGTATATAGTTCTGTATGACATAATTTATTTACTTATAGATAATAAATGGTATGACATAGTAGAATCTGAAGATAGAAATTATTTTTTATTATGAAAACTACTATATCATAAAGTGTCCAAAACTCTCCGCCTTTTTGATGATCACAAATTATGGCATACATGAAAATATAAAGAATAGGTATAGTTGGACATAGCATGCTGCACAGAATGAGATTATTCAATATAACTAAATCCTTCCCTTGTTTTAGTTTTTAAAAACATACATCCACCTCAATAAATGGATAATTATGAGTACATTCTATGTGACCTATATGAGAAATTCTCCCCCTTAGATAATTAATATATGACTCTTTCCTTTTCTGCCCCTTTTGGGATTTTTCCGAAAAAGAAAATAAGATAGTAAGAGGAGAAATACCATAAAATAAAGAAACCATAAATATTTCCTTTAAGAAGAAAAAGAGTACATGACAAACAAATGAAAAAATCCCTATCAAATAGGAAATCTACCACTAAGTGTTTGGCTGTTGAGGGGATTTTCCTTTTTCTGATGGATTTGTAGGAGGAAGAGAAGGTGTGGGAGTGGAAGAGGGATGAGGCAGTCTGACGATAACACCGAGCAAGGCATCACTTTTAGGTACATTGGTGGAAAGTCTAAGCCTTCTTTCTGACAACACTCAACTGGGAGATTTCTCTGTAATGATCAGTTGAATCTAGGAAAGAGCCTGAGAAATAGTCATTGGAGCAGGAGGCCAAGAGGTAGTACCCATGGAAGTAGGATGAGTAACCACAATTTCTTTAACTTGAACATGTATATATGGGTTTAGGAGGCTGATGAAATCATTGATGATTTCAACACCATATTTCTTGGATTTTTCGAAGTCATCATTATTATCCATAAATTTATTCAGAAAAGGGGTAAACTCCTCCAATTGTGTTACTTGATTCTTTAATTCTTTTGTGACTATATGTATTCTAAGATTTTCTGCTGGAAACATTAAGTTATTGATGAGATCATTCTTGGTATAAGTCTTATTAAAGTACTTATTGACTTTCTCTCTAATCTCTTTCTGACAAGCTAAGGATTCATTTGAGCACTACCTTACCATATTGTACACAAGTTCTATATTTCGATGGAATTTTAAAGAGTTTATTTATCTGAAACACTCTAATGATTTTGTAGTTCCTCTATCATCACAACATTTATAGATTCCAAATCGGTAATATCCCTTCTTCTAGTCATAGATCTGGAAGGAATAGTAATCACTTTTCCAAGCTCTTCTTTCAATTTCATCAGGTCTACACTTACTAGATGTGTCTCCAAGTACATATGAACATCCAGTACACCAATAAATGTGTTCTTGAAATGAGTGGATAGAGAATTTAACTCATTTATCATCTTACTGACTTCTTCTCTTTGTATTTTATTATGTCTAATAATGGTTTCTGGTATGGTAATGAGATTTGGTTGAATCTCCTGGATCACTATCCTTGCAATCTTTGTTGCATCTGCATCTGAAATACCTATTGAAGTGGAGGGTTCACTTTTGGATCCAACTGAGGGTTTCAATAACTCAAATATATCATTTTTGAATTACTACAAATCCTCTATAGTGACATAGTCACAAGGCACTATTTATGATACTGGCTCTACTACTGGAGATGCAACTAGTGGTACAGGTTCTGCTTCACCTTGGGCTTGTGGAGCAGGAGGAGGAGGCACCCCCTCTTCATCTGAGTCATATTCCAACCAAAAAAGAATGTATCCTGGATCATCATTCCATTCTCTAGTATGGGTCTACTCACTTGGATCAACATTATCTATCATGATCCTTCTTCTCTGAGGCTCAGGAACAACATCATCTTCATCGACTTCTTCATTCAGTCCTCTATCCATAATAATATTCATGGGTACAAGAACCCACAGAACTTTAGGTTCTTCATGAGCTCCACCCACTTCAACTTCTCCAGGTACTTCATAAATTTGAGGCACTTGATCCTCAGCTTCTTCCTCATGGAAACTAGTTATATGTTAATTTAATTCCTGAATGATATCTTGATTTTCAGCAATCATATGGGGTGATATGTCCTCATGACTATCATCTCTATGATCAACGTCTTCCTGTTCAACAGGCTTAGAACCATTACCAGCTACATGTAATGATTCCTCACTGGATTGGTCAACTACATGTTGTCACAATTTCAAAGAATCACTTACATGCTCATCATTTCCTCCTTCATCACCATCATCATCATCGGTCTCCTCATCTGATTTACATATATCCTTCAACTCCAGTAATCTTGGTCTCTTCCACAACCTCGTCGCCTAAAAATGATTCTCTTGAGGGTAAGAACAGTGGTGGACTAGAAGGTCTATAAGACATTTCATTAGGGCCTTCAGAAATATTATGATCACTCGTATCATTGAAAGGAGATATGTCTTCCCTTGTCAATTCAAACTCAGCTTCCTCTCCAGAATATACAGGTTCTTCTCCTAGTTTCAGACATAGATCAGTTGGATCCTTTAGTCTAGTCATATTGTCAACTGGATTGAAATCCTCATACAGACTTTCTTCATCACCTACCCATCATTTCATATATGGGTTCTAGAATATATTCATTCTTTTAAAAATATATTTTTAAGGACAGAAACCACTACATGAACGTATCAATTCATCTCCATCTTCCACACAACCTATCCTTTTTAAAATGGAATAGATCATCCATAGAAAGTATAAACATGTTTTCTTCATGGATGGATTTATCAAATTAGATAAATTCACCATTAGATACTTACACAGGTTTACTTTTATCCCATGTTTCAATTGATAGATTAAAAATACACCCTGATGCTTCATTGTAGAGAAATCTCCCTTTATTGGGAAGATTTGATATTAGATAAACCTAAAAAGGTAATATTACCTATCCCTCAAACAAACATGAAATAGTACTCCAGGATTATCCATTTTTAGTCATCTCCTTCAGAGCATCTTCATAAGAGAATAAATTAGGGGAAGGTGGAATATTACATGGATAATCAGCATAGAAACCATCATGAGGCATCTCAAATCACTCAGCCAATTCCTTAGATGAAAAAGCTATTTCCCATCCCTTTACCACTGAATTCAACTCTGCTGCCTCAGCTTCATTCAGAAAAATATTCAAATATTGATAAAACTCATCCACGGGTTGGGGATAATAAGGACTTTCATTATTAGAGAACCAGCTTATCCACCCTTGAGATTCCAGCACACTCAATAAAAATGACATGCATGATATAAGCCATTCTACAGATACATTCTCCTCAGCTGTAAGTACTCAGCTTTACATGCTCAGTTTTTCAGTCCCACTAGACTCACCTTTCTAACACTTAGCATATGGAGATTTTCATGGATCTTCCATGGAACGCTTGGTCCTTTCCATTTTGAGGCTTTAGATTCCAAAGGATTTGAGAGTTCGAGGGTCTAGAGATAGAATCACAAGGAGTATAAGGATTTAAGGCATTGGGAATATGAAAGGTCGAGATGGATCAGTGTTATTGAATTAGTTTTACACGATCGATTTCAGAGATTAATTTCACAAGATCAGTTTCAAGGATCAGTTTCAAAAGATCAGTTTCAAGGGGAGGTTTCACAAGATTGGTTTCAAGGATTTGTTTCTCAGGATTGGTATCAAGGATCGGTTTCACAAGATCGGTATCAGGGATTAGTTTCACAAGAACGGTTTCAAGGATCGGTATCACAAGATCTGTTTCAAGGATTAGTTTCACAAGATAGGTTTCAAGGATCGATTTCACAACATCGGCTTCATGGATCGGTTTCACAAGATCAGTTTCAAGGATTGGATTCATAAGGTCGGTTTTAGGGATAAGATTCACAAGATTAGTTTCAGGGATCAGTTTCACAATATCGATTTCAAGAATCATTTTCACAAGATCAGTTTTAGGAATTGGTTTCACAACATTTTTTTAGGACATCTTAGAGATTTATCATTCCTAGTTCATGTCTAATGTAGTTTATTCTCTTAGAGATTAAGGGTTTATTGAATATATCAGCAAGCTGATGTTCATCCCCAATAGACTCAAGAGTTATATAATTTTTTTGATAATGATCTCTCAAAAAGTGATCTCTTACATCAATATTCTTTGTTCTATAATGAGAAATTGGATTCTTAGAAATGTTAATAGCACTTAGGTGGTCACAGTTTATGGGGATATGTCTAAATTGAAATCCAAAGTCTGTTAATGTGTGTTTCATCCACAAAATTGGAGCACAATAATTTCCAGTAGTAATGTATTCTGCTTCAGTAGTTAATAATGGAACTGCATTTTTCTTTTTACCACACCATGACATTAGAGACTTTCCCAAAAAGTGACATGTTCTAAAGGTAATCTTTTTATCTAACTTACATCCACCAAATTCAGCATCTGAAAAGATAACTAAATATAATAGTTTTCCTTTAGGATAGAACAATACATAGTTAATTGTATACTTGAGGTATTTAATAATTATTTTAACACCATTTAAATGTGAATCGTTGGGGTTTTCTTGAAATCTTTCACATATACGCACGCTGAACATAATATCTGGCCTACTAGCAGTTAAGTACAATAAACTCCCAATCAATCCCCTATAAGCAGTTTGATCAAATAATTTTCTATTTTCATGAAGATCTGACATACATGTTGAGATCATAGGGGTTTCAGTACTATTAATTCTATCAAATACATATATTTTCAAATGATCATTTGTGTACTTACTTTGATTTAAAATAATACATTTTTTATTTTGAAATATTTGAAATCCAAGAAAATATTTATGTTCTCCCATTAAACTCATTTAAAACTTGCTTTGCGTTATGTTTGAAAAATCATTTAATAAATAATTTTTAGAAGATCCCAAGATAATATTATCTACATATATTTGGGCTATTAAAACTTATTTTGAAATTATTTTTATAAATAAAGTAGGATATTTATGTTCTTTTCTAAATCCTTTATAAATAAGAAAATTACCCAACCATTTATACCAAGATGTTGGATTTTGTTTGAAACCATATAAAGAATTCAATAATTTGAACACATGATTTGGAAAATGTAGATTTTTAAAACCTATTGTTTGTTCAACAAAAACATTATTAATTATATAACCATTTAAGAATAAAATTTTTACATCCATTTGATAAAGTATAAAATCCAAGTGTGATGCATAGGCAAGTAAGATCCTAATTGCCTCATGTCAAGCTACTGGTGAAAAGGTCTCTTCATAATCAATTCCCTCTACTTTATTATATCCTTGTGCAACTATTCTAGAATTATTTCAAACTATATTTCCAGATTAATATACTTTATTTCTAAACACACATTTTGTTCCAATGGTTAATGTGTCCTTCGGTCTATCCACAAGTTTCCAATCTTTATTTCATTTAAACTGATTAAGTACTACTTTCATGGACATTACCAAAAATTCAACTATGGTCACATCATTGATATTTTTTTGTTTATAATGTGACAAGATATCTTGTTGTTCAACCTGGATTCTCAAGGACGCTCTCATTTGTGTTCCTCTATCTAGATCTCCAACAAAATAATTTTGTGGATGATTTTTAAGGGCCCTAGTTGGTCTTCATTGGGTAGGACATGATATTTCAGGTTGGTCAGGTTCATCTGCTTTACTATGGTTAGGATCTGGAGAATTTCCAAAATTGGAAGTTTTCACATAGTCCTTAACATGATTATTTAATATTTTTTCATTAATTTACATATTGGAAATATCATATTCAATATTTCCTTGTGAGGTCTTTGACTCATGTAGATCTGGTTCATCAAACAAGATATGTACAGATTTCTCCACACATTTGGTTTCTTTATTAAGGACTCTATATGCTTTGTTTGATGTAGAATATCTAAGAAATATTCCTTCATCTCTTCTGGAGGAAAATTTATCTAAAATATCTTTAGTGGTCATAATATAAACATTACATCCAAACACTTTAAAATAACCTAATTTTGGTGTCCTATTATTCCACAACTCATAAGGAGTTTTCTTAAGGATGGGTCTGATTAAGACATTGTTTATTATGTAACAAGTTGTATTAAAATCTTCAGTCTAGAAATAAATATGTAGGTCATATTCATTGGGATTGTTCTAGAAATTTCCTATAGAGGTCTATTTATTCTTTCTGACACACCATTTTTTTGAGGTGTCCTAGGAGCATAGAAATTATGATTATAGCCATTTAGTGAGATAAAAGATTGAAAAACGTGATTCTCAAACTCATTTCCATTATCACTTCTGAAAGATTTAATCTTAAGTCCACTGATATTTTCTACTATCCTACTACACTTGGTAAAGTGTGAATAAGATTCACTTTTGTGAGATAGGAAGAAGGTCCATGTGTGACTAGAGAAATCATCTACAAGAACATAAACATATTATTTCCCATTGAGACTAAAAATACTAGATGGTCCAGACATGCCCATGTGAACCAACTCAAGATGTTGAGAAATATTTACTTTTTTTGGTTTGAAAGAGATTTTATGTTTCTTTCCTTTTTGACAAGGATTGCCTAATTTATTGATTGGAAACTATAATTTGGGTTTGTCTTTAACTAATACATTTCTAGTTAACTTCCTAAGAGAGTGTATGTTTCAATGTCCTAGTCTTCTATGATAGTGTGAAGACTCTTTCTAAAAGGCATTTAGATAAGAGAAATTTTGTGAGGCTAGTGTATCAATATTTGTAGCATATACATTATCGTTTCTAAAAGTAGTAAATACTACAATATTTATGGAATGAATCATTTTTGAAATTAACATTAAATCCATAGTCACAAAATTAAGATATGCTGAGCAGGTTATTCTTTTATCCATCGACATACAGTATATTAGAAATTGAAATAGTGTTAGAGTTACCAATCTGGCCTAGGCCGATGATTTTTCCTTTACCATTGTCACCAAATGTGACATGTCCTCCATAAATCTTGATTTTAATATTAAATCTTGAATAGTACCCTTTCATATGTCTTGAACAGCCATTGTCCAAGTACCACATCTTTTTACAGGATCTCTTTAGGAAGTTTACTAACAAAATAGTTCATCCATGAAATGACTTTGGTACCCATATTTTTCTGGGTCCATATACATTAGTGATATAAGCTTTAGGAACCCATAACTTCCTTATGGGTTTACTATATGCAGAATATAAAGTGTTTGAAAAGTAATCTATGTTTGGTCCTGGATAATTAGATGCGGTAAAAGAATTCTTCGAACTAGAACTTGCTGTAAAATTTTAGTTTTTGAAAAAGGTAGCATATTTTCTAGATCACGTTACAAAATATGATTTGTATAAATTCCTTTGATCAGGTTGATATCCTATTCATGAAGTATACTTATGATCTATTTTTTACTAAGCATTTGAGTTAGATTTTTTTCCGATTAGAGAAATTTTACATGTCTTTCTTCAATTTCTCATTAAACATTTTTTACTCGTTGTTCTCCTTTAGAAAGTAAGCATTTTTCTCTTTGTTAGTTGTATGTTTACAGTTAACAGTCACAGTAAGAGAATGTTATTTCTTCAAATATTTATACTTAACTTTTAACTCATTACAGTTTTCTTCTAACATGTTGCAATATTCTAATAATGCATCATTTGTCATATTCTCAGGCTCACATTCAGAATAATAAGAATTATGTATAAGAGAGTCTAAGGATACCTCATTTATGTTTGTCATAAAACATATATTATCCATAACAACATTCTCATTCTAGGAAGAGCTAGATTCACTTGAACGTTCTTCAAGGGAACTCCAAGTGGCCTTCATTTCTTTATTATACCTTTTATCCTTATTTTCATACTTTTTATTGAATTTAATATTCAGACAGTCATCCTTCACATGTCCTTTCCTTTTACATTGATAGAAAATTACCTCTTCTGATTAATAATTTCTCTTCCAATCCATTTTCCAATTTACCTTGTTATCATACATTGTTTTGTAATTAGGTTTTTTGAAAAACATATTTTTCCGACAAAATTTCTTGAATCTTTTAGCTAACTGGGCCATTAATTCATCATTGTCCATAGCTACTTCCTCACTTCTTGATATTTCAATAGCAATTTCAGCTTTCTCTTTGTATTTACATTTAGAATCAGTTGTCCTAAAAGTTATAGATTTAATTTTGGTTTATCCTCTTCTTGATTACCTTCCAATTCATTTTCATAGATCATTAATTTTCCAATCAATTCCCCCACTGGTATCTTATCAAATATTGCATGATTCCCTAATTTATACATACGTTCTGCACCATCTTTCTGGTAAGCATCACAGAATCTACATAATCTACACTTTTTCTATTACTTCTCTTCCAAAAGAAAGCATGGTATACAAAATTTCATTGAACTCAAGATACTTATCAAAAATTGATTCCTTAGTCTTCATTATGAAGTTGTCATATTTAATAGTATAAGTATTTAATCACAATTCATTATCATTAGATGTTCCCTCATGAGAAATAGACAGAGGGTCCGAAATCTCATGTGGAGTTTTACAAGCAGATATATGATAAAACTATTCATCTCCTAGTGCACAGTTCAGAGGATTCATTGCATTACAATTATTGTTATAGGCGGTTTCGGTAGGTTCATCCCAAGTGTTTCTAGCAATATCAATAATTGCATATTTACATTCAATAGCGGTCCAGAATTGAAATTTCATGCTTTCTACATGTATTTACATCTTAAGATTCCACTAAGAATAATTAGTTCCATTAAAGAAAGGTGTTCAATTGGTATCATCCCCTTCAAATCTATTTTCCATGATAGAGATTGTAAAATAATTTCAATGCGATAAATTTTTTGGAATATCAGAAATTTTGAGATTATTGAAAAACAACTATAATCACAGTTGATAATTGGAAAACTAAAAATAACTTTAAATTATATCTGAAACTAAATCTTGGTTAGAGTAGATCACTCAATAGGGGGGATTGGGTGTCTATAAAAAATTCTGTTAAATTTTTTTCTTTAAAATAACATCCCCTATTAAAATAAAATCAATGTTAGTTTTTAGTGAATTTATAAAATCTATGATGGTTCAATTAGATTCTCAGAAGATTGATTAGTTCTCATATTTACCAAACAAAAGATTATTCAACCTTTTGAAACTAACCGAATGATTCAAAAAAGATATAAAAACTTACTAAACAAACTATCAATTTTTAGTTTTACTTAATTAGAAGAATACATGTTAGATTGAAACATAAGACAATATGCACAATAGAAAAAATAATTAGTTCAGTCTCAAACTGATACTCAGCCCTCTCCACTTGGTGATCACCTACCACCATGCACTTTATATTAATAAAAATTTGATCCAAAAACCAGATCAGGGTTCACAATAGCACACAGGGATGTCCAGGTCACACATGACCTCTACCACTATTATTCATCAGAGAAATATCATACATATCACACAGGATCGCTTCCACAGATTTACGTGGGATACAAGAGTAAAAAAGGATTGAGTGTGAGGATATTTTAGTATCCATCAGTTTTGTTGAGGAGATAGTGTGTGACACAAGAATATACACACACTTCTCAAATATTAGACACAAGATCACACCATAGTTATTAAATAAGAACAAGGTTTAGAAATCTCTCTGTGTTTTGCAGTAAATCTCTAGACTCAATGGATGTCGGGAAAATGACATTCGATTCCTCTTCAAGGATTTGGCTCCAAAATAGAGTATTGTAGTCTCAATAATCTTTCTTCCACGTGTGAAAAGGTTCATCTCTTATATTTGAGGATGTTTTTCAAGATTTAGAAGGTTGTTTCATGTGAATCTTCTTGTGAGCTCAACCTTTGAGTTCCTCTATTTTCAAAATCTTGCGTATTCGCACAGTCTGTCTTTTTTGTTTTCTGTAGTGTTTTTTCGAGAGATGCTCTGAGGTTGATCTTGTAATACAATTATACTTCATGGTTCACTAGGAAAGAAGATCTCCCCATGTTCATGTACCTCCTAATGCATACAGATAATCCTATATACAACATTAAATAATGTGAGAAAAATTAATTTGTCTAAATATGTCCATTAGAAAAAAAAATAATTAATATATTTCGAACAGTTATTTATGACTATCAGTGATTCATTTGCATCAGTCTGTCATCTTTGATCTGTTAGCATCAGTGTGTTAGCATCAATATGTTATCTTTGGTTGGTCATCTTCTGTACGTCATCTTTGGTCTATCTTATTCGGTCTTTCATATTTGGTCTTTCAATCATCGGGGTGTCAATCCTTGGTGTATCGAACATCGGTGTGTCGAACATCGGTGTGTCGAACATCAGTGTGTCGAAAATCGGTGTGTTGAACATCGGTGTGTTGAACATCGGTGTGTCTATCATTGGTGTGTCGAACATTGGTGTGTCAAAGATCGATGTGTCGAACAAACTATCAGTACGAGAGACTTTAAAAATATAATGAAGTGTATGTCTTATAGGAGACAACACATATAAAAATACACTTGTAAACATATTGATTTATATATGTGTGTTATTGACTTATGTAAGTATATAGTTTTGTATGACATAATTTATTTACATAGATATATTAAATGGAATGACATAGTTGAATCTGTAGATTAACATTTTTTGTTATTATTAAAACTACTATATCATAGAGGGTCCAATAATATGGATTCTTTTCTCACCCATATGGTTTTTATCTCCTAGACACTAAACTCTATCATACAATATTTCTATCCTATAGATTTTTTATTCTATGAGATTTATATAATACAATATTTAAATCCATTGATATTTTATATCCTATAATATTACATAAAAAGTAAAAATATTCAAATAAATTGAAACAAATTTCATATGAAAATATTTATATCCTTACAACCTCATATATTTTTAATAAAAATATCATATGTGATTTCATAGTGTTCATCTAATTGAATATTTTATTTTTATGAAACTAAAAACATGTTATCCTCTAAGAATTATTATGTTTTCCAATTAATTTCTTAATTTATGTTTATTATTATACATGATTTAAATATTTTATAATAACATATTAATTGATTTAATAATGTGAAAAATTAATTGGAAGTGTTTTATGAAATGTCATATTTATATCATGATGGATGATGTGTGTATAAATATTTTCGATGTATATTTTAATATTATATTTTTTCTTAAAACAAATAAAAGTATACATATATAATGATTATATGAAGCTCACATGCCCGAAAAAATAGAACACAAATAAAATATTATCTATGAACTAAGTAAAAAAATTACAATGAATTAGTTCAGTGGTTTCACATTCACGACTGCCTCTTTGGAAATAAGGACATTCAAAAAATTGTTTTTAATGTTTTTATGAATACACAAACAGTTTTTATTTTTTATTTATGAATTGAATTCTATTAATGGAATTGGATAGACCTAGTGAAAAAATAAAAATTATTAAAATGGTGTAGATATTTGTATTTGGAGGGATCACATGATCTTTTTGGTGTGAAAAATTCAAAGGATTCATTATGCACATGTGATCATAGCTATAAAAATATTTTTTTTGTCTTCATCATTTAAAATATATCATCCTTTAAGTCCTGATCTCAGATGACATATAATTTAGATCTATAGTGTTTAATTCTTTATAGTACTGTATACTTTTAATATTTTTAGGTTGTTTCATTGGTGGTTTATGATTTTTCAATTAAAAATAAAAATCATATTTTTAGGTTACACAATTGTTATCAAATGTCATTTCTAGTTGTTCTTGGGTATATTAAAAGGAAAGGAATTTATTTATTCCTTGGTCTAAACAAAGGTATTGTAGGTTCTACCTCCACTACTGAAGAAAGGTTCTGGGTTGTGCCTCCAAGTGAGAAAAAGGCTATACAGGGGTTATTCCTTTATATGTGAAAAGGAAGATTATTGTATTATGACACCATCAATGATAATTTTTTGTGGAAAGAGTTATCACTCCCAATAAAAATTTATATACAATTTAGTGGGTGTCATACTCTCATGTTGAGAGTGAAAAGAGAAGACTTAGGATCCTTACATTCAAACTACTATAAAAATACATTTGTAGATATTTTTATTTACCACTTTATATCTACCATTATAGTAATGAAAATTAAAAATTGTAAAAGGTAAATTAATCCCCCCACCAATACACACACATAAGCATCAAAATATGACTATCATTATTATTGGAAAAACTATTGGTATCAAATCATGGATGTTGAAAGTATTATTATGTTTTTTAATATCTAACTATATCATAGTGTTATCCATAGATATGGGGAAAACATATAATTATATATGTGCTATATAAATACCAATACTTTTTCACGGTGATAATAATGGATATTTACATGCTATAATGGAATAATATATTAAAAAAATAAGTACTTACCATTATAAAACCATGGTAAAACCATAAAACTCCCTGAGTATGATCTTGACACTCATACTATTGCAGATTTTATTAAATATGTAATTAACAATAAAATTATGAAGATAGTTTATTTTTATATTAAATGAAATGTATTCAATATAATTATAGCATGTAAAATGTCTCATTATATGTGTAGAATATTGTAGAAAACTCATTAATGTTTTGATAAATTTATTATTACTAAGCTAGTATGCTAAGGGGGGACTATAATAACTTCAAGATAGATGAAAATGAAATTTTAAATCAAATGATTCATCATTTTAAATGAATTATAAATGTAATGAGTTATTTATGAAAATCTATAGATAATGATATTTTAATATCAAAATTTTCTAGAGATTAAAATAATAAATGGTATGATAATAAGGTAAAATTTATGAGAGTAATAATTTTAAAGAGTATACACTTTATGGTGTTAGTGGTACATTATTTCAACAAGAGTTAGAATTGAAAATAGTGATTTAGAATAATATTGTAAATGACAAATTGTTTATTCAAAATATAATATGAATATTACATATTACTCATTAAATTTTGAGATTTAGGTAAATAATAGTGATGAATATGGTTGTGTTTCCAAAAATATATTATAAAAGGATGAAGGGATATTCAATATGAAACATAGCAAAATATCCCACTAAGGGCCATACAGAAATCCAAAAATGTAATGGTATTATTAATAATGTTCCAAAAGTGAATTCATATGAATACAGAATAATGTTTCCAATAAAACATAAACTGAATAAATTTAAAATAAATGAACAAGTATATGTTCAAAAATGAGAAATGGAACTTGATTTTAAATGGAGTCTTATCTATTACTCATATTCTAACTGAGGAACCTGGAGATAATGAATTGTAAAATTTTTATTTGATGGATTCTTCAAATAAGACATGTGATTCTTGAAACAACTAATAATATTTTAATTTTTAATAAAATATGATGGTTGAATTATATGATGAAATAGAATGGTTAAAAAATTAATGTTTTTTATTTTGAATATTTATGAAAATTAGGGTTAAGTATAAGAAACATGTTGAGGAGAAAAAGCTAACTCTTGGTGACAATGGGAAATTAAGAAATATTTATACTTGTTGTAATGATAGAATTATTATATATTTGGAAACTATTAAAATGGAAAATCATAAACTCAGATATTATTATTATAAATGTAATTAGTTAAAGGATGAACAATTTAATGTTTTATGGGATTAAAATAAAAAGAATAAAGATGATTTTTAATGTTTCAAAAGAGATATTTATAAATATATTTAATAATGGAAAATCTATGTTAAAGTTGTAATAATGGAAATAATAATAATTAAATGTAAGACATTGTATGGTTCTGATAATCAAATACCAAAAATTAACTGGGAATTTTTAGAAAAATAACAATTGGTAGGGTATCTATAGATACTTTTTTTAAATGTATGATGAAAAAATTTATGAAAGTGAATGTTAATTAATATATCCAAAATCACTTGGAAACACAAATGTACTTATAGTCAATTAATTATAATCTATATTAACTATTAATAAATTTGTGAAATCTATTCAATTACCTATTAAAATATTTAATACCTAATTGGATCCAAGTACTCATGGGTGCCAAAATTGTCTTAAATTTTTATTTATAGGAAATGTTTCCCAAATGTTTGAAAAATTAAACATGTTACATGGATATTTTATATTTTAGTAACACGATATAAAAAATATGAAATTTTATACCAATTAATAAATGTGAATGTATAAATTTTAATTTTAGTGATAACTCAAAAGGTATTGTCTATGCTTTTCGAGGGATTATCATTTCCAAATATAATATCATTTAAAATGATTTAAACTTGTAAGGTTTAAAGAATAATTTGATAAATATTTAACAAATCTATGGTTATGTAATTCTTGAAAAATAAAAAAATGATAAATCTATTATTTTTAAAGATAGGTTTTTCTTATTTTATGATAATAAAAAATTATTAAATATCCATTCTATTTTTAAAATTTTACTATTCTAAATATCATGTGTTTAAATCTGGTATAGTTATATAATATTTTATGTTATATGATTCTTATCCATGAAAAGTTTATATTATTTTAAATTCAGGTAAAACATCAAATACAACAATATTTTTCTGAACTAAAGCAGGAAACACCTACATTTGGGGCTATTACATGAATGGTAAACATCCTATAGAGTATTTGAAACCTATTAAAGATGTAAAAACATCTAGACCTCTTCAAATCATTCAACATTATTTATTTTTACCTTTACCTACTACTAGTATCAATAAAAAGGGAGGACATTCCCCATAACCAAACTCTATGATATAGTACTAAAAACAAATTTTATAACACTAACTTTGATAAAAAGTGAGATTAACCTATATCTATTTTACTTCACATCAATTAGTTAAAAATTAATTCTAAAACATTACCAAACTATACCTATAAGATATGTTTTAGTCTATTTTAAAATCAACTACATAATAAATATATTTTATGATACTCACGAACTATACTCGATAATTGAACCACACTAGACCCCTTTCTAGACTTCTCATAAGTTATACTCAGTATCATAACTTGGGGAATGGAATAATTAGGAAGGGAATGTATCATATTCCAAGTGATGGAAAAACATACCAAAAAATCCATTAATTATTATATTATAGGCATATGGAAAATCAATGTTAAGGGAGAAATATCTTATTAAGATGAACATAAAATAATATGAGTTGGACATAAGATATATTAGAATGACATGTCGTCTCATATGATCAAACATATACCTTGGCATAGTAGTTTAGAAACTAGATATAGGTAATATGATCAATTCTTGCATAATATATGCATATTACAAAAAAAATGTATCCTAAAAATAATATTAAATCATAAACTACTGGAGAATGTATTACTACCATATTATCATAACATAATGATCTTGGTATTAGAACCAATGTAACCTCTTATGATTTAGAAAAAACACATGTAGCCTCTTATTCTTGTTAGAAAACTCTTGTTCCCTCCTGGGATTTGGATAATTACCCTTGTACCCTCTTAAGATTGGTATATTACCCATGTACATTCTTGGGATTGATAAACAAACCGTGTACCCTATTAGGTCTGGGAAAAATATTTTGGACCCTCTTATTATTGGGATTTAGTGTGTGATCATTCTCATACTTTGGGTAAAAACTATATACCTTATTGAGCTCAAAATATATCCAACTTCAAATAATGCATTGGAAAGAAATATATGATCGTAACCATTAATTATAACCATCCACTAAAAACAGAAATTGGCTTATACCAATAGCAATTTATCGATAGATAATATATTTGTAGGTAAAATATGAACAATTTCATCAAATATTTAGTTTTATTGATATTGATTTTAAGTACCAACACTTGTTTTCACTAATAAATAATTTTTCTGGTATTTACCGATTAACAACAACAAATATTTTTCCAATTGTTAAATATATTTCTTTATCCTACTAATACTAGAATTTTTTACAAACTGTTGAATTTATTATTAATAATAACTATTACTAACAATTATTTTATCACCAATAAAATCCATTTCAATTAATTAGTCAATTTTTACAACTAATTGAGAAACACGATTTTTTTAAATAAATTAATATTTTTATAACCATTTATAATAATAACTTTAAAAGGTTTTATGAAAAAAATCACATCCAAACTATTTATATTTTCAAATTTTTTTTATTTAATAAACATATAAATATTTTTTTATAAAAATTTAAATCATTACGATTTTTAAATTTAATAAACACAATAAATAAATCAATGGTAATTGATAATGAAATTAATAAACATAACTGAAATAAATATAATTAAAAACTAACATTTACATATTATATTTTTTTATGTTATAAAACAATAATGTAAAATTTTATAGAATTTTATATTCATTATAAAAAATAAATTAAGTAATTAGTAATGGGTATTTACACATTGATGTTTTATATATAATATTATATATATAATATAAAATAATTTTAAAAAAAATTGTTTATCTATATATATATATATATTTATAAATTAATAATTTATATATAATATTTTCCCAATCGACAACTTAATATATTATATTTATTAATTAATAATTTATATAACATATTGTTTTAACTTAAATTTATTTAATTTTAAAAAACATTAATCTATAGGATTCAAACCACACCCCAAAATAGACTCACCATAGTCGCTTGGGTTTAGGTCTTGATCTCTCAGGTCCTGCTCATGATTCCTACTCAACATCAATCCCTATTCATTCATAAAATTCACTAGTGCACTTTAAATCACCCACGCACATGTTGGATGTCTCATGTACCAAAATCTTCACCATGGTTGTTTTCCTCTATATCAACCATTCCGCTATAATACAACTATTTCTAAGAAATCTATTAATTTTACTACTCATTAGGTTTGATTTTTCCTCACTGTAGTGCTTTTTGGAACCCCATAAGGAATTTTGAAAGCCCTATACTCAATTCCTTTTGTTTCATGATGTCTATTTCCAATGGAATGGTATTTTTTCTATATTTGATTCATTTAATAGCCCATTATTTATTTCCATAAGTAATCCACTACTAGGCCACCTTTTTCATCCCATCATCTAATTTAAAATAGGAATTTCTTTTTTAATTTATTACTTTATTCAATTTCTATAAAAATTTATAATTCAACTAAAAAATAATTATTCAATTTAAATTTATTTTATTTTATATGTAGAAGTTTCTTGTATTAGTTTCCATGTTAATAAATTATAAAATTGATATTAAATTTTAATTGTATTTATGTAAAGCTTATTGTTTGTTGTGTTTAATTGATTGAAAATTGAATAATATACAAGAACTTCCATAATGGTTATATTTAATATTAAGAGTTGGGTGAATGTAATTTTACACATTGTATTTGTTTGCACCGGGGTCAATTCTTTGACTTTTATTTGGTGATGAGGGAAATTATTGTGAAGTTGAAAACATTGATGGCTTTCATAAAGAAAAATAAGATGATGAGTCTCATTATTTATTCTTTATATATTTATTTTTCAATTCGGATAAATGTAAGGTTTTCATTACATATCATGAAATTTTTTTGTTTAAAAAATAAAATTATGGAACATTATTTAATTTATACCATCATTATTTAAATATTTTGGGTTTCATGATGGATTCTTGGTTTCATTTCATTACCTCATGAGGTAAAAGTGTTAGGTGGTAGGATATATGTTTTTTTCTATTATTTTATAATTATTTCTATATATAGTGCCATATTTATGGATGAGGCCATATTTTTTTATGATAGTTTATAAACTGTGAAAGAATAACAACAACATGCAAGTTATGATTGTATGTATTTTCTTCATTTAAAGGAATATTTGGTTCTTATTAGGATATTTTATTATGTTTTTTCACTGATATTTTCTATAAGTCAATGCATATAAAGTTAATATTGTAGGATTCTATAATGAGGATTTATTTTAATATTTTCTGAAGTCTACTGAATATAAAAAAAAAATTGATGTTTTTTTTTTAATTTTTAATGCATGAAATGTAATTATGTGTAGTTAATGAATTATATTTTAAGATATTACTTCAAAAAATTAGATATTTTTATGAAAATTATGCAATGAATTTGAAGGAGGATTAATGTTCCACGAAAAAATAAATCATAAAAAATCATATAAATCATTTTCAACCATGGAATGTGGATAGCTCTAAAGGTGATGGTGCTTATTCAAATTATTTATTATTGACAGTGTTATTTCATTGTGGTTTATATTTTTTATTGAAAAAAATGATTCTATATTTTTTAAGTGATTCTAATTACATAATTAATATTTGTTTAGATGTGGTGAATCATTATTCATTGGAGGTGGGGTATAAAAGGACTGTTTTGGATGATTTTTTCTATAATCCATGGTGGTCGTGGAGTCAAAAGTAGTATCTCACTACTTGTGTCTGAACCCTTTAGGTTCCACCCAAATTTTTCATCATCAAATCATTTATTTTTCATTTAAACATGTCTTTTCCATGATTTAATGGTGTAAAGTGTGCAAAAATAGATTATTAGATTCAATTTGATCATGTTTGTTATGTTGGGAAAAATTTTACACCATGCTGGATCAAGCTATGAAAATCATATTTAATATCACTGATTTGGTTAGTATTAATTAAGGCCTAAGAGACCATTTTGGGTACCTAAAACTACAGTTTTCCATAACAATAATATAACTCTTATAAATTATTGTATGAAATAATGTATATAAACACTATTCGAATGTTATGAAATTTATATAGTATAAAAGTGTTATAAAATCATTCTCATACAACACATAAATTCTAAATGAGAACTAGTTCCCCTCCTCACCTAGTGACATGTCTAATTTTTGGGATTCCTTACTCTAAGAAGTGAAATTTAAGGAACATCCCATATATATTCCTTCACTATTAAACCTGGCCTAGTGGATAAATTTTCCAACAAAAAAAATTAAATCTGATTTTAAAATACATAAGTCCTTTTGTAAATATAGAACATGAGTAGCCTCTATTGTTATATTTTGTACCCATAATTTACTATTAAACATTATTGATTCTCCCAAGTGCATCCTTTTAATTACGAGTGATATTAATTTGATCAACTACACCTCCCTTGTAAATAACTATCTAATCCTAATGAGTGTTGTTTGTCATAGCTAATGATTTCTTCATAATATTATTAATCAGGACAATATCATTTGGAGGTAGATTCAATGAGTCATATTTATTATTTATTATTTATAATAAGTATATTAAAAAAAATATAATTTAAATAAATGAACATTTAGTGAAAATCCAATGATTAAGGGTGTAAAAGTGCATACTCCGAAGAAAAACCCAGATGTGATTTATAGTTATAAAATCCTAAGACTGATGAATGACTTAATATTTATTATCATATCTCCAAAATGTATCACTAATCCAGCAGAACATGGATGTATATTGTATTAAACTCCAATTTATATGATATGTTTTAGACCCCATATTACATTTCAATCAAACATGTAAATTATAACCATAAGGAAAACATATATGGGTTTTTGGCTATTAAATTTAATTTCTCCATTAAACATAGATGTTATGGTTCACAAATAAATTTGAGACTCAATCCTTAAAAACCAATTTAAATTTAGAATATAAGTTTTTCATTTCACTAAATTCAACTGCTTAATTACTTTTACATTGCACAAAATTGAATAAAAACTCTATTATCCAACCAAATAATCTATAACATTGGAAAATAATATGACATCGACCTTAAATACTTATTATTAGAGAAAAAATTCACCATCATGTGGGGAACACATTAACATGGAGTAATTAATCTACAAATAATTCAATAATACCATGAAATTTTTGGGTCATTATTAAATAAATAAACATCAACCAATCACATTTTATGGATGCATCTCTATCTTCTTATTTTTCTACTAGAAATTGTTATTCTGTTATATTCATACTAGTTTATGACTTTATTCTTTTTTCATTATTGAATCATTTTTGTATTTTATTGGATTTTGGTACTCCTTATAAATACTATCCTTTGTGGAAACTCTACATGAAAATTGGTCGATTTTATTTTTCATCCATGTGAAATAAAGAAACCAAACATGGCTTCATATATTTTACTCTACAGTTCCTTGAATGGTTCTTGTGATTCATTTCAACCAAACTATGATTCATATGGGGCGTACAAATTAATAAGGTGTTTCATTCAGTTATTTAAATGATAGAGTTTCATGGTCTACCTTATACACTAAGGTTTAAATTACACTAAATTGATTCTACGGTTTTTCATATGCTGGAAGAAAAACATAATTCAATAGAAAAATTACATATCACTGAATTACATTAAACTATATTCAAATGAGGTGTACATTAAAATAGATGAATGAAAAAACTAAATTGAAACTATTTCTTTAATACCAATTTCAGTGAAATGTAACTCTTTATTTATTCAAACATGTATGGTAAGTTATTTAATTCAGACATATGTGCAATGGTTTTTCATCTAAACTATTGAATATAGTTTAATGAATCTATGTCCATAACACATGATATAAACATAAATAATATAGTTTCTATATCATAGAATCTAATTTTTAATGAAAACCGATAGGTGTAATGTATTTAAATACATTTTACTAAACCTCTTATAGGTTACATTTGTTTTCAAGCCTATCCTTGTTACACTATTCTTAATTCCAATAGTTTTTCATAAAAAAATGGGTTTCCAACTATTGAAATTAGTGTCATTATCAATATTAAAGTTGGATTATTATAAAATAAAATAATATATACTATATTAAATAACTTAATTTAGTGTCACTAGATTATGGTGTTTTGAGTTTTTGTCACTTATAATTGAAATCATTGTAATTTGCAATGGTTTGTGGCCAAAAGTTATATAATATTGGATATTTTTATATCACGTTTTTTTATTTTTTTATTTTTTAGTCACTATTTATCTTTTGTTAATGTTTTCAATTATGTTTCTTTTCGGTCAATGGTTATTCTAATTTTTTTCTGATGTTATTCTCAGTAGTTATTTCTATATAATGAATTTAAATGTATTTTTTTCATTGGTCGTATATTCTTATTGTGTAAACTGGATGGTTTATCCTTTGATTTTTAGGTTATCTTATTGTAGTTTTTTACACTAGTTATATAACCCTTTTTTTGGTCACTTTTTTTCCTCTACAATGACTGGTAAATCAAATCTTCCCAAAAATGATATTTCTATATTAATTTAAATTGTGGGTCATACTCTACCCCAAAATTAATATTATTGGTAAATCGATGTTGAATGGTATGAATATTTTTCATCATATTCATAGACACGTGAATTCATCCATATTTCTAGAATCGATTTACTCATTAAATATTTTTGTTCTAGTAAGAGAAGGTATGGCCATTTACATGTCCATGGATTATTCAAATTGTTTATCAATTAATAAATTTACAAAAAAAACATAGCCTTATTTTAACTCCTGTGTATAGGTAAATTGATTGAGATTTTCCTTTTGAATGTGTATCCTAGTAGAAAAAAATTTCAAGATGGAGAGAATTCATTGGTTGTAGGTGAATTTACATGACTCTCCCAAATTCATTATTAGAGATGGCCTCATCACACTTGTGTGGTGGACAACTACAATAAATGAAAAGTAAACTAGATCACATGGATTATTTTTTATTCTGGCCAAATTTACAAAAATAGAAGATCCCATGAGAGTCTCATAGAAAAACATGTTGGCACTTTCTACACCCTCCCATGATTTATTTTTCTGTATACTCTAAAAACAAAATTTTTAAATGTACCTAAACCAATAAATTGTGTTGGAATAATCTACACTACTTTTTAAATATTGTTACATTTTCTTTGATTTATAATGGAACTTGTTGTAATTTTATTGAATATATTTTAAATTTATTAATTCTTTTAAATGAACATGATTTTTTCTATTTGGTTATTTATATGCATCTTATTTTCATTGTTGTGTGTTACAAGGGATTAACTAATTTTCTCTATGTACTTTCTTACATGAGTGGTAATCCATGGTAGTGACAACTATCTCACAAAAAGTTTACTCTTATCCACATATATATGTGATATAAAGGGGGTCTATAACTACCAAAAAAATGTCATTATTGGTGAAACATGACGGTGAAACCCATATTATAAACATATACATCCAAAAATAATTATTAATGCATTAAAATGGACCTACAAGAAAGGGGACAAACTAACATTCCTAGATCCCACCATCAGTGTGAACCAAGATGGTGAAACTCGATGTTTGAGAGAAAAATAGTAAATATGAACATGTTTTTAAATTATGTTTGAACATGTTTTTACAAATAAATCCTTATTTTGGAGTTTTAAATAAGATAACTTTTAACTATTATATAATAAATCTATTATATATAGTTATATTAATAGATATAATATAAATTTATAGAAACATATATTGGAGTACCCATGAATATTATTTTATTTAAAAACTAATTTACAAATATATATTAATTGTTGGAATTTCTTGTAATATTATTTACAATATTAAAAAAGAAAAAATAAATAATAATAATAATAATTTAAATGGATAAATAAAAATTATAAATATTTTGGTAAACATTACATACAACATATATATTATCTATTGGTATAATTATAATTTCAACAAAACTATTTTATCTTTTGAAAAAACATTTATTGATAGAGTTTTTACGAACATTATAGTTACAGAACAATTTTTGTCCTTAATATTTAAAAAATAACTTAATTTACCCCTAGAAAAGAGTTGGTTATCCTAAAAAATTATATAAATCATTTCCTAATTCAACGAAATAGTGAATGTGTATGGTGTTATAATAACAAATCTTCTATATAATATAAGGAGCATTAATGTTTTTTTATAGAATAAAAATACTTTTTCAATATCATTAATTAAATCACAATGAAAAACCAGAATAAATAAGACTTTTGAAATTAATAAAGTATTCCTTAAAAACTATTTCATTAGAAAAAATACTCTGTTCTAGATAGTCCATTCTAAAACATACCCTTTTGTTAGGACAATGTAAGGATATTCACAACAGTTGGAGGGGGTGAATTATTGTTGCATTTTTTATTCCTATTTTATCATTTTATCCCATTACCACTTAGTCATATAAGGGTATTAATACTCTCATTATATTACATTTTCATCATTCATTATCACACAAACAAAGTGTAAAGTATATTTAAAATGTTCGCTTTTAAATAATAAATATAATACCCTTGTGAAAAAACAAAACAATCCGTAGTTAAATAGGAAACTATAATGAGAAACCTATTATAGTGGTTTGGAAAAAATATTATCTTGAACCTAACATATAGTATTGTATAATAATGATAGGGAATATAAAATAATATCTATTAACAAGAATGGAGATAGTATATTCTAAAATGCATCCTCCCATAGGATCTATACACTTCATTTGTATAATGTCCTTGGCTTCTTCATTTATTGTGAAACATCAAGAGAATCCACCACCAGATGTGGCATATATTGATTATCATAGTGTAATAATGTTCATATGTTATTAAGCTTCTATTTTCATTGTAGTATGAAAACAACTCCTCCACTTCATTTCTAATATGAATAGTATTGTAAAAACTCTTCACAGAAATAATTGTGAATAATATTCCTTTTATTTATTCTTCCTATTTATATAGATATATATAACAACTTCTTCTCATATTATCTTCTTATTCTCTTTTATTTCAATGTGATATATTATCATTGAACCTTTTCTTCTTGCTTCTTTTATAGAACAATTTAATTGTATTAGATCTTCTTCTCTTCGTCTCTTTTTCTTCTTAATTCTTAAATGAAAGATAGATATTACTGTATCTCTTTTCAATTATTTGTCTATGTATGAATAATATATATTATTATAATTGTTTCCTTCTTTATTCATTTATTATACAAATAGAATATTTTAATTAGTTAGTGTATCAGATCAATGGAAAAATTCCACTACAAAAAACTGAAATATATTGATGTAATAAAAAGAGTAGCTGCAAAATTAGTTATCACGACCTCCCACTCTGTAATATTAATTCTAGTATTTAAAAAAACACATAAATATATTATTATAAAAATAATTTTTATGTAATTAAAATTCCTCTTTATATTTTTTGACATCCATTGAATACACCCACTATTCTCAGACCCAATTTTTTTTTATAAAAAATGATTCAAAAACTATGTTGTTGAGAGAATAAATCTATGAATTTATAATGGGTAGACATCATAAATTTATTGTGTAGTGCCTATAATTATATTCTTCTCATATTTCTTAAATACATATATTTATTTAATTTAACTATCTATATATTCCTGAATGCATGAAACAACTTTATTCATTGATCCCCCATTTGTGGAACAAGACAACCATACAAACTCGTCTTCCAAATTATACCTTTTTGAATCATGATAAAAATAATATAATATTTTCTATGTAAAAACAACTTCACCATGTATCGTCATCAACATATTCCCATGTATCTCATAAATCTATGTATTTTTATTTACACAGAAAACATTCTTATTCATCATGTAAAAAATGATAAATTCAAATAACTATTTTCATCATGACACTGTATAAAGTGGATTTCTTCATTACAAAAAAAATTGTATGCCTTCATGCACTTATAATTTGATATGAAACTGAATATTATCCATAATATTCAAAACACATCTTATCCACAATATTTTTTTATTCATCAATATTTCTATGATGATATCTATTGAAATAATGAATCAAGATCATCAAAACAAGTGATGCATGAATAACCCTAAAATAAGTTCTATGATTTCATAGCACACATAGAAGTTTTATTCTCTTTACTGAAACTCATCACACATAGAAGGTATGTCCTAACATAATCAGTTTGTGTTGTAACAACCCAAACTACTATAACCTAGAGTTGGTGCCTAATTTATTACATTAAAATATATACAATGGATCAAATCACCAGATACTAATAATTACTGAAATTTTGGATATCTAGATACATAAAAGATTTTATATTTACATCAGGAAAGGATCATAAAACGTAATAAATCTATTACTCATCCTCTGTAAAACTTATTCAAAGGATTCATCATTATATTATAGGGAAACGAAATAAAATAACGATGAGATCCAATTCCCAATAAGGGATACATATAGTAGAATATATCATGAGTAAATAAATAATTTTCAATATATAAATATAAATAACATGAAACACCATCTATTTAATAAATATAAATAGAATGAAATAATGCATAATGAATGTGGGAAGGTAACGTGCTAAACACACATTCCATTTAATCAGTAAACTCGGAATGAAATGCATCAAAGATAATATAAATCTCAAAATATCCTGGAAAATAATAATAATTTAATTATAATTTAATTTAATGCTTAACTATATGATTTTATGATCTCCTATATCATGATACCTCTAATATAAATACCTTTCAATTTATCGTTTAAAACTATTGGTAAAAACATGTTTTATTTGGCCAAAAAATTTGTCAAATGAGGCATGTCGATGAATTAAGGGTTTATCTATAACTAATAACCACCCATAACTATATTTATAATGTTTTTATTATATATTTAATAATGAATTTAATTTATGAATAAATATTCCTTACCATCAAGATTTCTTATAGGGTAAGGATATGGATTTATCAATACTTCCCTTGTTAATTAAAAAAACATTCAATGTAAACACCATAGGTAAAAATGTTATATGGTTTAAGAAATAATAATATCCATCATAAATGATTACAGATATTTATTATAAATTTAATTTCTAATGAAAAATGATCCCATAAACGTAATTGTTTCATGAATATGTAAACAACCACCAATGAAAGGGAGATTGTATAATAAATTCTTTAAATATTTGTTAAATATTAAATTGTAACCCCTGGAAGAAGAAAATTAAAAAAAATTAATCATCATGAATAAATATGTATTCATGTGAAATATATAAAATGGTTAGTATATACACCACATAAAATTGAATAGGATCACATTGATAAATATGTCTCAATAAATGGAAAATGAGAAGAAATCCATTACCTCCCACATTTCCTTAGTTGAGCATACTTTTACATCTATTAAAATGTTTTTAATCATGTTATTAATTTAGTAATAAACCATAATCCTATTTTCAATATCACATATGACATTATTATAAAATTTTACTACCTATTTCTTAATAATAATTCATTGTGGTCAATGATTTGGGTCTAAAATGCCTAGTTTTCTCATCAATGTTTTATCATGATTATTATTATTATTGTACATATAATATAAATAAATCATTTATATAATTATAATAATGTTATAAATATCATATAAATTCTATAAATAAATTATTATAACCATTCATAAAAATTTTTCAAGGAAAATGAATCGCATCACTTCATAAATGTGACAGGTCATTTGTACGCATAAACAGTGAAATTATTCCCTTAACGGGTGAGTGGGTAAGTAATTTATGATATATTAATTTTCAATAATTTATGTCCTATAATATATATCACATATATTTATTAAATTTAGCTTTGTTACATTCCATGTAAAGTGTATGTGAGAAACCAAACAGCTCCCTTTGCTAGATGGTAGTCTGTTATACACACATACGATGTTTTAATATTTTAAAACAAATGGAATATATAAAGGTATCTGTAATATTGTAATTCTATAATTATAATTATATCATATATATTATATATATAAATTAAAGACAAAATTATATCCTAGTATGAGAGGTGTTGATGGATGACGAGTTACATCAGTTCGCGAGTTGATATTCTGCCTTATACGTGATTGATGATTTATTTTCCCATTTGTTAGAAGTAGAGAAAGATATAGGTTATTATATTAACAAAATTAAATCTCAATAAATTTTATAAACTTTTTAATTATAATATAATTGTTTTATAATATTTTAATTTGGTGGAAGAAGAAATAAAACAAAAAATATATCATTTGTGAATTGTACCACTTATTCGGATGACCAATTTAGGTTTTCATTAAAATCCTTCCTACAATGGATATATGATAAAACCATGGGATATATAATAATTTTATGGGGGTAAAGAAGATATTTTGGTAGTAATTTTCTTCACCAAATTTATTTGTAATTTTGAATATGGGTGGAGAGGTGGTGTCCTTTTATATGTAGATGATATGATACACATGGCAGTGTTGAAAAGAATCAATTAATCCCGCATTTGTATCATGAAAAATCCTAGAAAATGGTTAATTCTTATCCATTAAAATTTTCCTTCTAAACATATGTCCAAAAAATGGTTTTTGGACAAGTTAGTAGGTCATTTATAACTCTTATCTTCTTACAATAACCTAAGTGTAAACCGATTTTAATTTTAGAATGCAGTAATTAATTTTTACTATTTTTACAAGTCATACTGTTTAAAAATTTAAATGAGATTATTTTATAATATAAAATACACTAATTAAAAATATTTAATCTATTTTTACCAATTAAATTCATATAATTTTAAGATTCTTATTTAAAATTATATCGATAGACCAGATGAAAAAGCAGAATTCCCATGACGAAATTTTCATATGTATAAAAGGTTTTAATATCAAAATTAATTATAAAATTGATTCCAATAACCATAATTTTATTTATTATTATAAAATTGAAGTAATTTTACTTTAAAATAGGTTTAAAATATATTTTAACTTTGTAAATAATATAAATGATAACGCGTTTCGGAATAAAAATATCAAAAAATTTCACTATTCATAAAAAAAATTAATATTTCCATAAAAATAAAAAAATTATCCCTAAGATAAATTTGATGTGGTTATTTTAAAATATAATAATTTTATAAAATATATTTTCTAAAATTTTCATAAAATTTATTTTATCATATGTGTGTAAGAAGGGATTAAAAATTTTGAATGAAAATTTACTTGTTTTTAGAAAACATTTCTTTTACTTTCAAATGATTCTAATTTTTATTAATAATAAATTATTAAAAATTTAAAATATGTAAAATATAAATTTTAATAATTTAGTTATTCCTATTCATAACTGTAATGTCCCAACCTAGATCACCTCAATAGTTGTAGCCTGATTGGTGGGTTACATGACCTTAAACACATCTCCCTGAATGCTAGATAATGTCGTCTAGAAAAAAGGTCCTAGGGTGTGTTTGTGGGGAGACAATGCACTCACAGATCAGATTATGCATAGAGATTAACAATACAAAATATATATTGGAAGCATAACAGGAATAGATAACAAATGAAATATAACTAAATAATTGACAAAGGAACATAAGACTATAATTATCAATTTAATATAAGTGGTCAATGCCAGTTTATACAACAGTTGAATGAATGACATGGAAATGATACATCCCAGAAATATGTAAAAAATATATATTGATTTACAATATTGTATAATAGTAAATAAAATACATCCAATCCCCATGGTTGATCTCCTTAGGCATCAAGAGATTCACCTTAGTCATTTCCTTCAAACTCTCAGGTAGAAGCATTACAAAAACAACCTAGATAATTCAAATATGAGGCCCACTTGGGTACAAAGGGTACCTGAGCAGGGTGTGAGATATAAACCTCAGTATTTAAGCACCCATGGTGTCTAGAACATTCCATACAATGAAATATAATTTAAAAATGGTGTTATATTAAATAAATGATGAGTGATAACAATTTAATAATAGTCACTTGGTATGTGTTCCTAACAGACACCAATTCCATACTACCTTCATCGTCCTAGGATGGAAATATAAAATTTATAGTTGTGAAAAGAATAAAATATAAACAAGGTACAATAACAACATGGAAAACAAATGAATTCATATCCTCTAGCTTGTAATTTAAATTGGGGTCTAAATATCATGTCATCACATAAGTAAGAAAATGATGTAAGGGAAACATCTAAACTAAAATCACAATACATAACAATAAACAATGATTCATCTCAAGCATTTACATTAAATCCTGTCAATTTTAGATGTGGTGTCTAAGACAGTAACTGAATTATATCTATGGTACATCCATTCAAAATATTCATTTCCACTAAGCATGTCCACGATGATCCTTTAGAATTTCCGAGAATCACTCATGGAATGGTAACTATGATTCTATCCCATGTATCATATATAAGGATCCGATCATCCGAAAATCCTAATAATATCCATATTTCTAATGGGTCCATCCTTTATTTCTCCTTAAGGAACTAGTATCACCCAATAGTATAATAGGAATCCTAGGGGATCCCTTTCCTAGTGAGCCTAAAACATCATTTTCCCAGCATGTTGTCTTGTAACCTACCGAGTATGGAGAGTCCAATTGTGGGTTCATTGTATGGGACTCATGTTCACTCCCTATCCTAATTTCATTTAAATCATCAATAGAGGAAAATATCACAAATAAATCAAAGTATTATGGTTAAAATTCATGAAATAATCCGTAAACAATTTCATGTCAACACATGAAACTCAATTTCATTGGATAAAAATGATTATAGGGCATTTCATATAGTTTAATCCACTAACAAGGGAATAACCACTAATGAAACATGCATAATCAAGGATTTATAAACAAGGAATGTGGGATAAATGTAATTTGTAACAATATTGTAGAAACAATATTTCATCATCTCAGGATATAAATCTTGACGAGGGGTCACAATCCATCCAAACAATTTAAATGGATCAAGGAAGGAGAACCAAGAAAAGAATAAGGAGTTCTTTAATAGGCAAGGTACTCATGTGACTTGAAATGAGAAAGTTTGTATGTATGGAATATTTAATTCAATGAAAACCCATGTCTTTCATGGGTGTGAGGCACCACACATAGGATAAAATATTATGTTCAAACATAAGCATTATCCAGAGGGCCCCAATTCATAATTCATTTCTAATTAATCAATTTAAGGCATGAATAAGGTGTCACCCACAACTAAAGGAAATCTCCCACATTTTACATAAAGAAAGACTAATCCATTTAGGATTTCCACAACCAAAGGGGTGGCCAAGAGTCATGGAGAACACCCAGAACGGGTTTCACCATAAGGGAATGCCACAATGGAAATTATAGAAAAATCCAAACAATTTAATACAAGTCAAACTATTCATTTTGTATAAACCATTTATTCAAGGAATTCCATTTGGTATGATCCATCCTACAAAGGTAATTCTCACTCAATTTTCCTAAACATGGAAAATTTATTTTTAAAGTACAAGTTTCAAAGGCTTTATGTTCGTTACCCTTAAGGGATGGTACCAAATTGCCTAATTATTTTAACCATTTAATTAACATTAAGCATTTCATTTAACTCATTGTGACATAGAAACTACATTATAAGATCTCAAGAACCTAAACATGTTATTAATCAATTATAAATCAAGCTTAATGAAAACATCAACGCAATAATGCCTGAATCATAAAAGTCTATCTCTACATTTTTATCTTGAACGCAACACACCACTATTGGAGGGGTTTAATTACTAACATGTGACTTTGTTATCAAACAAAACATAGATCACATTTATTCATTTAAATAACATTATCAAGGAAGATTTTAAAAACAAAAACTCATTAATTAAAAACTATGAATGTTGTATTAAGTAATTAACTTATGCATAACTAAAATTAAAGTGGAAAGGAAAGGGACCCAACCTCAAAGGAACCAAGCCCAAAAATCAGCACATGGAATATTTATCATAAACTACTCAGATCTACTCTACACACACCCATACCTTTGAATAAATATATATATAACTTAACCCAATGCATGTATACCCTACATCATGAGAGAATACACATATGGAAGTTATATATTATATATAAACACTTTAATATATGTAGGTGAGGACATCCAAAGTTGATCAAAACTCCCTAAAACAAATTCCAGGAATCTTAAATAATCAAAGGACCCAAAATAATGTTTCATGGACCAACTCCACTCAAATTAAATTCTAGGCACACATAACACATTTCAGTACCTATATTAACTGAGCGAAATAAAGAAACAAGAATAAAACCTCACTTCAGATGGCGAAAGCGGCCCAAATCAAAGTAAACTACTACACCTATAGTGCTAGTTGCTTGAACACACAATAAGAGGTATAATGATACCATTTTCACAACCCTAAAGTAGAGGATAATAAAAAATAGGGTTAACCCTCAACCTAGGGTTTAAGCCGAACCTCACCGGGTGCTGAAATAGAAGGAGATGACAAAAGAGATGGATGAGATGTGTGTATATGACATGACCTCGAATAATCTAAGGGGAAATATGAATAATTAATGTAAAATAGAGGATTTGAGAGGGATCCAAAGGATGTGGATGCATCATGTGCTACATGGGAGGAGGGGGAGAAAGAGTGAGACGTTGTATGGAGAGTGGGATAGGTGTGTGTGGAATTAAAAAACCTAACAAAATTAAAAAAAGTTAATTATAATAATAATAATTTTACTATTATTATAATTATTAAATATCAATATTGAATTTATTTCTATATAAATTTGTATTTAATATAATTGAATTTTATTTAAAAAGCACATTATAGTGTCAATTATCAAAAAAAGTTCTTGATGCTTAGTTTTAAAAAATGACCCCTCAAATAAAATGAAAAAATTAAAATCCCAAAGAATTTTTCATCAGGTAGAAAACATATGATGTTACAACCATCACACCTTAGAACTTCTCATCCAAAATAAGCCTTTGGGAACAAAAAAACATCACCCATCTTACAGGGGTCATGAAGTCCCATTAAAATGGCTGCATTGCATCTCTGAAAACCAAACACACCTTTCATCACTTCTTAAATGTATGACACATAATCTATCAAACCCTAAGGAGTCACTCATTTACCAACTGACACACCAAGAAGGAATTTACCTGAGCCTGATAGATAGATACATGATCATATCTTCGTCTTATTAAACATCATACCAAAGGTACTTCCCTCCTTAGGGTATAACATTATAAAGGGAAAAACTACAAGCCATATAACCATCCACTATTGAAATTTCCTAAAAAACACACCCTTAATCACTCGGGTGATGCTTCTCACATTTTTTCTAAAATGGGTAAAATGGTTGATTCCCCTATCGACCACAAAGCTTAAGTAGAGTAATATTTTCCTGAAAACCTCTATCTGACACAAAAAGAACTCTATATATATAATGATGTGCCATAAATAATCCATCCCTAATTTCTCCAAAGAAATATAAAGAAAACTAATCAAGCCCCTCTGGCCTACCATTCAAGAAGATGATCGGCTTATAATTCCAACATTTTTATAAGCTATATTGTGATTCCTTCTTCTATAGAATCAATCATTGACCATATAAAATTACACCTATGTTCAGGTAGCTATAATTTAGTGACATTCCTTGATTTATGCATCACTGATCCAAAAGACAGGTCTAGGATAACCTAATATAGGAATGATTGAAGTGAGAGTAAGTAAAGAAAGGTTGAGAATACACTGTGTTTACAAGTGAGATGTTGGTACAAGGACAATACGCCCACATTAGAACATTAAATAAACCCACGGAGGCATCGAATGAGCGGTCAAATAATAGGAAACAACTGGTGTTCTTGATTTATTGCAAGTAATTCTTACTTGATAATCCAATGGTCCCTCAAGATTAACCAAGCCTCAATAAGAACCATGTGTTCAACATGAAACACTGGGAAAAACACCCAAACAATTCCAAAAACTTTTTAAACATGAGCTTGACATAAGACAGACACTCTCTTAGTGCATCAAGGATTAAGTCCAGATATAGAATATTCGTAACTCTTAAAGAATAGTGTACTAACTAGATTTGAATAATTACCATAAAGAAAATGAATGAACCACTATTAGTCGATGGCTTATAGGAAACACGACTTCACATATTCAAGCAATGTCATTAACTGATCACTAAGTCATTACCACCTAAGGCATCCGGTGATCATTTTAGATTAACCATAGAAGTACACCCATGACCAAAGGTCTCACTCAAAGGTTACATACACCACTAACCACCATAATTTCATGATTTCGATAAATCATCGACATGATTTCATGTTCATAGGCTTCACCGAATTTAAGTCACCCCAAATATTCTCTAATGGTCCTCTTTGGTTGTGTTACTTCTACTTAGAAGGAAATGTATTTATCATAACTGACATAACACTACCAACCTTGATAGTATCCTAATCATCAAAATAATAGGTATAATAGCCTCTCAAAAGCACTCTAGGTCTGAACCACTATAAATGAAAATGTTTAAACAGCTAACATGAAAACCAAAACAAGCTCAAATAGCTTTTAAAACAAACGTGTCTCTTGAAGTCATCCCAAACATTGGAATGAACATTTTTACATTACACCTAGGCCACTCTTCTATGAAGAAAAACCAATAACATACAAAACAATAAAAGGCTCAATGATTACACCGAACTCAACTGGTATGTTAGGTCATTTAGCACTCAATGGGTACCGTGTATACTGATGAACTGTACCCCATGATTTTATGAGCAACGACACATACTGAATACCATCATTAGGATGTACTACATATTGATTCAAGCATCAGATGGTCTGTATGAATGATTTTTCCTATATGATAATATACCTATTCATCGATCATTGTTGAAAGGAAAGTTTCAAGTGACATTTGAAATGGCCCACCATGCACGAGGAATATCTAACCAGCTCAAACCAAAAAATTATTGATCCTCATGCCCATAATAAGGCAATGGAAAACATGGCCACCAATCTGAAAAATGGTTTCATTTTAACCATGGGGGTCTGACTAGGGAAAACAACACATGAATGGAACCAAAAGGCAGAAACATCATTTCATTAGAAATGATTTTAATTTATAAGGGTGATACTTACCACATAATAGCCCCTTACGAAGAACAAGCATCAAACCTATCACCATGTCATGAAAAAGGATGTCACTAGGCTCAAAATATGATCATCTAATCCATTGATAATAGAAAGGGTTTCTATGGAAAAGGCTAATGCTTTAATTTCAAGGCAACTCAAGGAAGCTCTACCAACCCTTACATGAGGGTCTTAAATAGAGGACACCACCCCTGGATCCATTTCCACTCCATTTAAATTTAAAAACATTTTCTAATACATCATGCATATGTTATAAAATACAATCTTATGGGCTTCCATTAACCAATCCATAATGCACCCATACACATTACAGGTGGCATTTTGAAACAATTTAATTACAACCAATCCATTTATCCCATGAAATCAATTGCATAAAAACAAAACAAGATTGTATTAAAAAGTATATAACATTGAAAATATATGCTATGGGAATAGAAGCATGGAATATTAACACCAAATAAGGTTATACAAAAAATAATGCTAATAAACACAACAATATTTCATGTTATTCAAATAACTCGATCATATCAATAGGCAGCCTATGAATGTAGCTACATGGAATGGAATATTGATGACATGTGAATCTCTATTTTTCTATTATGATGCATGAAATGCTTCATTATTTCCTTCATAGGTTGGAGGTAAAATACCATAAACTCCATAAGTCTATAAGTAGTGGAAATTACCACAAATACTGGAGGAGAAATCATATCATTTGAAATATCAAAAATCATGAACATCAATTCCCAGCCCTGACCACTTCTCCATTTCTCATATGTGGGGTGATAAGTCTCAGGAATGGATATTAACCAAGTGCTGACACATTCCTAGTATCTTTTCAACCAACCCAAAATAGTATGAAAATGGAAAAAATGCTTCCTTAGATATGACTTTATAATGTCCTGACCCGGCTCACCTCAACGATGGTGGTCAGAATGGTGGGTCACCAGACTTCATGCATAACTCCCTAAACACTAGAGGATTTTGACTAGAAACAAGGGCCTAGGGTGTGTCTGTGGAGTGATTATTCCCTCATAGTTCATAGTATGCACAATGATTGACAATATATAATATATAGTGGAAGTATAAAAAATAATAAATAGGGATAAAAATAGTAATAAATAATTGTCAAAACATCAAAATACAATAATTATAAATTTAATAATATTATCCAACACCAGTTTATACCAATTATTAATGCATGGTATGGTAAAGATACATAATGGAGCGAAGTAAACAATACAACATGATTTAGAATATAGTACAACTATAAAGAAAAGGATGCATGGACCCACAAGTGATCTCCTTGAGAATCCCCAGCTCTAGCTCGGTCTTTTTCTCCTAACTCCCATGAATATGAAATATATAAAAAAACCTATATCCAGAAGATATAATCTCTACTCGGGTACCATGGGTACCCAAGAGGGGTGTGAGATATAATTCTCCGTAGGATGACACCAAAAGTGTCTATCCGAATCCAAAAAAATGAAATTTAAATTAAGAATTACTTCATATAAAATAAATTCAATGTGATACCAATTAAATAATTTCCACTTGGTTTGGGATCTTAATAGACACCCATCCCATAGAACCTACTTCATCCTAATCTAGAAATATGATTAGTAAAGTTTAGCTAGGAATAATATATAAACAAGGTCAAATAGTAACATGGAAAATAAAGGAAGGTAGATACAGAAGCTTGTTCATTAACTTGGGGACTCAATCTCATGTATTCACATAAGTAATCTAGTAAAGTAAGGGAAATATCTCAAGTAAAATAACAATGTGAAAAAATAAATAGAGATATATCTCGTGAAATTACATTAAAACTATCAATTTTAGTAGTGGAGTCTGAATCTATCCCTAAGGTATCTCTATGGTAAATCCATTCAAAATATCTAATTCCATAGATCCCATCCAAGGATATCCATTTGAAAGTCCTTTTATTTCTTGTTTTAGAGTAACTATGAGTCCATCTCAGGTATTGCACGTAATGGACCGAGTATAAACAGAGCCATGCGGTATCCATCTTGTTAATGGGTCTGTCATTAGTTACCCCTTAAGGAAATAGTATCACCTAATACAACAACACCCTAAGCTTCCATGGTACGTTTCCCTTTGAATAATACAGTAGCTTGTGTTGTATGCAACATCATGTTAAAACACACCACAACAAATCAAACTAGCCGTTATGAATATTAATACCAACTTTTTGAAATTTAATAAATTTTATCTTTCAAAATAGACATTATTTTTGGATTTGGAATATTGAAATTAGCTTAAGGTGAATTTTTGGTATTTTTATGAAGACATTCAATTTTTTATGAATAATGAAAAAAACAGACTTGTTGTTTAAAACCAAATTATTATTTAAATAATTATTTATTTTAATTAAATTTATACATAATACCAATATAAGTTCAATGTTATTCATTGGAGTCAGTTTATAATAATTTTAGATATATAAAATTTTTTAGAACTTTTTACCGTCTTTTACCCGCCTCTTAGGAGAATTTGCAAATTTAAATAAAACATAATTTTACCGCTTATGTGAGATGAATTTCAAAAACCAAAGACACACATTTGATATCTCTATGTAAAATTGGGTTTAATGAGATGAAAATAATTTTTTTTGAATAGTAACTTTTGACTTTTATTTACCACGGTTAAAAGTAAATATGGTAATTAAAGGTAAAAATCATATTATTATTATCCTAACACATGTAATAATTCTTTTGCATAAGTGTAATTCGACCAAAATCAACCTTAGGAATAAAATATGATCCTTTAGGTCCACTTGGATTAGATTAGGACATTTACTATTATTTAATTCAAAGAGGAGTTAAAAGTGTTAAATTCAAAGTTTAATAACTAAACCTTTTTTAATATATGGTTACATAAATGATAAATTAGACTATAAATATTAATTAGAATGAAAAGAATATTTCATACATAATGGTATTTTATTTATATTATTTAGGCTTTAAATAATTTAATTTCATTATGACATAATGATGATGCAGTAATTACCTTATTAATGAAATATTAAAATAATTGATATTATAAATATCAAATAAAATGTTAATTTTGACTTTTTATGAATTACACAAATTTTATAGGTTAATATGACCTATTAGGATTGATTAAATGGATTTTTTTGAAGTAATAATTCTGTTATGAATTAAAAAAACAAAATAAAAAATAATGGCAAACTTGACATAAAAGAGTTATTAAAACAAAAGTAATATTATTAATTGATATTATATTCCTAAATTTCTAAGGTTCAGATAAAGGTCTTAAATAATATTATATGTGTCATTAATGAACCACTTGAGGTTCCCTTGGAAGATTATAGTAAGTTTATTAACCATATAATATAAAAATACAAAGAGACATGTGAAATGTCAAACTAATTAACTAAGAGTTAAATCTAAAAGATAAGGTTAATATAGTGACCCAAACCTATCTAAAACCTATTGGTTGTGTAGTTTTAGACCCAAACACACCTTATCCATGAAATAAATCATTTTGGATCCATTAGAAACCGAAAATTATTTTATTATAAAATAATATTTCAATCTTTTCCTAAGGTGCCCTGCACCCCTCTTATAAATGGGCGCTTCACCATCTCTCTAATTCACACCTTCAAATCCATTTTTCTCAGCCAAAAACTGCCCAAATATCCCCTAAACTTTCCTAACTTTATCTCAGAGGACTTCTTTCAGTCAAAAATCCAACCTATGGTGCCCTTTTGATCAAATCAAAATGAAGAACCTGAAGAAGAGGTAAATATTTCATCACCTCTTTCAAGTTCCTTTCTTCTTCCACGTCCTTTTTCTTTATTTTTTCCATTCTAAAATAATAACTCCAGTATATTCTATATATTTTGATGTTATTAAAAATTTGGTACAATCATATTAATTATTATATCCATCCTTTGAATGACATGTCACCATACGTGCGTACGTACGGCTTATTGTCTCCACATCGTGGTGTATTTGTCATTTAATACATTATTATCTGGATGGGTATAATAATGATGTATAACTATTCTAAATAATAAATAAAACATGATAATTATTCTTTATATAAGATATAACATCCAATTATATATTATTTTAAAATCAAAAGAATGATATTGACGCTCGTGCGTACATACGGATTACCGTCTCCAAAAATGTGATGAGATTCATTCCACATCGTAACCATTCATGAATAATTTTCATTTCATGATTAAAAATAATTTTTAATGACTTAATATCATTCTGAATATGAATAAGATACATCATACCCACAACAAACACAACTTATGTAACAAATTATATAAATGAAAACGAATCAGTTAACACCTGAAACGATGATACTACTGAAATATCATTAACAAATAAATATTAGAAGAACATATATGATATCATATTAATGTATATGGTTCTTGTATAATATAATAACAGTTATTTCACCATTATTAATGAGGTTAACCTACCCTTGACCAAGGAAAAGAACAAGGTAAGGGTTAATTTCACAATCTCTTCATTATCCGAGGATGTTTATACGTAATTATCTACTAGGACCTCTTTATCATCCACATCCATGATTCATAAAAATGTATTTAAAAACATTTTTAATATTTAATATACAATGGGTTAAAGTCATATATACCCTTATTTTACCTTATACAGCTTGAAAGGAATCTTTCCGTCATTTTCCAATCAAGGTACTTTCTGAACTTTTAGACAAAATTATGGTAAGAGTGTTTTTTTAACTTATACGGTGGGTGCGGCTATTTTCCACAGTTATAACATCGTCAACGCTTCCCATACAAGATAATAATAATATTTTCAAAATAAATTCCTTCTTTATAATTATTTGACACTTAAATGATTTCAAAATAGAAAGAGATGTTTCTCTAAAAAATGGTTTTGATTTCATCTATGTCAACTTCCTTTGATGGATTTTAAGATTATTTGAAGTTGATTTATTTTGATTCATAAATTCCATATTGTATTAAAGGTTTTGTGATATATTTGAAAGTGGATGTGTTATTTTTACACCATTCATTATTTATGGATAATGTATTCACATTTTTTATGCTAGTTTTAATACGATTGTTTATGTTATGTTTAATCCTTTTCATATTTGTAATAAATTGGACATAGTATGTGACTGTTGGACCCCGCTATAGATCCTCAATGCATCGGTAGGTCTAATGAGACAAACTTGTGTCTTGTCACAAGGCCTTGACAAAATCTTATTTGTAGTCTTGGAACAAGGCCTTGACTATGTGATTATGAAGTCTCGCATTATGCATTCCATCATTATGAACATGGTTATTGATATTGCATGTGATTATTCGACTATTAGAATATCAATGTTAATAAGTAAATGGAATTATTTGATTTTATCTTGGTCATGTTATTATGAAGTTCATGTTTAAAAGGCTTCTGTTTCAATTTTTTACATTGCCTTAAATGTTAATGCTTATTTATGAAAGTTTCGGCTATTATGTTATCCTTACTGGGCATCTGATCTCACCCCTTTATATGTTTTATTTCCACATAATTTGAAGAAGTATTTTATGATTGACCTATAGGAATATTTTGAGGGGATATGACTGTGATCTATGGAAATAATGTTGTTGTAGTTTTTCATTTTATAGTGTAATGTAAATGTTATGAATCTATCTAGTATTTACAAGGCTACTAAACTGATTGGTCTTTTAGGACATGATTTCCTTGTGTCATGCCATTATTATGTAATAATGAACCGACTCCAGGTAACTGGGGTCTAGGAATTTCAATTGGTATCAGAGGAAGATTAGTACAAGCCTTGGAATCTAGATATAGATAAACTTTGATTAAATCACATTACCCTAACAAAAAATTTGAGGATTAGTATAGAAGAACTTCCTATAATTTTTGTATTGTAGATATTTTGTGAGTTTTCTAAGAAGTACATCCCTATCTAGATACGAGCTAGTAGAGTCAGCTCTGGCACATATGTACCTAGGGGTAAAACCCAAAAACATCTCTTTGAGCTAGAATTGAATGGGAACTGGTGCATGACAAGGGGCTTTACTGCACTCTTGCTTAAGACACTCCCGGGGGATATGCTTAGGATAATTAGCATTTTTGACAAACCATTATGAAGGGTATATGAGTATATACTTCCTCAAAGTATTTTTTTTTATTATTATTATGGATTATAACCATAAACTGTTCAGTTTATGTTAAGTGTTTTACATGTTTGGAATTATGTATTTTGATTCATAAACTAATCTAGTTTATGCCATTATTTTGAAATGGAGCCTTATGGAAGAAATGGTAACCGTATCAATGCATGTAATCCATGTAGGGATTTCCCTCCTACTCAAGATAATTATAGTGTAGATGGTGAAACAACTGGTACTGATTAGCTTATCACCATAGTAGGACAACTCACTCAGGTTATGAATAATAACCTTACCCGTATGGTGCACCCTGATCCACAGCGAGGATGACCAATGTTAGATCACTTCATATGGAAACAACCACTATCATTAAATTGGAGTAAAAATTGATTATTGGATGAGCAATAGATAAATTCCTTAGAGAAAATATTCCAAGCCTTGGGGAGTAGAGAAAGGGAAAAAGTTGTCATGGTAGTTTACCGCCTCGCTGGAGATGTTGAAAAATGGTGGTCGTTGATTAAAAACATAATGGAAGATGAGGAAGTATAAAATATGGAATGGAGAGAGTTTAAAAAGATTTTCTTAGAAAAAATTTTTCTTATGATCGTTGAGCAGATATGGAAAGAAAATTTCTCAGTCTGAGGCAAAAGGAGGATGAGAATGTCGCAAAGTACAAAACAAACATTACAAGGATAACGAGGCATGCTGCAGATTATAGACGTAACCCAATAAGTAAGATTTATCATTTCTTTTATGGGTTAAAACCATTTCTTCATCGAGAATTATTCTCAAAATCCTTCTCGTCATATGAAGATATTGTCTAATGTGCTATCAAGACAGAAAAATAATTCTCTAGGTCATACAAATTTAAAGAAAACCAAGAGAAGAAGAGATCTACTGAACACTATGGAAATAGAAATAATGGGAAGAAGGGAAAAGTTGAATATCCATCCTGAAGTAAATTTGGGAAGAAACACATCAGTACTTTCCTTAAGGGAATGGAAGTCTATTACAAGTGTGGTGAAAAATGTCACCAAGCTCGTGATTGCAAGGGGAAGAATGAGTTTGTCAATGTTGAATGCTACAATTGTAGAGAAAGGGGGAATTATGCAAATGAATGTCCTAATTGACAAGGAAACATACCTCAGAAAAGGCCAAGGTATCAATTCCAATCTTATGATATCACTACTTGTGAGGTTGGTGCTCTTAAAGACGTGGTGGCACGTAAATTAATGGTTTACTCAAGTTTATAAAATTTTTTATTTGATTTTGGATCATTGCATTGTTTCACATCTTCCCAGTTTTCTAAGAAAATTAGATATTTAAAATTTGATTTAAGAATGGAGTTTTCAATCAAAACTCCTAAGTGAAGTATCATTGCAATAATGTTTTGTGAATTATTCCCCATTAGGGAATATAAATGTTCTTTATCCACTGATCTCATCATCATACCCATGATTGAATTTGATATATTCCTCGGTATGAATTTTCTTTTAGAACATGATGAAAAAATTTATTGTACCCAGAAAGAGGTTACTATTTTTGATGACGTTGATAAAGAACACCTTATCTTTAGATCATAATCATCACCACCTGATTATTATCTAGATCCACACCCAATAGCTCAACTGTTTTCAATTATTGGTGAGGAAGATAATTAAATAACTACAGATGAGGAAAATAATTCTCAAATAGAAGATGTACCTATTGTTGAAGAATATGTTGATGTGTTTCAAGGAGATTTACTTGGACATCCACCCGAACGAGAAATTGAGTTTTCCATTGATTTAATTCCTCATTCAAGGCCCATAACCATGACCCCTTATAGAATGGACAATGTGGAATTAGTGGAACTAAAGAAACAACCATATGAATTGAGTAACAAGGGATTTATTCGCCCTAGTTTTTCCTCATGGGGAGCCCCTGTCCTTTTTTTATGATTAAAGATGTATCTATGTGGTTGTGAATTGACTACAGGGTGATCAATGATATAAGAGTGAAGAATAAGTATCCCTTACCTCGCAATGATGATTTATTTGATCAACTTCTTGGAGCTCAATATTTTTCAAAGATTGACCTTCGATCTGGATACCATCATATGTGTGTGAAGAAGGAAGACATTCCAAAGACGTCATTTTGAACCAGGTACGGACATTACAAGTTTAGAGTACTGCCTTTTGGATTGACTAATGCACCCTCTGTCTTCATGGATCTAATTAATAGGGTTTCCAAGGAATATCATGAAGAATTTGAAGTGGTATTTATTGATTATATCTTAGTATACTCAAAAATCTATGAAGATCATGAAAATTACTTGCGCATTATCCTGATGACTCTTAGAAGTAATGAATTATATTGGATGTTTAGAAAGTATGAACTCTGGCTTCAAGAGAATCCTTTTCTTGGCCATATTCTCTCTTTGGATGGAATATTTTTTGATCCTTTATAGACCATGTAAAACCATAAATGGACATCACCGACGAGTATAACTGAGGTAAGCTGTTTTATTAGTTTAGTAGGTTATTATCGGCATTTCATCCAGAATTTTTCCCGAATGGCTAACCCATTAACCAAGCTCACACGTAAAGGGGTTAAATATTTTAGGACAAAAGAGTCTGTAGAATTTTTTGATGAACTGAAGAGAATATTATTCAATTCTTTTATATTGAATCAACCATCGGGGAATGACGGGTCAGTTGTTTATTGTGATGCTTCAAAGATAGGACTTGGTTTTGTCCTTATGCAAAATGATATGGTTATTGTCTATGCATCACAATAGATAAAAAATTTTGAACAAAACTATCATACTCATTATCTTGAGTTAGCATTTGTAATATTTTCTTTGATGATATGGAGACACAATCTCTATGGTGAAAATGTGAGATTTATACAGAACACAAGAGTTTGAAATATAATTTCTCACAAAAAGTACTCATCGTGAGGAAAAGGTGATGGCTTGAACTACTCAAGGATTATGATTGCACAATACACAACCACCTGGGGAAGGGAAATAAGGTGGAAGATTCTTTGAGTATAAAGGATCATGGAGTTTTGAACGATTTGATAGTTGAAAAGGATCTTATATACATGGATATAGTAAAGATGGAAATGGGAATTACCACGGTAGGTGAAACATCAATGTTTTTTCAAATGGTTTCCATACCATCTTTACTAGAAAGGATAAAAAGTTCTCAGACTAATGATGATGAGTTTCTAAAGAAGATAAAAGCTTTTAATGATGGGAGATTGAGTGACTTTGTATATTAAAATGGGATTTTAATATTTGGGAAGAGACATTGTATCCCCGATATACCTGATCTAAAAAGAGAATTAATGGATGATTCTCATAGCTCCAAATTCTCTATACACCTTGGGAGCACCAAGATGTATAGAGATTTGAAGGAAAATTTTTGGTGGGACAACTTGAAGAGGGAGATTGCAGATTTTGTATCACGGTGTATGGTTTGTCAACAAGTGAAAGCTGAAAGGCAACAACTAGGATGATTCATGCAACCTCTTCCCATACCTGAGTGGAAATGTGATAATATTATGATGGACTTTGTCATGGGGATACCAAATACACCTAGAAGAAATGATAAAATATGGGTCATTCTTGATTGTCTTACCAAGTAAGTACATTTTTTTGATATAAGAGAAGATTTACCACTTTATCATTTAGAAATAATATATATTAATGAAGTTTTAAGACTCCATGGTGTACCCCTATCGATTGTTTCTGATTGTAATCCATATTTTTCATCAAGATTCTGGAAAAGTATTTAGAACTCCCTAGATACTAAACATCATTTAAGCACTACCTACCACCCTCAAACTGATGGGCAATCAGAACAGACTATTCAAACCGTAGAACACATGTTGAGATCTTGCTCTCTTGAATTTCAAGGTATGTGGGATAAAATATTTACCTCAGGTATAATTTTCCTATAAAAATAGCTTCCATTAAAGTGTTCATATGGCACCATATGAAGCATTACATGGAAAGAGATGTCGCACCCCAACCTGTTGGGATGGTGTTGGTGAAAGAAAACTCGTAGGCCCAAAACATGTTGAGGAAATGATGGAAAAGGTGAAGGTAATCCAAACCAACATCAAAATAGCTCAAAGTAGGCAGAAGAACTATGCTGATAACCAAAGTAAGGATTCCAAATTTCAGGTAGGAGATCATGTTATCTTGAAGGTATCTCCATGGAAGGGAATTAAATGATTCTTTAAGAAGGGTAAATTGAGTCCTAGGTACATCGGATCTTTCGAAATTCTAGAACGAATTGTGGATGTAGCTTATAGTTTGGAAATGCCGCCAATTCTCTCCAAAGTTCATGATGTGTTCCATGTATCACTGTTGATAAAATACATGACTGACCCAATGCATGTACTTACCTATGAGGAATTAGAACTAGAACCCGATATGTCTTATTGGGAAGAGCCTTTCAAGGTTCTTGAAACAAGAGAACAAGTGTTGACAAACTGGATGACTCATCTAGTAAAAGTTCTATGGAGAAGCTATAAGATGGAAGAGGCCACGTGGGAACTCGAGGAACTCATGATGAAGAACCACCCAAATCATTTTATACTGTAATATTTTAGAAATTTTAAGGCTGAAATTATTTTAATGAGGGGAGAATGTAACACCTCAAGCTTCCACGGTACGTTTCCCTTTCAATAATACAGTAGCTTGTGGTATACGTAACTTCGATTCCAAACACACCACAACCAATCAAACCAGCCGTTATTAATAGTAATACTCACCTTTTGACATTTTATAAATTTTATCTTACAAAATGGACTTCATTTTTGGATTTGGAATATCGAAATTAACTTAGGGTAAATTTTTGGTATTTTTCTGAAAACATTCAATTTTTGATAAATAGTGAAAAACACTAAGTTATTGTTTAAAACCGACTTTTTATTTAAATAATTATATATTTTATTTAAATTTATACATAATACGTATATAATTTCAATTTAATTCATTGGATTCAGTTTATAATAACTTTAGATATATAAAATTTTTAATGAACTTTTTACCGGCTTTTACCCACCTCCTAAGAGCATTTACAAATTTACATAAAACATAATTTTACTACCTCTGTGAGATGAATATAAAAATTCAGAGAGACATAGTTGATATCAATAAGTAAAATGTGGTCCAATGAGATTAAAATAATTTTTTGTTAATAGTAACTTTTCACTTTTATTTACCAAGGACAAAAGTAAATAGTGTAATTAAATGTAAAAATGAAATTATTATTATCCTAACCCATGTCCTAATTCTATTGGATAAGATTAATTTGACCAAAAATACATTAGGAATAAAATATGATCCTTTAGGTCCACTTGGATTGGATTAGGATATTTATTATTATTTAATTTAACGAAGAGTTAAAAGTGTTAAATTCAATTTTTAATAACTAAACCATTTTTAATATATGGTTACACATGAGATACATTCAACTAAAAATATTCATTATAAAGATAAATATATTTAATACATAATGGTATTTTATTTATATTTTTTAGATGTCAAATTATTTAATTTATTTATGACACAATGATGATGTAGTAATTACCATATTAATGAAATATTAAAATAATTGATATTATAAATATCCAAATAAATGTAATTGGAGACTTTTAATGAATTTAACTACTTTTATGGGTTAATATGACATGTTAGGGTTCATTAATTTAATTTTTTCTAAGTAATAATGCTATTATAAATTTAACTGGAACAAAATAGAAAATAGTGTCAAAATTGACATAAAAGAGTTTTTAAAACAAATATTATATTATTAATTGATATTCTATTCCTAAAAATCAAAGGTTCATCAAAAGGTCTTAAATAATATAATATATGTCATTAATTAACCAATTTAGGTTCGATTCGATGTTTATATTTTTTTAGTAACCATATAATATTTACATACAAAGAGACATCGTAAATGTCAATCTAATTAACTATGAGTTAAATCTAAATGATAAGGTTAATATAGTGACCCAAAACTTTCTAAAACCTATTGGTTGAGTAGTTTTTGACCCATCCCCACCTAATCCTAGAAATAAATCATTTTTATCCATTATAAACCGAAAATGATTTTATTATAAAATAAAATTTCAATCTCTTCCTAAGGTGCCCCTCACCCCTCTTATAAAAGGGCACTACCCCTTCTCTGAAATTCATATCGTCAAAGCCATTTACCTCATCCAAAACCTACCCAAATATCCTCTCAACTATCCTCCATTCATCTTAGTGTCCATCCTTTATTAATAAATCCATCCAATGGATCCCTTTTGATCAAGTCAAAAGGAAGAACCCGAAGAAGAGGTAAATATTTCATCACCTCTTTCATGTTCCTTTCTTCTTCCACTTCCTCTTTCTTTGTTGTTTCCATTCTAAAATAATAGCTCCAATATCTTCTATATACTATGGTGTTATTATAAATATGGTTCAACAATATTCATTATTATATCCATCCTTTGAATAACATTTCATCGTACATGTGTACATACGGTTTACCGTCTCCATGTCGTGGTGTAGTTGTTATTCAATACATTCTTATTTGGATTGGCATAATAATGATGTATAATTTATGTAAATAATAAATATAACATGACAATGATTTTTTATATATGGTATACCATCCAATTATATATTATTTTAATATCAAAAGAATAATATTGTCGCTCGTGCGTACGTATGGATTACTGTCTCCACAAACGCGATGAGATTCATTCCCCATCGTATCCATTCAAGACTAATTTTCATTTGATGTTTAAAAATAATGTATAAATACATAATATAATTATGAATATGAATAATATACACCATATTCGCAACAAATATTACTTATGTAACAAATCAAGTAAAGGAAAACAAATCAATTAACACCTGAAACGATGATACTATTGAAATATCATTAACAAAGAAATATTAGAAGATCATATATGATATCATTTTAATGTATATGCTTCATGTATAATTTAATAACAATGATTTTACCATTATATAGAATGTTAACCTACCCTCGACCAAGGAATAGAAAAATGTGAGGTTTAATTTCACAATTTATTCATTATCTAATGTTGTTTATACGTAATTATCTACTTGGACCTCTTTATCATCCACATCCATGCATCTTAAAAATGTATTTAAAATCATTTTTACTATTTACTAGACAATGGTTTAAAGTAATTTATACCCTTATTTGACCTTACACTTTTTGAAAGAAGTCTTTCTGTCGTTTTTCAAATAAGGTACTTCATGACCTTTTGACAAAATTAAGGTAAGAATGTTTTTTAACCTATACGGAGGGTGCGGCTATTTTCCGCCGTTATAACATCATCAAAGCTTCCCTTACAAGCATATAAGAATATTTTCAAAAAAAATGTTTTCTTAATAAATATGTGACTCTTTAATTATTTCCAAATAGAAGGAGATATTTCTCTAAAAAAGATTTTGATTTCATCTATGTCAACATCCATTGATGGATTTTAAGCTAATTTGAAGTTGATTTATTATGATAAAAAATGCCCATATTGTATTAATGGTTTTGTGATAAGTTTGACTGTGGATGTGTTATTTTTACACCATTCATGATTTATAGACAAAGTATTGACATTTCATAGGCTAGTTTTAATACGATTGTTTATGTTATGTCGAAACCTTTTCATATGAGGAATGCATTCAGCTTAGTAAGTGAAGGGTGGAGCCCACTATAGCTTCTCAATGCATCAGTAGGTCTCATGAGACAAACTAGTGTCTCGGCACAAGGCCTTGAAAAAATATAATTTGTAGTCTTGGCACACGGCCTTGACTATGTGGTTATGTAGTCTGGCATTATGAATTCCATCATTATGAAAGTTTCTATTGATATTGCATGTGATTATTCGACTTGTATAACATACATGTGAATAAGTAAATGGAATTACTTGATTTTATCTTTTCCATATTATTTTTAAGTTCATGTTTAAAACGCTTTTGTTTTAGTTTTATACATTTCCTTAAATGTTTATGCTTATTTATGATAGTTTCCACTATATTTTATCCTTACTGAGCATTTGAGCTCACTGCTTTCTATGTTTTACTTTTCCCAGGGCATGAAGAAGTATTTTATGATTGATGTGTAGGGATAGTCTGAGGGTATAAGAGAGTGATCTATAAAAATAATGTTGTTGTATTTTTTCATTTTATTATGTAATGTAAAACATATGAATGTATCTAGTATTTCCAAGGAAACTAAACCGATCGGTCTTTAGGGACATGATTACCTTGTATCATACTAATGTTATGTAGGAATGCACTGAATATGGGTAATTTGGGTCGTGGAATTACATATTCTCTAATAGAAATCCCATGGGAGACATTTCCTAGATAGCCGAAAACATCACTTTACAGACGCATCTTGTTGTAACTTATTGAGTATAGAGAGTCCAATTGTGGGTTATTAATAAGAGACCCGCATTCTCTCCCCATCCCAATTTCATTTAAAATAATAAGAGAATAAAATATCATATAGTAAGAAAGGTATGAGGCATAAGATATATTATATAATCCTTAAACAATTTCATGCCCACACATGATACTCAACTTCACAGTGTAGAAACAATTATAAGGCATTTCCTATTCTTCAAGCCACTCCAAAGGTAATAAGTACTAAAGAAACATGAATAATCATTGAATTAAGAACAAGTAATGTGGAATCAATGTTCCACTTACCAATATTTCATCAACAAAATTTCATCATATCAAACTGTCCATCTTAACCAAGTGTCACAATCTTTCCAAACAATTTGAATGGCTCCCGAAAGGAGTACCAATCATTGCATAAGGAGTTCATTAATAGAGAAGGTACTCATTTAACTTGAAATGAGTAAATTTTATGTAGTGAATGTTTAATTCCAATAAACCTTGTGTATTCCATAAGTTGGAGGCACCACACATGGGATAAAATATTGTGTTCAATCATTATCATTATCACGAGGGACCCAATTCATATTTCATTTCACATTAATCAGTTAAAATAATTACTAAGGTGTCACAAAAAACCCTTATAGATTTCCTAAATTTTATATAGCAGAATATTAGGATATTTATGATGGGAACACTTAAAGGGGTGGCTAAGAGGCTAGGAGAACACCGTGAATAATTGTCTACATAAGCGAATGCCACAAAATAAATTATAGAACAAACCAAAAAATTTACTACAATTTAAAAAATTCTTAATGGCTAAACCATTTATTCAGGGCATGAAATTTTGTGTGAGACATCCTACTAAAGGTCATTATAATTTAATTTTCCTAAATATGGAATATTGATTTTATGGTACAAGTTCTAAAAGGTTCATATTTGTTTCCCATAAGGGATTCTACAAACCTTCTAAATTATTTATTACCATTTCATTCATATCAAAAATTTCATTAAAAACATTGATATATTGAAACTTCATTATATGGTCTCAAGAACATACACATTTAATTAATAAATTATAAGTAAACCATAAAGATAAAAAAAATCAATATGGTAGGAAGCATAAATTTCTATCGTTACATTTATTTCTTGAATGAATCACACCTCATTTGCATGGTTTTTTTATAAAACCAATACTTTATTATCAAACAAAACATATATCACATTCATTAATTTCACTAACGTTATCAAGGATTACATTGAACTGAAAACCCAAATAAATTAATTAAAAACTAGGAATGGTAAATTAAGTAATTAATTAAATAATGACAAAAATTAAAGCGGTAAAAAAAGGGACCTTATATCAACGGAACCAAACTCAATACTCTGTACATGACTAATTTATCAGCGACCACTTTGAACCACTCCACTCACACGTACATACCTTTATATATATATATATCCTATAACCCAATTCATTTATTTTACACACCATGAGAGAATACATACATGGAATATATATATATACAATATATACATAGTTGATTATATGTGTGCGCGTACCTCAAAAGATGAACAGAACTCCCTAATATAAATGTCAGGAATCCCAAATAATTAGAAGAACTAAAATAATGTGTCAAGTACCAAATCCCCTCGAATTAAATGATATAGAATAAAAAAATGCATTTATGGCCCTAAATTAACTTATCTAAACTACGAAACTACAACAAAACATCACCTCGTATGGTGACGGTTTTCTGAATCGAAGTGAACCACTTCACCTTCAGTAATGGTTTCCAGAACACACAAGAATTGGTTCCATGATACCATTCATACAAACTTAAAAAATAAGAAAACAAAAATTATGGTTAACCATTGACCTATGGTTTTGGTCAAACATTATCGGGCACCGAATGAAAAGAGAACAACAAAAGTGATAGAGGAGATCTGAGAAGATAACCATACCTTGATGAATCAATGGGGAAACATGATGAAATATGGGTGTATAGAAGTTTGGAAATGGATCTGTAGGATGGGGTTAAGTTACACGCTACAAGGGAGGAGGGTTTTTGGTGTGTAATGCTACAATGAGAAGGGTAGAGTTGTGCATGGAGTCAAAAACCCTTAACAAAATAATAATAAACTTAATTATAATAATTATTATAATTATATTATTATTATTATTATAAAAAATACTTATTAAATTTATTTCAAATTAATTTTTTAATTAACATAATTCAATTTCTCTAAAAATACACATCGCATTGTCAATTGACAGAAAAAATAAGTTCTGATGCTCGGTTTTAAAAAACAGCTTCTGCAATAAATGAAAAAAATTTAAATTCCCCTGGAATTTTTCACCAGTAAAAAATGAGGGATATTACAATAACCATAATCTCAATTTATAGGTTTAAATTGTCATTTTATAATTCCATTTTAATAAAAAAAATTCAATTAAACCAATTGTTTTTTGCATCACAAGCTATTGAAATGATGGAATTTTTTAAAGGAAAACAAATCATAAAGTATTCAGGTGTTACATTATTCCCTCCTACAAATAATTAATCTATAAAATTTCATGGATATTATATTTTTAAATTGATGATAGAAATTCTTCATCATAAAATATTTGGTTCCCACATTGCTTCCTCTATTTTTTTTATTTCCCCAAAGTACTTATGCTGAATGAGTCATTTGATTCCTCCATAATTTCTCTTTAGTATTAAAAATCTTGATGGGTTCATCTTTTTAAAAAAAATAGGCTTCCAAATTATTTATAGTAATTTATTGATCCAATATTCATAATACATAGTGGTATTTTCTTCAGGGAACACATTTTTTTTCCTTGGATCCAACATTTTTAGAGTGATTCACACATAATATAAACTACTCATTAAGAAAATTCTCCAATATTTATGACTAATCCTCAATATAAATGATCTCATTCTATAAGATTTAAAATATCAAACACATAATAGATACTATATTATTTATTAAACCATGCATCATATCCTTTAATGGTTCAATTGAAAAATCCACTAACATGTTATCACTACCACTAGTGCTTTAATCTTCTTTAGGAAAATTTTGGAAATAATTTGAACATACCTTGTGATCACTAAAATTTCTTTACCCATTTGAGATAGATTTCATTTTTATATACTTTATCGTAGACTATACAACCTATTGTTATTCAATAATGATATATTTTCTTTTTGTATTATCATAGCATAGAGATATTGATCTTTCTTCCTCTAGTTTTATAATGGAGATATTCCTAAACCTATTTTTATTCTTCTTATACATGTTAAATATTTTCTTAACATAAAAATATTTCTGATCAAAAGTATAAAATTATTCACCAAAAAAATTATTTAGTATAAAATATGAAAAATCATCTCTTAAAAAATTAACAACTTCTGATATAGATAATTCAATAGATGTAAACCTTACCTCTAATAATTTCTTTTATGATCAATTAGGGATATTCTCAACAGCAAGATGTGGTTGAATTAGTTTTGGTGAATTTTTATTCCAATTTTATCTTCTTATCCATTTACCACTTAGGACTTTTAGGATCTTGTTCATTTCATTCTGTTAACATTACTTTATTCTTTAGAACACACACAAAAATTAGAAATGATATTTACAAAGCATATCTTTAAATAAGAAACAATGGTCATTAGTGTAATTAGGCAATAATCCCCACTAACATAGGCCACTATAATGAGATACATATTATAGTGGGTTATCTAGAAAACTATCTTAAACATGAATAATGCGACCCAACACTGAAGAGGGGGACACAAAATAATTCTACATCACTAGACTAGTAATATCATAGTCTGATAGGTATCTTAATACAATATATTAATATTACCTTTATAGATATTTTCAACATCATCAAGTATTTTGTAACATCAATAGAGTTCTCCATCATATGTGACTTATATTGATTGTTTTATTTGTACAATTTTCATCTCTTATTTTTCACTCACATGAAAAGTAGCATGAAATAAAATCCAACACATATTATTTTACATTTATCTTTGTGCATAAACTCTCAACTAAAGAAAGTATTAGAGTTCTTCCATCCTTTTTCTTATTTATATTAAATTATATATTTATAGAAACTTATTCATTATTCTCTTCTTATATTTATGATAAATATTTTTATATAAACGTTTTTCTTCCTTCTTAATTCATTAGTAAAATTAAATTTCACTAGATCTTCTTATCATCATCCCTTCTTATTATTTTATAATCAATCTATGTTCTAACTCACTAGATCTCTTATAAATTCTTATAATATTTAATATGTATATAAATTATTAGAGTTTGGTTGATCCCTTTTCATCATCGATAAAATCAATATTGTTTTATTAAATTTTCATGTCGGTTCATCAATATAATTAATCTTAAACAACTTTCCATATATTATTTTAAAAATCATTGTAACTATGGAATCAATCATATTATCTTATCTCTATTATAAATTCAATAATTTAAATAACTTCATAAATACATGATTTAAATTATCATGTTCTTTGGTAGTAGAAATCCTCTTTAATCTTTAGCGACATCTATAGACTAGATCCAAATTTCTAGGCCCCAATATTCTTTTTATAAAAAACTACTTCATAGACTATAATGAAATTTAAATGAATCCATGCATTTATAGTTACAGGACATCATTATTTAAATGTTTAGTAGTGGCTATATTTTTGTTTTCCATGTTGTTCAATTATAATTTAATGTATTTAATTTAACAAAAAATATATTTATGAATGTGTGAAACTTCTTCAGTCATGGATCCTCTATTTGTTTCATTGGATAGTCTTAAAATTCAGTTTTACATTTTATACAACCTAAAAATATGATAAACATTTTATTGTATTTTTTATATTGGAAATACTTCACTTAGTATCATCAGAATCATCTTCCCATGATTCTCATGACTTTTCCTACTATGATTTCTCTTGAAAACATTATAATTATTCATGTGAAAAAAAAGAGAACATTGGCTCATTGTTTTTATCATGCCACTATATCAAATAGCCTTCTTCTTACAAATCAATTCACATAAATTAATGCATTGTTTTTTTATCAGATACTAATAACTATAACCAAAATTTATAACTCATAATCTTTATTTCCTTTCTTTCATCATTCAAGTTTACCAGCATGATATCTATTGATATCATTTCATAACATCCTCAAACTAGATTCTATATAAATAATTATCACATAAGATCCAAGGTTATATTGTGTTCATAGAAATTATATTCCCTATAACACCACAAGCATCCATGGTATGCTTCACTTTGTATAATATAATACCTTTCATTATATGCACTTGAGCTCCAACTCCACATGACCAATCAAACTAGCCGCTTAAAAAAGAGTTATGAATTATAATAAACACTTTTTTAAATTTTTTAAATTTTATTTTTCTGAATGGTCTTAATTTTTTGGTTCAGAATATAAAAATTAACATAGGGTGAATTTTGGGTATTTTTTTTTGAAAACATTCAATTTTTGATGCATGGTGAAAAACATTGAATTATTGTTTAAAACCAAATTTTTATATAAATAATTATTTTTATATTAAATTCATTTTAAACAAAAAATAAATACATAATACCTATATTCTTCTAATGTAATTTATTTGAGTCATTTTATAATAATATTAGACATATAAATATTTATTGAACTTTTTAACGTCTTTTACCCACCTTCTCAGAACATTTTCAAATTTACCTAAAATGTAATTTTTCTACTTCTGTGAATTGAATTTAAAAAACCCAATAGACTTCGTTGTCATAAGTATGTAAAATGTGGATAAATAGTACAAAAATAATTTTTTTAAATAGTAACATTTAAATTTTATTTACCACAATTACATGTAAACACATGAATTAAATGTAAAAATAATATTATAATAATATAAAATAACCCCAAAACATATCCTAATTATATAGGATAAGTTATTTTCTACCAAAACCATCCTTAAGACAAAAATATAATTCTTTTTGATACATTTGTATTACATTATGACATTTATTATATTTTATTAAAACAATAGTTAAAAGTGTTAAATTCAAATTTTAATAAATAAAAAATTTTTTAATTTATGGTTATACATTAGATTAATTCTACTATAAATATTAATTTGAAAGATAAAAATATTTTAAAAATCATAGTATTTTATTTAATATTTTTTTACATTATTTTATTAAATTTTTTTATGACACAATGATGATGCAGTAATTACCTTATTAATGAATGATTAAAATAATTGATATTTTAAATATTGAAATAAATATAAATTGAAACGTTATATGAAATAAATTAATTTTCTAGGTTAATATGATACTTTAGTGTCGATTCTTTATTTTTTTTTTGAAAAAATAAAGTTGTGATGACTTTAACAAAAACTGAATACTAAATAGTGTCAAAGTTGACATAAATGAGTTTTTAAAATAAATTATTTTTTATTATATTGTATAATAGTCCTTAAAATCTAAGATTCTACCAAATTACATTGATGATTCTAAATATGTAAATAATTAACCACATCAGTTTATATTGGAATTTTATGGAAACTATATTAACCATCTAGTATAAAAATACAAGAGGACATGGTAAAATTTTAACTATTTAACTAAGGGTTAAATCTAAAAGATAATGTTAATATGGTGACCTAAACATATATCACACCTTTTTGTTTTGAGTTTTTAGACCAATACCCACCTTATATTCTAAATATATCAATTTTCTGATATTAGAAACCGAAAATAATTTTATAATAAATTAATATTTTCATCTTTTCCTAAAGTTCCCCTCATTTCTCTTATAAATGGCTACTTTACCTTCTCTTAAAATCACACCACCAAAGACCTTTGGTTCAGAAAATCCTTACTCAAATCCCCTAAAAACTACCCTCAATTCAACTTATAGGCCTTACTTTGATCATAAATCCATTTTTTGTATCCATTTTTTTCAAATAAAAAGGTTGCACCCAAAGAAGAGGTAATTATTTCGTCAACTATTTCAAAGTTATTTTCTTCTTCTACCTCCTCTTTATATGTTGTTTCCATACTATAATAATATCTCCAGTACCTTTTACATAATGATATGTTATTATAAATATGTTACAACCATATTCAATATTTTATCCATCCTATGAATGAAAAAATCACCATACGTGTGTACGCAGATCTAACCATCTCCACGTCGTGGTGTAGTTTCTTATTCAACACATAATTATTTTGATGGGTATGATAATGAGTATAATTGATTTAAATAATAAATATAAAATGTTAATTATTATTTCTACATAATTTACCATCAAATTATTTATGATTACACCATCAATATAATGATATTGTCGCTCGATCATTAATATGGCTTACTGTCTCCACGATGCAATGAGATTTCATTCCACATCATAACCATTCATGAATAATTTTCATTTCATGATTAAAAAAATAATGTTTAAGAACATAATATTATTCTGGATATGAATCCAATACATCCTACCCAAAGAAAAAATGACTTACATAACAAAACATAAAACTAAACCTGAATCAGCTAACACCAAAAACAATGATAATACTAATATATTATTAACAAAGAAATATTAGAGGATCATATATGATATCATATTTATTATGTGGTTCTTATATAATTTAATAAATATTATTTAAACATCATACAAGAGGTTAACATACCCTTGACTAAGGAAAATTACAATGTAAGGTTTAAATTTACAATCTCATTTTTATCTATGGTTTCTTATGCGTAAGTATCAACTGGGACTTTTTTGTCGTCCACATCCATATTTCATAAAAAAATTATTTCAAAACATTAAAATTTAGTTTACTATGGGTTAAAGCCATTTATTCCATTGTTTGAATTTTTATAAAAAAAATAAATGGATTATTTCTATCATTTTCCAATCATGGCAAATTATGACCCTTTAGAAATATTATAGAAAGAGTGTTTGTTTAACTTATACAGCATGTGCGACTATTTTCTGCCATTAAAATACCTTTTAAGAATCCCTTTAAAACATAAAATAATATTTTCAATATAAATGTTTTCTTTTATAATTATGTGACTTTTAAATGATTTTAATGTAAAAAGAGATATTTCTCTCAAATAGTTGTTGGATTGATTTCGTCTATGTCAACATCTATTTTTGGATTTTATGATTAATTGAAGTTGATTTATTGTGATACAATACTTCATATTGTATTGATAGTTTTGTAATATGTTTGATTGTAGATGTGATATTTTTATGTCATTCACTCTGTATAGATAATGTATTAACATTTTATATGCTAGTTTATTAGGTATTTTCCTGTTATGTTTCACCCTTTTCATATAAGGAATGAATTAGTCATAGTAAGTGATGGGAAAGGACTCCTATAGCCCCTTGATGCATCGGTATGTCTCATGAGTCAAACTAGTGTCTTAATACAAGGCCATGAAAACTTTTTTAATATTAGTCATGGCACGAGGCTTTGACTATGTGGTTATGATGTCCGCCATTCTGCATTACATCATTATGAGATTACAAATTGATATTACATGTGATTATTCGACTAGTATAATATCCATGTGAATATTAAAATGTCATTATATTATTTATCATTTTATTATTATGAATAATTTTATGTCTAAAAGGATTTTGGTTTAGTCTTAGATATTTCTTTAAATTATTATGCTTATTTATGATAGTTTTTGATAGATTTTTATCCTTACTAAGCATCTGATCTCCCCCATTTCTTATGTTTTATTTTCCCATGATTTGAAGAAATATATTCTGATTGTCCTGCATGGATAGTCTAAGGAATATGAGTGTATTCAAAGGATATAAAATGTTGATTTTTCATTTAATAATGTAATTTTAAAACATATGTATGTATTTAGTACTTCTAAGGATACTAAGCTGATCAGTCTTCTAAGAAATGATCACTAGTGATCCGGCCAATCTTATTTAATAATGCATTGATTCTGTGTAACTGGGTTCAAGGAATTACATTCCATTGAATGAAAATATTCATTGATGGAAGGTATATCCATATTGGAATTTTATATTACCTTCGTTGATTCTACTCACACATGGATTATATTTATTAATAGAATATGCATACAAGGTTGATACTCAAACTCACGAAAGGTCACCTTCATCCGATGAATGTTTCATGTTTTATAAACCTCCTCATGGAAGGTCTGTGATTGTTTTCATGGAGGATACATGTAGTCCACATGGAATTATGATCATAAAATTCATGTTTTTATTCACATGGATATTCCTTACTACTTATTGAAGAATTATAATTAGGGAGAAATTGTAATCATGTCATAAATCCAAAGATAGTCATACATTAAATTCTTGAGATCCTACAACCAATCCTATGTCATGGTTTGACATGGAGGAAGATAATATGGTATGTTTATGATGACGTCATTTTGTGTGACATGCATCACTCCAATGTTTTATATTTATTATATAGTAGAGGAAAAATGTAATTCTATGAGAGTTGGTCCAGTAATGAGGTTCACATTATCATGTATCCATTCAATAATATATGATGTATCTTCACATGTCCATTTTTTAGTATATGGGTCCACTCTAGGCCGCCTCTCCTTCGTCGTCATGTCACCCACGTCAAGGTGCCTCCACTGCTCTTATGCATTCCAAAAGAATTATATTCTCATCTTCATACCTACCTATATAGGAAATATACCTCCATTATACTTACCGAATTCTTTACATGACCTAAATCCTTTGTGGTTAAGCTAGCCTCCAACTTGTTCCGATTAATAGGTTTTTTATAGTCATAGGGTCACACATTTTCCACTAACATTGATAAAAAATAGTCAAAAATTATCTTCAAATAATTTCAACACCATATAAAATTATTAAATTTATTCAAGAAAAAAAATAAATCATTTTAGTATAAACTTATTGATTATTTCATAGAAACTCATATTTAACAACATCAATATATCTTCATGAAAATAATTATTTATGGGGAATTATTTCTTCATCTAAATTCAATATCGAAATCATAAAATCATCAAACCAATTATTTCAATATGTTCATTCTAAATACATTATACATAGTCAATGTGTCATAATCATGGTATCTAGTTTTTCCAATGAATGATTTGGAATTCCTGAAATCATCTTAGAAATTTATTCTATATTATAATTCTTCATCACTATGTTTTCATAAAAATGACACTCCATGTATATAGAAAAAACACAATGTAAAAAAATGGGCTAAAACCTTAAAAATGATTTCCTAAAGAACATAATTAAAAAAATGATGTTTTGGGAAATTTCATTAGGAAGGAATAAGGAAACTAATTTCTTATTTCTTAAAAAAATCCATTAGAACCCCATTTAAACACATGAATTCCTTTTTATAGTCGAATTTTTTCTTTTGAGAAATATATTATAATTTCGCTTTATTTTAAAAATAATTGATAATAATATCTTTTTGAACAAATGGAATAAAATATTTTTAAATAATAAGGTTCATAATGAAAGAATAATAATAAAATAGTTTTAAAAAAACCGTAATCATAAAAGATAGAGTTCTAGGTCACAAAAAAATTCATTTTCAAATGATAAATTAATTTTTTTAAGCATTATTATTAAAAATAATAATCAATAATGGATCCACATAAAAGATAGAAATATTATCTCAAGGAAAAGAAGAGTGTAAGATAAAAAATACATTCAGGGAAAGAAACCCAATTTATTATTTTTAAATACCCTGGTTGAAATACAACGTCATAAAAATAGTAATAAAATACCCATTTGAAAAGATTAGAGGGGAAAAATAAAGGATATATGAAATAACACAAAATTGAGTTTCCAAATATAAAGGAGGCATGTGGGAGGAATATAAAATATAGATATAGAATAAAAGTCTCCATGAAAGGGAATGAGAATTATTCATTACAACGACATTCCTTTAAGAAAAATAATTCCAATAAGGAGGATGATTTGATTCAAAAAATTTATTATACTTAGAGATAAATACAATATAAAATATAAAATATTAGGGTGTATGAATCCATGAATATATGTTATAATTTCAGGATAAAACATTATAACTCTAAGATAAGGGGTTTCAGTTAATAAAAACGTTATTTCTAAAGAAACATTTTAATAAAAACCCCTTGAAAGATAGATCTTGAAATTTAACATGAAATACCATGAATAAAAGATATTTTTTATATTATATATCCAACATGAAACATACAAACCACTTACATTAAATAGGTTTATAAAACTGAACATGTTATAAAGAAGGAAATTGAGATAAAAAAACATTACATTTCATCCTTCATAAAAGATAGTGCTCTGGCTTCATATATATATATAAAATAAATATCTTTATCACATATTTTAGTAAAATATTAGTTCCTATAATCTTTTATAAACGTCATTTTTAATAAATTATTTTTAATATTTTATTACATTATATTTTATTTTCATTAATAGATATTATCAACCTTGATTGTTAGTTTAGTGTTGTTTTTGTAATTCAGATATTGATTCTTGTTTATATAATAAATTTACAAAATTATTAGACCATTAAAACTATTAGAATACATTTTTTATAATGATTTATAATATTTTAATTTAATTTCTTAAGTATTTTATTTATGATTCATAATAATGAGAGAAGGTGATGAGATCATTTGAGTAATTTGTAACAAAATTTTTTTTTGTGAAATAATAATAAGTTAAATATTAATATAACCATTAAAAACATATAACAAATATTATTTTTAAATTAATTTATAATAAAAAATTTATTTATGTTTCCATGGTCAACCATTATTAGAATCTATAGCATTGTTCATGTCGGTGGTTAAACCAACCAAAATAAGGACAATCTGTAATATTTGGGTCAGTAAGGTTAAGGATGTGATTATTTTGGAATAATATCATTATTAAATAATCATTATTATATTATTATGTTTTATTGAGGTGGTTAATCATATTTTAATATAATTTCATACAAAATTAATGACTAGATAAGAAATAAAATATCACTCTTTCATCGAGAATGTTTTCTTTTAATATGAATGGGTGACACATTTGTTTCCATTGAATTAAAGGATAATAGGGAATATTTAATAATTTTAGAATCTTAATAAAACTATAAATATCATATTAATCTATTAAATATCACTTTTTAACCAGTCATGAAAGGTGGTTTTGAAAATAAATCACATCAATTTTAGAGGCGATATTCAACATGTATCATGAGAGACATCTTTGAGATTCATGGGAAGTGAAGGAATAAATAAAGGAGAAGAAATTGAAAATTATTAATTGAGAATTTCAAATTAGTGTATGAAAAATATCCCAAACAAATTAGGTTCATTCATTTAGTGTTGGACTTTTGAGAACACTTAAAATTCTAGGAGGTATCTATGAGTATTGGGTGGTAATTTGTTAGGATTTTGATCAAATTTAATAGGTAAGGATTGGGAATATATGTAGGGAGTGTTTTATCATTTTGTAATTAATGAAAATGGATTTTTTTAAATACTAATTAATTTAGAATACTCTCCTGGTATTATTCAATGTAAAATGTTCCAAATGGAAAATAATGAATTTTGGGAGATGTTACTGTAAATAATCTTCTCAGAAATTATTTTTGGAGAAATATTTTAAGTACTTTTAGGATTATATCTCTACTTTTTTACTTTTACCAAAATTAACATTTACCATGATAGCTAATTTTTATCCTCTGTAATTAATGTTAATGAAAAATAAATATATATTGACCTTATTAACAAATATGAACATGATGATTTCAAATATAAATATCATTTTAAATGAATATTATTTATAATGTTGTGAATACTTAATTTTAAAATTACTTCACATAATGCATAGAAACCATTCATTTAAACAGTATTGTAATGCGTAAATTTATGTATCGGATAAAATTATAAATTTTTTATATTTTCATATATAATTTAAATTTGTTTCTTATTAAATAATAGTTATGTGGATTCCAAGAAATCATAGAAATAAAATTTTCAAATAATATATTAAATTTAAATAAACATCCAAAAATAGTTTTTATTGGAAAATATTTCCTAGGTTCTTAAAACATTAATCATAGGTTTTCTTAATTCTGTAATATATTTTTTAAATTCATAATTTAACTTCATAAATATATATTTGACTAATTAAATAATTTTCTAATCTTCTAGGTCTTCCTTATATATTGATGAATTCTTAAAATTAATAGTATTGGTGCAAACTGAATTTTATACTATTCACCTAAAAACAATTACTTATGAAAAATATGAAAAATTAACTTTGAACTAATTTTGACATTTCGAATAAAATAAAATTAGTCAACTATATAAAATTAATGAGATAAAGTATTGAAATTTTTCTTTTAAAAAATTAGTGACTATAATGAAAAATAACATTAATTAATAAAAGATTTTTTTAAATATTAAGTGTTAATAATATTTTTAGTAAAAATTTAATTTTAATTAAATTTAATATTTTAGTACATATATTTTAATAAAATTATAATTTAATTTAATCTAATTTATTAGGATAAAATATACAAAAAATTAAAAAAATTATTTTTTAAAGAACAACAATTTTAAATTTTAAATCATATTAATTATTTATCCTCTTAACTTATGTAATTTTAGTTTAGTAGTATATTTTCATTTACATGATGTATAATTATTTTTATAATTTTATTTCTAATAATAATCTATTTTTTCTTGAATTTCACTTATTCATTTTTATGTTTGTATTAGGCTATCAAACTTAGTATTAATTTAAGGGAAAATATATTCCAAAATCATAGGGCTTTATAATCTACCCCTTAAATAAATTGTGTCATGGAAGACTTATTTACTACTCACTAATGATTTATCTAATGATGCCAATAAGATATATGTGGCTCAGTATTTGATTCTCTATAATATATCTATCATACCATCTTAGTTAATAATACGAAAAATTTGGTCTAAAATATGTATCTTTAGTGGTTTATATAGATATACATTTCTGAACTTCATTTTCATTATCTTGTTACTAACCCATTAATAAATCCAAAATATTTATGATTTTTTTAAATCTCCCTCAATAGAATGGGTGATGAATTAATTCATAAAATTTAATAAAATTGTATTAGATGAAAATGAAAGATCTTATTACAATTAGCCTCATAAAAATGGATCATAGTCTTAGGAAGGGTATCAGGCCCGGTAATTGGTTCACCAAACCCAATACTTGCAAGACCATCCGCAACCATGTTTGACTCTCAATAAACAAGCATGATGATGAAGTTGAGAGTCAAAATAATCTCCATGCATTGCATCCACATTGTTGAGAGCCACCAAGAGATATGTATTTCACCATTTCTGAGGGCCAGCAAAATGGTAGAAGAGTCACATTCCAACCAGATATTAGTGCATCCTTTCATTTTCACAAATGAGACAACATGTATGTTCCCAAGAATCTATGCCTCAAGAGAACATTTCACACCACAATAACAATAGAAACATCCTTTTACAGAATCATCATGGGCCCTAAAGACCACACCACCACCCGAAGTTCTTCGATTAACTTTTAAAGCACCATATGTATTAACCATATCCAAAGAGGGAAGGGAGGGATCTAGAAAACCTCAGAAGTACCCAAAGTAGGTCTGAACTTCCCTTGTACACCCAGATTTTTCATAATCATAAAATCCTGAATTCTGTTGTAACATTCTCTCAAACAAACATCATACATATTCTTTATAGTAGCAAAAACCATCTTCATTACAAGCTTCAATAAACCAACCTTTATATTGTGAAAATAATCCTTTTGATGCCTCAAAATTGTATGTAGCACTTCAGAAACAACCACGTAATGGAGAGCCCGAACCTGAAGTTGGAATTGGATAACCGAATAGAAGTAAAGAAGGGCTTGCAGTCCTGAAAATCTAAGCCTGTCCATATCAAAATCTTCCAAAACATCCCTCCATATGGCCGAGGCCTTTTCCCGAATGGCCCAAAGGCCATCTTTTTTTATTAATTTTTTATAATCCCCCTTTTATGGGTTTAAGGGGAACCCTTTCCTGGCACGTAGACTTTGTGACATTGAATGACCCGAAGGTATTCGAGGAATTCATCCACAATATAACTACTTGAAGCTGCCCCACCCCAGAGTTTACATCACAATGTCATCTATTGATCATCACATGTCTTTTTGGCTAGGCTCCTCATGCATGTAGAGGCTAGTCCTCATGGAAATTGTCATACCCTCTCATTCTTCCAAAATTTTTAGCTCTCCTCTAGTGAATGTGAATACTCAGAATACTCATCTTGGGAATGTTCTTTTTAGAGTCTTTGTGGTCCATTTAATCACAAGATTCATTGGGCCTGATGGTCTTGTGGTTTCCAAGAGGCCTTGAGTTGGCCAGTAAGCCTTTTTGACCTGAAGTCCTTGGGTGGCCCAAAGGCCTTAAAGGACCTGAGGAACAAACTAGTTTCTTGAAATCCCTAATGGATGAATAGTTCTGACTACAACAATACTAAATAGTGCCAACTAAATTACAACTACAATAACATAGGAAATGTGTCTCCACCCAGATTTGATCACAGGTCTCTTGGATGCACTTGCCGAGTCCTCACTAACTAGGTTGAGCCTCTTGTGATCTTTAAAATCCTTTTAAATCCTCTATAATGGCTTGTAAAGAGAATCTTAGGTAACCAAAAAATATCCCACAGTACTTTCTATCAAGTGTGTAGTCTTATGCCCACTCATCACACACCAAGCGATGATCATGTTGATATTGTTCAGTCCATTTTTATGATAATTATCTTTAGGTACATAGTTTCCATAGTCACATCAAAATGAAAATATCCCGAAAGGGATATAATTTCTTGGAAAACCAAATAGTCCAAACCTTACAAAAAATCGATAATTTTATATTATACTTGTCTTATCCCCAGGATTTTTCATGATGTTATCTCATCTATATTTATAAAAAATAACATAGTTAAACATCAAAATGAACTAAAATATTCTATGATACCATGTGAGGATCCCTAAGCTCTGATATATGGATCTAGTTATAAAAAAATACCATAAAAACAAAATTTAAGACAATGTGAGATGAACCTATCTTTATCTTATATAATTTACATAAGTTAAATATTTAATCTCATAAATAATCTTATAATCCCGTGAAATTAAGGCTTCGTGTCTTTGAATATTGGCTACAGAAAATGTATTTTAGACAACCATATAGATTTCTCATAATTTTATAATCATATTCCTAACCTACGAAATGGAAACATAAGAAATGGGTATGCTAAAAAGCTCAGTAACGAAAAATCTCAACATCATTTATTCAAGGGTAAGATCATAGGAATATAAAAAATCGCTATAATGGGGAAAATATATTATTAAAAATAACATGGAAGAGTAAACGTTTCCCATAAGACATCCTAGAATGAACTGTAGTCTCAAATAATCACAAATATACCATGTCATAGGAAAGTAAAAACATGACTCAATAAGTATGATCAATGTTTGAATAACATATTCATATGACAAAGAAATATAGAATTATTAAAACTATAGTAAATAATAACCCAGTGGATCAGGGATTTCTACCCAAATCTGATAACATGGTGGGATTAGGCTTGCAACGTGTGTACAATCTTTCTTTGGATAAAAACACATATACCAACTGGATCTTGGCCTTCTACCAATGTACTATATTTGACTAGGTTTAACTACATGTTTACCCTCCTGGGATTGGGTTACTACCCATGTACCTTGTTAGGAAAAGTTAACAACAAGTGTACCCTCTTGGGCTTGGGAAACTACCCATGTACACTCTTGGGTATGGGATACAACCTATGTACCCACACCAATCACTTGTGATATAAAAACTAAAGTAATTAATTTCACGGTGACATAGTAACCAACTAATGAATAATAATTATCCATAAATTTTTATTCCAAATAACATAAAAACAATTATATTTCGATCATTACATAATTAACCATGGAAAAAGATAGGTTTCCAAAAAACATCCATGGAATATTTCGTAATATATCCATAGAAATAAGGTGGATTGTCGTGAATAATATATCCCTAGAATGACATAGCAATCAATAAGGGTATTATAATATATTAAATATACCATTTCTAGATCATCATGTAACTCACCATGAAAAACAAGATTAAATATACCTTTTTAAATTTTTAAAATTATCCTTCAAGGTAATTTTTTTAAATTAAATAATTTGAGCATGAAAAATATTTTTGAAAATTAACCATTAAAACCATAAAGGCTTATTTGAAAAAAAAAATTACGAAATATAGATACTTTTAAAAAATAATTTTACAAGGAGGAAAAACACTAAATGATAAATTCATAAAAATATAAACTATCACAACCCCCTGCCCACAAAGTGTACCCCTCCTGGGTCTGCAATGTGAGAAGGAAGATAATGACCCCCGAGTCCCGCCTCCAGTAGGCCCCGGGTTGGAGACTAGCACCGAGGGTATGGTAAACACACAAATGGGAGGCATTACCCTCTAAGAGAACACATGCGGAAGAGAGAGATAAGATAGACACCAATCAACTCCAACTTAGAACTCAAATATAATAGAAACCCAAGTAAATATATGAAATTTCATGAAAAAGTACTACAACTGAAAGGGGAAACTAAAAGTACCCAAAAGAAAGTAAAACGACAGCGACCACAAGCCCGAACAGCTCCTCCTCCATCCACAAGCTAGTAATAACCAGATTGATCTCCAACCTGCTCCATATGACCTGAAAAACAGTTTATATATACATAGGGTGAGTATTACAATATACTCAGTAGGATCCTCCCCAAGCCTCTCGTGCAAAAGTAAGGAAAACATGCTAAAGCCCAGTGAACAACTAGTGAAACTAACTCGTCACCTAAACATGTATACTAAGTTCCCAACCTCACCATGGCTACTCTCACCAAGTAACGCATACAAGAATATAGCATATAGTAATGATTATCAAGGGTAACATGCTACTACTTCCCCACTGGTTTTCCGCTTTTCCCCCAACGACATACGTCCTGTGCATCTCTCTCCAAAGGCTTTCCCGCAGACACCTTGGCTAAGTTCCAAAATCGGCACCTCATGCACCACAAAGTCTTTCCCACAGACACCTGGGCGAAGCACCGCACCATCCTCCCAACCAAAAGTAACCTGGTATGTTCTTGGAGCTACCACATCCGGCATAACATGTATCATACATCGGGTATTATACCTCAATCCATTATAGCATATACACCGAGTAGGGATCCTCATGCCATCACAGCCTATACACGTTACACCTATAGTAGTCCATAGGATACTATATCCAGAATATATGTATGTGAAATAACCACAAGGCATTATAGCCCTCTACACAAATATATGGGTAAACTAACTATTGTGCATGTTGGCACATGTATCTACCAAGAGAAGAGAGTGGGGCCAAAGGGGGTAGTCAGCCATTCGACCTCCCATCAGAATGTTGGGGAAAACACCCCCCTAGGGCTCAGAATCCCCAGGGTGTCAGTTTCCCTTACCGACAGGGTGGAGTAGCATATAGAAACACAAAAAGTGCATAATATATATATAACTCACATCCACACTATGGGCATTACCTAGTCTTAGATACAACTGCAGCTAACGTCTCTTAGACTCCAGGCTGTTACTTCTATGACTATGTATCCTATAAGCACACAAACATTTGAAGAGAATTATTAGATTAATCCATTCTCATTTTATCAGTTACACTGTATGTTAATTAATTCTTTAATCATTAATTAACCATGAACAATTACACATTAATCATAATTGGCATCACATTCAAAAAGCAACTGCTCCTTTTAAGATTCACATCACCTTTAAATTCCAGTATCTCCCTCCCCATGGATTATCACCATTTAATCAAACTTTCATTACAGAATTACTTTCCCATATTCCCAGGCATTCTAGAAAGGCATCCTATGCTACTAAATACATTGGGGGCTCAACACGGTGAGTAGATATACTACCCGTCGAGTCTTTTCCGCCTATAGCAAGAGCATAGACCCATTCTCCCTCGAGAGGCTAAACATGGAAAGCACATAAAATACCTCGTGTGTCTTCGCCTCCTTCGGAAGGAGGGTAAGAAAGACCAGCTGCCTTGATCAGTGGGGAAAAGTAAAGTAGATAAAAAACCAAACAAAAACACCAACATCCATCCATCACATTCATCCCATACCATCTTCCTTGGTGTCCTCCCCGACACCCACATGCATAAGTTGATGCATCACACCACATTAGGCGTCATCCACTGCCACAACCACAAGTTCCCATGCCTCCACATATCACAACAGCCATCCTGGCTCACATTACATCACAAGCAGCAGGAAAACAAATATCACATCAATGGGCTCTTGGCCCTTTACCAATCAAGAGGGTAACTCGGAACCCCTTTAAGAAATTCTCACACAATTTGATCTTTAATCCATATTGAATAAGCAGATTTTTTATTTGTAGGTTCTAATTATGGGATACCTAATCAGTAAGCTATCACAATTAAATAACCATGCTTACTTCCCTAATTTGATTAACCTCAAATTAGAACAACTACAACAACGGCAACAGCCAGATTCATTTAAATTCTTCTTTATCTTTATCCAAATAATTAAAAATTAATTCTAGCTTTATGTTCATTATCAATTTCCATCACGAATGAAAAAATAATCAAAGAAAGCATAGATATCACTCAATCTAGCAAAACATGAGGCAAACCGTTATCACGGTACAAAGCAACAACATGTGATCAACTAATTATTTTAATCCCGTTCATCTATTTAATTAGGTCAATTTCATTGTGATCCAAAGGGGTAAATCATGCTAATTCTACGATTGAACATATAAAATTAGAGAAGCCATGAATCCCATACCTCGAATAGTTCTTGACATCCTTTATCCACACAATGGGTCACAATCCTCCTCTCATGACAACTGCATCCACCAGAGGATGCCATAGTATGACAGTACCAACCAACCACAAGAAAAACCCATTAGAATCTTGGAAATTACATGGTATAATATGGAAGTGAGAAACAATTTAAGATGATCGATAAAGCTCAGTTGCATCAAACCAGAGAAGAACCAAACCTAGGAGTAAAGATTGATTGTGCAACTCCTATGTGAAGGATTTAAAGGTTCTAGCATCTCGTAGCTGATAACAAAGAGGAAGAACAAGTGAGAATGATATCTCTTCCCTTTTTGAAGATTTAATGGGGCGACAGTTTAAGATCCGATTAATTATCCATTAAAAAAGGATCACATTAACCCATGTGTTTTGACCAAGTAAAAACATCCCGAGCCATAGGAATAATTAATATAGGATTTATGGAATTTGAATCGGCCTTAAGAGTCCTTAAAATAACTCTTTAAATGTATTTTACGTCAAAGGAAACGTCAAAGGGGAGAAACTGTAGGAAGCTGGAAACACTGTTCAATTCCACCGTTAGAAGGTCACTGTTAAAAGGTTACTGTTCTGGACACACTGCTCAAGTATACCGTTATAAGGTCACCGTTAGAAGGTTACCGTTTTGAAAACACTATCCAAGTCTACCCTTAGAAGGTCACTATTAGAAGGTTACCATTCTAGAAACATTGTTCAAGTCTACAGTTATAAGGTCACCGTTAGAAGGTTATCGTTCTGGAAACATTGTTCATGTCTACCGTTAGAAGGTCACTGTTAAAAAGTTACTGTTCTGGAAACACTGTCCAAGTCTATCGTTATAAGGTCGCTGTTAGAAGGGTACCGTTCTGGAAACACTATTCTCCGAACCTCACCAATAGAAACACTGTTCACTGAACCTCACCGATAGAAACACTGTTCACCTACCGATACTATTCACAAAACTGGAAACATTATTCAGAGAACTGGAAGTTTGGAAAAGTGTTGGGGATAAGTCACCATGACCTCCTGGAACACCTCCAACACCACATTTTCACTAAGTAATGGACCGGAGTGGTCAGGGCCATTACATCAGATACCTCTCAAAACATTCTCATCCTTGAGAATTCAAAACCAACCTAAAGAGATAGAAAAAAAAGAAACGGGGCCCGAACAACCACCCATCTAGATACCTCTCAAAGGAGAGAAATCCACAAAAAGGAATAAAAGAAGTTAATAAATAAAACATGAAAGGTCTAACCACAATGGAAACATCATTACATGAAAATAGTTAAACATTCAAAAACTCTGGGTACTGAGCACGTATTTATGACTTACACTCCCAGGTACTCTCCTTCATGCCACCGTGTCACCACAATACATGAACTAAGGGGATAGAACGTGCACGCAACACCATCTCCTTGCGGTCTTGTATCTCCACAGGTCGCTCCTCGAAGGTTGCATCATCATCAATATCGATCTCTCCCCAATCGATAACATGAGATTCATCATGAAGATAACGACGGAGCTGTGATACATGGAAAACATCATGTATCTGACTCATCTGAGGGGGAAGTGATACTCGATACGCCGTAGCTCCAACATGAGCTAACGCCTCGAAAGGCCCAACAAACCGGGGAGAAAGCTTACTTCCATGACCAAACCTTTGCTTCCCACGACGGGGAGTCACCTTCAGAAACACATGATCCCCAACATTAAACTCTAAGGGTCTCCTTCTTTGATCAGTATATAATTTCTGACGATCTTGCACTGTCTTCATCCTCTCATGAATCACCTGAATCATCTCGGTTGTAATCTGCACTAGTTTCGGTCCGTGGATTGCTGACTCTCCGACCCCAGTCCAGCACAACGGATAACGGCATGGCCAGCCATACAAGGCTTCAAACGGCTTCATTCTGATGGTAGAGTGAAAACTATTATTGTAATATAACTCTACCAAGGTTAAGTGCTTTATCCATGAACCTCCAAAATCAAGAACACAAGAGCGCAACATGTCTTCAAGAGTCTGGATGCTGCGCTCTTTCTGACCATCTGTTTGAGGATGAAAATCAGAGCTAAGGCACAGTTGAGATCCAAAAGCATGCTGGAGACCTCTCCACACCCTGGAGGTAAAATGAGGATCTCGATCAGAAATGATGGTCCTAGGTACTCCATGAAGTCTCACCACCTCTTCCAGATACTGCCTCGACAAAACATCCACTGAGCTCGACTCCTTGATCTCTATGAAGTGGGATGATTTTGTTAAACGACCCACTACCACCCATATAGAATCATGTCCTCCCAGAGCTCGAGGTAAACCTGTAACAAAGTCCATTGATATGTCCTCCCACTTCCACTGAGGAATCTCTAATTTCTGGAGAAGAACACTAGGAACACGGTGTTCGGCCTTCACCTTCGGGTAGACTAAACACGGAGACACACACTCTACAACTGCACGCTTCATCCCAGACCACCAAAACTGACTCCTCAAGGATTGGTACATCTTTTTTCACACCCGGATGTACTACGAAGGGCGAACTATGGAACTCTTGGAGAACTGTCTCGCGCATCGCCATGGGAAAAAAAAGCCTGCCATGATATAACACTCGGTGTTTTTCATCCTCCGACCAACCATCAGGGGCCTCACCACAAAAAAAACTCTGTCTCTCCAAACATCCACATCTGGATCACCCAACTGGGACTCTTCCACCTTCTGCATCAGGGACGACTACACCCTCATCTGGAAAAGACAACCTCTACCTCCAACCTCTTCCATATCAAGATGCAAAGCTGACAGTTCCTCTATTACTCACCAGGAATCACCAGATTCACGCACAGCATCATTATGTTACTTTCGGCTCAGTGCATCAGCTACAACATTCCCTTTTCCAGGTGTATACGATATTTCAGAGTCGTATTCCTTCAATAACTCCATCCACCGATGTTGCCACAAGTTTAATTCATGTTGGGAGAAAACATACCTCAAACTCTTATGATCGGTGAAAACCAAAAAGTTCTCACCAATGAGGTAATGTCTCCACAACTTCAGAGCAAACACCTCGGCTGCCAACTCAATATAATGGGTGGAATAGTTGCATTCATGGGGACACAACTGCCGAGACCCATAAGAAACAACTGACCTCTGCTGCATGAGAACACATCCTAGCCCCAGATGTGAAGCATCACAGAAAACATCAAATTGAACTCCCTCCACTGGAAGACAAAGGAATGGATCACTTACCAACTTCTACTTTAGATACTCGAAAGCTGCCTAACATTGATCAGTCCATATGAATGCCTGATCCTTCCGGGTCAAAGCTATCAGAGGAGTCACAACTCGGGAGAAATTGGCTACAATCCTCCTATAATAGCCTGCAAGACCAAGGAAACTTCGCACCTCTGACACGGTCTTGGGGCTACCCAAGAAACCACTTCTTATATCTTCGACGGATCCACAGCTACTCCCTGTTGGGACACAACGTGCCCTATGAAAAAAACTTCTCGAGCCCAAAACTCACACATCGACAACTTCCCAAACAACTGATGTTGGCGAAGAACTCCCAAAACGGCTCGTAGATGCTCTGCATGCGCCTCTTCAGATGTGGAGTACACAAGGATGTCATCGATGAAAACCACAACAAACTTGTAAAGGAATTCACGGAACACATCATTCATCAACCCCATGAAAACACCTGGAGCATTCGTCACACCGAATGGAATTACAAAAAACACATAATGCCCATGACGACAATTAAAAGAAGTCTTCGGGATATCCTCATCCTTTACACGCATCTGATGATATCCTGACCGCATGTCGATCTTTGAGAACCAACTTTCACCCTTCAGTTGATCGAATAAGTCATTAATCCGTTTGAGAGGATAGCTGTTCTTTATTGTCACTTTGTTTAATCGACGATAATCGACACACAACCACAAACTGCCGTCAGCCTTTTTCACAAACAAAACTGGTGCACCCCACGGTGAGACAGTTGGCTGAACAAAACTGCACTGCAATAGACCATCAAGCTGAATACGTAGCTCTCGTAACTCATAAGGGTCCATCCTATACAGAGACATAGATATAGGAGATGATCCAAGTTGTAGCTCGATCCCAAACTCGATCTCTCATCGAGGGGTTAAGGCTACGACCACTTCTGGGAATACATCAGGGTACTCCTCTATGAACCTAGGAAACGCAAACTACTGAACCTCTGAAGAACTCAGCATCATCTCATCCATTATGGATGATAAGGATAGAACTCATCTATGACCCATCTGAGGATCTTGCTCACCAACAAACACCACTTTCTCTACATCTGCATCAAAGAAAACTCCCTTCTTCCTATAGCAATCCAAAATAGCCTACACCGAATACAACCAATCCATGCCGAGTATGACATCATATGGTTGTATTCGTAAACATAGGAAATCTCCCCAAGAGCGGTGTTTCCCCAATAGTAGCTCACAATCTCTACATACTTCAAACAAGTCGGCTCGACCTCCAACTGGCGTAGTCAATGCCAAGGGCACTGGAAGCCTCTCTACCTCAAGTCCCAAAGCATGGACAAGGGTAGGTGATATGAAGGAGTTTGTTTCTCCTAAATCAAACAAGGCATACACCATGGTAGAAAACAAGAAAAGGTTACCTAGAACGACATCTGGCTCGCCTGGGGATGGCAGCGCTAGAGCATAAAGGTGACCACGACCTCCTCCATGACCTTTATGACCCTAATGACGACCACCACCACGGCCGTGCTTTTCTCTATGAGGACGGGGAGCGTGATGGGGTTGTGCTCTGCCTGCTCCATCTACCCTCTGGTGATCTAATGCTGGTGCAACCTACTATTGCTGGCTCGGCTGGAACGACCTCAATGGTGGAACCTGGAGAAGAGCACCCGGTGCACGATGACTTCTCTGAAAAGTCGGGCACTCCCGGTGCTGATGACCACGACCACCACAAGAAAAACAAGCGACTGATCCCTTGGCATAGGCCTGATAGTTTCTTCCTCCAGAGAAACGAGATGGGAAGGGCTTAGACCTACCCCCAAATGAACAAAAACTCTTTTTCCCTGAAAACCGGGATCCCCGGACCACAGCTTTTCTTCTTGTGTAATCATGAATATTCCCCTCTCGTGACGATCCGGTCCAAGCCAAAGTCCTCTCAACAACCTCTGCCCTCGCCAGCACCTCAAGATATTTCTTTAGCATAAATGGGGTGACCTGGCGCTGGATCTCTGGATGCAAAGCCTCCTCAAAATGCCTCGCCCTGGCCTCCTCATCTGGTAACATGTATGAGCCAATCGTAGAAGGTTCCTGAAATCGATTCCAAACTATTGAACACTGGAGCTCCCCTGTCGAAGGGTAAGAAGCTCCTGGAGACTAGATGCCTTTACAGTAGAAGAAAGAAACTCAACTTTAAACCTGTCTCGAAACTCCTCCCATGAGATCGTTGAATCCTCACAATCCCCGAGGAACAAGAACCACCACTGCCTCGCTGCTCCACACAGCATCGTCACAACCAAGGACACCCAGTGTTCCTTCCGAGCACTAATCAAACTGAAGCCTATCTCGACCTCCTCCAACTAGTCTTCTGTGACTACATCTGAAATGGAGCCCTTGTACTTCTGTAGACTCTGGCACTGAAACTCTCATAGTGTCTTCTTCAAAGTGTCATCATCGTCAACCCCTACCCGGCGACGATCTTCTGGAACAGCCTGCTGGACTTCTTCTGTGCAAACCTGATGAGGACGTCGACCTGGATCCATACCTGTAAAATAACAACTGTTAGAGCTCTTAAGCCTAGAATATAGAAGACTCAACATTAATAAATTAATTTTTTTCTTTTATTAATTATTTTAGGTTAACCTATCATAAGGTCTACCCATTCAAACACAGGCGCAAAGAAGAATGATGCATGATACTTTCCTAGATCTCTACCCTGCAACCAGTATGACTTCGTTTAGTAGCCATCGTAAACTTAAAGGTCTGTACGCAAGATCATAGGGGGCCCTAAACGCTTATGTCTCATCCAATCTCCAGTGTTTTCCTCACTTTCTAAACATGAATGACATTGTTGCCCTACCAACCCATGCAACCTCACATGTGCCTAACTCCAAACTCCATCATATCCCTCAACCAGACCTCTGATACCACTCTGTCACGACCCCCTCCCCACAAAGTGTACCCCTCATGGGCCGACAATGTGAGAAGGAAGATAATGACCCCCGAGTTCTGCCTCCAGTAGGCCCCGGGTTGGTGACTAGCACCGAGGGTATAGTAAACACACAAATGGGAGGAATTACCCTCTAAGAGAACACATGAATAAGAGAGAGATAAGATAGAAACCAATCAACTCCAACTCGGAATTGAAATATAAAAGAAACCCAACTACATATTTGAAATGTCATTAAAAATTACTACAACTAAAAGGGGAAACTAAAAGTACCCAAAAGAAAGTAAAACGGCAGCGACCACAAGCCTGAATAGCTCCTCCTCCAACCACAAGCTAGTAGTAACCAGCTTGATCTCCAACCTGCTCCAAGTGACCTGAAAACCAGTTTATATTAACATAGGGTGAGTATAACAATATACTCAGTAGGATCCTCCCCAAGACTCTCATGAAAAATTAAAGAAAGCATGCTAAAGACCAGTGAACAACAAGTGAAACTAACTCATCACCTAAACAGGTATACTAAGTTCCCAACCTCACCATGGCTACTCTCACCAAGTAACGCATAAATGAATATAGCATATAGTAAATATTATCAAGGGTACCCCGCTACTACTTCCCCACTGGTATTCCGCTTTTCCCCAATGACATACGTCATGTGCATCTCTCTCCAAAGGCTTGCCCGTAGACACCTAGGCTAAGCTCCACAATCTGCACCACGTGCACCACAAAGGCTTGCCCGTAGACACTTGGGCGAAGCACCACACCATGCTCCCAACCAAAAGTAACCAGGTAAGTTCTGGGAGCCACCACATCCCACATAACGTGTATCATACATCGGGTATTATACCTCAATCCATTATAGCTCATACACCGAGTAGGGATCCTGAAGCCATCACATCCTATACACGTTACACCTATAGTAGTCCATAGGATACTATATCCGGAATATATGTGTGTGAAATAACCACAAGCCATTACATCCCTCTACACACATATATGGGGAAACTAACTGTTGTGCATGTTGGCACATGTATCTACCCAGAGAAGAGAGCGGGGACAAAGGGGGTAGTCAGCCATTCGACCTCCCATCAGAATGTTGGGGAAAACACCCCTAGGGCTCAGAATCATCGGGGTGTCAATTGCCCTTACCAACAGGGTGGAGTAGCGTATAGAAACACAAATAGTGTAGAAATATATATATAACTCACATCCACACTATGGGAATTACCTAGTCTTAGATACAACTGTAGCTAACGTCTCTTAGACTCCAGGCTGCTACTTCTAAGACTAGGTATCCTATAAGCACACAAACATTTGAAGAGCTTTATTAGATTACTCCATTCTCATTTTATCATTTCCACTATATGTTAATTAATTATTTAAACATTAATTAACCATGAACAATTCCACATTAAACTGAATTGGAATCACATTCAAAAATCAATTGCTCCTTTTAAGATTCACATCACCATTAAATTCCAGTATCTCCCTCCCCGTGGATTATCACCATTTAATAAAACTTTCATTACAGAATTATATTCACATATTCCCAGGTATTCTAGAAAGGAATCATATTCTACTAAACACAAAGGGGGCTCAACACGATGAGTAGATATACTACCCGTCAAGTTTTTTCCGCCTATAGCAAGAGCATAGACCCATTCTCCCTTGAGAGGCTAAAAACGGAAAGCATGTGGCATACCCTGCGTGTCTTCACCTCCTTCGGAAGGAGCGTGAGCAAGACCAATTGACTTGAGAAGTGGGGAAAAGTAAAGCAGATAAATAACCAAACAAAACCACCAACATCCATCCATCACATTCATCCCATACCATCATCCTTGGTGTCCTCCCTGACACCCACATGCATAAGCTGATGCATCTTGCCACCCTAGGTGCCATCCACTACCACAACCACAATTCCCCATGCCTCCACATATCACAACAACCATCCAGGCTCACATTATATCACAAGCAGTACGAAAACAAACATCACATCAATGGGCTCTTGGCCCTTTAACAATCAAGAGGGTAACCCAGAACCCTTTTAAGAAATTCTCACACAATCTATTCTTTAATCCATATTGAATTAGCAGATTTTTTATTCATAGGTTTCAATTATGGGATACCTAATCAGTAATCTATCATAATTAAATAACCATTCTTAATTCCCTAATTTTATTAACCTCAATTTAGAAGAACTACAACAACGGAAACAACCAGATTCATTTACATGCCTCTTTATCTTTATCCAATTAATTAACAATTAATTCTGGATTTATTTTCATTATCAATTTCCATCAAGAACGAACAACTAATCAAATAAAACATAGATATCACTCTATCTAGAAAAACTTGAGGAAAACCGTTATCACGGTACAAAGCAACAACATGCGATCAACAAATTCTTTTAATCCGGTTCAAGTATTTAATTAGGTCAATTTCATTGTGATCCAAAGGGCTAAATCATGCTAATTCTACGATTACACATATACAATTATAGAATCCATGAATCCACTACCTCGAAGAGTTCTTGACGTCCTTTATCCACACAACGGGTCACAATCCTCCTCTCACGACAACTGCATCCACCAGAGGATTTCACGATACGACAGTACCAACCAACCCTATGAAAAACCCATTAGAATCTTGTAAATTACATCGTATAATATGGAAGGGAGAAACAGGAGAAGATGATCCCCAAAACAATGATGATACAAAATACCTTATATCGAAGATTGATCGATACAGTTCAGTTGCATCAAAAGAGAGCAGAACCAATCCTAGGAGTAAAGATTGATTGTACAACTCCTATGTGAAGGATTTAAATGTTACAGCATCTCATAGCTGATAACAAAGAGGAAGAACAAGTGAGAATGATATTTCGTCCCTTTTTGAAGATTTAATGCGGCGACAGTTTAAGATCTGGTTAATTCTCCATTAAAACGGACCGGATTAACCCACACAGTTTGACCAAGTAAAAACATCCCAAGCCATTGGAATAATTAATATAGGATTTATGGCATTTGAATCATCCTTAAGAGTCCTTAAAATAACTCTTTAAATGTATTTTACATCAAAGGAAACGTCAAAGGGTTGAAACTCTAGGAAGCTGGAAACACTGTTCAAGTCCACCGTTAGAAGGTTACCATTCTAAAAACACTGTTCAATTCTACCGCTATAAGGTCACCGTTATAAGGTTATCGTTCTGGAAACAATGTTCAAGTCTACCGTTTGAAGGTCACTGTTAGAAGGTTACCGTTCTGGAAATACTGTTCATGTCTACCGTTATAAGGTCACCGTTAGAAGGTTACTGTTCTAGAAACACTGTTCATGTCTACCGTTAGAAGGTCACTATTAGAAGGTTACCATTCTGGAAACACTATTCAATTATACCGTTATAAGGTCACCGTTAGAAGGTTACCATTCTGCAAACACTGTTCACTGAACCTCACCGATAGAAACACTGTTCACGGAACCTCACTGATAGAAACACAGTTCACCTACCGATACTGTTCATAAAACTGGAAACACTGTTCACAGGACTGGAAATTTGGCAAAGTGTTGGGGATAAGTCACCTTGACCTCCTGGAACACCTCCCACACCTCATTTTCACAAAGTAATAGACCGGAGAGGTCCGATCCATTACATAAACTTAAAATGAATTTTAAAATTGGGTATTTATTTTTAAAATAAAAACATAACTTTTGAAAAAATTAACAATATTTCAGTCATTTTAAAAATAATTATGAAATAAAATCATTCAAAAAACTAGGGAAAGGAATATTTTTAAAAAATGGTCATAAGGTGAAATAAAGAGTAAAATATTTGAAAAATAATTTTTACCATAATCATAAAAGGAAAAGTTGTATGCTATATTAAAAATTCATTTATAGAAAGGTGATCTGAAATATTTTGGAAAAAACACTTTTAAAGATAATATTTAATAATATAGACCAAATAAATAACAAAATATAATCTCATGTAAATGTGGAGTGGAAGAAAAAATAAATGATTTACAAGGAACACAATTTTAATATTTTAAAATATCTTTCCTGAAATCCCAGGTCATAAAAAATAAATAAAACATAATTTTATACAGGGAGATGGTAAATATGAATTTATCATTAGGAAAAACATAATTTGGTTTCAATATATAAGTGAATACATTAGAATAAATAGAAAATATGTAAATTTAAGAAAAATCATGATTTGAGAGAATGAAAATTATTCCTTACAATGACATTATTATATGGGAATAAATTCATAAAGGTTGAAAACCTGAAAAGAAAGATTAATTTTAAATACATAGAAGGTGAAAATAAAATAAAAACCCCAAGGGTTGAAGAAACTAATCATCAAAGTAATAAGTTCAATATGAAACATTATAACTCAATAAAATTTGTTTTGATTTATCAAAAACCCTTACGACTTAAGAAACATTTTAATAGAAACCCATTTAAAGAGAAATATTGAAATTAAAATTTAGATACTAAAAATAAAAGGTGATAAATGATATTATAAGTCAAAATTTTGTATAAAAACAACTGAAATTAAACTGGTTTCTTAAAAAACATCTCTTAAAGAAGGATATTTGAGATGAAACACTCTTACCATAAATCTCACTTATCTAAACATGTTATATCATCCTGTACAACAAAAATAACTATCTTAATAACCTATTTTAAAAATTTATTCATACCTATAAAATTTTATAAAATATTTTTATTATCATTTATTATATATATATATATAAAAATTAGTTCATTATATTGTTTCATCATCTGATGTTATTAGATTTGATTATTTTTTTAGTACTAGTTTCATATTGGCGATATAAATACTTATTTATATATTCAGAGTTAATCATATAAAATTAATTATTGGTATTGTAATAGATGTTTTTTTGTGATTTAGAATGTTTTAATTTTATTTCATAATTCTTTATTTATTATTCATAATGATAAAGATGGTGAAGATTTTGTTTTGATAGATGTCAAAAAAGGTGTTGCAATAATATCAAGTTAAATATTAATTTATTATTTCTTGAACTGCAATGTTTTTATTTTATAATTTATTTTTGAAAATAAATTTATTTATAGTTCCATATTAATCCATGAAATAGTTTATTGTCACTGTTCATGTAGGTGATTAAACTGTCCCAAACAAGAACAAGCTATAAAAAAAGGGTGAATATGGTTAAGGGTGTGATTTTTTGGCTATAATATCAAAATCATTATAGAATAATAATATTATTTAGTTTTTATTGTATTTAATAAATTTTTAAGATATTTTTATAATTAATAGTATATTAGATAGAAAAATATAATATGTTACTTTTAGGCAGGTCGTTATCCACACATAAGCATGGGAAATTTTTTTTTCAAAGAATAAGAGAGATATAGGGTTTGTAATATAATATAATTATTGTAATAATGTTATAAATATCATATTAATCCATTAAATTCCCCTGTTTAACCTTCTATCCAAGGAAGTTATGAAAAACATATCTTGTCACATATCGAGGTGGTAGTCTGCACCGTACACAATAGCTGTTTTAATTTTCAGGATGGCTGGGAGGATGGTAGAAAATGGATATAACATAAAAATAGTAATATTTAAGTATAATTATTATTGTAATGTAATTTTGGAAACATGACTTATTTTTATTAATATGATATATAATAATAATGAAATTAAAGGAAATGGAATGTCAGTAATTGAGGATAAAACATTAATCCTTAGAAAAAATCCTTTGCAAATTGGATTAAGTCTTCTAGAGATGTAAATTTTTTATATTTTAAGAATTTATGTGGTTTTTCTGGGATTTACGTAGTTATGTATGTTGATTTTGGGTGAATATTAGATGCATGGGGTGTGAGGAGAAGTGGGGTAGTGACGACTGTTATTCTAAGTAATGAAAATGGTATTTTATTAATTTTCCTTAATTTATAAAATTCCATGGAACTGTTAAAGTTAAAAGGATCCAAAATTTGATAATAATTTAATTTCTGATCTTTTTAGTTCTATAAACTTCTCAACCATTCATTTTATAGGCACAGATTGTGTGATTTTAGGATTTTATCTATATATGTTTTATTCAAATTAACTTTTACCATGGTAAATATTTTTTAAACTAAGTATTTAATTTTAATTATAGAAATAAAAATTTAACATATAATAAAATAAGAAATTTATGATTTCATGAATTATAATAGATTTACGAATTAATATTTTATACAATGAAAAAATAAATTTTAAACTTAGTTCACATATTGCAAAGATATCATTTTTTAGAAAAGTTTTTTTATAAATACAATATATTTGTCATATAAATTTATAATTGCTTTATATTTTCATAAAATAAATTATTTTTTATAAAAATAAGGATATTATAGTTTATTTTATAAAAATCATTGAATTGTTTCATATTATATTTAATTAAATTAAATGACCAAGGATAGTTTTTATTGGGAAATGTTTCTTCAATACATAAAATGTTAATCATAGGATTTCTAAATTCTAAATAGTATCATGGAAATTTATAGTTTTAATTCTCAAATACATATTTAATCAAGTAAAAGTTTTCATACACTTATATTTCATTCTTATATAATTATGATGTCATAAAATATACTATATAGGTAAAAACTAAATATTTCACTATTCACCTAAAATCAGTTTTTTAAGATAAAATCACAATAATTTAATCTATTTTAATTATTTATATAGAGATTGAAAAATGAATTTAATTTTATGAAATTCAAGATCTTAATTTTTAAATTCATATTTTAAATGAAAATAAAAAAATTAAAAATAACTTCTTTTTTTGAAAATTTACATTTATAAACATTAATTATTTTAACTATTATATCATATCAATTTATATTTTCATAAATAATGGTATATTTGTTATTTTACTATAAAAAAATATAAAAAAATCTATTTCATTTGTTAGAATAAAACATAAAACACTTCAAAAATAGTTATCTGAGAAAGGAAACCCATTTTTAATATTAAATCAATTGAATTATTTATCCTTTAAATGATTGTAATTTTAGTTATGGAGTATATTTTAATTTACTATATGCCCTATAATTATTATTATTTTATTAATACGATTATTTTAATATGTAGTGGATTTATTTTTTTCATTTATTATTTTCAAACAAGAAATCCAACATTGTATCAATTAATAGAAAATTTTATTCTAAATTCTATGGGTGTTTTAAGAGGTACGTATTTTTAATTATTAATGGATTTAGAAGATATAAATTGTTTTATATTAGTTTATAATTAATAATGTTACATAATAATTTCCATTATGAGGGATAAGCGTGGAGATTTTTTAATCATGAATTAAAAAAACAAATCTATGAATAATATGGTTGTTCTTATAATCATTCTTCCCCAATATACTATAAAAAATAATGTTGTGAAGAGGGGGACTAAAACATTATATGAAATGGCTAGGAGTATTCTAAATAATATAAATTAACCTAGATATTTTTTGGAATGAGATATAATTTTTTTATTCTATTTATATAATAGAGTTTTTATTTAGGCCTATTTGAAATAATACATCATATTCATTTTGGAATGAAAGAAAATAAAATTTTGGATACTTTTGAGTATTTGGTTGTAAAGATCATATTATTAACACTAATTATACTTTTCATAATTTTGACTCAAAATTAAATGAATTTATATTTATGGGATATTCAAAATCAATTAAATCCTTTAGTGTTTATGTTAAATGAATCTTGATTGTTTAATAATATATACATGTGAGGTTTAATGATTTTTTTTAAAGAGATGAATGGTAATTTTGACTATCCTCAAGAAGAGTTCAAATATTTTAATTTTGGAGGGGATAAACCTCAAAATAAAAGTAAAATATTTATTGGGAGAGTCACCAATACAAAAAAATTGAAAAACATAAAGATCACCCACTAGATAATGTGATTAGAAATTTTGATTCAAGAATTTAAACATGAAATTTATTATGGATTTTTTTTCACATTTCTCTTCCATTTTATATTTTTTCCCTTAAAATTTTTATTTATATTTAACAAATTATAACCGGATATTTCCTATGAATAGAGAGTCATTCAACTTTCTAGAAATAAATATTGAGATCTAATTAAACCAACTATTGATTCCCATGTAATTGGTATTAATATTTTTTTTCCATGTAAACAAGATAATTTGAGAAAAATTATTAGAAATAAGTAAATATTAGTTTCTAAAGATTCTTTCCATGATGAAGGAATAGATTATGTGAAATACTATACACCTTTTTCTAGAATGAAAACGTTGCATTTTGAAAACTACTGAATACTGTGAAATCTAAATTTCCATTATTCATGATTTTATTTAAAATTTTAATTTATAAATTATAGAATATATAATTTAAAAACTGTATTCTATATTTGGTCTAATTATTCCAAAATTTTCTCAGGGTGATTCTTTTAGATTTTTTTGATAATGGTGGGTTTAGGGGAATATTGAAAAATATAGTTTTGACACAAATTGTAAAACTATAAAGGAAAGAAATACAAGTTTATAATAGCTTTTAATTTATCAAATTTTTTTGAAATAAATAAATGTATTTTTAAAATACGATCTTTTATTTAGAAAACTTGATATTAACATTTTAGGGAAATAAGTAATCATTTCAAAAAAATAATTGTTTATGTATTTTATTTAAATTAAATAATATTTGGATAAAATTTCATTTTGGATTGATTTGGATGCAATATAACTTTTTTTTATAAACCAATTTATTTCATTAAAAAACAAAATAATTCATAATTTTATCCCACATGTAAATGTTTAGATTAAAATGTAAATTTTTTTAGAGCATTTTTTTCAAGATTAACAAGTTTTAATATTAAAAATAATTTTTTTACCACTTTTATAAATTAAATAAAATAAATATATTTTCATATTATTAATATGAAGTTTCAATTTTTTAATAAGAGAAATTTCATTTGTGGGTATAAAATTAGGTTTCTTGTAAAATATTAGTTACCCTGGTAAAATGATTTTTTAGTGATACTACTTTTCTAAGATTTGATTCTTTTTAAACTGATATATTTTAAAATTAAGGCTCTGATGTGAATTTTAGACCGAAATAAACATAAATTATTGTTGTTTTAATTCATAAATAATTTTAAATAAGATTAAAAATAGCTGATAATTAAAACATCATATTTTTATAAAACATGGTTTTCCTATACAATGTAATTTTTTTATTATAAAAGTTAATTTCATTATATTTTTAAATTTAATTAGATTAAATAGATCTTATATTTAGATATATGGAAACCAAATTTGGTAAAAAGAGTTACATTATATTTTTTGTTATAAAATATTAAATGTGATTATGTTTAATAAAGATTATTATGTGTTAAAATGGGTAATCTAATGTTACTTCAATTTTACTAAATAAATTTGACAATTATACCTTCTAGAATGGATTTTTTATGATATAAATTCATAATTATATGTCTCACTAACATTTCCCCTCGTAACTAAATAAATCCACCCAACCCCCATTTGATATCATTTTTACCCCTACCTATCTTTAGTTTTGACGGGAAGTCTCTTTTTCATCTACTATAGGATCTCCCTCCCACCCATTGTATCATCTCTACCCCCTACCAAATTCATTGGTCATAAATTTTCCTTCTGTATCCCTCCCTAAATCCATCCTAAAGAGTTCCGATGATTCTAATTACTCCTCCCAAAATTTAATATTTTACATATAAAGGCATGGACTTCCAATAATTATCATTTCATTCAAATTTAAATTCATTTGTTGTAATATCATATCCACATATTTCCTTGATTTTAATTCTGAAATATTATCTCATAGTTTTTAATGAGAGACTACTTATCCCCTCTCATTGTTTCATTTTTTATGTGTTTTTTTCTGATGTAAGGGTTCTCATTAAACCCTTTATATTTTCAATTAAAACACATTATTATAATTTCATCTCTCTATAAATTTGAGGAATTTTCAATGATATATTGAAAATAAGATGTCCCCTCATTAAATCCCTTACATAACTCATCATAATTCCCAAAAAACCTAATTTTCAAAAATCACAGAGTGTGTGGTTATCTTAGAAATGAAATCGCATTCAAGTTACTAGAATGTGGATGGAGTTGTAGCACAGATGCACCTAGGGTTAATTACCTTGAAAAGGGCTAGTTGAGTTAAAAATAAACCCTCCCTCGGGTCCATGTTGATTGGGTCTATGAATTCACACCTATATAAAAAATCCTGATGGGTATTATTTGGATAATTAACATGATCATCATATACCATAATGAACTACTTTCCAATAATTTTTCTGGTCTCCAAATAGTGAAAACAATTAAACTCAATTACTATCTTCTATTGTTAACTTTGAACTTTGAAAGTACCCATCACTACTACCTTATTTTTTTATGATAAGGTTACTTCATACTACATTAATAATACCCCAAATATTCAAAATTCATTATGCACTGTTTAACCATCCACCATCTTTCTGTGGATGGATTATATCTCTATTATCACACTTTTTAACTGGTAATGTACTTACATTCCTTATATTGGTATCTGAACACATATGTTTATTAATTCCTAAGAATATTTAATTTTTAATTGTACTATTATTCATATATTTTATAATATGAACGTAATGGGTTTAAAATATTATTGGTCAGTACTTGAATTATATATCTCTAGGATGCATTGGTTGGTCTCACTAGACAAAAGGTTTTAGTACGTATTTTCTTCCTACCCAATGTAAGCATGTTGTCTTTGTTACGACCTTACTGACAAGAATTAATTCATGGTTGTGATATTTGTAGAAAGAATAAAATCATGGATAATGACTTGATAGCAAAGATCAATAAGTCTATAATCATGCATTCAATCACTGTGAATTCAGTTATTGTTTCCATGTGGATACTTCCATTAGTATATTATCCATGGATATTTTTTAAATCTCAAGATATTGATTGTATGGAATGTTTATAGATTATTAAATATTACATCATGTGTATTCTCATTTTTATATATTCGATGGTACATATACTCTTAATGAGAATTTTATCACACCAGTCTTATGTTTCCCTTTTCCCAGTGTACTAAGAACTAAACTATGAATAAAGTTGTGGATTCAGTAAAAGTAATAAGAGATTTTCAATAAGTTTTTCTATATTATATTTAAGTTCTAATATTATATTTAAATCATGTATATATATAGTCTCCCTATATTGATAAACTATTTGGTCCATTGTGATGTTATAATTTTATTTTTTAAAATATTATAATGTATCCTCTTTTACTAGGTTACTAGAGCTAGTTCATGATAGTTGGTTTCAAATATTGTTTAGTAGTAACCGTGGGAATTTGATTTTAGAAGAGTAGAGTTGTCTCATGAATTAGGATAACCCCTTAGTATACCAAATAATTTTTACATTCATTAGAATATTTGTGGAACTATATTTATAATTTCATGAGAAAGTTATGTGTATTCCATTTGTTTAGAGATGAAAGGTAATTTTAGGAAGAGAGATCATATAATCAACCACAATATGTGTTTGTATTCCCTCTAGATTAAGTCAAAATGGTTGGTTTTAGAAATAAGAATTCCATTCTTATATTTGGGAATTCGACCTAGGTACTGATTAATAACCTTACCCATGTAGAGAAACGTCCCAGTCCACAACATGTTGAAATAATATTGGGCTACTTTACATATCAAAAAAAGTCTATCATTAAATTAGACCACCTATACATTAGAAGGTGAGAATTAGAATAAGTCCCTAGAAAATGTATTTCTATCATTAGGATGTAATAAATTAAGTAAATAATACATTTTATTTTATCATATAAGGGGATATACAAGTGAATGGTGGTTATTGATTCCATATAATAAGGGGAGGAGTAGATTGAAAATAAATAATTAAAGGATTATAAGTTCATATTCATCAATAAATATATATTTTGAGTTAAGTGGGATAATATAGAAAAGAATTTTTTTGATTTAAAGTACAGGGAAGATTAGAGTGTTGTTGAGTATGAGGATAACTTCATAAGATTTTCTAAGAATGTTGGAGACTACGTATGTAAATTAGAAAGTAATATCGAACATTTCATTCAAGTTCATAAGATGGACCTACAAAGGGCACTAGTCTCTCAAATATTTTAGTCAAATTATAATATAGAATCAATTGCCATCAAGATAGAGACATAATTTTCCATGTATTAAAATTTCATAGTAATTCTATATAAGAAGAAGATGGTTGAGAACTATGGGTAATGAAATGTGGTTTTAAGGGAGAATAGAGATATTGGACATTAAAAGTGTAATAATTTTGGAAACAGAACCCATTGTACATGATTAAAGGAAATCAGATTTTGTTATAAGAGTGGATAGAAGGGCTTACTGGAGCATCAGTGAAATAAAATAAAGGATTATACTACCCTCTAGTTCCTCAATTGTAAAGTGATGGGTAATTACTCAAACCAATGCCGAAGTTTAAAGTGAATCAACCTTAAATTGTAACTGGGGGGAATTTAAATCTTATGAAATTACAGAGGATGATGTAAAAGATTATTAAGAAGTGATAGTAGGTACTTTGATTGTAGACACAAAGATATATATTTCTTTATTTGATTCTATAATATCACACACTTTTATATCATACTTATTTTCTGATAATTTTTATATATTTCCTATCATAAAGATCAATGAGTTTTCAATCTAGACACCCAATGAAAATATTATCACAACTAGGGTATGTCAGTCTGTCACCATTATGAGGTATAGAAACAACCTACATTCAAACATTGTTATCATACATATGATTTAAATTTATATAATAATAGGTGTAAATTAGTCTTAAAATTATAATGAAAAAAATATACCAAAGGAAAAAGATTGTGATTCGTGATGGGGAGTGGAGTTTATTGTATTTAAATGTAAGGGCTCGTTTTCTGAGTCATACCTATATCCCCCTCTACTATCCCACTACAATGAAATCATTTGAGTGTAAAGGAAGATGAAACCTATGGTTTTCAAGGAAAAAATAATAATGGAGTGTGTATCAATTCTTCATTCATACATAGATTTGTTTGATGAATAATTACTTGGACATCATCTTGAGTTGGAAGTAGATTTTTTCATTTAACTCATCCCATAAGAAAAGATTATTTCTAAGACTCCCTATAGAATGAGCCTAGTGGAATATGTGGAGATAAAGATAATAATGTATGGTTCTTTTGAAAATGTATTAATCCACACCAACATTTCCCCTTTGGGGTCCCATGTTCTTTTTTAAGAAGAATGATTTTTTTATAAGATTTTGTTTTCATCAAAGTGAGATAAATTCAATTCCTATAATAAATATGTATCCTCTCCCATGAATCGATAACTTATATGATAAAAATCACGGAGATCTGTATTTTTAAAATATCGATACACTCTCTTGTAATCACTATTTAATGGTAATGAATGATGATATACCAAATACAGCATTTCATATGGGTTATGTACATTAAAAGATTACAGAGACTCCCTTGGGATTTAATAATGAACCCTCTATATTTATGGATCTGAGAAATATAGTATTAAAGGATTTATTTTATGATTTCAAATAGGTATTCTTTAATGATATCTTTTAATAATCTAAATTTTTTAGGGATCATTATAATCATTTTTGAATCATTCATGAGACTCTTGGAGACAAAGTATTTTATAGGAAATTTACTAAGTATGAACTAGGGCTCCATGAAATTTAATCTCATGGCCACGTTATCTCTATGTATGGAATATATATTGTTAATTAAAATATGGAGGCCTACAATGAATAGTTGACATTGAATAAAATTATAGAGATATGTAGTTTCCTTGGATTAGTTTGTAATTATCAATGATTTTTTTAATATTTTACCAGATTATACAACATGTTAACCTTATTTACACATAAATGTCATAGATTTATATGTTCAAACATTTTGGAGGAAATTTTTGATTTCTTGAACCATCCTAAATACCCTAGTACCCTAATACCTGATCCAGCCCTAACATATCTTGCAGGGAATTTCAATTACCCGTGGGTGAGCATCACACACTTTGCAACATACAAGAATAAATAGGAAAATATTTTTCCAAAAATCATTTGAAGAAAAAAAGATACTTTTTGGTATATTAACACTCCTCAAGGAGAAAGCACCTGAATTTGAACACTTAAACCATACCCATGTGGATAGATAAACAACTCAACAAAACATCGTCCCAAAAATGTTATAAATGTTCATTAAAAGTCTCAAAAAACTATGTAAAAAGTGGACCTTAGCTCCCCCAGTAACCATCAATGCTTCTCAGTCCCAAGGATCAAGAACATCCAACACCTATAAGTGGTTCTTTTCATTTTCTTGAATCTAGCATAATAAAGTCTACAAATTTCCGAAGACAATGGTAGGGTGTGAGATATAAAGACCAGTAGGGTCTCACCAAGTGTTCCATAATATATTTCATAACAAGAATCCAATAATTATATCAATTTAAATAAAGTAGGTCTTTGAAAAATGTATCATTTTAATATTTAAAAAAAACATGCTTTCATTTTAATTGATGAAAATTTTTCAATCCAGGATTTACTATACATTTTATATAAAAGAATTTATATAAATATTTTGGCAGGATTAAAATAGTTCTATGATCAATGGAATATATAATAAAAATATACAAACCAAACACTATGGTCATGTTTATTAATGTATATCAGTTTCTAGATGAAGGATCTTCACTCTTCTCAAATCAGTGGTCATTGATAATCATGTGTTCATACATACCTTAGGTTCAAGCCAAATAGGACTCATCCACATCCCATTATGGATAATCATTCTAAACTAGGTTTTTGGGAGTTTTTATCTTTAATTCATAGCTAGGGGATCAATATCCAATAGTTTTTATCCCAAATAACCCACGAGCTACACAAAATCACCTGTTCACAATCAATCAATAAATAATGTTCAAATTTTTTCATTTGAAATCAACAATCATTTACAATTAAGTTTCCTAATTTTTATTTTCAATATTACAATTCAATTTCAAAACAGAAAAAATAGGTTTTTCATCATTTCAAGCATTTAAATTCAAAAAAATCTTTTGTTTTCAACATTTCAATTTAAACTATTTTATAATTAAAAAACAAATCATTTAATCAATATGATTTTTCTCAAAAATCATCCCACAATTACAATTCCAATGGAATTGGGGGGTTTTCTATAAATCCATGACATTGGAAATTGAAATTTAAATTCCTATCAAATTTTTGTTTTATAAATCAATTTAAATCCATTTCTATCAAATCAATCAATTAAGGGGATCCATTTCATGTAATATCTCAAATGGAACAACCTGTACTTTATTATGTAAATCAAATGATCAAAACCCATAGAGAGAATGGAAATGATGATTGGAGGAGAATAATATCTACAAATCGGTTCTAGAATCCTGATATAAAAAGAAAATGATTTGATCCAATAAAAAATATTAGATTGATCATAAAAATGATGATATAACAATACGTAAGGAGGATAGAAGGGATGATCATAAGAGAACAGCCAAGAGTAGGTCCACCTACCATAGAGATATTAGATCTTCCATTAGAAATTTTATTCACCAAATGAGGAGGTTGGAGGAGCTAAAAAAGAATCTAGAATCCTCCAAGGAAGGAAAAATAATATTATTGTTGAATTATTTGATTATGTGTATAAACTAGGGAATGTGGGAATTTGAAAATATTTCTCAATGGAATTAAAAACCAGGCGCATAGTTTCTTGGAGTTGGTCACACCATTAGACAAATTGTGTGACCTAATTTTGATCTCGTAGTAGTTATATAATTGGGGTTTAGAACTTGGAAACATGTTCAAAATAATAGTCTTACGGCATTAAATTACCTATGTACTTGATTTTCACAATTTGGAGGGGTTTCCACATTGTCAAAAAAATTGGGTGACTTAAACAAGCACCTATCTACTGTGGTATGCCCCAATATGCATAGTTTGTTTGTTGACACAACAAATTTTCCCTCATCATGTGCCAAATGTTCATAACCAAATGATGTTCCAAAATTATCTAAATTTATAATAAATTATCCTAAAACATGTCCCAATGAAAATCATATAAAAACAAGGCTTAAGGAACAACTGAAAATAAGTAATGGTATATTACAATATCCCCAACATGAAAACATTTTTTCCCCAAAAAACCTATCATGATTTATTTATATCAAAAGTATGAGGCAATTTATCTTTCACCAGTTCTTCACATACCAAATTATGATGAGAAAAAAAACAATGAATCCATATGTCATAGACCAAAAGTATCATCCTCTCATGTAGTATATTTCCCTTAGAATCTAGAATCCTAACTAGGTGGTTAGTCATAGATAAACCATTATAAAAAATATGATCCTCTCAGATCAAGATATAATATTCATCAAAAAGATACTTTTAAAGATATGATACATGCTACACATTATGTATCGACATTAGTAATAGTAGAAGTGCTATATAGTAATCCACCCTCTCCAACTACTCTACAACCTATGAATTTTCCACAAAATGTGGTGAAAGAATTATCTATTTCGCAAGCCATCAGTGACCCAGACATGGTGATACTCTCAAGAACAAACATTAAAAAAATTAAATCTCAAACTACCACTGATGATAATCACCATATGATTTATTTCTAATCTTTTTCATCACCATTATCCGACTAATCAAATAAATCATATTAATCTTCTCTCACAACATACTTCGTAAAACCCAATAAGCTTCATTAATATCTTACCAACACAAAAGATACTCAAAAATTATGCCATAAAAGTCCTCAAAGGCAACCATATGAATGGAATAATGGTAAACAAATTTATTTGAAAACTCAACCAGTCTCATGTGGTTTTCCCATGCTCTTCCAAAATTGAAGATGCAAGTAAAAAAATTGTGTCTTTGAATATCTATATGGATCGTTCTATCAGGACATCCATCAAAGGATGATATGATGTGATCAAGTTTTCCTATGATACCAGGGAATCTTCTAGTCTTATGAAAAATGAAAAGTAAATCAAGAATCTCTATAAGATACTATCATTTAGGTAATACCGTGAATCATGAATACCTCATGCACTTACATGCTTCCTAAGTTCTCAACATTGGTTGTTTCATGGATGGTTATACTGTGAGATGATTTAGTCAGTATATTGATCAAAATTTATATCAATTAGGTAAACCCATCATAATGTAAATAGAAATCTCATCTCCCTTCCATGTTTTCAATATATGCGGCCAGAGAAAACTAGAAGGTTTCTAGTGCTCTTACTTGATCTTTTTTAATTTATAAAAACATGAAACAAATTCCGCAATGTACCATCTAATAAATGGCCACTGCAATCACGATAGCATATCACATACTATCTTTGTGGTACGAGGGAGTACATATTCTAGATAACTATGAATGTATCCCATCACATCTTTCTTGAAGAAAAAACACAAAATTCACCGATTTTCAAAACATAGAACAATCTCTATGGAGAATTACTACTCACAAATGGTCACCCCAACATAAAGAGATTACAATATGAATTGGAATTCATTATCAATTTATTGTTCTTGAAGATTAATCTCATGAAAAGCCAATTTCAACTGATCATTCTTCAATAAAACCTCGTCCTTTTCTTCCTGAACTCCTAAATAAAACTTCTCAAAAAGAACCATCATTTTCCACTCATCATATTATTCTTCCATGTAAAAGGTTAAACTTTTCCTTCAAAAATTATTAATAATGATTGAACATTACCTAGGGTATAGGAATTTTGGAAATAAAAAGTGTTTACTTTCTCTACTAAAAGCTACTGGCGAAGATTCATATATTTTTTATAGAAGATATAACTCAATGAATATTGGTTAGAATACATGGTTACTCAATATCTAGAAATGTAATGTTGTCAACTCTTAACTGTATGCATCATGGAAGTGAGTTTAAGCTCATATGTATGATAATTCTTCTCATGTGGCCTAATATATCTAGAACCATAGGATACCACATGATTACCATACATAATAATGCTTCCAAAACCTAAACCTCATACATTACAAAAGACCACATAGCCCCGCACTGCCTCTACAAGCATGAACATCAATGTATAGATCAAATTACACATCATCTCAGCATAAAGCATTGAAACATACCATTGAATAAAAACATTATCCCCATATATGTGAGAATAGGCATCATATAATCCAACATTGATAAATCATTTACAATCTTCTGATAATACCCCGCTAAACCCAAGTAACTCAAAATCGTGAAAACGGTTGGGTTGCTCCATTATCATCACACCTTTCACCTTCTTAGGATCAACTAAAATTCCATTATTTGAGACCTCATGTCCAATGGAATTTACATCATGAATCCATAAATCACATTTTGATATCATGGAATTAATCTAGTTATTTCACCACATTTCTAGAAATACTCTTAGATGACACACATGAACTTCCACATACATAGTGTAAACCAATATATCATCCAAAAAGACAACCATGAATAGATAAAGATACTAATGGAATATTATTTTGGTCGATTTCATAAATAATATAGGATAATTGGATAGACCAATTGGCCTGAAACTATACACATAATGACCATAACTACTTTGGTAAGTGGACCTCAGAATGTCATATTCATTGATTCTTATCAGTTGATAACCCGATCAAATAACAATCCTGAATAACTAATTCTACACTTTTAACAATCAAACTGATCATCAATCTATGGAAATGGATACTTGTTCCTCACCATAACATGGTTGAGTGTTTGGTAATCAACATATAGGTAAATTGTTCCATTGGACATATTTCCAATGAGAACAAATGTCCCACAAGGAGACAAACATAGGCATATAAAGCCTTTCTCTAATAGATCACAGAACTCAGTATTCAACTATTTCAAGTATACTAGGGCCACATAGTAAGAAAGTATAGAAGATCATTTATTATTGTATTCTATGTTGTTATAGAACTCAATATCATATACTAGTGGAAAAGTAGATAAATAAGAAGGAGACATATCAGGAAACTCAAAAATAACTATAGAGGTCACAACACAAAGAATATATCCCCATGTAAAAACAACACACTAATATTACCCTACCAAACTCTCGAAAAGAATGTCTAAATCTACAAAATCACGAGTCCCATTTTCCCTAAAAGGCATGTCACATACCATCGACAATGGTAAATGAGACATGCAAATGATAATAGTCAATACAGGTCTGATCAGAGATTATCCAATCCATCATGAGAATGGTGTTAGGATATTTCATATAGAGGACTAGAAAATTCATAGTAATATCAATCTCTGATAAAGTAAAAATATAAGGAGGACACTGAAGACCCTACTTTTCCTATGTTTTGAGTGGTGTAGTAATATCCATCAAATAAGATAAAAGATTCATTGGAAGGGTTATAAATTCCACAAAATGAGTTGATATAAATGATTGATATGCACCTATTTCAAATAAAAAAGTATCTAAGGATGAATCTATAGTTATGGTACCTCACAGAGTTGTTATATCTAGATCAACATCCTATGGAGAATTTTACATTTCATGGAGAAGTTTCATTTCAGATTCATCTTGCTAGAATCCCTTTGTTGTTGAAGCATATTAATATATTGTAGTACTTTTATGTTTTGATGAAACCATTCCACTACATGTAGCATAAAATGTGTATCGTAACTTCTACAAGTTACATGAGTTTTCATAGGAACTACAGATCTTCGGTGCCTTAGTGAAAACCCATTTTATATTCCCATACTTTCCACACTAGAACCAATTAAATGGGATTATACAAGGCACTGTAGGAGTTATGTAAGAACCATTATATAGATATCCACTATGAAACTCATCACACAAATTCATTCCCTTAAAGGAACAAACAAAACTATCACTAGTAGAAAAAAAATAAGTACTTTCAAACCTAATCATCAATCTTGGAAATTCTCATCCATCAATTATCTATCTAGTATAATAGCATATGATTCATCTATAGTATGAAAACATGGAATTGAATATCATCTCAATATCCAATCCCATATTGTTTTTCCATCACCTTCTCAATAGTCAGAATATCAAGGGAAAATTTTACTCTATAAATAAGTTGGTTTAAATACAGAGCAATGTTCTTGTAACATTACAGGAGATTATGAAACTCCATTAAATTTTCTAAACCCATGAACTTTGTGTAAAACTAGTCAGTAAAAAGGACCCTGAAGTATTTCCATTCCAAGACTTCCTGCTTCTTCACCATCACCATCAAATCCCACCACCTTCTTATCGGTCCCTAATTCTAGAAGGTAGAAAAATTAAATTTAATTGAATAAATAATTTCAAAGAACTCAAAATGTCCCTAAATTCCATTAATCTAATACTCATCCTCATAGGATCATTAGATCCAGGGAATAACGGTGTCTTCTGGTGAATAAATTCTTATGCATGATTTATAGAGTTTCCCCTTCACGGTAAAATTAATGGATCTCAAATGGTAACTAGTGTGGCTACCTATCCAAGATATTGGATAGAATTCCACACTACCTCAATGAGATTCTATTCATCTAGATGTTTCAAATTTCATGGTTAATCAATAGCTCCCACCATAAATCGATTGAAAATTATTAATAGAGGAATGATGTTACACACTATTAAAATCCAATAAGATAAAATATAACAAAGACACTCATATAAACTACTCAAAGTACAATAAAAAGTTTTAATCCCATCCAATATAATTTAAATGTCTATAATTTTCAGAACACTCTATTCAAAATGGTAAATGGATTGAAATTAATTAAAATAATTACTAGTGAAACTTTTCCCTACCATCCATGGTAAAGTAAGGCTCGTTATGGAATGATATAGCTAGAAACTCACACATAGATACCTCCCAGGTCTCATCAATCATACCTCTTATCTATAAGGACAACCCATACCACCTACCAAATTCAAGGAAATATAATTAACTTGCACTTTGGATTTTACATTTTTTAACACTATCCTAAATAACCAGCTACACTGATGCCTACGATGGCTTTGAAAACCAGAAATGAAATTTCTAGCCCCCACTGGTTGAAAATAATCACCTGAAATCATACAGTAATGAATAGAGAGTGGTTTTTCCATAATATAGTGTATTTCAAACAATATACAAGTCATCATATCAACACTCCGCATGGAGAATATACCAGATGTAAAATAGGTAAATAGTACCTAAGAAAATAGATAAACAACTAAATAAAACATCAATCAATATCCATCAAAATTACCAAACCATATGTAACAAGTGGACCTAAACTCCACTAATCACCCTTAATGCTCAACAGTCTGATGGATCATGAATATCCACCACCTCCAAGTGGTTTCTTTTCTGGTTCTCGGACCTAGCATAAAAATTTCTAAAATGATTGAAGGAAATGGTATGGTGTGAGATATAAATATCAGTAGAGTCTCACAGGGTGTTTCATAATATATTTTATAATAACAAAAAATCATGGTTTCAATTTAAATAAAATATGGAATAGGGTAATTTATCATTTTCATTGATAAAACAAATATTTATTTCATTTTAATATATATAAAAAATTAGACATATCTTAAATAAAAATTTAATATACAATAATTTATATAAATCATTTATAGAAATCATTTGGCATGAGAAAAATATTTATATAGTCAATGGAATATATAATCAAAACATTTAAACTAGGAAAAATGGTCATCCACCCAACTGTATATTATTTTTCACATGTAGGATCCCCATGCATCTAATATTAGTGATGACATCTAATCATGTGCACACACATCCCACAGGATCATGTCATAAAGGAATCCTCAATATCTTGTCAAGGATAATCATTCCAAAATATTTTTTTTAGTGTTTTCAATGTCAATCCATTTCTAGGGGATCGAAATAGTAACACTCCATTTCAAAATCACCCACTAACTACTTATGATATCATGTTATCAATCAACCAACAAATAATTGTAAATTCATATCCTTTCAATCAATCATAATTTGTAATTATCTTTCCCAATTTTCAGTTTCAATATGCCAATTTAATTTATAATCCAAAACATAATGTTTTAATCATTTCATTCCTTTTGAATCCAAAACAATTCATGGAGTTTCATCATTTCAATTTAATTTATTTTCTAAAAAAACTTCCAATCATTTAATCAATTCCATGTATTTCAAAATTCATCCCCCAATTAAAATCCATTATAATTTGTCATTTTTCTCAAAATTCATTCCATTACAAATTCAATTTTCAAATAATATGACATTTAGGTTTTATAAATCAAATGAAATATATTTAAAACAAATCGTGAAATTATAGTTCCCAATTGTATGGAATATCTTAGATGGACCCACTAACATTGAATCATGGCAATCAAACGATCAACACTCACAATAGGATTGCCAATGATGATCAAAGGTAAATAAGATCTAAGAATAGCATCTAGAATGAAGACCTAACAAAGAAAAGGATTAGATCTATCAAAATTTATCTTTGATTCATCATTAACATAAAATTATAACACTCTCTATGAGGGATCTAAAGTAATATCATAAGAGAACACTCAAGAGGAGATCCACTTACCCAAGAGGAATCAGATCAACATTTAGAAAATTAAATCGTGAAATGAGGAGGATATATGAGACAAAATATCTTCTTGAGAGCCTCCCGGGAAGGAAAAATAATTTTATATCTGAATGGGAAGATTATGTACATAAATTAATGGTTCATTAATTTTAAAATATTTTTTGGATGAATTAAAAACTATGTGTATAGTTTCATGGAGACGGTTGCACAGTTAGAAAACTAGTGTGCCCAAACAATAAGACATTTCTAGTCTTCTGATTGGGGTGTATAGTTTGGATACATGGTATAACTAACTGTGATCCAGCCATGAATTTACCTCTATCTATGGGGTTCATGGTTTTGATGGTTGGTCGCACTATTAAAATAATTGTGCACCATAATCATGTATCTCCCTCCAATCACTTACAATTGTGCACACAATTTTCTGGGAAAAACCAAAATATTTCCCATAACTATGAGCCACCCCTAAAAGCCCAAACAAATTCCAAAATTATCTAAAATTTCACCTAAAACATCCCAAACCAATACCCAAACAAAATTATATCAAAACAAGTTTCAAGAAATGCCTGAAAAAAGTAACAAGATGTTACATTTCAGGAGATAAATAAAATATTATCCAATGCACTAGTTTCGACTCTAATATTGGGAATGGACATATTTGTTATATATATTGATGCATCAACAAAAGAATTAGGTTTTAACCTTAAAAAATGATATATATTTTTATTATGCATCAATGAATCTAAATATCCATGAAGAAAACTATCTAGGTAAATATCAAAAATTTGTAGTTGTAATATTTTTCTTGAAGATACGGAGTAACTCTCACAATATTGATAATTGTAAAATACATACGTATCAAAAGAGTTTGAAATATATTTTATAAAGAATTTAATTCAACATGAGAAAAATAATATGGTTATAAATACACAATGACTATAATTTCTTAATGGAATAAAACCTTGTAAAAGAAAAAATTGTAGTTGATGCCTTAAATAAGAAATATCATAGAATTCTAACCATGATGAGGCTATAAAATAAATATTTATTCATGGAGTTGGTATAATTGGAATTGGTAATCATTATATAAGGGGAAACATCATTTATTTTTATAATTATTTCCAAAAATTCTTTCTATATGAGATAAATAAATTCTAAAATGTAGATAAGAGTTCAAAAAAAGAGAATTAAATCCAAGAATGATTGCAGATTAACTAACTTTACCTATGATGATTGTTTGTTAAATTATGGAAAGAGACATTGAGTTTAATTAGTACCTAAAAAATATATAATTACATGATAAATAAAATTTATAAAACATCTATATTTGATTTTGAATCATAAATATGTAAGTGAATTTAACTAAACATTTATGATGGGACTCTATGAAGAAAAACATTATTGACAATGTGTCTATTTTTGGTAAGATAGTAGTTAAAGGTTAAAAGACAAAAACCAAAAGGATTTAGGAAAAATCTCCATATACTAATGTGAAAGTTGGAAAATATTACCATGGACGTTCAAATAGATTTATGAAGCTTCCTAAGAGTAAAAATGTAATATTGGTTTTTGTGTATTTCCCTTCCATGCCAGCACATTTCATAGTATTAATAGTGGAATTATCTTTTGAATATCATGCACAACTCTATATCAATGATGTAGTGAGACTTCATGGTTTCTCTTTATCAATTATTTCTGATCATGTCCCATGGATCTCATGAAATTTTAAATCATCCTTTTGGTGGATCTCAGCATAATGATAAATTTCAAAAATATTTACCATCCCCAAACTAATGGATGTTCTAAAAGGAATTTTAAAACATTTTAAAACCTAGGGAGATCATTTTATCTTAGCATACAATGTTCCCAGGATTAGAATATACCTTTAGTGAAATTTTGATATAATAATAATAATCCATAAATAATCTAGATGGAATGGTATGATGCATTTATGTGAGGAGATGACATACTCTAACTTGTTGTGGTGAATTTGTATTAATTAATTTATTAGGCTGAAAACATATAGAGGTGAAAAATGGGAACACATGGACAATTCAAAATCATATCAAATTATCACAAAGAAGAAAAAAGAGTTATGCTGATAATTTATGGAAGGAATATTAATTTCAAGTGGGGTCATGTATTCATTAAATTTTCCCTATGGAAGGGACTTTTAAGATTCGATAATATAGAAGTTAATCCCCCAGTATATTTCCCCTTTTAAAATTTTCTAATAATTGATGTTATATATTACCAATTGAATATCCCACCCAATGTTTCTAAAATACCCAACATCTTCCATTTTTTATTTTTAATGAATTACACAACTGATTCAATTAATTTTCCCACATATGAGTAAATATAGTTATAACATTAATTATCATCTAAAATTTATCTTTTTCAGACACTGGACCCTGAGAGAAATTTTATTGGACTTTGGATACTTGGATGATGAGAGACCATAAGAGAAATTTCAATTTGGGTTTCTATAAAACTATATCTGGGGGCAACCATGTATGACCTATATCCATTTCCAGATTTTCTATCATCATTTAGAAAAGGCATTAGTCCATACAGGGTACTTGCACATGTTCCATGTGAAAGTCACTCCATCGTGTAATGTTTCTTAGGTTCCTCTCTAAGATATACATATCACACATATAGGTGGGTACCTATTTTCTTCTAAAGATACATTAGAATATAATATTAAAAAGAAGTTGTTGACAAAATACTAGCACAGTGAGACCAGTGGTACAAAAGCATGAGGATCATCTGCTGATATGAGGGGATATATTTATCGATGACGGAAACCCTATGTGCGACATGTATGTGTGTTCCACATCCCCAAATTTCTTATGTGGATAAACTATGTGGTTGACCTGCATGACCACCCATGGAATTTTTATCCATTTACCTTATGATCAGACCCTCTTCATTCAATCGGATCCAATCCTAAGGTGGGAGTATTATTTTTACACTCTATTTTTTCAAAAGGATAATAAGGTATTAATATAAAATACCTTATGGAGAAGAAAAAAAGAGAAGTGATAAATTTAAAAGGTCAAACACTACACCAAACCCACTTCACACAAATCACCCCAAAGTAGTATTGGCGTGCAAGATACCTACAAATCTGGTAGCATTGAGCAGGCCCTGATAGTTGGGTCACCCTACGACACCTTGTAGGGTAAAAATGCATTATCCAACCCCAAATTCCTATGCAAGCAACACCTTTTCTCAGGGTATGATAATTTCCTATAAATAGGACCTTGGGGCTCTTTATTTGGATGAATAATGATCTTGAAGAATATTTCAAAGCTCTTCTCTCCCTACGTCTTTAGAAACCCTTTAGGTAACACTGGAAAATGACATAGAAAAATGAATAATGGGGAATAGTTGAATTAAAATCCATTTATGGTCTGAAATACAAGAAACATATGTGAGAAACTACTTCCCTAGTCATTAAGTGCTAATTTAAATGGTCCCTTCTCTAACAATTGTCCTATAAGAGATACTTCTAGGAACACTTGAGGAAACCCTTGAAGCCTTGTGAAAGGCCTCGCTCAAGTATTTCTTCTCATGTAATCTGTCACCCAAATAACCTTCTGCTCGCACATGCCTACCTATGAAAATCTCATCTAGTCTATGTTGGCCTACTCTGCATGAGACCCCCGTGTATTTCCCAACCTCTACCCTCACAAGCCAATTCTATGGCCCAATTCTGAGCCACAAATGGAATTACCCCTTATTATTTGTATCCCTCATCTAATAGGTACCAAATTGAAACCTCTAATGAACCCTCGAGTCATGGAAAACCATTAAAAGAGACACACCATTAATTATCCCACTTAGATATGTATTATTTATGTCAGAGGTGTCTCACACATGCCCTCTCTAATGGGTGGAGTCATCTATTTGCATGTAGATATACATTCCAGTGGTAATAAGGACCCTGACCCTAAGGGAAATGTCAAGGAACTTTTAGTATCAAATACAAGGGATATGACCAAGTCCTTCCCTAGTCTTCTCTATGACCACGGAACTCTGGTACTAGTTGTGAGGGATAGTATCATGCATTCAATTACCTTCGAAGATTACTGCATTATCATCATCTCTTAAGTAGGAACCGGGACTAGGGAATCCTTTCTAGTGTAAGCATGTAGACTTTCTTGAAGGACCCCTCCTAATTCCTTCCATCTTTCTTCTCCAGGCCACTAGGATGTATCCATATGGGTAGTCAAATGTGACTATCCTGGGTACCACGATGTGATAGAAGGGGAACACCAAATCCCTTTCTTATTATATCACATCCCCAACCTATTCCACTAAATGGAGCAGAAATATGAATTTTTTCAGATCTAACACTACCGCTTCTTTCTAACATTGAACCATGAGTCATTTGATATTGGAGTTTTGTTATGATCCTTAAATACACATGTTCATTTGCATGTATTGTCATAGAATCGTTTTCTGGATCTTCCTCTCACCTTCCTTCAAAGGTCCTCTATAGGAGTGGGCCCTCAGAGACATGTATTCAACCACAAGGCATCAAAATCAGTACAATCCCCAATAATATCCAATAAAACCTTCCATGGTAATCCTCCTATATGGTGTATTCCCCAAAACCCAACCTTAGAGAATCCCTCTGGGAGTAAGCCCCTATAATTATTTTCTATAGGTTGAACTCTTTATCTTATATGCCTACCTAGGTCATATTTAAGAGATGGATTGACTATCCTGGTTATAGAAAATAAAAGAGGATATGGGAAACTTTAAATCCATATATCTCCCCCTTTGGAATCCAGTATTCACCCACCAACAGACAAGGTGGGTCATTTGATCATCATTTATATGACTTCCTATTATTTCTCACATGGATCATGAATAATGTGAGATTATAGGTCAGTGGTGATAATGAAAACATCAAAATTCCCACAACCTTCAAATGGGCGTCCTATTTTCTGTAAGACCCATCCACTATTCAAATAGGCATCATTCCAAGTATATGTCAATACCACAAAAACAGTTTTTTGCAGCACCCCCCCCCCCTTTATCAGCGCTAACGAAAAAGCGCTGATAAAGGGGGGTCCCTTTATCAGCGCTCAAAAAGCGCTGATAAAGGGTGCCATTACCAGCGCTTTTGTTAGCACTGATAAAGGTCCCCCCTTTATCAGCGCTTGTTTAGTAGCGCTGATAAAGGTCCCCCCTTTATCAGCGCTTGTTTAGTAGCGCTGATAAAGGGGGGGGCGTTTGTCAGTGCTTTTTTTAAAAGCGCTGATAAAGGGTCGGCTTCAAAAAAAACTAAAAATATATTAATATATAAATATAGTTATATTGTTATATAAATATAATATATAATTTTTAAATATATTTTAGATAAGTATAAATGTACATTTACACTTATTATACTTAATATATATGATATTTAGTGAAAATGGCTTCTTAAAAAATTTAAAAAATATTTTTAATTAATAATTTGATAATCATTATGGAGTAATAGTCATTTAATTACAATTTGAGGACTAAAAAAATTAAAAAAAATTAAAAAAAAAAAGATCCAAAATATGTTGAAAACGCCACTCAAACTTCAAACGGCCATAACTTTTGATCCGGGTGTCCGTTTGAGCTCTACCACTTATCAAATTGAAGCCTGCGACAAGCTCTACATCGTTGTGACCAGGGATATGCCGGACAAGCATTTTTCGAGGCCAAAAGAGGCCCAGAAGGCCTCCAAAACTGAGTTTTTTGTTGAAGTACCCAGATTTTTTAACATTTTGTGGATTTTCAAACTCGTTTAAGGGGGTATTTTTTGCTTTTTTTGGCGGGTATTGAATTTATTACAAGGTATTACATTCATATTGATATTATGTTATTGAAATTTCTCCTTTTTTTATAATGTACTGCTATTTATAATCAAATATATAACTATATGTACATATTTTTCTATATTCGCACCTAGAAATTAAAATTTTTAAATAAATAATTAAAAATATTTGCATATAAAATATATTAGCTTTATCTAAATAATCACTAAGATACATTTTATTTAAAATACCAATATATGAAAATTTATATACCTATATATTAATCTAACTATATATATATATTAATCTAACTATATATATATATATATTAATCTAATAACTATATATATATATTAATATAACTACATATATATATTAGTATTACTATAAATATATATATTAATATCACTATATATATATTAATATAACTATATATATATTCATATAACTATATATATGTCAATATAACTATATATATATTAATATATATATATTAAAATACGAATAAATATAACTAAATATAAATATATATATATATATATATATATTAATATCACTATATATATATATATATTAATATTACTATATATATGTATATTAATATAAATATAAATATATATATTATAATATAACTATATATATATATATTATAATATAACTATATATATATTATAATATAAATATATATATATTAATATAAATATATATTAGTATACGAATAAATATAACTATATATATATATATATCATGAATTGGAAGACAAATCAAAATAGAGTAGTGGTAAAGGCTTAGGCACGCAAGGGGGAGGTCTCGAGTTCAAATCCTGGTGGAGGCAGGGGCGCACGCGCATGGGGGAATATAGCAGCAAGCGCTGTTAAAGGGTGGAGAGGGTGCGTAGGGCGATGTACAAGGGCAGAAAAGCGTTGTAAAAGGGGGGTCTCAAGCACTATAAAAGCCCCCCCGATTCGCAGTATTTCTTATTTTTTTTTTAAATTTTTTTTATTTTTTTTAACTTTTTTCAGCCCTTTTTTAAAAGCGCTGACAAAATGGTCCTTTATTAGCGCTAAAACGAAAGCGCTGATAAAGGAAGTGCTGATATAGGACCCCTTTATCAGTGCTAAAATAAGCGCTGATAAAGGGGTACTTTTATCCGTGCTTTTTTTAGCGCTGATAAAAGACCCCTTTTATCATCACTTTTTTTTAGTGCTGATAAAGGGGTCATATATCAGCGCTTTTCGGAGCGCTGATAAAGAGGACCCCCCCCCCCCTTTATCTATTCTGGATTTATTAGCGCTTTTTCTAGCGCTGATAAAGGCCGTGTTTGTAGTAGTGTGTGAAAACCAAACATGGGCATCAACCATAGGAGTAATCCCTAACAAAACCACCCAAATTACCAAGGAATCCCCTTAAATATTAATACTCAATCCCATCCTATAAATTTTATATACTAACCTATGAGAAAAACCTTTATAGTGCCACCATGGGAATGGATCTTTATAGCCAAACTATGTGGTCTTTGTCTCTTGTCCCAATGGGATACATTAGAATCCTCCGTGGGGTCAAAACCTGGTACTCTGAATCAACCCTAATTCTCTCCAAGTAACATTCCCAGTATAGTATTATTAAACCATGGATACAATACCCCTTTGTGTTCCTTGTGAAGCATCATCATCGGGCCCACTCCAAAATTTGGATAGGTACCTTTCGCCTGGATGTCCTTGTTGCATGAAATTAAACTATAATGTTTTGTCCTTATAAGATTACCTTAAAAGGAGAAATGTTCCCCCATTAAGTTTAATCTAATGATGTGGGTTCTAATACCTTTTACGAGGATACATAGTAATCCCATATCATGGGTTTGATCCCAACATCAAAAAACACTCATCTCCCTTGATGATGATACCCTCTAGAGTGACCCACTGTGTGGCTCAAAACATGCCCTGTAATAATAAATCACAAAATAATAAATGACCCATTAATAAGTAGGTTAAATTTATTAATAACCTCAGAAAAAATGATTCTAAATTCTATACAAAGTAATAGTTTATTATTAATTCAAGGGTGAACCAAATCATAATTGGAAATTAATAGAGGATTTACGATCATATATTAAATCTATAATAGAGTTATAACGTATGAAACAATTTCCCAAAAAAGGTGCGATGAACTCAAAATCCCATATTCTCAACCAAGGTGAGTCCCCATGAATTGTTGGATAATTTTATAACAACCACTTACCTTTGGAAATTAGGTATGAATAAAATAATTGTTTGGTGTTTTTGGCTCCACAAACAAAAAATTTCAGCAATTTGAAACTGGTAAACCTGACATGAATGATTGTAAAAAACTCTACCCCCTACAATAAATAATTGATTTAAATGAGTTTCTTAAAAAATAATCATTAACAATGAAATTTTTTTAATCAAGTACTAATATAGATGAATTTAGGGCACCAACTCTAACTGAATCCCTTGAGACATGTTCAATCTATATACCTTGTTTTTTATTAGTTTAAATTATATCACATTTTCATTTTCTATCATTATACTCTTATATTTACCAATATTAAATGTTATATTTAAATTTACACCTCTTAGGTGGTTTTTATTCAAAAATAAAAATGGTTCTAAAGTGTTTCTATGAGTAAAATATTTTCCTTGGGTCATAATCACTCTTCTTTGACTATTTGATTTCAGGATTTATATATTATAAACCATGATGGAGTAATTTTTTAATTAAAACATAATTTATAGGGAAATCATGTTTTAATATAAATTATTATTACTTTGGTATTCTATTGTTTTTTGGAAAATAATTTTTATTAAGAATAATTCCTAATTTATTTAATTAGTTTTTCCCTAATATATAGTTTTCTACATTTTGCCAATTTTTTCCTCTCTTTTTTGATAAAACTAATATGGATTATTTTCAATTATTTTCTTAATATTCTTTACCCATTTTCAAAATTATTTTTAATAATATTTTTATGATATGGGTAAAGGTATTTTAAAATATTAAGAAAAATGTGTTTTCCATCCTTTCAACATAAAAAGATCTATATTACACTACAAATTTTTTTATGAAATATCTGAGTTTAAATGATATTTAATTTGGAAATATTTTTAATTATTTTTAAAAATTATTATCCTACCATCCTTAAAAAAAATTAAATAAATTTAAGCTTCATCTTTTATAAAAAAAATTAAAACGTTTTGTGAAAATATTTTTTGAAATCTATTTTTCTTCTATGGTTTGTATTTTATGAATTGATGTTTTTATCATACATTATATTTTATTATGATGTGATTCCTTTTTGAAAAAAATATTTTCAGTATTCTATTATATTTTATATTTATTTTATGTGATGTTTTTGGAAATATTAAGAAACCCATTTTTTCATGGGACCATTAAGGTATGTTCATGACTAATCTTATGTGGCACACATATGTTTGGTTGATGATGGATGGGGTCCTATATCACCCACAAGATAAATTGTTTATGTTTATATCTCATGAGATAGAAAGGGTATGCTTGAGGATTTATCCTAAGTAGAACGATTAAATGGGAAGATTTATACCAAGAAAATTGGTAAACATGGAGTATTTATCCCCTGCAAAAGGGTTTCATGGGAGGTTTTATCAATAGACCAAGAAAACATGTGATGTTTTATCCCAATACCAATGATAACTGATATGATAATCCAAATTCCATTAAGTATCTGGAGTGGTATGCTTGGGACTATTTTGTGATGAATGTCTAGGTTGGTTGCCTAAATTTTTGGTTTTGATTCTTATGTATATGACCCACTCTTATTTCATAATATTGTGCCAATGATTAAGCTCCTTGAATCATGATTAATGTCTCATTATTTTCCTACACTTTTTCCATTTAATCTATTTCATCATATGAGATTACATAATGACTTATGGAAGATTCTTATTGTTCCATGTTCATTTAATCAATAAATTTCTCCTATATCCTGATTTTCACATATTATTACGATATAAAACTTGATGACATGTTGTTAAATTTTCAATTACTGAACTTTTTATATCACAAAACTATATGGTTTCCTTTACCTATGTTATGAATATAAATATAACTTCTATAATGTATAGGAGGGACTCTAGAGGAGTTTTATTATAGATAAAATATTATAGATTTCCATGTTTGTGTAGTTAATATCCAATAAACAATACCTTTAGGTACATGGTTAATGTGGATATTTTTCAGATGTATTATTTGAATCATGAGATTAATAAATTATTTAGGTCAAGTTAATCTTCCAAAAATTTATTTGTTATCAGAGCAAGGTTTAATTATTTTTTGATATTAGTCTATTTACATTTAGTATTAACGATATAGATCCTTAGTGAAAACCTTATTGATGTTTCTAAGTATGGAATGATATCATGAAATATTGGTACATTTTAGAGTGGGTGCTTTTAAGCTAAAAAAATTATTTTTTGATATACTATCATGAGGATATAAGCTCTGACATAGTTGAATCTTGAAGTAATAAACCTCAAGGCAGCGTGTTGGGTTTTAACCTAAAATTGACCAGGTGCAGGACAAAGATGACTAACTCCAAACTTGTCTAAACATTCAAGGGTGATATGAATTTGTTAATCACTTACTCATTAGAATACATTATGAAGAATTTATTATTTTAATGAATTATATAATGAATATGAGAGAACCCAACATATAAATTCATATATTGAACCATGGTTGATTTAGGTTGAACACAAAAACTTAGATGAGGATTTCATAGTGTAACATATTTTGAGGATGAGTTTTTCATAATTCTCATGTGATGTAAATATTGATTTCTAAGGATTACCTTTTTCTTAAATGATAGTATAATAAAGAACCTATATTATTAATGGATTTTATAGACAATATAGTATTTTCCATAATGTTATAAAAGTGGGATATAAGTCGGTATTGAAAACCATGTGGTTATTCTCACCAAACTATAATGAGTTAATATTAATAACTTCTATCTTTACAAACATCAAAACTCAGTAAGGAATTGTCGGATGATATTCCATGGATGTTTTGTGGATAAAGACTATAGTGAAGAGAAGGTTCAATTTCTAACATTTCGTGAATTTGAATTGAAACACCTCTAATATTGTATAAATGGAATGATAATATGTTTCATCTATGGAAAGTTTGCTAAAATGTATAAATATTATTAATGAAATTCAAAAATACCTATTAAGGATAATAACATTATAACTATTTCTTTGTACATTTTTCAATGCAGTAAGTGTATAGTGTTTTCAAATTTTAAAAACCAATTACCTAATCATATGATACCAAGGATAATGAGAATTAAAAACCAATGAAACCATGATTACAAGGTAAATCATATATAATCACAACTACTATAGTGGATTGTGATACTTAAGTGGTACAATCACTCTTCGCACCATATTTGTGGATGCCTTGTTATATATGGGTCTAGTTTCACTTGTGTAACAAAAAAATAAATGAAAACTGAATTTCCAAATAGATTATATGATTATTAATGTGAACATATAGATCTAATATTATTGTATATTAAGTTTATATATATTGGAATTATATACTTTTTATTCCTCATTTTGATTGACTTGATGAATTATTGGTTAATTCTACATAGAATCTACACCAAATTAGTTCTTAAACCAACCTATGAAAATGAATCACTAAATGGTTGACTATGAAACCAAAAAATTAATGATAAAGATAATAATTCCCATCCATGATATGTATTCATATCAAATGGTTTTTATTAAAATAAATATATATATATATGCAATATTCTTGGCCTTCCCTTAGATTAATATCTCATTCAAAAATTAAATCATTATTCATGTCTACATAATAGATACCCTAATACATATTTAAATAATAATTAATAACTAAAACCATGAGTTTTAAGTTTACTTAAGGAGGGAAAATTTAATAAACCTAGATTTATAATCTTCTATAACTTTCTCTACATAAAACATCGAACTTAAATAAAAAATACAATATAATTAGGTAAAAAATAAATATTTAATATGCCCATTAAAACCTAGTCATTGAATTTTTAGTCATGCATATAAGTAACCAAAATATTAAATTTTTGTATAATAAAAATAAATACCACTTTTAATACTAATAAAATAAAATTGTTATAACTGAAAAAATATAGAAAATAATTTTCTTCTAAAAAATAATTTTTTCAAAACATGATATTTTATTTCCAGAAACTGAGTATATTAGGATTATAAATATTAAAATATATTTATAACAAGACTAATATATTACCCATGGGTAAATTAGTAATTGATAAGAAATAATAAAAATAAATAGCTAACAGTTCAAAACAAATTTTCTAAGATGAATAGTTTTCCACTATATATTGGGATTTAAAAAATATATTGAATTAGGAAATTTTAGATAATTAATTTGAAAAAATTAACATATTTTTTCTGAATAATAATATAATCTAAATATGCATTTTGTATATTTTTCTAATATAAATTATTTTTAGGTAAATAGGGAAAAATATTATTTATACATATAACATGAATTTTATGACCTTATTAGTATATAAGTACGAATTTTAAATTAATTAAACAATTATATAATACCAAATATGTATTTTATAACTAAAATTATAATTTTTTTAAAAAAAGCATAATTTATAAACTCACATTGGACATTTTAAAACCAAAGTTATATTTAAAAAAATGTTTTTAATACATTTCAAATTTATTATTTTTTACCAATTTTATAAATTTCTTATTAATAAATTGATTTTAAATTTATAATAATTAGTTATTAATTATATAATAATGAAAATGTTATTTTTATGTATAAACATTTCATTCTCATAGGTATAAACTAGTCACCATAAAAAAACTATTATTTTTCAAATAAACATTTTCAATAAATATTATGTATTTTTTTAAAATTAAAGAAATATATTTTATATTAATACTCTATTATATTTTTAAACATATATAAAAAATACGTAACACTCATTTAATTGGTAATAAATGTTAAATTTCATGAAGAACACTAAATGAATAAAATGACATTATTTCTACAAAAAATGTTTTGGAAAACATTATATATTTTAATTGAAAAGTTAATTTAAAAATTAATTGAAATTTAATTGTGTACCATTGATAAAAAATTAATATTAATAATTTAAAAATTAGGTAATACATTTTATATTATTAGTAATAAAATAATTACCATGGTTAATTTTTAATCAAGATTAATATAAATAAAATTATTAAATAAAGTATCTTTAATTTTTTGAAATTATGTTGTCACTTTAACCTTCTAAAATTTAATGTTTGGTATTAAATTATTACAAAAATCATACCTACCATTTTTTAACATAATTCAACTAACTCACCGAACCCACCTAACACCCATTTGATTCCATTCTTACCAATTACTTAACTCCACTTTCCCTGAAAAAGATCCTTTTTTCAACTATATAATGTTCTCACACCCACATATTATCTCATACCTCTCCACCACAAAGTAATTTATCAAACATTTACCTTAATATACCTCACTAAATTCTTTAAAATTATTTTCTAATGTTCTAATGAGTTCTCTCTATATTTAAGAAAATACATAAAAAATTATGGCTTCTCCTCCTCCATTTGATTCAAGTACTTTGTTTGTGAAAAGCCTTATGAGTTTCAATTAATTATGATTTCATAATTTAATAATAAATTAATTAATATTAAAATTATTCACTACTTTAGGTAGAATATCTTTCCCCTCATTCGAACCACTTTATAAATCTTTTTATATACTTTTTATGCTACCTAAATCACTCAATGATTCTTCCCCTCATCTTTTCAATTCAAACACTTCCTCTATTACCAGACTTTGTATTTACATGGTATTATGCTTCTACATGTTCATAATAAATCATATAATATCCTAATACATCCTTATTGATGATATACTATGTTTCCCCCTTGTTAATTCATTTCATTATCACTTGTTCGTAGTCATCATGCTTCCAAAATCATTCCTTATTTTTCTGTGTCCATGATTCTCCTCAAATATCATTTAAGGGTATCAATATAAATGATGTTTATAAAAGGATGTATATATGAAAAGGGTTCTTCAATAAGTGACTAATATTGATATTTTTTATACATTAGGTTATAGTGTCATAAAATAAGCGCAAATTCAATGAAAGGGTTTATTTATCTCAAATTTGAATCCCTTGAGACATGTTTATTCTACACACCATGTTTCATTTTAAAGGATGTAAATAGTAACCCATTTTCATTTTTTATCATAAGCCTCTTATGTTCCATTATATTAAATATTCCATTTAATTTTATACATCTAAAGGAGTTTTGATTCAAAATTTACAATGGTTGTAAGTGGTTTTTGTTACTCAAATATTATCCTTAGTTCAAAATCAGTCGTATTTGAAAATTATCAATAAATAATGATGTAATATTATACATGGTGATGTTAGTTTTTATTTTTGACTTAATTTATGGTGAGACAATATTTCACACTAAATTAATCTTCCTTGATGATTATATTATTTCATTAAAATTCATTTTTTGTTAAGAATAATTCCCAGATATTTATGTGTATTTTTCATCCATACCCATATTCCATCTTTCCAAAAAATTTCACCTTAAATTATGGGAAATAAAATATATATTATTTTCTATTATTTTCATAATTCTATTTAACTAATTAAATATTATTTTTTATACTATTTTTATGATGTGGGTGAAGTTATTTCGAAATATTAATGAAAATGGTATGATATCCTCTCAAAAATATTATTATTTATCTTACACTCTACCATTTTGATAACCAATATATAATAAAAATATATTTATCTTGTAACAACTTATAATAACAATTAAAAATTCATCTCTTTACCACATTAATTTTTTAAAAGTAATTTTCACATCCACTTTTATAAAAATGATTAAATGGTTTTGTGATAACATTTTTACATTACATTCTATTTTCCGCCATTTTTTATCTCTCATGATGTGAGTTTCTATCATACCTTATTTTTTATTATGATATTATTACATTTGGAAAATGTAATTTTTGATATACTATGATTTTTTAGTTGATGTTATGTAATTATGTTATAAATTTTATGAAACCAATTATTTTAACAAGGACTTATTAAGATATGTTCATGATAGATTTTATGTGGCACACTGATGTAGGGTTGATGATGGGTGTGGTCTAATATCACACTCTCATTAATTGTTTTAATTTTATGTCTCCACTGTTAAAAAGGAATCATGGGATGATTTATCAAAATCCAAATGGTTATATAAGAGGATTGATCCCAATAAAAAAGTTATATGAGAATATTTATACCAATATAAATCTATTCATGGGTAGTTTTTTCCCAATACTGAGGGTATACTAAAAGTTTTCTCCAATGCATAAGGGTACACATGGGGGGTTATTCCAAGACTAAGATGGTACATGAGTGGTTAGCCCATGACTACTATTTTATGAATGTATTAGTGGGTATCATTGACTTATAGTATTTATTAATATATTTATACCACACACTCGCATCATAATATTGATTCTATAGTTCTTCTATTTGACTCGTTTTTAATACCACATGTTTCCATGCACTTTTAATTGTATATATTTGTTTATTTGAGACTTACTTATGAATTATGGGTAATTTATATTTTTATACATTGTTTTTAATAAAAAAATTTGTCCTTCATCATTTTTTTCTCATTTAGATAGGATATAACCCTTGATGATATATTGTTATGTTTTAGCTTACTGAGCATATGAGCTCACCAATTTCTATGTTTTCCTTTCCCTATGCTTTAAAGATTAATATAACTTATGGAAAGAATATAAGGGGATCTAGAGGAGTTAAATTATAGAGAAAATATTACATATTAAAATTTTTAGGAAGATAACATCTAAGACACAAATCCATTAAGACCTTTGGTTGTGTTACTATTTGTGATATTTATTATTTGAATCATGAGATTAATCAATTATTTATGTCATATTTAACTTGGGTCTCTTTATTTCATTCCATAATCCCATACATAACATATCATGAGATATAAATCATTACCTACATCATTATAAGGGAGTATAATTTTTAGATAACCCATCATATAAATTTAAATCATTATTATGGGTTCCACATGGATAAAATAAATCGTACATTAATCATAAGCATGATCTGCCCCATGGGAAGGATGAGGGTTTCATAATTCTAATTCAAGTAATACGTAAACGCTAAATATAAACAATTACCAATATAATATGGAATTGAATCATTTTTCACATCCTTATTTTAAAAAGTAACTAGGTCTAGAACATGGAGATTTAATTTAAAAAATTAATTAGAGGGATTTAGGGTAATAATGAGAGAAAATGAACAGGTTGGGTGACTATTCATAATGTAAGTAAAGATCATATAAATGAAATAATGTGAATTTTATTTTCCCAGGAATAAAAATTTAACTAAGAGATATCTGCATAAAATAGTTATGGTTTTAGAATTTAATCATCATTTGAAAACTTTGTGTTATGGTTTCTCTTTACATTTGATAAGAAATAGGAAAGTTCTCTTAAATCTGTTTAAATTCAAAGTGATAATTTCAAACGGATCTGAAAACATATATAACCCTATAAATGAAATGGATATTTTAATTAGTATATATTTGGGGGATATATTTACAAAAATAGAATAATTTAATGAGAATAAGATTTCCTAAACGGTAGAAATGATAGAGAACATTTGACTAAAAATTATAGAGGGTGGTATGGAAGATCCCTTACCTCATGTCTGAATGCAGTTTTTACTTTCACGTGACTTCTTGAATAATTAAATTATTTCTATTAGATATTTATAAAATAATATTATTCAAATATATTTAATTTTAAATGATCCATTTATTTTCACTTTGTATTTATTTTTAATAATTTTTCACATACGCTAGCTACTCAAGGTTATTCAGTTAATTTATTTGTAACACCATCACTGTATTTTTTTGAATATTTAGGTTCAATCCACTTTTGAAAAAGAAAAAGGATGCCCATACATATTTACTTATTATATGAAGACACATTATATGTATCATAAGAAAAGAGGAACAAATACCCATTATCTATCCAAATAGTGATTTTACAAGGACCAAAGTACCCATGGGTCGTAGGTCGAGAAATCCTACAAGTTAGAAACAATCACTGAGGGTATATCATACACATGAATGGGTGGAATTAACCACTAAGAGAAAATCATGTACAAGAGATACGTAAAATCCACCAAATAACTTTATCTCATAAAAAAAAGTAACGATATGTCAATATATTCATGTAATTTAATAAAACTAAGCAACTACAAAAGAAACTAAAAGTACTAAAATAAAATTCTTAGCAATGACCTCGAAACCCAAAAAACACATGAACAACTCCATGATCTAGTGATTTCCATACTAATCATGAATAATCACAAGCAAGCCTAAAAATAATTTTATATATATGTTTGGTGAGAATAATACATACACTCTCTAGGATCCACCATAAATCCTCTTGTGAAAAAGATGAAGAAACAATACTAGATCCTTATAAATAATCAAGAGAAGCTAATTAGTCACCTAATAAGGTGTAATATGTTCCTAGCCTCATTATAAATCTCTAACCCATTATCACATATTTGTAATAATATAATATCCAATATAATATCAATAAGGTACCCATTAGAACTTCCCCACTGGTTTTCTTCTCTTCCCCAATGTCACACATCCAGTGATATCTCTCTCAAAAGAATAAGTCTACCAGAATAAACTAAGGATACTATAAAATTTCATTTATCTAGTGAATCACATAAAAAACCTGAAATTAATGCATCATTTCACCTTATCATTAACTTCCTCATCTCCAAATTAATAGATTTCAAGATCCACCATAGCCCATATGTCATATATTCTACCTGATGAACTCACACCCCATACACAACATATATAAAATAATACATAGGATAAAATTTATGAATATACATGTGTGTGAAAATAACAACAATCCATTATATTTATCTATACACTTGTATGGGAAAGGTTTCCACTATTCATACCGGCATATAATACTAAAAGGTTGAGTGAGTATTGAATGATGGGGTAATCAGTCATCTGTTCCTCACCAACATGGACTCTGAGGAAAATCCATCCCAAATTCCAATGGGTGTTATCCTCCCTACATACATGGGTGGGGAATCATATGAATTAACAAAACATGAAAAGTATATACTGTTCACAAACTAGACTAAGGTCAAATACCTAATATTCACCCCAACTATAGTTATCATCTCTAAGACACTCAGATGCTACTTCTAATGAGTAGAAATAATAAAAGCTCACAATCATTAAAATTTATTTCATTTAATTATTTCCATTAATAATTTCATAATTAATTTAATTAATTCATCATCCATAAATTATTATTATTCCATTTCTATATTTTACCATTAAAAAACTAAAATCCATTCCCTTTAGAAAAAATCCATCTGATCACACAGTTTCAAAATAGTTAGCATCATTATCATTCCATTAATCCTCCAACCCATTATGTTAAATTATATAAGATTAATTATAATTCCATTATATCATGTACACTCGGACTAATACTTATTCAAAATGAAAGATGCCTAAACTAAGAACAAACAACTGCATCAATCCAAGGGTAATATAATGTAAGAATACGAAAACCATCTATCTAGATTATAAATAAAATTAATAAGAAATCTTGAATCCCACATTTCAGCACAAAAATAATGGTAAAGATTATATTTAATCCACTCTATCAATCTTGGTTATTTCCTCAAAACCTCCATTCATATCACCATATATCCCACCATCATAGGCTCCAGCTGCTTCCAGAAACTCAGGCCTTTCCACCCATTATCCCCAAACCATCATCAGTCCTAGGCTCAAATAACATCACATAGAAAGGATCCTTAACTAGAACAATCTTATAAAAAAGAAATAAAATATCAAATTCAACTAGGAAACAAGTCTCTAAAACCAAGGAATCTATACTTCACAAACAAACTAGAAAACATGGACCTATATTTTTTTATCAATCAACTATTTCATTACCATCATGAATTAAAAAAATATTTTTCAAAGTTTACAACAAAAGGTAAACTATCTCATTATCTATCTACATATAAAATATATAAAACATGATTTCAACCATATCTTACAATTTCATAAAAAATAATGGAGAAAGAATAAAATTAAGAATCCCTCTAACATCACATTTTTTGTATCAAATTATAAGTAAAAATAGTAAGATTTAAAAAATAATTTTTATTTTTTATCCATATATAATTAAAAATTATTTATTTTTTAAATTAAAATAAAAACTAAATCTTAAACAATTACATTGATATGGGTGTCAAACTATCTATAAAATCACATGGTAGACTATTATAAAGATGAAAACACATGTGAGCATTAGAACCAAAACAAAATTACGTTTTAATATATTTTAATATTTATTCACATTACCCCAACTATTAAATAATGATATAAATCAGGAAAACTATAAGATTTCATATAAAAACCAGATAAGGAAATAATATCCTACCTAGATTTAGATGTTCAATGTTTTCTGTAAAAGAATAGAAGATTTAGGATCAACCACCACCTAAACTAATATAATATTAGGTGAAACCTATCATCCATATTCCACCACAAAATGTAGCTCAATATTCATCCCAAATAATAGATTATTTCTAAAATTATCACCTCAAAAAAGGAATGATGAATGACTGGAGGAAATGAAAGGGAAAAAGGGGTGCCTTGAATCAAAATTATTTTATTCTCCATCAACCATGAGGTAGAACCTAGATTATTTGATCATTGGCCTCTAAGGGATTTATAACCAGCACTTACCTAATGAAAATTTATTTTAAGTGGTCTGAAAATCAAATGAACAACCAATAACACACTAGGTTCATCAGAATTTCTAGATTCAAAGTAATATAAAATGGTGTGTGTGTGGATCAATGAGTTAGGGAAATGAATGAATTGAATTTCTTTAAACCCCTATAATATCACATGAATTTACCCCTTTTAAATTGGTTAGGATCCACAATTAATAGTAATGGTATTATCTATTTCCAAACCATCATGACCGACATCATAGCCTCTACCATAGCTTTTCCATGATAGAAGTTCTCTTAAACATTGTAGCTTGAAATGGCTTTCGCTAGGGTCTTAGTTAGGGTGAATTTACCTCACCAGGGCTTCCTAAACTCTTATAAAATTTTTTATCCTATACTCATTTCAAATAGGAGACCCTCTAAGACAATACGCTCTATTCCACCCCCAACCAAGGTATTTTCAGTTAGACATCTCAAACAAGAGGAACACAACAAGGATAAAAAGTCCTCCAATATTTCATGATAAGACATGTTGCTGGATATGGTACACTAATTTCACATGTCCTACCTAAAATGGCCTCTACCATTCCCACCACTAGAGTATGGACACTAAAAAAGGAAGAAATCACTTTTTGTGATTTTGAAATACCTAAAAACACCCTCTCAACACAAAAAAATCCCTATAAATCAATAACGAAATTTATTAAAAGGTCTGAACCATTAAATTAGAAACCTCCCAAACAATTATCATCCTTAATAATTAAAACCAAATCCAAAAATAAGTGGAAGAAATAAGGGGTCATCTGAAAAGAAACATTGTGAGATACCTCTCAATAATATCACTATTATAGGATCACACCAATATCACATAGAGGAAAAAGAAACAAAATTACACAACACCAAAAATCATATCCAAAACACTCTCTTAGGGTAGATACCTCTCGAATAAGAGAAATTCCATTAAAAATGAATCATGGAAGAAAAAAACATCTCATAATCCATATAAATTTCATCATAAATAATAATATTTGCAAAATTAGAACTAAACATTAATCCACTTGGTATAATGAGTAGGTATTTTTGACTCCAATTCTCATATATTCTATTTCAAGCTATCTTTTCACTAAAATACATAAATCCCTATAATAACACTCTCAAAAACACCATCTGTTAATATCCTTGAATCTCTATAGGCTTCTCCTCAACATTTTCATCATTATCAATATCAATCTCAACCCAATCAGTGAAATGATGATTTTCATGAAGAAATAAGTGAATTTGTTACACAAGAAAGGACTTTTTAATCTTGATCATTTTTTAGGGATTTTATATTTGATACATGAAGGATCTAACATGAGTGAGAACCCTAAATGGAATAAAACTGTATAGAAAATATAATCCCATGAAAAAACCATAACTACCTAGGATGAGGAGTCCCCTTAAGGAACACATGATCTCTAATTTCATACTTTTGATATCCCCTTCTATGATTTCAATAATAAAACTAATGATAAATCACTAAACTCATACTATTTAAAATAATGTAACTAGATATTTTATTATATGCACTTGTTTGATCTAGAAAATTTCATACTCTTTGAACTCTATCTATCACAACTGAGAATAGAAATTATTCTAATATAAATTTTAAAATTTCTCCATACCAATGGTCATCTGGAAACAATTATTTTAATAAAACTTGACCAAGGATTGGTGACCCACACATAAACCACTACAATCCCCATCATATGAATGAGACATTTCATCATGATTTTGGATGTCCTTCTCCATCTGACCGTCTATCTTTTGATGAAAATAATTTTGAAGGAACAATTGATATCCAAAAGATTTATAAATATCTATCCACACCATATATGTAAAATAAGGATCACAATAAGATATTTTCATCATTGAAACACAAAAGAACCCCACCTCCTCCACCAATTAATACCTCGATAAAACATTCATTGAGCATATCTCCATGATCATTATGATGTTAGAAAATTTATTCAAATGGTCCACTATCACCCATATATCCACATAGAATCCCTAATATTGAGGTAAAAATGTTAAAAATTTCATTCATATGTATTCCCACAACCACTAAAAAATATCTAATGGTTATAAAAAACCATCAGGAACTTGATGTTAAGACATTACTTTCTAGAATACCAGACATCCATAAAGGAACACATCAACTAAATGTATTAACCTTGGCCACCAAAAATGACCTCTTAGGGTACAATAAAAATTTTTCACATGAGGATATACGGTTGAAGGTGAGCTGCAGAACTCAAGGGGGGCCACATTGAGCATCACCAGGGGAATGAAAATCCTCCCATGGAACAAAAAATAGTGTTTATTAAACTCAGACCATCCATCAGTTGAATTACAATATAAAAATTAATATCTCCAAACGTCCACCTCGAAATCTTATAGATGGGAATCCTCCACCTACTTCACTCAATATGACTGCACCATCATCTAAAAAAGTAATCATCATACATAAATATATCTTGTATCATGATTCAATTTAGAGATATATTCCCTCACTCTCTATGAATATATAGATTCGCACATACCATCACTATGTTACTTCCTTCGTAGTGTGTCAACCCAGACATTACCAATTCCTAGTGTATACAAAATATATAATTCATAGTCCTTCAAGAATTCCATCCACCATCATTTTTTTAACTTAAAGTCAGCATCATAAAATATATACCTTAGGATATTATGATTTGGGAAAACCAAAAAATGCTCACTATTAAGGTAGATTCAGTACAACATCAAATAAAACAAATCATATTCCAACTCAAGATCATATGTGGCATAAATACATTTATGGGTGCATAATAGATGACTCCCATTAGAAACAACCAATATGTACAACATAATAACACTATCAAATCCATTACATGATGTATCTCGTAAAAACTCAAACTAAACACTATATTCTGGGAACCGAATGACATGATAACTCTCCAACTTCTCTGGGAACCGAAGAACATGATCACTATCCAACTTCTCATTTAGGTACTCGATATCTATCTAGAATTATTCAGTCCATAAGAATGAATGATTTTTTATTGTCTAGTATTTAAAAGGAGTTTGAATCTAAGATAAGTTGGGTATGAAACACTTTTAATAGCTTACAAGACTAAAGAAAATCTTCACCTCTTCAACATTATTTAATTTTTTCAAAGAAATAAACCTTTTTCATAAATGGATCTATGCATACATCATGTAGGGACATGATGTCCCTATGAATTGAACTGTATGATCCTATAAACCACACATAAATACATTCCTAAATAGCTATTGATAACCAATAACTCCAAAAACTTCCTATAGACTCCCTATTTGTTCCTCCACATATGTGGAGTATAGAAGTATGTCGTTGAAGAAAACAACAAAAAATAAGTCCATAAACTTCTGAAAAAATGCATTTGTCATTCACATGAATGCATCTGAAGTGTTTTTCATAATGAATTGAATTAAAAAAACACATAATCCAAATAACTATATCAAAATTAATTCTTCCTTATATCTTAACCCTTTACTCGTATTTTATGATATCTCGATCAGATATTGATCTTTGAGAACCAACTAGCTCCCTTCTATGGATCAAGTAAATCATTAATTCATGGAAGAGTGTATCATTTCTTCATTTTAACATGATTCAAGAGATGAAAATATATATACATGTTTATAATACCAAGGAAATTCATTGTGAAAAAAATATTTCAGCTCATGGTGACATGATCAGACAAATAAAACCTTTCCCTTAGAGATCATCAATATGCACCCATTAATTTCCACAAATCAGAAGGCACTATCTTATACTGAGACATTTAGAGTTGAGAGAAAATCTAATATAGAACTATCTGAAGATCAATATACCATAGATGGTGTAATGGGAGAACCACCTCAAGAAAGAGAGTAGGGTACTCTTCCATAACCCTTAGAAACATTGTATATCGACCCTCAGACGTACTCATTATCAACATGGCCATCTTGGAAGCCAATGGATAAAAAAATCCTCTAACACATACTAGGGACTCAGTCACCAAAAATCATGATAAAATCTCCATTAAAATCATAAAAAATAACCCTCCTCTTGATGTAATCCATGATAGGCATCACTACATACTATTATCCCATGATAAGGATGATTTCATATAGCTATATCTGAAAACATATGAAGTCTCACCAAGATTGGTGTTTCCCTAGAAGTATCTAATAGTCTCAAAAAACATAATATAGATATGATCAACCTCAAAATGGAATATTCAATACCAAATTCATTAGAAACCATTCCACCTCATGTTCTATAACATGAAAAAGGGGAGGTGGTATGATGGAGTGTGTTTCTCTAGAATCAAAAAATAACATGCACCCAATTAGGAAAAAAAGAAAATGGTACCTTGAATATTATTCATCTCACTTGGTGTTTTCAACTATAAATCATACAACTAGTTTTGAACAGATCCTGATCCTCTCTAACCAGGATGGTGACCACTTCCAAGGACATACTCTACTCATTGAGGAAGAGTAGCATCACCATGTAATACTCTACCTGCACAATCTACTCTCTACTAATCAAAATTTGTATCGCCATACTGCTTCTTCCTCATTTGAAACTACTTCAATGGTGGTAACCAAAGATGAACCCCAGCCATACATTGTTGGATTATAAAGGTCGGGTACTCTCTCAACACATGACTATGTCCTCCAAAATAAAAACTGATGTCTAATCCCTTATAAGGGGCCAGTGATCCTCCACCCTCGATGAAATGAGATGATGAGTGTTGATACCTAACATCATATCACTAAAAACTCTTCTATCAATGAAATTGGGAACCCCATACCATAGATATTCTTCGTAAAGAATCATGAAAACTCATCCCTCAGTGTGATATATTCATATCGAGTGTCATGTTAATAACCTCTTCTCTAACCAACACCCTGAGATACATAAACATCATAAACCATGTGACATGGCATTGGAAATCTAGACATAATGCTTCTGGTAAATGTATCAAATTGGCCTCATCATTTGGAAATATCTTTGATGCATATTGGATAAGGTTCATTAAATAAATGATAAATTCCACTATACTTAAAATCCCATATTACAGCAAATGAAACTCTAGGCGACTGGTCATATTTGTGGTTAAAGAAATAAAATCATCATTAAAATATCAAGAAAATGATCCAATGAAATAGTTGAATCCTTAGAAACCAATATGAACAAGAACCAAAATTATCTTCATACCCCATGATACATCATTATCGAAAATAATATATAAATCTCCATCTAAGCACAAATAAAACTAAAGGTTATCTCCACATCCTCTGAACAGTCCTCTTTTACTGAATATGAAATATATCTCTCCTACTTTTGTATAATTTGTTACTAATAACATAGATTGTCCTCCAATATTCTTCCCTCTTCATGCTCAACTCGGTGTTAATTTAATGTAATTACCTACAAAACATATCCAACTAATTATGAAATTAACATGAATCTATTCCTTCAAAGGAACAAACAGTTAGGTAATCATAAACCTGTAACATAGAATATATAATATTAATTATTTAATTATGGTCTAAAATAAAACCATGTTATACCAAATTTAGAGAGATCCCAAAATATTATGGTGCATGATCCATTCCATGGTCACTACCCCACAACCATTATCAATTCTCTTAATTGGATTTGTCAACATGAAGGTCCTTTACACAGATTAGAGTTTGGATAAATACTAATTTCCAAGTGAATATCCCTTCTTTACATTGTATACTAAACTTATCTGACATAATTTCCTTACCAACTCATATTGTGTTTACAAGTGGCTACATCCAAAATCCACATTATCCTTCGAACTTTACATTTGATTCCACTCTATCAGGGACCCCCCCCCCCCCATAGGTACCTCTACTGCGATAAAAATATATATATATATATATATAAGGGAAATATTAACACCTAAATAATCCCTCTAATAAGACATGGGTTGGAAACAAGGACTGGGTATATATTATACATAAGAATGGGTGGCGTTTCCTTATAAGATAACATAAGGAATGAGAGATAATAAAAAACCACCAAACAACTCATGATCGTAAAAAAGATAAAGATATCCCAATACATACATGTCATTTAATAAAAATTAACTACAATAACAGAAACAAGAGGAAAAAAAGAAAATCATATGCAATGACCTCAAATCCAAAATAGATCCTGAATAAATCCACAATCTATTATGGTCCGTCCAAATAAACAATTTTCTGATATATCCCTGATAATTATTTATATATACAAACTATGTGGATAATATTTATACTTAGTAAGATCCTCCCCAAAGCATCTCATTGAAAAAATATATAACGAATACTAAATCCTAGTGAATAAACATGTGAAGTTAACTCATCACCTAATCAGGTATACAATGTTTCTAGATACACATTATCTCTCTCTCCTAGTATCATATGGAAGTAATAATAAAATATATAACATAATATCAAGAAGGTACCTAGATACCTCTTCCCCATTGGTTGACTGCTCTTCCATAACATCATACGTTTTGATCCATCTCTCTCCAAAGAATAATTAAACCCAAAGGATAATAAGAAGCTATAACATATCATGAACCTCATGTATCACATACAAAATAAGAACCATGTACATCACATCATCCCATCATCAACATCCATATCGCTAAATATTAGTTATGTATTTATTGAGAGCCACCGCAACAAGTTCATTGTGTATTATACCTCAAGTAATAAAAACCGATACACAACAGGCCTATACTAATCCTTAGGATACTATATCTGAAGATACATGTGTCTAAAAATACCAACAAGCCATTAAATCCCTCAACACACATATAAGGTAATGAAATGTGCCATTTATACCTTCATATTATACTACTAGTCTATGATAGTGCAGAAAGAATGTAAAGTCAGACACACGTTCCTCCCCAACCTAGATATAGTAGGGATACCCCTCTAAGATTACATTAGGTTTAAGTTTCCCTACTGACTTTGTTGTAGTGTCTTACATAAATACCAAATATATTGATTACAAATATTTCACAAACTACACTAAAGGAAACTACCTAGACTAAACCCCAAATATATTTATAGCCACTTAGTCACCTAACTACCACAATTAAAGAATTGATATCATATAATCACACAAATATTTTAATGGTATTCATTTAATTATTCCCATTAAAAAATCATAATTACATTAATTAAATCATTATACTTAAATTAATATTTTCCCCCTCAAAATTTCATTAACAAATTACCAAAACGCATTCCCTCCATGCATAATCGAACTAATCTGACAGTTTCTAAAGAGTTTTCATAATTAGTATTACATTAATCCTATAACCCCTTGGTTTAAATTATTTAATATTATTTATTAGGTCATAATTATAGGAACTCTAGGAATCATTCTAAGATACAATTAAAGATGCATAAACCAAACCTGACCAGCTATGTTTAAAAGTGTTTAAAAGAATGAAAAAGCATGAAACACGACTACATAGCCTACAAATATGATTTTTCAATAAGAAACACTATAATATTTAATTATAGAAAAAATTAACTATCCCATCATTAAAACACTCCATAATTCTAGAATATATCACTTAAACCAATATAAATATCACCATGAATCATGCCATCATACATGCCAACTCATTCCTCAACCCCAGTCCATCCCACTCACTATCTACAAATTATCGTCCATCCTAGAATAAAGAAACATCAAATTTCAAGTATTCACATATAGAGAAATTACATAAGGTAACATGAAAAAAAATAGTGAAATTAGACTCTAAAACCAAGGAATCAAACCTTCGCAAGAAAATATGATCACTCTGCCAAAAACAAATTAACATACAACCATTAATTTTCATCTTGAATTAACAAATTCAGTTATCACATGTATCAACCATAGTTAACCTAAGACATTAATTATCAAAATATAAAATATATTTAAACATAATTTCAATCATAACTTCTTGTTTGATCATACAATAATGGAGAATAATTATAATAATCATGCCTTTAGCATCACATTCCTTTCCATCAAATTATTATAAAGGAAGTTGACATTGAAACAAGACTCATTATTATTCATCTATCAAGAATTTTCAAATTTACATTATTTATCTAATTCCAACAAAATTAAGCATGGTAATCCATACTATAGATATAAACAGCACATTTTCAATAAAATAATGAAGCAATTTTTTATAATGGTAGAAAAACATGAGATCACTACAACCAAAACCAAATTCATTCTTAATGAAGCTTAATATTATTAAGGTTAATTCTACTATATCCCAATGATATAGACCATGGTAACTATAGGATTGAACAAATAAATAAAATAAGGACCAAATCCCTTACCTCGATTTAGAAGTTCAATGTTCCCCATATAATAATAGACGATCAATTATCAATTGGAAATGAAATTGAAAAAATATTCACCAAAACATATCATCCAAAATCCACCAATAATACATGCTCATAACTCATTCCAAAAAAAATAGTATTTCAATATAATTGAACCGAAAAAATAATAATATTGTAATGAATTAAATGAGATGAGAAATGGGTTCCATGAATAAAAAATATTTCATTATCTACAAACAAGTGGGTATAACTCCAAGGATTCGATCACATGACACCAGGGGATAAGGAAACAACAAATACATGATGATAATTTATATCAAAGGATCCTAAAATATAGATAATAACCAACCATTCCCTAGGTTCATCAAAACATTAATAATTTAAGGGAGAAACAAAGAGAGGGGTGTAGATCAATTAATATGGAAATATAACTAATTAAAAAACATTTAAACATCCCATAATCATTCAATAATTTCCCACTTTTGACTAGTCATGATACATGGAGAAAAATTACTATATTTTCCATTTCTAAACTAGATTGACCACTACCTTGACATCCACAATGACCTCCCCATGGTCATGGAGTTCACAAACACTACAACTTGAAATGGATTCCCTCAAGGAATTTTTCCCACACCCATGGAATTTTTCACTTTAATAGGATTCCAAAATTGAAATAAATGTAATTTAGCCATCACTATTTTAGATTAGAGACCCTCTTAGGAACCAAAATGGATTCATGGACCACTATAATCTTTTTAAGTTTCTCATTTCAGGTAGGAGGAACACACCAAGTCCAAAATAGCCTCTAAAATGGATCCACATGCCATATTACAAGTCGAGGTGCACCAGAATCTCAGGATCGTCCCAAAACAACCATCACAAAGCCCTTTATCAGTGTGTAGGAACCCTTAAAAGTTCCAAACATCTCTCAATACTCTAAAACACCTCCAAAAACCCTCTTGATACAACCAAGCCCATGGAAACCACAAAGGAATATTGTGGATGGTCTTTTCCATTATATTTATAACATTTAATCAGATTAACACTTTTTTTGTTAACATAAATTCTTGCATACAGTGTTCTAAAGGAGTGTATATGGGGAAAAAAACATAGAAATGTCGAGTTTATAGTATTACAATTAATTTGGAAGTTCTCTAATAGGTAACTCATTAAGACTTATTACATATGTATTTTATTGAAACCAATGCTTAAAAGGTTTAAGAATGATATTTATTTAATATGATGTAATATTTGTGGTTAATTTAAATCATTAAATGGGTTGGGAAATCATGATGTGGTGGTCTCCTTTTATAACTAATGAAAAGGTAACTCTTATAAAAACTCATAATTTCTCAATGATATCCCTCAATTGTAACGACCCAAAATTTCATTAATGGAAAATCCCTCTTGATCCAGTTAAATGTTTCTTTAGGAAAAAAAAAGTTTTTATAAGATGTCAACTTCTTTAGTTTAATGTTAAGATTTGTGACCGTTACTTTTATAGCCGTTGAACAGTGATCATCTGGGTAGTTTAAATATAAGGCTTTAACGAACCAATTTTCTACTCAGACAAAGGAAGCGATGGCCTCATCCAGTAGAATTTCCCCTTACGAAGCCCATTTGTTGGAGCTCGGAAAAGAGGTGGCGTCTTTGGGATTTTCCCTTGACCAAGCCCAAGCTGAGCTTCATCAAGTCAAGCTCGAACGTGATCGTCTACGGGAAAAATGGAAGTTGATAGAGATTACCACTCGAGCGATGTTATCCGAGCAACCCCAAGAGTCTGTCACCATCGCACACCTTACCCTTAGGTCTTATGCGACTATTTTAAGGTGTTATGTAACAAATAAGTATCACCATGTTCATGTAAATTATATTTGTATATAATAATGAATATAATTTCTAGTCATTTTTGATACATTGTAATTAGTTTTTAAAGTACAAACGGTGTTTTTAGTTATTATTTAATTAAGAATTATATTTTATTAAATTAAATGATTTTTGAATTAAATAATATTTTAATAAAATATTATTATTAATATTAAATTAATTTTTATTAAATATAAATTATCTTATAATTTTATGAATGCAATTAAAATTTTTATTAAGGTTTGAAAGCCATTTCTGTCAAAACCCGTGAATTTTTTATAAATGTCGGTTTTTATTTTAAAAGTAAAAATTCACATATTTATAAAATTATTTAGATAAAATAATTATTATTTTTGGAATCAGGACGTTGAAATTATCCAACGGTGAATTTTTCATAATTTTCTGAGACAGTCAAATTTTTGGGTAAAAATTAAATACCATTTAAATATATAATGTGATTTATGACATCATAATGACCCAATGGTGATGTAATAAAATACGATAATACTTATTTTCGACCAATATGTGTTTTATCATTAAAATAATGAGGTTTTGGGTTTGTTTGACTCACTTTTCAAAGCATTAATGGAGCCCTCAAGACTTATTCAACACTTTGCCTTTTTAAATTAATTTCCATGGGAGTGTGACTCACCTCCACATAAGAAACCCTAATTTTTTAATAAGTTCGGACCTTGGCCTTGTAAAATATTGTTTTCCTCTTTCCTTTTCCAGAAACCATGGGCAAATACCATGGGATGGTTTTTGGTTTGGATTATTTTAATATAAGGGGTCCCAAACCTAAATAATAAAGAATTCTCTCACCTTTCCTATATAAACCCACCCAAGCTCCCACTTCCTCCTCACCCAAATCCCTTGAAGTTCGTCCAAACTCTGCCCTACTCTCTCTAGAATCCTCTCAAGGTGCCCCAAGCTCCCAAGAAGCCTCTCACAAGCCTCTCTCTAGCCTTTGGAAGCACACTTCCAAGTAAGGGTTTTTCTTCCTTTCTCATTTTTGTCAATTTTTCTTTAAGTTGTATTGCCCTTTTAAATTCATTTATGAATGTTGGGGTATGGTTTCGCACCTCTCCCATACTGCCCTCTTATTTTTTTAATGATGGGAGACCCCTTTCTCTCTCATTAAATGCCTCCCATGTACACCCATTACTATGCCGAAATTCCGAAAGGAACCTTTTTCTCCTCTTTTATATTCAAGCAATACTTTTGTATCATGAATCCAAATTCCTTTTCAATTGTTGGGACATGTATATATATGACCTTATTACTGTCCATTACATGTAAATATGATGAGGAACCCCTTTCTCTCTCATCAGACTTTTTTATGAATTCTTATGTCACGCCGTTACGCTGCCGAAATCACACCGATTTTCTAAGCCAATATCATTGTGTAGTGAATACCATGCCCATTTCTCCATCAAGGGTATTCACCTTTATTCACATTTACATATTGATTGTAATGTTTCATGTATGAATTCCACATTCCTTTATCGTGGAATAAATGATTATGTTTTATGAATCCATGTTTTATGATCCATGTGGCACACTTATGCATGAAATGAAATGTTTAAGAAGGGTGCGCCCTGATAGCGCTCCAATGCATTGGGTAAAGTATAGTATCATGATACGTCATGTGCAATGAGTGTTGACTCATTCTAATTCAAGTGCAATGAGGGTTTACTCGTGCTTCAAGTGCAATGAGGGTTTACTCATGCTCCATGTGCAATGAGCCTTGGCTCATGCTAATTCAATGTTAAGTGTTGTTGCCACATTTCCATGTTATGATTATCATGCTTTATCATGCCTTTATGTTCATGTCTCTCTTATGCTCTATTGATATTCCTATTTCCTAACATGTATTGTACTCCTCATGTTATTCATTGTGTACTCCCTTACTGGGCTTTATAGCTCACCCTTTTCTTATGCATGTCCTCAGGTTATCCCATGCAATGCTAAGTACGAAGGAATGTAGTGGTCATGTAAAGGAAGTTTTCAATAAGTATGTTGTATTTCAAGTTTAAAGTTTTTATGTAATGATCCTAAGCCCCAAAGACACTAAACTTCTCGATCTTCTTTGTTGTATCAAGTGAAGTTTTATGTAATATAGCATGTTTAAGTTGTAATAAAAAGCAGGGTTGTCATAGTTGGTATCAGAGGATAGGTTTAGTTATTTTTGGGATTAGGAAACCCTAGTAAAGCCTTAGATACAAGACTAAGCATAATAAAAACATCCCTATGTTTTGGTAAATACTAAGTAAGTGGTTTATCAAACAAATACATCCCTGTCTGGATACGAGAAGGTAGAGGCGGCTCTGGCACAGATGTATCCTAGGGGTAAAACCCGAAAACACCGCTTTGAGCTAGACTCGAATGGGAACTGGTGCACGACAACGGGCCTTGCTGCACTCTTGGTTACGACACTCCCGGGGGATATGTTTTGATAAATTCACAATCATAGTATGAACCCTTATTAAGGGAAAAATGCCCCTAAGGATATATGTTAGAAGGAAGATCATGAAAAGCCTGGATTGAATCCTATAGACTCATGAGTTAAAGAGATTAAAGTTTATTTATAAGTCATCAACTTTTGTCTTTGGATTACCCTTTATGTGTTACCCCTAACTTTCCATTTATTCCAGCCAATGGTCGGTAATAGGAGAACTCGGGCTAACAACCGTTGTGAAGATCAGTGTGATGATTGTACTTATGAGATGCCCAATCCAATGGGAGCGGGAATCGCGATCTTTGTCACGCTTCTCTCTCAGCTAACTAAAGTTTTAAATAGAAACACTGGTCAAGTGGAACGTTCAACCCCCTCTAAGAAAGAAAAAGTCTCTATTGAAAGCTTCATGAGACAAAGGCCTCCTACTTTTAGTGGATCATCCGATCCCACGATTGCTGAACAATGGATCAACTCCATTGAAAAGATATTCTCCATCCTCCAATGCTCTGAAAAAGAGAAGGTTCTCCTGGCGGCTTATCGTATAGAGGGTGAAGCTGATCAATGGTGGACGTTGATCAAAAATACGAAGCCTGAGGAGGAGATCGAGGCTTTGGAATGGAAGGTATTCCGGAAGATGTTTTTCGATAAATATTTTCCACGCACCCTCCGTCTTAAGATGGAAAGGGACTTCCTTTCCCTCAAGAAGAAAGATGAGGAATCTGTGGGAGCGTACGAGGCAAACTTCACAAGGCTTGCATGATACGCTTCCGGCTTTGTCGTTACCCCCGAATGCAAGGTTGACCGCTTATTTGGTGGGCTGAAGCCTAGCTTGCGGAAAGCATTAGCGATCCGTGACTTCGACAGCTATGAGGAAATTGTCCGATGTGCCCTCAAGGTTGAAATGGAGGTCGGAGAATCACAGGGGTATCATGGAGACAAGAAGCGGAAGGTGGACTTCAATGCTGGTGTTCCGATGGATAAATCCAACGGCGCTAAGAAATTCCAGCACCCCACTTGCCAATAGTGTGGAAAAAAGAACCATGTAAATTTCCTTAGGGGGACAAGAAAATGCTTTAAGTGTGGAAGAGAAGGGCACCTAGCTGTTAACTATCAGCAAGAAGGACCCGCGGCTGCGACGGAGGGGAGGAACGCTCCGTTCGAACCTCAACGCGTTGTTCAATGCTTCAAATGCAATGAACCGGGTCATTTTGCGAATCAGTGCCCTAATACAAGGGTTATCGGAGGCAATCAACAACCTCCAAGACAGCAAGGAAGAGCTTTTTCCATCACTTCTGCCGAAGTGAACCCCGACAACGAAGTGGTGACAGGTACGCTAGTTATTCATTCAAGAATAGCAAACGTACTGTTTGATTCATGTTCTACGCATTCTTTTATATCTCAAAAGTTTAGTAGAACAATCCCTGCACCACCACAAATCATGGAAGTAAAGATGTCGGTAAGTACGGAAAATGGGGCAATCATTGCATCCCATGAGTATAAGTCCTCCCCTGTTATAATCTGTGGATTGAATTTCCCGGAGAACCTCGTCATACTCCCTTTCGTGGAATTTGATGCAATTCTTGGCATGGATTGGGTTTCCTTATATAGAGCCAACATAAATTGTCGGGAGTGGGAAATCACACTCCATATGGAGAATCGACCCCCGATTCTTTACAAGTGTCAGGAGGAAGATGAATCTCCTTTAGCTCCATCATCTCAAGCATGGATATTACTTCCTTATGAGCACGCATATCTGGCTCAGATGATTGAGTCCAAGGATGAAACCACCCTTGAAGAAATTCCTATTGTTAGGGAATTCGCTGAAGTATTTCCCGAGGAACTTCCTGGTCTTCCTCCAAGAAGAGATGTTGAGTTCTCAATTGAACTTATAACTGGGGCGCTACCAATATCCAAGACTCCATATAGAATGGCTGTGGTTGAGCTTGAAGAACTGAAGAAACAACTACAGGAGAATCTGGATAAAGGGTTTATACGCCCAAGTGTATCACCATGGGGTGCACCAGTCCTCTTCGTCAAGAAGAAGGATGGGTCAATGCGGATTTGCATCGATTATCGTGAACATAACAAAATCACGATAAAGAACAAGTATCCTCTCCCAAGAATCGATGACTTGTTTGATCAGCTGCGTGGAGCACAATACTTCTCCAAGGTCGACTTGCGGTTAGGATATTATCAAGTAAGGGTGAAGAAGGAAGATATCCCCAAGACTGCTTTTCGTACAAGGTACGGGCACTATGAATTCATAGTAATGCCTTTTGGACTCACCAATGCTCCAGCAATATTCATGGACTTGATGAATAGAGTCTTTAGAGATTACCTAGATAAATTTGTGGTAGTCTTTATAGATGATATTCTAATATACTCCAAAACCAAGGAGGACCATGAGGAGCATTTAAGAACTGTACTGGAGACTTTGCGCAAGGAGAAGCTCTATGCCAAGTACAGCAAGTGTGAGTTCTGGTTGAAGGAGGTCTCATTCTTGGGCCATATCATCACAAGGAATGGGATATCTGTGGACCCCTCCAAAACAGATGCAATTGAGGGATGGCCGAGGCCAACATCGGTAACTGATATCCGTAGCTTCTTGTGGTTAGCTGGATATTATCGATGATTTGTGAGAAACTTCTCACGATTGTCCAACCCTCTTACCAAGATAACTCGAAAGCGAGTAAAGTTTGCTTGGAGTGATTAATACGAAGAAAGCTTCAAGGAGTGGAAAAGGAGGCTTATCACTGCACCTGTGCTCACTTTACCCACAAGTGGGGAGCTTTTTGTGGTATTCAGTGATGCTTCGAAGAAGGGCTTAGGATGTGTGCTGATGCAGAATGATAAAGTGATATCATATGCCTCAATACAGTTGAAAATCCATGAGCGAAACTATCCAACGCATGATCTGGAGTTGGCAGCGGTGATCTTTGCCTTGAAAATCTGGCGGCATTATCTCTATGGAGAGAAATGTGAGATATATACTGACCATAAGAGTCTTAAATATATATTCACACAGAAAGAGCTTAATATGTGCCAGAGAAGATGGATAGAGATCATAAAGGATTTTGACTGTTCAATACATTACCACCCTGGGAAGGCGAACAAGGTGGCGGATGCCCTAAGTAGAAAGGATCCAGAAATTCTATCAATGATGAGAATTGAGAAGGATCCAATCTTCTTAGACTTGATGAAGATGGACGTGGGAATCATAAAGAAGGGAACATCATCAATCCTTTCACAAATGATTGCTCAACCATCTCTTTTGGAAAGGTTAAAGGATGCTCAAAAGGTTGATGCGAGAATCCATGAAAAAGTGGAAGCTATCAAAAAGGGAAAATCCTCAGAGTTTAATGTTAATGAAGAAGGAATTGTGCGGTTTGGGAAAAGACTATGTGTCCCATCATGTTCGGAGCTGAAGAAGGAACTTTTGGATGATGCACATAGTTCAAATTTCTCTATTCACCCAGGGATCACAAAGATGTATCGATATCTCCGAGAAAACATTTGGTGGGATAATATGAAGAAGGAGATCGCCGAATATACATCAAAGTGCCTGGTGTGTCAGCAAGTGAAGGCAGAGAGGCAGAAGTCTAAGGGGATGATGCAACCATTGCCCATACCAGAATGGAAATGGGAGAACATCACCATGGACTTCGTCACTGGACTTCCAAGGACATCCAAAAGCAACAATGCAATCTGGGTTATTGTGGATCGTTTTACAAAGACTGCACACTTCATTGCTATTCGAGAGGATTTATCTTTGGATCAACTGGCATGGATATATATCAGGGAAGTGGTACGGTTGCATGGAGTACCACTATCTATTGTGTCTGACCGAGATCCAAGATTTACCTCTAAGTTTTGGAAGAGTCTTCAACATGCTCTGAATACTGAACTGAACATCAGTACGGCCTATCATCCTCAAACTGATGGCCAATCTGAGCGGACTATCCAAACACTTGAGGATATGTTGAGAGCGTGCTCAATGGACTTTACAGGAGGATGGGATCAACATCTTCCTCTAGTTGAGTTCTCTTATAATAATAGTTTCCACTCGAGCATCCAAATGGCACCATATGAAGCCCTGTATGGGAAAAGGTGTAGAACACCGGCATGTTGGGATAAGGTCGGTGAACGTAAGCTGCTTGGACCAGAAATTGTCGAAGAAATGGTGGAGAAGGTGAAAACCGTTCAGCAGCATATCGAGGCAGCCCAAAGTCGACAGAAGAGTTATGCAGATAATCGTCGACGAGACCTTGAGTTTAAAGTCAGAGACATGGTGTTTTTATGCATATCTCCGTGGAAGAAGGTCATGAGGTTTGGAAAGAAAGGGAAGTTAAGTCCAAGGAACATCGGCCCCTTCGAGATTCTTGATCGTGTTGGGGCTGTGGCCTATCGACTAGCACTTCTACCTACTATGGCCAAGGTGCATGATGTCTTCCATGTATCTCTCTTAAGGAAGTACATACCAGACCCTTCACATGTACTCTCTTCTGAGGTGGTACAATTAGAAGATGAACTTTCTTATGAGGAGCAACCAGTGAAGATCTTGGATCGTAGAGAAAATGTTCTACGAAATAAGACAATGCCCCTCGTCAAGGTGTTATGGAGAAACCACAAGTTTGAAGAAGCAACTTGGGAGTCGCAGGATATGATGAAGCTAAGTTACCCACATTTGTTTTAGTGTGGGAAAAAGGAAAATTTCGAGGGAGAAATTTCTTAAGGGGGGAATGTTGTAACGACCCAAAATTTCATTAATGGAAAATCCCTCTTGATCCAGTTAAATGTTTATTTGGGAAAAAAATGTTTTTATAAGATGTCAACTTCTTTAGTTTAACGTTAAGATTTGTGATCGTTACTTTTATAGTCGTTGAACAGTGATCATCTGGGTAGTTTAAATATAAGGCTTTAACGAACCAATTTTCTACTCAGACAAAGGAAGCGATGGCCTCATCCAGTAGAATTTCCCCTTACGAAGCCCATTTTTCGGAGCTCAGAAAGGAGGTGGCGTCTTTGGGCTTTTCCCTTGACCAAGCCCAAGCTGAGCTTCATCAAGTCAAGCACGAACGTGATCGTCTACGGGAAAAATGGAAGTTGATAGAGATTACCACTCGAGCGATGTTATCCGAGCAACCCCAAGAGTCTGTCACCATCGCACACCTTACCCTTAGGTCTTATGCGGCTATTTTAAGGGGTTATGTAACAAATAAGTAGCACCATGTTCATGTACATTATCTTTTTATATAATAATGAATATAATTTCTAGTCATTTTTTATACATTGTAATTAGTTTTTAAAGTACAAACGGTGTTTTTAGTTATTATTTAATTAAGATTTATATTTTATTAAATTAAAGGATTTTTGAATTAAATAATATTTTAATAAAATATTATTATTAATATTAAATTAATTTTTATTAAATATAAATGATCTTATAATTTTATGAATGCAATTAAAATTTTTATTAAGGTTTGAAAGCCATTTCTGTCAAAACCCGTGAATTTTTTATAAATGTCAGTTTTTATTTTAAAAGTTAAAATTCACATATTTAGAAAATTATTTAGTTAAAATAAATATTATTTTTGGAATCATGACGTCGAAATTATCCAACGGTGAATTTTTCATAATTTTCTGAGACAGTCAAATTTTTGGGTAAAAATTAAATACCATTTAAATATATAATGTGTTTTATGACATCATAATGACCCAATGGTGATGTAATAAAATACCATAATCCTTATGTTCGGCCAATATGTGTTTTATCATTAAAATAATGAGGTTTTGGGTTTGTTTGACTCACTTTTCAAAGCATTAATGGAGCCCTCAAGACTTATTCAACACTTTGCCTTTTTAAATTAATTTCCATGGGAGTGTGACTCACCTCCACATAAGCAACCCTAATTTTTTAATAAGTTCGGACCTTGGCCTTGTAAAATATTGTTTTCCTCTTTCCTTTTCCAGAACCCATGGGAAAATACCATGGGATGGTTTGTGGTTTGGATTATTTTAATATAAGGGGTCCCAAACCTAAATAATAAAGAATTCTCTCACCTTTCCTATATAAACCCACACAAGCTCCCACTTCCTCCTCACCCAAAGCCCTTGAAGTTCGTCCAACCTCTGCCCTACTCTCTCTAGAATCCTCTCAAGGTGCCCCAATCTCCCAATAAGCCTCTCACAAGCCTCTCTCTAGCCTTTGGAAGCACACTTCCAAGTAAGGGTTTTTCTTCCTTTCTCATTTTTGTCAATTTTTCTTTAAGTTGTATTGCCCTTTTAAATTCATTTATGAATGTTGGGGTATGGTTTCGCACCTCTCCTATACTACCCTCTTATTTTTTGAATGATGGGAGACCCCTTTCTCTCTCATTAAATGCCTCCCATGTACACCCGTTACTATGCCGAAATTCCGAAAGGAACCTTTTTCTCCTCTTTTATATTCAAGCAATACTTTTGTATCATGAATATAAATTCCTTTTCAATTGTTGGTACATGTATCTATATGACCTTATTACTGTCCATTACATGTAAATATGATGAGGAACCCATTTCTCTCTCATCAGACTTTTTTTTATGAATTCTTATCTCACGCCGTTACGCTGCCGAAATCACACCGATTTTCTAAGCCAATATCATTGTGTAGTGAATACCATGCCCATTTCTCCATCAAGGGTATTCACCTTTATGCACATTTACTTATTGATTGTAAATTTTCATTTATGAATTCCACATTCCTTTATCGTGGAATAAATGATTACGTTTTATGAATCCATGTTTTATGATACATGTGGCACACTTATGCATGAAATGAAATGTTTAAGAAGGGTGCTCCCTGATAGCGCTCCAATGAATTGGGTAAAGTATAGTATCATGATACGTCATGTGCAATGAGTGTTGACTCATGCTAATTCAAGTGAAACGAGGGTTTACTCGTGCTTGAAGTGCAATGAGGGTTTACTCATGCTCCATGTGCAATGAGCCTTGGCTCATGCTAATTCAATGTTAAGTGTTGTTGCCACATTTCCATGTTATGATTTTCATTCTTTATCATGCCTTTATGTTCATGTATCTCTTATGCTCTATTGATATGCCTATTGCCTAACATTTATTGTACTCCTCATGTTATTCATTGTGTACTCCCTTACTGGGCTTTATAGCTCACCCTTTTCTTATACATGTCCTCAGGTTATCCCATGCAATGCTAAGTACGAAGGAATGTAGTGGTCATGTAAATGAAGTTTTCAATAAGGATGTTGTATTTCAAGTTTAAAGTTTTTATGTAATGATCCTAAGCCCCAAAGACACTAAACCTCTCGATCTTATTTGTTGTATCAAGTGAAGTTTTATGTAATAAAGCATGTTTAAGTTGTAATAAAAAGCAGGGTTGTCATATCAATTATTTAAGGAAAAAGGATATAAAAATTTCCAATAATTTTTTGGATAGTATTATGAGGATGATCCTCTCCCAACCATCTAATGAAACATATTTGTACTCTACATTTTAACCACTTTTACAATGTTAAACAACTTTAACCCTAATTTACCCTTACCATGGTAACTCCAATTTCACACTTTGATACTAATGTCAATGGACGAAATTGAAATTTATATTTTTTAATTATATGATAATTCTAATTTAAAATATGTAAATAATTTTATAAAATATAATTTCATTGAGTTAGATAAATTAATTTTAGATTTAGTTCATATGACAAGTAAAACTCATTTATTATAAAAATCTCATTTTATATTTAGGAATTTAGTGTGGGATAATATTATAATTGTTTTTTTAATTTTATGACATAAATTTTTATATTATAAATAATTTAAATTTTGTGTGTCTTCAAAATCAATTGAAAGCTGAATTTTACCAAAGTAATGTTTAATTAAATTTGAAGACCGTGGTTTTTTTTCAGAATTAAAGTATTACTTTTTTTATTAGGTCATCCATATGTTTTATAAATTTAAAACATTACCTTTAAATTGAAATAAATTATTCCATATATACATATTTTATCAATAAAATTATATGTATCTCTTATATACTAATAAAATCCAATATATTGGAAAAACAATATTTTCATCTTAAATAAATTTGTTTATAAGATTCCAAAAAAAAATTCTTATGATAATTTTCAAAAATTTAATCCATAAATGAAAGTTATTTTATAATATTCAACTTATATATTGAAAAAAACTAGTTTTATAAATAATAAATTTAAGAAAAATAAATTTTTTAAATGAAATGCATTAAAAAGTGAAATATCCTTAAATTATTTCAATACCAAAAGATATATATTTATCCCAAAGGTAATATTATAAACATATTATGTTCCAAATAAAATATATGGTGATGTTAGTTTTTACTATCTATATTACCGAACATGAAACATTTTTATATTAAAACGGGAAATTTCTATATAATAAAGCTTGGCCTTTATAGTCTTCCCCTTAATAAATTTCATGCTCAAAATTTTATTTCACACACAAGGGTAAAAAATATGTGGGTACTAATGTTTTATGATATCTTCAGGTTCCTACATATTCTCTTTATAATTATGAACTTTCTAAAGTTCATTAACTAGGTGATTTTCCATGTTGTGTAAAACATTGTATCTATGGACCAATATCATTATCTACTTCTCCTCATATAAGAGATCATTCCCCAACTATACCACCTCAGAATTTACTGCATGTGAGGGATCTGGTATTTACTTACTCAATGTGGATACATAGAATTCATCATGTACTACATGAAGGTTTAGTTGGAGCGCTGATAGATATTCCAAAACTCTGATGTAATTAATAATCTAAAAGGGGTTGATTTATCTTGGACATAGCTTCCCCAAATTCCAAAATTTCATGAATCTCTTCCATGGAGATATATGTTGGAAAAAGTTATCACCAACCTCGAACAATAATTCACAACAATGGTTATCTATATAACTCTTTAATCAATGTTAGATTGTCTTGATGTGGTGAGGAATATCCTTAACCTTTTCTTCAATTTTGATGATCATATAAAGTCTTATAAAATGTTATTCACCAAATTGAAGCCATCAAATTGGTATTATAAGGGCTTTGTGTGGGTACATTTCAATTCATGAGTATAAATTTATGTTGTACTAGTACTCAACTGGAGGAATATGTTAGTATGAACCTCCCTTAATGTAAATTGAGTGATATATCATAATATCAATAGGTGTATGGATAATAAATTCATATTTTATATCAATATGAGGATTATAGACTATAATTAAGTTCAAATTTCTTTTTATATCTTTCTATAGAATCTTCCAAAACATTGTGATGAAGTAGGATCTCGATTATTTATAATCTATAGTGGTGTTCCATTCCGCTTTATCACTTCACTAATGTATATCTTTTTAAGGTGATTTAGTTTGATTTCCTCTTTAATATAAATAATTTTAGAATTATTTGTAAGGAAATACACTAAAACCATATATGATTTTTTCCTTTTAATGTCTATAGAATACCTGTGAAAAAATAGATAGTGATGTTTCAATATTAAAACATAGGTGTGTCCAATGGTAGATTCATCCCTTTAAACTTATACCTTTATCCCTTCACTTATTGTCACATCATGCATGTTGTAATAGATTATACAATCTAATTCTTCATATTATCCCAAAAGGTTTGTTTTTCGACATCTTTATACATTTTTCTATTTCCTTGGTGGATGAATAATTTCAAGCATCAAACATCATTAAGTATCTCATTTATCTCCAAATATAATGGAATTAGAATTCATTTAAAAATATCATAACACCTTTATCATCATCCCTGATCTCAAATGTTTTTACATTCCTCATGATATACACCTTCTGTTAAATTTCCACATCAACCCTTTGAGCTTTATTAATCTTACTATGTAGTCATAATTTAGAAATCATTTGAGAAAGGTGGGATAGTATTTATTTCTTCACAATTCCCATTTCAAACATTTGAAAGCCCAATAATTTCATATCCTTATCAATTCTTATCATAGATAAAGTGGTAGGATATTTTTAACTTAAACCATCTTCCATGTTTCCTTCTGTCCTAAATTATAGCGGATTTAGAAATCATAATCCTTGATAAAATCCAACAATCATCATTGGATCATGTTTATCACCTTCTATGTGAATATAAATTTCATGATATAATGGTATATATATATATCACACTTCACTTTATAGAGATAATGACTCCAAATATCAAATGTTAAGACTACTATGTCCAACTCAATATCAAGTCTTCGATAATTTGACTCATGCACCAATAACATTACTGAGTTACAGGCTACACCTTATCATTTTTTTGAGTAAAAATCCCAATCGAATTTTTTGATGCATCACTACAGATAAAAAAATCCTTCCCTAGTTATGTATATGTTGAGTATTAGAATTGTGGTTAGACTATTATTCAGTTCCTTGAAGACATATTCACACCCATCTATCCAAATATACTTCACTACCTTCTTAGTAATTATTATTTGTAGATTTTACAATAATTAGAATTTTCTCACAAATCTGCAATAGTAACCTGTTAATCTAAGGAAACTATATATCTCTATCAAAGATGATGGTCTACGAAAATCCTTAATCACCTTATTCACTAAAGGGTCCATATATATCCTCAGACTTATGATAACCTTCCCCAACAATTCCAAATTATCAATCTAAAACTAACATTTACTATACTTTTCATATAACTCATCCTTCCTCAAAGTATTCAACACAACATGAAAATACACAATATTCTCCACCTTAATTTTGGAGTATATAAAAATATAATCAATAAACACTACCAAAAAATTATCAATGTAATATCTAAAGACTCTATTAATTAGGTACATGAAGATCAGTAGAGAATCCCTGAGTCCAAATGGAGTCTATATTAGCTCGTATTTCTTATACCATTTATAAAAGGAAATCTTGGGAATATCTTCCTTTTTCACCTTCAACTGATGATATCCTACATAAAGATCCACTATTGAGAAGTATTTATCTACATGTAACTGATCTACAATGTCTTAAATTTTAGTTAAATGGTACTTTCTCTTTATTTTTATCTTTTTGAGTTCATAGTACTCAATATAAAGAAACATACACCTATCCTTCTCATGAAAAAAGACTAGAGAACCCCATGGTGAAGCACATGGGCATATAAGAACCATGTCTATATTTTCTTGTAATTTATTTAATAGTTCATCATGTTAAATCATGGATATTCTAAATGGAGTCTAATATATTTAATAATATCCAAGAATAAGATTAATTTAGCACCCATCCTCTAGTTCATTAGTAATACAAGACCATTCTTCACGGAAAAAATCAGTATAATCCCTTATAATTGGAATACCGTCAATATTAGTCCTATCCTTTGATTCAATAATTTGAACTAGAAATGTTTTATCATGATGAAATAATATCCATGCTTCTTAAGAATATTACATAGGAGTTTTATCCTTCTCCTTACACTTCTATCGAATCGAGCCATGATTTATTATATAGAAGATGATTTTTATCATCCTCGAAGTTGGTGTGGGCTCTATATACACACAACTATTCCACTCATATAATAGCATAAAATTCAACTAATGGGATTATAAGAAGGTACCTTGTTATATTTATCTCATATATATTAATGGAGGAATAGTTATTTACATGAGATACAATATTTTATTCATCTGGAGCTTTCACTAATAACTTATGGTCCATGTTTTTGGATGGTTTTTGAATTTTTTTTCTAAGATCACATGATATGAAAGATTGAAAAGAATCAAAATCAAGTAGTATACTTATTATTATTCAATAAATAATTATCATACATTTCACCAATTCATTTACTTAATCTAACTCGATAATAGTGAAATGATAAGGCCTCTATTGGTCACCTGTCCTTAGGGGTCATTGTTGTTGGTTATATTAGAAACCCTTGGATTAGTGGATTAATTATCGTAGTTCAAATGTTCCTTGGAATTAAATCATTACACAATAGGATAAGGATATATCATTATTTCTTTTTATATAAAAAAAGTGGTATTCTTCTTCTCACTTCAACATGTGTTCGCTTGTTGTGTAAAGAAACGTAAAATTCAAGGGAAAATTTCTCTTAATTTTCTTTGGAATTTTACAAGAGCGCGGTTTCTGACGGCACCTGATTCTGAGGCCCGGTGTGCCCGGAATCAATTTCCGATGTTTGGCTCGGGTACGTTCAGTGAACGAATGAGCGGGTTTTTCTAACTTTTGAACCGGTGCCCAGAATCGAATTCTGAGGGCACCGATGAACTCGCAGCACCGATATTCTCTTAAGGAGACCTTTTCCAAAGTTGTGTTTTATGCGGGTTGAGAGTTAGTTTTGGGGGAAATTAGAATAAGTTAAATAAATTATGGAGCACAATGTTTTTTACATTGTTGGTTATTTCCTCCCAAAGGGAGTTATAGGTGGGACCCACATCCACATAACCTCCCTTGAGAGGATTAATTGTGGTGGGGCCCACATGATCCCTAACTCTTCAACTTCCCTTAAACCCCCCCAATAACTCCACTCTAATTAATTTTGACAACTTGTGTTATTAATTGAGTTGAGTTCTTAATTTCAAACTTTTGAAATTCAAAGAGGTGATGTTGTGTAATTAAAATAAGGCTTAGACTTATTTTATTTTGGTTAGATTTCTTTTACCACCTTGAGAGGATTGGGAAGCTTTCTTCATCTTCTTCAACCTTGATGAAGAACGCGAAGAACACTTAGGCTCCGACGAAAAACTCCATCACCATAAGAAGAGAAAGACGTGTCATCTCTTCTCTTCTTCGTAGCCGGTGAGTTTCCAAATATCGACGACGCCTCTTCTTTCGATCATCTTCCCATGTCAACGAAAGGAGACGCCGCTTCCTCCTTGGGCTTTCTCCGTCAGCTAATGAAGATTCTCTAGTGACGTTACCACTTCGGACGCACCTCGACGTCAACGGAATCGACGTTCGATTTCCGCGACGCCCGACCTCTGCGACGCTTGTCTTCTGCGGCTTGTTGACGTGCTCCGCTCTTGAAACCGAGGTAGGGGTTTATTGTTATTTTATTAAATTATTTCCGTTCTTGATTATAGCATGTCGAACTTTGTGGTTAATCGACTAAAATGTTATCGTTTAACGAGAGGGGTCCAGACCGCAAAAACATGGCCTAACCCCCTCCTTTGTTCATGATTGTTTCTTGTGAATGGAAGAGGAAGGTGTAGTGCCATCGAACCACACGGGAATCACACGGCAAGTATTACGCGGCGCAGTCGCGCCGCGCCATGGAAAGAAATTCAAAAACGCGATGCCGTCGTGCCGCGTTGAAGGAAATCAAAGGCGCCGCGGCCGGAGCGGGGTCGCGGCAGAGGGGCGCGGTGTCGTCGCACCGCGCCGGACAACAAGGGCTGCGGCGGAGCATGGTGACGGGCGGCCAGCCGGGCCGCCGGTGTCGGAGCCGGAAAGGGACCGGCCACTGCCGGTCCCGTTGAGGAGGAGCCGGCCAGCCAGGTCGGGCCGGCCGGAAATGGGAAAGCTGGGGGAATTGAATTCCCCCAACTAGCTTAAATGGACCCCCATTATAAGGGGGGGTTCCCAAGGGGGGGAAGGCGCCCCCCATTTTTCCTACAGCTCAGCCAAAGCTGAGCTGGCAGTGCGCTGGGCGCGCTGCGCTGAGCCGGGCCGCGCCGGGCCAGGCCGCGTCGGGCCAACCCTGTCGGGGGCGGGTCGACCCGGTTCGGGCCCACCGGGGGGTCTCGGTCCGGGTCGGCCCGGGCCCGAAACCCCCGTTACCGAACTGTTTGGGTTCAAATGCCCATAACTCGGGCTACGGACCTCCAAACGATGCACCATCAGTGGCGATGTGATCCATGGATCGAGATGGCCGTTTCAGTATATCGCACTCAAGGTTTCGGAATATGTTGAGTTCGTCCGGGTTGGTTCGTACACGAAACCAACCGGGCCCTCAGTGCGGAAACGCTCATATCCTGAGCTACGAGCGTCTGATTGATGTGTTGTCGACTTTTTTGAGTTCCTCTTAGTGAGACAGATATTTTGGCATACTCCGCCCGAGGTTTGGACGCAGGTGGAGTACGGTCGGGTAGGTTTTACCTTAAAAACCAACCGGGGCCCTGGAACAAAAAAAGCCAATAACTCTCAGACCGGGCGTCCGATTGACGCGCCGTCTGTTACGTTGAGTTCCTTTTGATGATACAGAACTTTTGGATACATCAAATTCAAACTATGTGACAGTTGATGTATCAGCCTCTCGGCTCGTGGAGCAGACCCTCCCGAGCGAGCTTGCTGTGTGCGGGAACCCTAGTGCTGGCTGCGACTTCGACGACGATGTTTGTGCAGAGATCCTCAGTGGACTGCGACGATGAAGACAGCTGGTCTTGTATCCTATGTGGTTCCTAGCTGTCCTGGTCTTGTATCCTATGTGGGTCCTATCTTAGATGATTCAATACTGGTCTTGTATCCTATGTGGGTCCTAGTATAGATGAATCAATGAAGACAGCTGGTCTTGTATCCTATGTGGGTCCTAGCTGTGCTGGTCTTGTATCCTATGTGGGTCCCAGCTTAGATGATTCAATACTGGTCTTGTATCCTATGTGGGTCCCAATATAGATGAATCAATGAAGACAGCTGGTCTTGTATCCTATGTGGGTCCTAGTTGTGCTGGTCTTGTATCCTATGTGGGTCCCAGCTTAGATGATTCAATAGTGGTCTTGTATCCTATGTGGGTCCCAGTATAGATGAATCAATGAAGACAGCTGGTCTTGTATCCTATGTGGGTCCTAGCTGTGCTGGTCTTGTATCCTATGTGGCTCCCAGCTTTGATGGTTCAGTGCTGGTCTTGTATCCTATGTGGGTCCCAGCATAAATGGAACAATGAAGATAACTGATCTTGTATCCAATGTGGGTCCCAGCTTAGATGATTCATTATCTATGTCTGGTCATCTCTTTCAAATTTTCGATGATGTATACCTGTGTGAGCTGAATCCTGTTGCTTTCCTGTGTGGATTGTGTTGTGTTATCCTGTGTGGATTTCGTTTTTCTTTCCTGTGTGGAATACGTATACTTTCCTGTGTGGACTGATTTGTACTTGGGCTCGGAGGTTGGAGCATATTGGAATTGATGACTTAGGTATATGTATGGGCATATACCTAAGCAGTGTCGGTTGTTACTTCATGTTTGTATCTCTCCTTTGTGGTTTATCCTTTTTGGATTTTGGGAGACCTTCAGGGGTCTCGGGGTCCCTACTGAGTAGCTTATACTCACCCCTGCACGGGATATGCCCGCACTACGTTGTGTTGGTTGCAGACGACGGACAGCGTTGATCATGGATGAGGCTTGCGGAGCAGGACGGTACCTGAAGGTGGACCACTGAGCGGGACATGCTCGGAACAGACGGCGGGACCCGAGGACCTGTGGAGCTATCTGTACCCACCCTTCAGGTGGGATTTCCAGAGGACGACTCGGTGTAGTTGTTGTTTTCCTTTTCGAGTTGTACTTTACTTTCAGTTGGGGTTTGTATACTAGCCCATTTACTTTTCCACACTTACAGTTGTACTCTGTTTTTACTTAGTGTTTACTTTTCTGCTTTCTTACTTGGTGGTGCTTGTTTACTTCTCAAAGGCAATTCCTTCCCTTTTTACCGGAATTTACGCCTTGGTGCTAGTCGCCAGCCCCTGGCCTATGGAAGGCGGGCTTGGGGTAGTCACGGCACGGGCCCCGAGGATGGGTCATGACAAATTGGTATCAGAGGAGTTCAGTTCTACCGCATACTATGATCTTTCTTCTATATGAAGTAATAGTGTTTAGCATATTGGGTGTGGTTATCAGTCCAGGGAGTCCAGTGTTGGTGCGGCGGCCGACTTATCCGTACACCAGGACCCTGACTTCTGATTTCCGACTTAATGCACGAAAACATTGATTGCGTGTGTGTTTCAAGTTTTCTTTGTGATTACTTGTGTCAGCTCACCAGGTATACTGTTTGATAGTGGTGCACCTGTTTCCTTTTCAGGATGGCCCCACGACGGCAGTCATCTAGGGTTCTGAGAGTTGAGTGTGACGACAGCCCACCGAGCGATGAGGCCTCTGTGTAGGGCCCTTTGTCAACAGTGGCACCGGCGGTAGCTCTACCCGCCGAGCCACCGATGCTACCAGCCCCAGCCACTGACGATGCACGTCGCCTTAGCGCGCTGCACGAGTTTCAGCGTCAGTGACCGCCCAGGTTCTGCAGGGAGACGGACCCCCAGGCAGTTGAGGACTGGCGGGAGGCATTCGTACGAGTTTTCAGGCTAGTGAGGACACCATCAGACCTCATGGTGATCCTCGCAGCGAACCTACTGCACGCAGCAGCGGGCCGATGGTGGAGCTTGATGCTCCAGGTGCACGACGAGACATCTCTTCTCTGGACGGACTTTGAGAGCATCTTCTGCTCTAAGTTCGTCCCAGCCACCCTCTGTGCGGTGCGCATTCAGGAGCTTCTTCAGCTGCGGCAGGGCAGCTTGACAGTGGCCTAGTACTCAGCGAGATTTACTGATCTCTCGTGCTACTCCAAAGATATGGTACGAGACCCGTTCTTCCGGGCCCGGACCTTCGAGTAGGGACTGAGGCATGAGATCATGGCTTCAATGATCTCCCTCAACATTCCGACGCAGGCAGAGGTGTTGGAGAGAGCCCTTCTAGTAGAGAGTTTTCTCGCCAAGCAGGCTCCAGTGACAGGGCCCTCCGTAGGACAGCCCGTAGCAGGGTCTTCTACAGCTGGTAGTAGACAGGTGACGCAGAGGTCCAAACGGGCCAGACCATCAGATGGGCAGTCTTAGGATGAAGATTCGGTTGTGCAGGGCACCTGAAGGAGAGCCAGCTACACGAGGGGCAAGAATTGCTATGCATGCAGCGGGTGAGGTCACATGGCTCGAGACTGCCCGACTCGTCTTACAGATGAGCAGCAGGTGGTAGAGGGACCTCCCAGATAGAGGTTCGGCCACGGTGGTCCGCAGGGTGCAGGCGGACGAGGTAGAGGAGCTGGCCAAGTAGCCGATGGTGGGAGACACTTCGAGGTGTTGCCACCACCACCACCAGGAGGTCCACCCCAACCGCAGGGAGTTAGTGGACATGTGAGAGCTCAGCTTCAAGCAGCTGAGGCCTTCGATCATGCATCTCGGGGAGCAGATGGACATGAGCGGAACTAGTGGATACGTCCTTTGTACTTCTAGTCCCTTGTTTTTGTAGTGTAGTGTCTTTGTATTATGAGCTGCAATAGTAAAAGACGCTTACCTTTGTGATGTTTTCATTCATGTCCTCTTTTGTATTGTTACTAAGAGGTTCCAGTTTAGACTGTTGACTTGACCCTCACTTGTGAGACATCTACTGGAGGAGACCCAGTTACCACACACTGCTTCTGATAGTGTGACTCAACCCTTGGAGGCGAGAGTAACGGTTGGATCTCATGGTAGTAGTGTCGAGGCCTTATGACGTCATCCTTGATATGTATTAGTACCATCCATGTCGGGATTGACTGTATTAGGCAAAAGAACGTGGTTCATCCAAGGGATGAGACCAGATTTCTCTTATTGGCAAAGAAGAAGTCATAGCAGCTCTTGTGGGACCAGAGGTGGTCCAGGCCACGATAGAGAAGGTCCAGGTCATCCAGGAGCGGATGAAGACCGCTCAAAGCTGACAGAAGTCTTTTGCTGACAGGAGGCGGAGGCCACTAGTGTTCGGGGATGGAAACCACGTCTTCTTGCCTCTCTCACCTCGACGTGGATTATGGAGATTTGGCCGAGGCAGCAAGTTATCCCCGTGCTTCATCGGACCCTTCCAGGTCCTCAGCAGGATTGGCGAGGTGGCTTATCACCTGGCTCTACCACCTCAGTTGCACCGGGTGCACGACTTCTTCCATGTATCTCAGCTAAGGAGATACGTGCACGACCCGACACACATCATTGACCATGGGGAGCTTGACGTTGACGATGGGGAGTCTTTTATGGAGGTCCCGGTGGAGATCGGGGATCGACAGGAGCAGGTCCTACGTGGACGGTCGATTCCTCTTGTACACATCAGATGGCAACACGGGAACCTCCAGGAGAGCACTTGGGAGCGGGAGGCTCAGATGCATGCTCAGTACCCTCATTTGTTTCCCTAGTTTTGATGTATCTTTACGGGAACGTAAATCCCTGAGGTGGGAGTACTGTAAAGACCCGTAAAATTCAAGGGAAATTTTTTCTTAATTTTCTTTGAAATTTTACAAGAGATCGGTTTCTGACGGCACCTGATTCTGAGGCCCGGTGTGCCCGGAATCAATTTCCGAAGTTTGGCTCGGGTGCGTTAAGTGAACGAATGAGTGGGTTTTTCTAACTTTTGAACCGGTTCCCGGAATCGAATTCTGAGGGCACCGATTAACTCGCAGCGCCGATATTCGCATAAGGAGACCTTTTCCGAGGTTGCGTTTTATGCGGGTTGAGAGTTAGTTTTGGGGGATATTAGAAGAAGTTAAATAAATTGTGGAACACGATTTTTTTTTACTTTGTTGGTTATTTCCTCCCAAAGGGAGTTAGAGGTGGGACCCACATCCACATAACCTCCCTTGAGAGGATTAAGTGTGGTGGGTCCCACACGAGCCCTAACTCTTCAACTTCCCTAAAACCCCCCGAATAACGCCACTCTAATTAATTTTGACAACTTGTGTTATTAATTGAGTTGAGTTCATAATTTCAAACTTTTGAAATTCAAAGAGGTGAAGTTGTGTAAATAAAATAAGGCTTAGACTTATATTATTTTGGTTAGATTTCTTTTACCACCTTGAGAGGAATGGGAAGATTTCTTCATCTTCTTCAACCTTGATGAAGAACGCGAAGAACACTTAGGCTCCAACGAAGAACGCCATCACCATAAGAAGAGAAAGATGTGGCGTATCTTCTCTTCTTCGCAGTTGGTGTGTTTCCAAAGATCGACGATGCTGCTTCTTTCGATCTTCTTCCCGTGTCAATGAATGGAGACGTCGCTTCCTCCTCGGGATTTCTCCTTCAGCTTACGAAGCTTCTCCAGCGACGTTACCTCTTCGGATGCACCTCGACGTCAACGGAATCGACGTTCGATTTCCGCGACGCCCGACCTCCGCGACGCTTGTCTTCCATGGCTTGTTGACGTGCTCCACTATTGAAACCGAGGTAGGGGTTTATTGATATTTTAATAAATTATTTCCGTTCTTGATTCTAGCATGTTGAACTTTGTATTTAATCGACTAAAATGTTATCATTTAACGAGAGGGGGCCGGACCGCACAAACACGGCCTAACCCCCTCCTTTGTTCACGATTGTTTCTTGTGAATGGAACGGGAAGGCGTGGTGTTGTCGCACCACGCGGGAATCACACGGCAAGTATTGTGAGGCGTCGTCGCCCTGCATTCAAGAACGCGACGTCGTCGCGCTGCATTGAAGGAAATCGAAGGTGTCGCGGCCAGAGCGGGGCCGCGGCGGAGGGCCGCGGTGTCGTCGCACCGCGCCGGACGACAAGGGCGGCGGCCGGTTCCGGGACGCAGCGGAGCATGGTGACCGGCGGCTAGCCGGGCCGCCGGTGTTGGAGCCGGAAATGGACTGGCCACTGCCGGTCACGTTGAGGAGGAGCCGACCGGCCAGGTCGGGCCGGCCAGAAATGGGAAAGCCGGGGGAATTAAATTCCCCCGGGCAGCTTAAATGGCCCCCAATAATGAGGTGGGGGCCGCGATTCACAAGCGGGGGGCAGGCCCCCCCCCCCCCCCCCCGCCCCCGTTTTTCCTATAGCTCGGCCGAAGCCGAGCTGGCAGCGCGCTGGGCGCGCTGCGCTGAGCAGGACCGGTGCCTGGCCGGTTTTCCAGGTCGGGCCGCGCCGGGCCGGGCCATACCGGGCCGGCCCAGCCCTTTCCGGGGTGGGTCGACCCGGTTTTGGCCAACCGGGGGGTCTCGGGCCAGGTCGGCCCGGGCCCGAAACCCCCATTACCAAACTATTTGGGTTCAAATGGCCTTAACGTGGGCTACAGACCTCCAAACGACGCGCCTTCAGTGGAGGTGCGATCCTTGGATCGAGACGGTCGTTTCGGTATATCTCGCTCAAGGGTTCAGAAGACTTTGAGTTTGGCCGGGATGGTTCGTACACGAAACCAACCGGGCCCTCAGTGCGGAAACACTCATATCTTGAGGTATGAGCGTCAGATTGACGTGCTGTCGACTTTGTTGAGTTCCTCTTAGTGAGACGGATATTTTGTCATACTCCGCCCGAGGATTGGACGAAGTTTGAGTACGGTAGGGTTTCTTTTGCCTTAAAAACCAACCGGGCCCCTAGGACGAAAAAGCCAATAACTCTCAGACCGGGCATCCGATTGACGCGCCGTCTGTTACGTAGAGTTCCTGTTGATGATACAGAACTTTTGGATACATCATCTTCGGACTATGTGACAGTTGATGTATCAGCCTCTCGGCTCATGGAGCGGACCCTCCCGAGCGAGCTTGATGTGTGCGGGAACCCTAGTGCTAGCTGCGACTTCGATGACGACGTTTGTGCAGAGATCCTCAGTGGAATACGACGATGAAGACAGCTGGTCTTGTATCCTATGTGGGTCCTAGCTGTGCTGGTCTTGTATCCTTTGTGGGTCCTAGCTTAGATGATTAAATACTGGTCTTGTATCCTACGTGGGTCCCAGTATAGATGAATCAATGAAGACAGCTGGTCTTGTATCCTATGTGGGTCCTAGCTGTGCTGGTCTTGTATCCTATGTGGTTCCCAGCTTAGATGATTCAATACTGGTCTTGTATCCTATGTGGGTCCCAGTATAGATGAATCAATGAAGATAGCTGGTCTTGTATCCTATGTGGGTCCTAGCTGTGCTGGTCTTGAATCCTATGTGGGTCCCAGCCTAGATGATTCAATACTGGTCTTGTATCCTATGTGGGTCCTAGTATAGATGAATCAATAAAGACAGCTGTTCTTGTATCCTATGTGGGTCCTAGCCGTGCTGGTTTGTATCCTACGTGGGTCCCAGCTTTGATGGTTCAGTGCTGGTCTTGTATCCTATGTGGGTCCCAGCATAAATGAAACAATGAAGATAACTGGTCTTGTATCCTACGTGGGTCCTAACATAAATGAAACAATGAAGATAACTGGTCTTGTATCCTATGTGGGTCCCAGCTTAGATGATTCAGTATCTATGTCTGATCATCTCTTTCACCTTTTCGATGATGTATACATGTGTGAGCTTAATCCTGTTGCTTTCCTATGTGGATTGTGTTGTTTTATCCTGTGTGGATTTCATTTTGTTTTCCTGTGTGGAATACGTATACTTTCCTATGTGGACTGAGATGTACTTGGGCTCGGAGGTTGGAGCATATTGGAATTGACGACTTAGGTATATGTATGGGCATATAACTAAGCAGTGTCGTTTTTTACTTTGCGTTTGTATCTCTCCATTTTGGTTTTTCCTTTGTGGATTTTGGGAGAACTTCAGGGGTCTCGGGGTCCCTACTGAGTAGCTTATACTCACCCCTGCATAGTCTATGCCCACACTACGTTGTGTTGGTTGCAGACGACGGACAGCGTTGATCGTGGATGAGGCTTGCGGAGCAGGACGGTACCTAGAGGTAGACCACTGAGCGGGACGTGCTTAGAATGGATGGCGGGACCCGAGGAGCTGTGGAGCTATCTGTACCCACCTTTCAGGTGGGATTTCTAGAGGACGACTCGGCATAGTTGTTGTTTTCCTTTTTGAGTTGTACTTTACTTTCAGTTGGGGTTTGTATACTGGCCCATTTACTTTTCTGCACTTACAGTTGTACTCTGTTTTTACTTAGTGTTTACTTTTCTGCTTGCTTACTCTGTGGTGCTTGTTTACTTTTCAAAGGCAATGCCTTCCCTTTTTACCAGAATTTACGCCTTGGTGCTAGTCACCAGCCCCTGTCCTATGGATGGTGGGCTTGGGGTAGTCACGGCACGGGCCCCGAGGACGGGTCGTGACATGTTGTACCTCATTTCCAAAAATGAAACCTACCCTAGTCCCTTTGAGATTATTTCTAGGATGCTTCTTTCTTCACTTTTAACATGTAGAATTTTGAAATTCTCGTATTTCCAAGAGTTTTATGTTCTAATACACTATATCTAAAATCCATTCATAGTTTCTTATATCTTGTCCCATGAGGCCTCTAAAAATCACCCATTTCCATCTCAACATTGAAGGTACAGTAGATAACATCTTTATAAATGAATTTTTTTTTTGAATTTATCAAGATCATCATAGACCTATCTTTGTCCCTCTAATTAAGAAGTAAAATTTCCATTCAATTTTAAAGATAAATCTAGAGGTTTATTTTGAAATAATTGTAATGATTTTCTAATAATATCTAATAAAGTCTACTTTTATTTACTTGAGTTCATGGAAATCCATATATATTTTAAAATAAGGAGTGTGATGGAAATATTTTTTGATAAATAACATACTGAATTTGTCTCACTATATATATTAGGCTTTATATTCTTGATCAATTTACACCATGTGTCATTTTCTCCAATAATTTTTTAATCATCCAGAATAACATTCTATTTATTAAATCATTGAAGGATAGAGAATATATTTTTGACATAGTTAATCCATTTTTCTATTATTATTAGATCAGATGATTCACTAAAAGTTGGAGGTCTCTAATTGATAAATGACACAAATTAAACTTTATCATTAATAAAAAAAATTCTTCAAAATTCTATTTATTATTCATAACATTATTTAATTATGCCAGCACTACTATGAGTTTCTCAACTCCTACTATAATTATATTAGGGTGGTAATCACATTTCCCATTTCATGTTTCTATTAACATGATTCTTCATATATCCTTCCATTTTATAAAATTAATTATTGTTAGGTATGGTAATACATTGATTAATACATATATAAATGTTAAGCCATAAATATTTATGATTTAACTCATACATTATGTGCAAACCCTAAAAAATGAATTTCTATGTTTAAATATATGTTATCCATTATAATTTTCCAATTAGTTAATCTAACCCAACTATGTTCCATAAAAAATTGTCTAATTCCTTCATAATGGTTTATAAAATGATATGACTTAATAGAATAATATCCCACATGAGTGTCTAGATAGGTATGTAGTCATGCCTTTTTTATTTACACAAAGACATGTTGGATTTAATATACCAAACACACTCTACGAGGTATTACCCCTATGTACAAATATGTTAGATACTACATCTAAATTATAACATTCATGGAGGGATGTATTTTCAATAAAAACTATATAATATATACATTAATAAAATTTTAGGATGCTCTCTTATATTGACGATTTCCCATTAGTTTTCTCCATAGGGTTTTCCCTAACCTTCTATCATCCAAATCCAAAAAAATAAATATACTTTTTTCTGATACCAACTATAATGACAAAATACATAAAAATACTTTATTCAACGGTGAATAACATAATTTTCCAACAATAAAATCCATGGATCTGGAGGTATTGTATTTTTTTAATAATAGATTCATTACTATATCATCATAAACATAAAAATATTATCATTATTTTAAACTTCATATAGTTCCCGTAAATACCATAAATCATCTGAAACATAATACGATACCCTAGGTTAAATGAATAAGGAAAAGGGTGAGATATTATTACTTTCCCAATGCATTAGAGGGATATATAATTCTGATCCCACCGATAATATAAAATAAAATCAGACATATGTGTTCCATGATCAAACCCATGAGAAGGAAGTGAGTTTCATAATTCTAATTCAAGGTATAACTAAAGGCTAAATCACAAGTATCCCAGTGGAAAGAAGTAATTAAATTGTTTTATTCATCCTTGGTTGAAAATAGTGCTGGGGAAACATTGTGTATAAGGTTGTATTTGTTCTCAACAGTTTTCAATGAATATCAAAATGAAGAAGGAGATAATGAAAAACTCTCAAGTCATTGAGAGTGATAAATTCAGATGATTGATGAACTGATCATAAGTTTAAAGTACATGTATCAAAGTTGATACATTTTCTAAAATATTGAAAACATCATAGAGAGTGTTGAAGGGATTGATGTTATAAAGTGATCATGAAGCATATCATTGCTCGAAGAGACCATGCAAGAGCCTTCATGAAGAGACACATATTATTGCATGAGGGATCTAGTGGATATTTGATGATTTATGAATCATCATGGAAATATATGAAGATGATCCAAGTAGTATTTAGTGTTGACTAGAAACATTGATGTTGCTAGAAGACATGGAAGTTGGGATGTTACAGTACTTTCCCTAGAGAATTTGACGATGATAATGGTGATCGATCAAAGTCTATATATTACGATAGATAAGTCTTGTGATGAAATCAGATGATTGTTGAAGAATAAAGATGACCATTAATTTGAATGGGTGTTCTTGTCGTTGTATATATTTAATGTGTTTCTATAACCAAATTTTTTCAAAATTATTGGACCTCTAAATCTGGATATTTTTTTGGAAATGGAAGGATTTATGCATTGGAGTGAACAAGATGCAGAATGATGAAGGAAATATGCAAAAGAATTAAACCATGTACCATAGAGTATGGACTGCGTACCATGTCTGAGTATGGTTCGTGGGTGCATATCATGTAGTAGGAAAGGTATGCGGAATGGTTTGTGGAATGGGTCACAGTACTGAAAATTGTTCACCACGAAAGAAGTTGTGTTATACAGAATGGCCCAACATTGGTGGAAGCAATGCAGTACGCTAACCGGAAGACACATGGCATGTTTTGAAGGATCGTATTTAATAGGATGGGTGTAGTATGTGGTGGAGGCTTACCATACGCGAATGGAGTTAAGTATCCAGGGAATTTTGTTCCTCATAGAAAATTTGGGTAAAACATATTATCAAATTTTTGGGGTTGTTTTCCTATATAAGGAGTGCTATTACCATCTTTATGTTAGACTGAATTAGATAAGAAAACATCATCAATGAGGAAGACCATAGATAAGTCAAAAATAGGTCTGTAGGATAGATTCAACATAGTAAGAAGTGGTATGTGAAAGGCAAAATGGTTAACAAAATTGGAAAGATTACTCTTTGGAAAAGATTTGTGTGTGTTAAAAGTGGTATGTGGGGGATGAAATAATTTTTAGAATTTGAAGATGTAGTCTATGGATGGAAGAATTGGTACACCAAGATGGTATGAGAATGTGGTACCCAAAGGTGGTACCCAATGGTGGTAAGTAGAGGTCGTAAGCGGAGGTGGTACGTGAAGGTGTTGGGCGGAGTAGGCGCTGTGCGTGGATCAGATGCGGTGTACGGAGTAGGCGTGGTGCACGGAGCAGGCAGGGTGCACGGAGCAGGCGCGGTATGCAGAGACGAGGTGGAATGAGAAGAAGAGGTGATACATGGAGAAGTTACAGTACATTGAGAAGGAACAGTATGTGGAGAAGGCACAATATGCAGAGTCGGTGCAGTACACAAAGTAGGCATGGTACACTGACCGAGTGTGGTACGCAGAGCAGGTGTGATACGAAGATCAGAGATAGTCTGTAAAATCAGGGATAGTTTGAAGAATATAAAATATCATAAAAGGGTTTTTGATTCTACCAATAAAAGGGAAGAAGTTATAGTGCATTCATTTATTTAACTAAAGGAGAAAATTGAATAGATAAGATCAACAATTCCATACTTCTATGTATGTAGTTTCTCATGCTGAACAGAGATGAAGACTTTTCATGACAATCTGTTGAAGCAACCTTCAATTCGATAAACTGAGTGAGACCTCACCCATGAAAGTGAGCTAGGGGGATTCAATAGAAGTGATATGGGGTAAGTAGTGAGATATACCTAACCCTTTTTAAATGAAGTGTTCCTGGAAAAGAGTGACTGTGTCCGAACCCTTGTAATCTACAGTTAGTGAAGATTAGTGGAATTTGGTATGACCAGCAACCTGTTGGAGTATACTCCTTGGACATAGCACTTAGTGGTAAACCATGTAAAAAGATTTGGGTTTTCATTCATCATGTGAATGTTTTAGTTTCTGCACATATAAATCGTACAGGTTTTAAAAATGGTTTCTACCAATGTGGGAACAAGATCCATTAAAGAAGACAAAATGTTGACACCCTGATTCACCCCTCCCCCCCCCCGCCTCTAAAGGTGGTCTAAGGTCCTTCAACTAGTATCAAAGGAAATGGTTTATGTATGTTGGATACTCTTCAGTATTCCTATTTTGAAGAGGATTTGAGTTTTCTTTCCTGAGTCAATAATCAAGAGTAGTCTTGAAGAATGTTCAATTATCTTTGAGTAGAATTCTATATCCAACAATACCATGACAAACAGGAAAAATAAAGAGAGGATACAGGGGAATAAATACCTATAATGTAAATAAGATGACGTTTATATTTCTCCATGCCTTTCCAATAATTAAGAAATGTCAGGCTTGGAATGTAACGAGTGGTGGAACAGGTTTCCACCAAACATTTGGATTCTATCACAAGTGGTGATAACGATCAAGTTTTTACAACATGAGATCTTATAAGTGATTTGGAGAAATTAAGAACCATTCTATATGATATTTCTGAAGAAAGAGTTGTTTGTGTTTGTAGAATATTTCAATGCATGCAGTTAGAGATCACCCTACATTAAAAAGAAGGTGAAAATATGGAAAAGGTCTTAGTAGGAGAATTTCCAAAATTTTATAAGCTCTCGAGACTGATTGAAGCCTTTAAAAATAAATAAGGAGTCAATAAGAATCTCACAGAAATGATCCATGCACTTGAAAATGAGTTTATGAATAGAAATGGAGACAAAGGTTTTTATTTGAAATAAAATTCCACGAAGATCAAGAAACTCAAATATTCATTTCAAAACAAAGATAATATATATGAAGATGGGGTTGAAAGATTGAAGAAGGCTTTTGAAGAGAAGATGGTCATGATTAAAGATCAGAAGAACATCCTCAATATGGAAAGTCTAAAATTGGAATCTTAGATGACCAATATTGAGAAGACACATATTGTGCCTTTAAAAAAGAAGAAAATAGTATCTACTGGTACTCAGTGTCCACTAGAGGATTGTAAAGTTAAATGACGTTCAACATATGATAAGAAGATCAAGACTTTTGTTGATTTTATATGTCTTTAAACAATTTCTATTGCTACTCAAGGCTCAATAGAGTAACCTGAAATTGAAAGACCTCAAACATATGATAAGAAGATGATGACATCTTTCGGTGATATACCACAAGATGCTGAGATAACTAAGGTACTATCCAAACCATCATGTACTCATGTCTCTAAATTTGTTTTCACAAAAATTTCAGGCTGGAAGAGAATTTCAAAACAATCATGGATGAGTAATGGTGAGTAGTTACCAACCACCATGTATAGGGTGCATACGAAGAAAAAAAAATTAGAAAAAAATTTCTCCATATAGAGCACAAAAAATCAAGAAGAATACCCAAAAAAATTATTCATAAGATTTCAAGAAGTCAAGATTTTTTGGCCAATGATGATTCAGAAATAGGTTTGGGAATTGTGAATTAGATTTTTGGTACAATCCTCAAATTTAATAAGCACAAAGGAATATCATCACAAGGGTGATAAAGATATATGGGGACAAGACACATCCCCATATTCAGATTCCTTTGTATACTGAAAACAGATTTGAAATGATTGATAGGATTTGTGATGTATGCAATGGCAGTGGTTACCAAGTAGGTATGTGCTCATCTCAAAGTGCATCAAAATTTGATAACAAGAGAACAAAATAAAGGCTTACTAATAATGAAGAATAATCCTTGGGATAAAATCATAAGAATATTATGAACACAATTTTTCCCAAGAAGATCTCAGGTAGGGATGTTGAGAAGACCCTAGTTTTTAGATCCATGAAACTAAAGGGAAATTCATCCAAAAGAGAATCTAATAAGGGTGACACTCAGATGAACCTATGTGGATGATCTAGACCTACTGCAACAGTTCCAAATAACAAGATGTCCATTTGACTAGAAGAGTGGGAAATAATATGGAAATTTTAAAATGCACAAGCCAAGGATGGTGGAAAAGGAAAAGAAAAACATTCATGTGATGAAGATAAAGCGCATGAGATTTTCCAATCCAAGATAAACACATGTGTTAAAGAAGTTATGTGTAAGGGTTGTATGAAATCTGGCCTCTTTGAAAAAGTTTTTATAAACTTAAAACAAGAGAAAAAATCATTCATTAAGAGGAGTAAGAATGTATCATTCATGAAGGATGTTAAGAAGAACAATTCTCCATATAAAGTAGAAGAGAATGTGGAGAGAGCCATGACACATCGACATAGATCAAAACATATGTTCAGATGTGCAAGCATGAATACTAGAGAAAATAGAGCATAATGGTTGAGAAAACCATCTCATCCTCTCTTCTCACATTAAAGAAGAAAGGAGGGACCACCTTATTCCCATAACCATTTGTGTGTTGTATGTGTTCTGATAGTGCAGGGAATTTAAAGTGAATCATGCTCTAAGGGGGATTACCAGAGAAGTAGTGAATGTTATCAACTCATGATAGCTAATATGAAGAAGTTAACATCCTTGGAATATTTTTCAATTGATATTAAAAGATTAAAATTATGAAGGATCACCCTTGATGAAGGTGGTGAGGAGTGTTTCCCATGAGTGGGATACAAATGATGAATCTTCCAGAGTTATTATTTCAATTAGTATCATCTTTAGTTGGTATTAAATTCAATTACGTTGGAAATTGATTGAAGAACATGTCATTGGAAAAGGTATGTCATTTCTCAAAATATTATCCTTGGTTACTCATAATAAAGATCATTCTAAAAATGGGGTGTAACTAAATTAATATGTGATATAAGAAGAACAGAAGTGCTCCAAGGCCACTTATCCTACCAATTTCACTTGAATGTTTTTGATCTGTTTGTTGAAGTGAGTACAGAAGTTTCAGGTTGATTATTCCCTATCAAATTCAATTTCATCATCCTGTAATAAAAGTGGAAATCCCATGAAGAAAAAGTACATGAGTTCCCATCTCATGAGGTATCATGACCAGTGTATAATGGACTGATTTTTTGTCTAAATCAAATTCCCTTGTTTTTTACATCAATCATTGCTCAAGTAGACTTTGAGTGAAATGATTGATGGAACATTGCTTAAGTATGGATTGATACCATTTTCCCCTAAACATTTTTACTTCATTTAAATAAGGGGGAGAGAAGTGAAATGAATTTTTGTGGGGAGAATGAAGTAAAGGGATAGAGAATATTCTTATTTTGATATTTACTCATTAATTTGAGGGTAACATTATGCTATTAACCAGTATGTACAATGGGAGAGATTTTTGGGACCACTTTAAGTATAAGGTTGTATTTGTTATCAACAGTTGTCAATGAAGATCAAAATGTGAGATGAGAAATAACACCCAAGTAATTGAGAGTGATAAATTCCAAATATCGATGAACTGATCTTATGTTCAAAGTACATGTATCAAAATTGATACATTGTCTACAATAATGAAACCATCTCAGATAGTTTTTAAGGGATTGATGTTATAATCTGATCATCCATCATCGCATTGTTCTAAGAGACCATGCAAGAGCCTACTTGAAGAGACATGAATTATTTCATGAGGGATCATGTGGAGATTTGATTATTTCAAAATGATCATACAAGGATGAGAAGATGATTCCAATCATATTCAACGTTGACTAGAAGGACTGATGTTCCTGGAAGACCGGGAAGTTGAGAAGTTGTAGTACATTCCTTGGAGAATCTGATGATTCTAAAGGTGATCGATCAAAGACTATATATCCAGAAAAATAAGGTTCATGATACAAGCAGATGATTTTTGAAGAAGAAATATGAAAACAAATTGGAATGGGTGTTCTGGCCGATGAAAATATTTAAGGAGATGTCATTACCCAACGTTTTCCAAGTTATTTAACCCCAAAATAAGGATTTTGTTTTTCGAAATGGGATTATTTTTTCATAAAAGTGAAAGATATGCAAAATGGAGATGGAAATTGGAAAAGCAAGAAAACCAAGTACCATAGAGCATGGACTATGTACAATGTCCGGGAACGGTTCGTGGCTATGTACCATGTAGTGGGAAAGATACATAGAATGGTTCACGGAACAGATCATTGTACTAAAAATTATTCACCACGGAAGGATTTTCGTTATGCGGAATGTCTCACTATTGGAGGAACATAAGTAGTACGTGGATCGGCAGACATGTGGTATGCAGTGAAGGTTTCAGTTCGCAGGAGAGTTACAGTATGTTATGGAGGCTTACTGTACATGGATGGAGTTTAGTATGCAATGAAGTCTGTCCCACTTTGATTTTTTTAAATGGAATAGAGAAATTTGAAGAGTTATATGACTATAAAAGGGGTGCTAATCCCATCATTAATTTAGAGTGAATTTGATAAGACAATATAATTGTTGTGGAAGAACTAGGCTATGTATGAAATTCGTACCCATGAGTGATTTTTCATAGAAAGAAGTGGTGTATGGAAGATAAAACAGTTCATTAAATTGGAAGGAGTAGTCTACAAAAGAGATTTTTTTGTAAGAAAAAATTGGTATGCGGGAGATGGAATAATTCTATGAGTTTTAAGAAGTCAGTGGATGGAAGAAATACTACTCCAAGGTGGTACGCAGAGGTGGTACGTGATGGTCGTACATGAAGGCAGTATACTGAGACAGTGTGCAGAGGCCATAAGAAGAGGCGTTGCGTGAATGTGGTCAGCAGAGCAGGAGCGGTTCATGGAGCCAGTGTGGTGCGCAGAGAAAGCACGGTGCACAGAGTAGGAATGGAGCAATCACGGTATGTAGAGCAAAAGTGGTACATGGAGTAAAGGTGATATACAGGGTAGATGCAGTACACTAAGCAAGCACAGTATGTAAAGTAGTCACGGTATGTGGCCAAGGCATGGTATGCATAGTTGGTGTGAAACAAAGAGTAGATACATTCTACAAAATCTAGGACAATTCGTGAAAATAAAAACATTATAAAGGGATTTTATGATTCTATAGAAAAAATGGAAGGAGTTATAATACATTCAGTAATTTCACTAAAGGAGAAAAATGAATAGAATAGAGAATCAATTCTGAAATTCGATTCAAGAAGTGTCTCGTGCTAAATAGAAAAAAATACATTTCATGACAATCTTTTGAAGTGACCTTCAGGTCAAGTGAGACCTCACCCAAGGTAGTGAGCTAGGGGGAGTCAATTGATGTTATCTGAGGGAAGTAGTGGGAAATCCCTGAACATTTGTAAAGTCAGTTTTCATGGGATATAGTGCTTGTGCCCGCACATTTGTAATCCACACCCAATGAAGATTAGTGTAATTTGGTACGATCGGAAACGTGTCAGCATAATCCCCTTGGGGGTATCCTTTAGTGGTGAACCATGTAAAAAAGTGTTGTGCTGTCCTTTGGAAAGTGAATGTTTTAATTTCTTCCCATATAAATTATATAGGTTTTAAAAAGGGTTTCTACCGATGTTGGAACAAGATCCATTAATCAAGAGAAAAATTTGACACCCTGATACACCCCCCAGGTGGTATTGAGTCCTTAAAAAATTACCAAGATCTTGGACATGGAGTTCCAGCATATAAAATTAATGAGAAGGATTTAGGGTAAGAGAGAGTAAAAATGAACCAATTTAATGATACATAATAAAATAATTAAAAATATTTTAAAATAAGGAAAGAGAATAATATTTTCTATGAAATTAAAATTGAACAAATGTGTTTCTATATCAAATAAATATTGATTTTAAATTATATTATGGTTTAAATAAACTTATGGGGTTGATGCTTGACATGAGACAACAAAGAAGAGAGTACCCTTAAATAATATTTATGTAAATGTAGTAATTTTATAAGAAACTAAAAATATGTATAACGAATAAATTAAATGGGTATTTAACATGGTATATATGTAATTGAAACATAAAAAAATTATTTTCATTATAATAATAGTTCATAAAATATAGAAATGGAAATATATCATATAACAGATAATAAATGAGGGTGGTATGAAAGATCCCTTACCTCAAGTATGAAAGCACTATGTAATTTCACATAAATTCCAAAATAATTAAATTATATTGATTTTATATACACAAAAGAAACATATTCATCTAGATTTAATTATACGAGTACAATATATTATCTGTTGTTATTTATTTTTAATATTGTGTTTGTTTATATCAGTTACTCGGGTTTTTTGGTAAATTTATATATAAAACTTTTGGTTTTTTGACCATGATCTTAGGGGTTGTAAATTAACATCATCATATCTAAAAATTAATAATTTTTTTAATTTATAATTCCATTGGGAAAACATAAAAACATCAATGGTTTCTCCCAAAAAATATAAAAATTACGAAAGGTTCTTGAAATGTCCATTTAAGGTGGGGGTAGTTACTATTAAAATTTATTATTTTTATTACCTATAGATTATCATATATATTATCATTATATATTATTAATAATGAAAAAAATTAAAAAGTGAAAACATTTTTATTGTTATCCATCTTAGGTGTTCACGGAAAACAAAACATTTATAGAGGTGGTATTTTACACACACCCATGATGCCTTCTTTATTTTTATCAAATATTTTGGAGGAAAGTATAAAATGAATATTCCATTACTAAAATAAAATTTTATAATATAAATGATGTAGATTTTATCATACATTTTTTGATAGAGGGTACTTTATGGGTATAGAGGAATAAAAGAACATAGAAAAGATGGGTTGAGAGTATTACCTTTACCTTGGATGTTCTACCTTGCGTAACTCTTTATGATACTTAGATTGAAATTTTGGAGAGAAAAAGGAAAAATTTGAATGGGGAGGGTGTTCAGGAGAGAATATATTGGATTTTTTTTCCATGTCATTATAATGGGACAAATAATGGGGAGGAGGTGGTCTCCGTTTGTAATTTATCAAAAGGGGACTCTTGTAAAAACACATTATTTCTCACTGATAATGCACCATTATTCAAGAAAAAAGACTCCAAAAATAGAAAATAGTGTTCCAGGTAATTATATAAGTTTTATCACACCTCCCCCATCTAATAAAATATATATTTTTCCACATTTTTAACCAATTAAACTATGTTAAACGACTTTTACCTTAATTTACCCTTATTGCGATAACTCCACTGTCACCCTTGGAGACTAATATTAATGGAAATAATTAAAATATTACTTATTTAATAACAGGAACATTAAAATTTTAAATATGTAAATATTTTTTTGAAATATAATATCAATGATTTAAGTGAAATTAATGTTATTATTAGCACACATGATGCATGAAAACTATTTCATATAAAAATTTCATTTTTGCTTAAAATTGTATTATGGGATATGATTATATATGTTTCGTATTTTGAATACATAAATTTATTTCTTATATAATAATTAAATATGATGTGGATTTAAAATTAAAATATAAATGAATTTTTAAAAAATAAGTTTTAATTAAATTACAATCATGCAAACAGTTTTCTATTAGAATTAAAATATTACTTTGGTTTTATAAGGTTATCATAGATTTTATAAATTTTAAAAAGTATATTAATATTGAATGAAATTTTTTATAAATTATTATTTTATCAATAAAATTCTATGTCTCACTTACATACAGATAAAATCAGCATTTTGGAAAAAACAGTATTTTTTATCTAAAACTATATTTATTTAAAAAACCCCTAAAAATTAATCTTGTAATCATATTCACAAGATGAATAGAAAATTAAATTCATTTTAATATATTAAACTTATATAAGTGATAAAAATTATTTATGTATATATATATACTTAAAACACAATAACATAATTTTTTAAAATTACATTAAACCATGAAATATATCTATATTTTTTCTATAATAAAAGTAAAAAAAATTTACATCAAAGATGATATTATTAAATTATTAAATTATAAATAAAATATAAGGTGATTTTACTTTTTATTACCTATATTTCCTAATATGACACATGCATATATTTATAATGTAAATTTATATTAATAATATATGGGTTATTATAGGAGTTAGTCTCTCACATTGGGTGTGTAAAGAGTAGATATAAGATCCTTTGAGATGAAATTCTATAAAAATAACCATGTCTATATTTTTACTTTTTACTACATATTTATCTTTACTCTAATAAATGTTAAATTTTTCATAAAATGTAACCCCCTCCCCCTCATGACCATTTTTACCTCTTTCTTACTAGGGAAAACTTTGTGTAACCTAAAACCACATCCAAAACTACCCTTACCTGCAATAATTTCATTCGAAGATTTAAAATCCAATAAATTAATTCTAAATAAAATAACCCACTAATAAAGAAACAATTCTAATTTACTCATTATTTCATAACTAAATTTCCTAAAAAATTAATAACCATGGTCTGGTTCATTACATACTCACCACAAAAAAAATCCTTCCCTAAATAATTGAAGACATCTTAATCAATGGTCTCTTTGTTCTCCAAACAATATTGGTTACTGGAATCACCCTAACCTAGAACCTCTAGTTCTTATCACATACCTAAGTTACTAACTCCAAATTAGACACATCCAAATGAAATTTTAATGAATAATACAAACAAATTCATCTATAAACACATGAACCAACAAAAAAACTAGTCTACTAAATTAATTAACTCTATCAAAAAATGAAATCCCACTTAATCCTATGATTTTATAAATCACAATATTATTAAAAACTCCAAAACACATATATAGTATTATAATTCGATGTGATTAGAGACATAACCAAATCTCTAAGATGCCACTACTAAAAATACCTTTCATCTTATAGTGATCCCTACCATATGAATTGTTATTAACTTTGTTCTACTTATTTACAAATTATTATTGTTAATAAAAAATATTTATTTACCAAAATAAAAATTTAAATTCAATTAAAAAAAATATTATTTCATTGTTTTTTTACAAATAATTTTCTGTTAAAAACATACATTTCAATCAATTAATAGACAAAATATTTTTATATTACATTTCCAAACACTCACAAAATTATTTTAGAACCCCATGTGGAATTTATTTTTTGAAATAATTGATTTTATGAAATATGTATATTCAATTTCAAAACCACACTTTATTTTTTAAAATAAGTTTCCCATTAAAGCATCATGAAAAACAAGAAAAACTATTTAACTGCAACTTATAATACTATGAATGTACCACAAAACAGAATGCTAAAAAATTCATGCTTAAAGTAGTGATAATAATAACTAAGCATTCATAATAAGTTACCTAGTTTTTTTCAATAATTGTACTCATTTTGAGAATAATATATATAGAAACATTATGAGAATGCTCAAAACAATAAAAAATACATGAATTATATTAAAACAAAAAAAGATATTATCATTCTCAAATAATTAATGGCTATTAAGGTTGTAGTTACATGTCAAAAATTCTAAAGACATGTTCTTCAATATAAAAAAAATGTCTATATTTTTATGGTAACAATATGAAAACTTGTTTAAAAATTCAAAAAAAGGAATAACATAATCATTTAAGGAAGCTTTTATTAAAAAACCAATTATTAAAAAAAATTAAAGAGACAATCACATTCAACAGAACAAATTGGTGATTTATACTAACCTAGTCCACACTAATATATGTGTCTAGAAGAAATATTTCAAAAATATAAATATTATTAATGGTTAAACCTAGAAATAAAAACTCAAATTAATTTTAAATGATGTGTTAACATAAAAATTCAAGCATATGATATAGCATGATTCCCTATTATTCAAATTCAATGTTGTCTACATAGCATGAATGAAATACTAAAGAATATGTCTCTCTTCCAATTATATCATGAATTTAAAATTTCTTACTTACTTAAAGTTTTTGTACAAAATTTACTACAAATTATACCCAGGTGGTGACTATATAGAAACAAAAATATCCCTAGAAACATTATATTCTTATATAAATATGTTCACATTTTCTTTTATGGGTTACTACTCAAGTCCCAACATATCTAGCTTTAGTATACCCCAATATAAACCATAAACAACTCGAAGTGACCAAATATTTCATTTACCTTACATTAATACAATTTTTTAACTACCCTGACATAGATACGGAAATAATATCATTATAGACAACTATATAATCCTAGGAGAACTACCAGATCCAAGAGGCTATATACTGTAAATATGGGTATCCATTTTTAATTAGGGATTGATTTACACAATAAGGATTAGTAAATTACATCTGATCGAATAAAAGGCTATATGATTTGAAATATTCCATTTTAATTTAAAATCACATCTAAGGATAAATTAAATATAAAAAAACAGGTATTGGTAACACATGGACCTGTGTATTCCATGATATATTGTCTCAAGCTCCAACACCAATTTGAACTAAACTCATACTCAAGTTGACCTTATACAACAAAAGAAGCCAACCAGACACCTACTTTTACCTATAGGTAGTTGTAATATAGACCGTTGAACTAATTGTACACCAAAGTGAACATGTCAGTCATGATCATAGAATACTTAGTACGCACCCACTAAGGATTTAACACACACGAATAACTCAGGTGAATGATTAAGGCCAAACTACTCATTTACATAAGTATATAAAAATAGTATTCATATTATAGATGACAATCAGAAATAATAAGAATATATAATGATTCATTTCAAAAGATAATTTACCTAAATAAATGATAACTACCTATATGAAGGGGTTGAATACTTATACTCATTTATTTTGGGTATATCATTCTTCCATTAACATGACTAGTGGAAGGGAAATATTTTATCCCATTCAATCTAAAAATAAAACACACATTCTTCATAGAATAATACTATCATATATTAAAGGGAATATGTATATAAGTGGAGGGTCATTATCTTTTCCTATGGAAAGAGAAAAGCTATATAAAAAGACAAGGTACCACAACCCATCCCTTATAGAGTAACTACTTAAGAAATTATTACATTACATTGTTTAATAGAATATAATAAACATTACCAATCCACATACTCAGTATATTCCAAAAAAAATCATCTTTAAATACTAAATAATGATGTTAGAATATTCCATGATAAAAAATGTGGTTTGTAATATCAAGCAGTATCCATGATCAAATAACAGTTCCATTTCAATGACTAAAATTCTCAATATAGAAAATAAAATTCATGATAATATTAGCTATAAGGACTATACAATATACGAAATAATGTTTAAATATACATGAGATTATTATAATAATCTTGAGTATAAATTTATGTAATCTGACTAGATACACACATCATGTAAAGCTAGACATGGGTCATAGAATATCATTTTTCTTCATATCACTCTAAAGGAATGTTATTCTATCTTCACAATACTATAACTTTTTTGGTTCAGTAATCATTACAAATTTATAAAATTGAGGCTTCATTATTAAATGTTTTTTTAAAAGTATACAATATTATAATATTAGTTCAAATAACAATATGAATATCAGCCATAGACAATGTGTACTTGTATTAATCTAGTTTAAAATGATAGAGCTTAATAAATTGAATTTTTAGGGAAATAATTAACATAAAAAATCATTCTAGAATAGGTTTTCATCATTATAATTCATTTAAGGGAATAATGGATTTATGTAATGGATTCAACACGAATTGAATTTTTACATGAAAAAATACACTTTGTAAAAGAATAGTGTGGAATAGGTTTTATAGGAGAAGAAATTCCCTAAAATAAAGTCATAAAAAATAGTATTTTATAAAACAGATATTATAGAAAAAAATTAAAAAAAATAAAAAATTTATTCTCATGAAAACATGTTTTTTATATGAAACCCATTTTATTTTAGTTAAATGTGTATTTAGTACAGTTCTTTAATTCCCACCTAAATACCCCAGCTATCACCTCCCCACTGATGAAATATTTTTAGAATTTTATGAGTATATAATTGACTTGTGACTCACATAAAACCAATTTGAATGTAATTTTTACTAGATAAAAACACATTTCATACATATATATTACATATAAATAGAATAATATTCTATTTATTATATAATAATCCATTCAAAAATCATATATATCTAGTATCCTAGGAAATATGGATTCATAAAACTCTAGTTCATAAGTGTTCTACAATGTATCCCACTTATATCTTCATAACTATTTCCCTTATAGACATATCATACATAAAATATTTCATCATAATCATGGAAAGGAAACATAAGAAAGGGTGACCTATGATGCTCAGTAAGGGTAAAATAGTGATTTATCAATGATCATATAGCATAACATGAGAAAAAGTGTATGAAAAAATGAACATATCATTTCCAAACGATACCATATATATCATAGAACATAATATTTAGTTACAAAAAAAATATGGTAGTATATAAGGCATGAATCATAAATTAATCAAGGAACATGGTCCGTGAGAGTGTCACATTGGCATAATTCATGATGTTTTGTTATAAACATAAGCATAGAAAATAATTTTTATAGTAGTCAAGGATCTTTTTGAATACTATAATAGTGAAATTGGTTCACTCTTTAAACCAACCTAGTAGTCATGGTTCACTCTCAAGAAAACAATAGTGGACAATTTCTCTTAATGAACCAAGTTCACTCCCCATCCAGTTCTATTTATCTAGTGATATATTAAGATTTACCCACTTCATTATACAGAGATATAGGTCATACCCATTAAATAATAAAAATAATACATATGTGTTTCACAATATCATGAATCATTCATCATAGTAGATCCCTTGAAAATTGATCTGTTTTATAAATATTTCAGAATATCATTACCCATGGAAATGTAATTGATTTCAAAAAATTATTACCATTATAAACATATACCATCTAGAAAAACAAAAAATATGGTATCATTGGATCCAATCCCCAATAAATCATATATAAAATCAAAATTGGTTATATTTTATAAGTAGAAATACCATAAAATGTATTAAAAACATTCTTTAGGAAAATAAAAGTTCTATTTTTTTGAAAACACTTATTTAAAAAAGTTAAAATTAAAAGGGACAAAATTCTAGTTTTAAATAACATTATATGAATGAAAATTAACATTCAAATAAATAATTACTCATGACGGTGGAAAAATTGATTCATATCATCTAACATAAATAAAAATTCACTCCATACATTATTTGAATACTGATAAATTACCTCATTTGGAAAATGAAACAAAATACTCATTTAAAATGTTTTCTAAAAATTTCTAACATGGGTAAAAATAGATCTAAAAAACAAAAATCAATATTTAAACCTTCTTAAAAAAATTTCTATGAAACATTGATATGGAAGAAAAGGGTTTTATGACTCCGAAGATAAATGAATATGGTTTTCCTTAAAATCATAGTTTTGGTATATTGAGTACATGAGGTGGGTAAAATAAAAAATAAAAAATTTATTTAAAGTAAATAACCAGAGTATAATTAAATTTATATGTTTATTGAGTGATGGATCATAATATTTCATCTTCATAGGAATATTCATAATCAATATCGATAAACAATGAGATTGTGACAAGAAACCCATAGCTCGAGTTAACCTTACATTGAATGTACTCCAACCTCATGTATAATAAAATTAAAATTTTATTATTTTATACCATAATAATTTTAAAAAATATAATATCATATATGATCACTCTATATGATTTCATCACCCCTTTGGTCAATAATTCCTTTTCAAACGCGTAATTTCTGGGTGTTATCTCTTTAATTTATCATGAGTATTTCGTCTTAATGCCTCTAGTCCTTGAACATTTATCTTGGTTTCATCATCCCTAGAATATTAATCTATATTTAAATATCATATATATAAATTATAATCATATATATAATTATCCATTAATATTAGATATAGAAAAATTAATTACACCATTCATAGAGATGATTGGTCGTACGTATGCATGAACATTGTTTTCATTTTTCAACAGATAGAATTGAAGAAAAGTAAATACTAATTAAATTTTAAAATATCATTATTATATAATATATATCATATATATTATTTAAATTTTTAAAATTCATCCTCAATACCATCAATATAATATGTAAATGAAATATTGATCACATTTCTTTAGGGAGGTGGTAGTCCACATGTATGAACGAGTGAGGTTATCATTTATCAGAGGATTTTATGGTAAGTAGGTAGACATGATATTATCATTATTGAAGAATAATTATGTCATAAATTTAATATATAAACATTACACTCATAATAATAATCGTCCATAAAATATGGTTATGAAAATTGAATTGTAATTCTACGTGAATACGGTAAATCGTATGTATGCACAAGAAATTCTTTCACTTCTCATTCGATGGGAGAGAGGGTATATAATGGTTTTCTCATAATCATAATTACATTTCAAAATATTTATTAGAGTGAATTAATTATTTTATGAAATATACCTTAGATTAATATGAGGAAAAAATAGTATAAAATAAAGTGAGTGGTTAAAGTGATTACCTCTTCTTTGAAATGTATCAATTATATCTCCTCTAAAAGGATCTAGGACAGGTCTTCTGGGAATACATTAACCTATATAATGTGACTATGTAATGTAAGAGGATAAATTGGTATATTTTTTCCAAGTATAAGGCTCCATGTGGTGTAAATAACAATGGGAGGAGGTACCCATTTATAATTTATGTGAGGGGTAATTTTGGATTTTAGAAATAGATTAAATTATAATAAATTCATTCTCAAGAAAAATTAATCAAAATCTCTAGTGATTAAAATATAGGGCGTTATAGGGTTGTAATCCGATCAACAAATCAAATTTATACATGTTTTGTTTCATTTTAAACCTTATCATGTTAATTATGCTTTATTTAACCAATTTTTACTTTCACTACAATAACAATTTTATCAATATTAATGGGTTTTAATTTATACATATATAGTAAAAAATTGGACAAGAAATGGACAAGTTATGAAATTTTAGAACATATAATAATCAAATAGCATCATTTCATGATTTTGTTTAATTTTAAATAATTTAATAATATATTATTTTAATAAAATATCATTTTTGTCAATTTTGACACTATTCATTTAAATTAACTCCAAATGCATGGATAAAAATTTTCAATTCGAATATATTCTTATACCACAACACTAATAATTCATATTATCCTATAAAATTTTTGTAACATTACAACTTTCCCAATTTTTTTCTCTTTTAATATTTAAAAAATTATATATTTTATTTTTCTAGAAATTGAATAATCATTAAATCTCTGTTGTGTAAAAATTGAAAGTAATTTAATAATAAAAATAATTATAAAAAAATTATCATCATAAATATAATTCATTATTCAAAAATATTAAAACTAATATTCATTCATAATGAGTGTTTTTTCCAATGTGAACACCTAATGTATTTGTAAACTAAGAGAGTGAAATTTTGAAACTTTCTTTGATTTAAATAATATATAAGTCATTCCCATGGAAAAGGGTCCATTAAAAAAATATTTTTGAGTCTAAGTTAATAATTTTAAATTTATATTCATCCAATAATAATTTTGATGAATAATTATGGCCATAATACTTTGTTTTAACATAGATTAACCCAATTTACCCATTACCGAGCTGATAAATTTTAAGATGTTTACAATTCAAATGATCAAAAATTAAAGGGTGATATTTACTAAATTTTATCATCTTGATTATAAATATTTATTTAATTTTATATAATAAATTACCTGAAATGGAAAAAATTAATTATAAATTAAGTGCTTAAAATGTTAAAAAAATTATTTTTGGGAAAAATATATTTTTAAGCGTATAACTATATTTGTTCATATATTATTCCTAGAAAAATAAATTTTGAATCCTTAATACACTTTATTAGGGAAATAATATATAAAATTCATAAAATTAATTTATTAACAGTGATTATATTAATTTATTAATATAAAAAAACATTACACACATAAAAATAATTTTTATGAAAAAAAATCACTTTTAATTTTAATGTAATTTTTATGGTTAATTATAATCAATTGATAAGTAATAAATAAAATTTTTAAAAAGTATAGAATATATATTTTTTCAAATATAGTTATTATTATTCATAATAAGCAATAAAATGGTTAGGAGTTAATGGAAATATAATATTTTGATATTATTTTGTGTTATCTGAAACTCTATGTTGCATATAACATAGTTTATCAAAAAAAATAAAATTATTTAATGATAATTATTTATAAAAATATTAGGTTATTACATTCTACCCCCCCTATAAAAATAATTTCCCCCTTCAAATTCATCACATTAAAACAAACATAGGGGTATGATTTTGCATCATCCCACCCTTATATTCCCACATAGCCTTCTCAAATTTTTATTTTCTCTACAAAAAAATTGACCCTATTAGTTTTCTTATTTCATATCAATTTCTATTTAATATCAATAATCAGTACATATTGTTCATTATTAGAAAAATCATTATCTAATGGTATGCCTTATGATTTTAGTATAAGTGAAGGATTAGTTATTTTCTTCTTCAGGATAAATATATGGAACACATCCTGAACATGGTTTAGATTCGATGGAAGCTATAATCAATAAGCTACCATTAAGATATGATAAATAATTTTAAAATGACCAAAACTCCTTGGTATTTTATTTCCCTTCATTACAAATCTCATCAACCTTTGTGGGGAAATATTTTTATGAATACAATGTCACAAAATTTAAACTCTATATCTTTCTGATGAATATCATTATAATATTTTTTCAACTCTGAGATTCTCAAATATGATGTAGAATGGATCTATCATTCTCTATCATATATTCATCTAGATCAGTTCCTAATAGATTTCTTTCTCCAACTTCACTCCATAATATTGGAGTTATACACTTCTTACTATAGTGGGTTTCACAAGAATCCATCTAAATGTTTCAGTGAACACTATTCTTTTGGAAAACATCCACAAAAAGAATGTACTGATACAAACCACCTTTGAAATCCATAGATAAATCTCTCAATAATAATTATAGAGTTTAAATGTTCCTATTAGAATTACCATATGTCTGAGGATGATAATATTTGCTGAAATATAACTCTTTATCTAGAGAATATTGAAAACATCTCCAAAACATCAAGGTGAACTACAATTCAAAATATGATATAATTGATAGTGGTGCACCATAAAATATTTCCACATCCTAAATGTATAACCACGTACGCCTAAAAATATATAAATTTTATCTAATGGAAATTAAGTGTGTTGACATTGAAAGGAAATTGAATGCAACCTAAATAGAATTATTTCCTTTACATGTTTTGGGGAGTTTGATGAAAAAATCGATAGTGATGTTTTTTCATTTACATTCTATTATGGGTAATGGTTATAACATCCCTTTGACTTATTTCTCTCATCCCTAAATTTCTAACATACCACGTATTGAGTATCCTGCTCTTTAATATCTCTCTTCATATCATCCTATCAGATAACTCATTAAAATATCAATACATCTTCATACTTCTTGGATGAACATAGAATACAAAACTATAAGATTTTTCCATCAGATCCTTCTTCAAATATGATACTGAAGGCACACATAAATAGTTCACAAACCTTATTAGTCAATCACAATCTAGGTTAAAAATAGGAGTATTTCATTCTGTATTGTATAGTTCTACAACTTTCTTATGTGCCTCATTAGTTCTCACTTGGATATATGGTTGAACACACATTTTAGAATGATAAGATTTATCCCATTCCTTTAAGATGTTAGGATTCATCTTTTTAGAGTCTAGAAATATCAAATATATTTTTCTCATTATCATAGACAATCTAACATGATCTTTTTAACTCATAGAATCTTCTCCTTGTTTTCCTTAAAATGTTTGTAATGTATTGAGTAGTCATAATCATTATTCAGCTCCAATCATCTTCTAAGGCACATGTTCATCTCTTTTCTATTAAAAAATATACTTTTAAGTTTTTTTCAGTATATATGTCACAACACTCTCTATATAGGTAATGCCTACAAATATTTAATATACAATTTACCACCACTTACTTCAAATCAAGATTTGGGTAATTTTTCTCATGAGACATCATTTTTTATGAGGCATAAAAAATAACCATATTATTATATATAAGGGCGCATACTAATCCATTCTTTGATGTGTCACTATATATTACAAACCCTTCTCTATTACATGGTCTTTTATGAAAATGTAAACCGACTATACTTTACTTAGGTTCCTTAAAATGTTCCTCACATTCATCCATCCAAAGAACTGGGATCCTTTTACAGTTAACATTGTGAGTGGATTCTATATATAATAAAACCTCTCTACAATGTTTTGATAATATCCAATAAAACCAGAATACTATGTATCTTAATCAAATGGGTTTGTTTGGGATAATTTTCAAGAAATATTATCCTTGAAGGGTCTACTAACATACCCTCATATATGATTATATAACCCAAGAATAAAACATTATGATGTTAAATTCACACTTTTTAAAATTTCAATAAAGATTCACCTTCCGTAGGATATTCAACACAATTCTCAAATAATCTTCCTAATCATCCTTGATCATTTAATAACTAATAATATCATCTTCAAAGTCTACCAAAAACTAATCAATTTAATCTCAAAGTCTATAATCATTAAATTTATGGAGATAACATGGGAATTAATAAGGGAAAATTGAATCATTAAAAATTCATTATGTATATACCTTGTAGATAATGTTTTCTTGGAATATCATCATTTTGAACTAACAATTTATGATATCTAAAATGAAGATAAATCTTGTAAATGTATTCATCTCCACATAGTTGATCAATCAAGACATAAATACAGTGGATATGATACTTTTTCTTGATAGTGATCTTGGTATGTTCATGATAATTACTATAGATTCAAATTGATACATAGTTATTCTTAAAAATATAATAGGTTCACCCAAAGGTGATGGAAATGGATAAATTAATCACTTATTATGATTCTCGTGGAGTTTCTTATTCAATTTTTTCAACTCAATCGTGTCTATTCTATATGGAGTCTTGCAAATAAGTGTAGCACCGGTTATGCGTTTATTGAAAAATTTAACATAAATATTTAGTGGAATACCAGGAAACCCTTTAGGTAATACATCAATAATATCCCGCTTAGTAGAAATATCTTCTATGTGGATTTTCTCCCCATCCATTTTAGAGAAACACCCCTTTTGAATGGAAATCATAACCCATACAAGAGATCTAATTCCTACCATAAAATCATTTTTTTCATAACATTGATGAGAGATCGTATGATGGTTTAGAATATCAAACATAACTTCCCTTCCTCGACAATTAATTTGGGATTTATGTAAAGAAATTCATTCCATTTATAACATTTCATCAAATTAAATTGGAGGTATAATGAAAATATTTTTAGGAAACTCATTCCCACAAACTTCACAAGAAAATAATCATAGAGTCGAGATTCGATCAAAAAAACATTAGTGGTTATTAAGGATAACAGGGCTTCTAATTTCGATGTTGTAACTATGATCCCCAAAGAAAATTATTTAGATATAAAAGAGTGTGTAGATCCATAATCAAATAATACAATAGCAGTTATAAAGTTAATGGAAAGTGTACCTTTCACCATTTCGCTATCACACCCCTTATTTGAAGTAGTGATCGCATGATATTTCATTTTATCTCTCTTGTATTTAGAGGTTTTGGATATCTAGCATCAACATTGGACTTAATATTAAATAAATAGTTTTCATATTTTTTATACTCCTTGAATTTAAAACACTATAGTGATGATGGTGTATTTTGTGCAGCATTCTCTCTATTCACACCATTAGATTACTTCATTCCATAACTTCGGCATTCGATTTCCTAAAGACCGTACTTTACACACATTAAATAGTTACATACGCCTTAAGAAAATTTTCCATATGTTTATTTACCCACTATGATTATAAAATAATTAACAACTTACTCTCTCTATTCTTTTAAGAGTTACCATATAATTATATTTTTCATTTCATATCAAAACTATGATAATGATGGGTACATAAAATCTTTATTCCCACAGTGACAGAACATAGAACGATTTATTTATAGATATAAATTTCACTTATATCTAATTTCTCTGGGAGACCTTGTTTTGATCTACAGAGTAATCAATAAACCTTACTTTATGGTTGGATGATAATACCAAAATCATACCTCACATGTATTTTGAAATTTTATTCATAATTAAAAACAGATTCATCAGCCCTATTCTTTACCAAAGGAACTATTTCCCCATCTTCATATGAATAATATGAGTAATTCACTTATATAAAATTATGTTTTTAAATTTATACCACTTCATAGATTCAATTTCTTTTTTTCCTCTTGTGTTTTTTATAAGATTCTACTATAGATCTGTTTCACCATCCAAATGACAAATATCCAATATAAATTTATCAACTTTAGAACACTGGAGAATGTAAAATATCTTTTCAATGGTTCTAATCCATCACATAGTGACAAGTGGATTAGTGATCCCACTAAAAGAAGGTTTTTTTTGCCTCATGACGGAATCAACTAAATGTTTTTCCCTCATTTTATAGGTTATAATCTCAACATGATTCATATCTTGAGAATGTTAATGTGATTATATAAACATGATTTTTTATTTCAATTCCCATAACATGCATTTTCTCAAGATTAAAATCATTTCCTTATCTAACACATTCAACATTAACATTATTCATTCAAGTTCTATTAGTGGAAAAAAAACTAAAATTGATAGTGTGAGAAACAATAATCACTATGAATAACTATATAATCATGAAAAACCATTTATAGGATTTCTAAATAGTGACACCTACATCTATGACACCTTATGTTTAACCGAGGTTATTCATGATTACTACCAAAATATTTAGATTTTAGGTAATAAAAATACTTATCCATCATGTTCTAACTAATATTTTTCTCATTATCATTTACAATGGCTAACTAATCCATTAACTAATACCAACTGTAGTGACCAAAATTTTTCATACGAATCTTTTACAACTAAATAGATGAATATTTTTTATATTACATGACAATACATGCTAGAATTTTCTAGGTCTAGTATATTTAGAAACATGAAAATATAAAAAATTTGCCTATAATAGTTCTAAATAATCTCCTATATAGATCTTCATATATATCACCCATCATAGACATTTCATAAATAAAAAATTTATTTATAACCTAGTAAAGGAAACATATGAAAGGTGAGTATTGCTGGTTTGTAATGGTAAACATGGGACATATCAATGATAATATTATAATAACATGAGAAAAAGGGTATGAGAACCTAAACTTATAATTTTAGAACCCCACCATTTATATCATAGATCAAAATATTAAGTATTTTCACTAATACTAGTAGTTAATAAGACTTTAATCATAAGAGAATCAAAGAACATGATCCATGAGAGCATAATATTTCCATATACATAGAATTGTTGCATAAAAATCCTATAAAATCATTTCTTTGATAGTTAGGGATATTTTCCGAGACTATCATAGTGGAATGGGATTACTCCCCAAACCCAGATGGTAGTCAAGGTTCAATCACCAAACTTTCATAGTGTACAAAATTCCATAATGAACTTTATTCACTCCGCATTTCATTCATGTTTATCTCATGAGATATATTGATATTTTCCCAATGAATTTGGGGAAGAAATTTTTCAAACTCATCTTACAACAAATATAATTCATATTTGTTCCAAAATATCATAAGGAATACGTCATATAAGAACCCAATAAAATAAATGAATTTCATAAAAATTCCATCATATCATTATGCATGAAAAAGAAATGGGTTTCATAAATATGAATTCATCAGAAACATAAACTCTCTATAGAAAGAATAAGGATGTCATAATTGGATAAAATCCCTATTAAAGAATATGTGAAATCATGGTTTTTTCCTTGATTAATATAAATACCATAAAATATCATTAAATCATTCTTGAAGAAAATAACCATTCCAATTTTATGAAATCATTAATTTTAAAAAAAGTGTAATTATAAAGGAAAAAAATTTCCTTCAAAATAACAATTTAAACATTTAATGTTAGATTCAAATAAAAAATTATTCAAGACATTGGGAAAATTAATTTATGTTGTATCCATTAAAAAACATTCCTTCCATACTTTTTTGGAAAATTCAAAGATTACCTCTTTCGAAAAAAAAAAGATTCCATTCAAATAATTTTGTAAAAATTAAAACATGGGTAAAAATTAATTTAAAAAAATAATAGTATAATATTACCAAACTTATTTAATACATTTTTATAAAAAAAATTTGGGATGAAAAATGTTTTTCGACTGAAGAGAGAAATGAAATGAATTTTTATTTAAAAAAAATTAATGTCATGAGTATATAAGGTCAAGAAAATGAAAATAAAACATTTATTTTAAATAAGTAAACAGATTATAATAAAATTAATAATTTTATTTAGTATTGGATAATAATATTTCCTCATTGAGGCAGAGTCATAATCAATCCCGAAAAACAATGATATAGGGACATAAAACTCACACCTTGAGTTTGCCTTTGGTTAAATGTAATCTATCATACAAAATAATAAATTTAAATTTATTTTAATTTATAATATATTCATTTTCATATTTATATTATCATATATGATCCTTTATTTACATTTCAACACACCTTTTCTCAATATTTTCTTATTGAAATTGTTATTTTTTAGGTATTAACCATTTTGTATATCCTGAGTATTTTAGCTTAGTAATTCCATTACAAGTATAATTTTATTGGTTAGATTATATCCATAAAATTAAAAAATATATAATAATAGAATATATTCATTTTATTCATATTTAGATTCATCCATTAAATATAGATAAAGAACAACGAAATACATTGTTCATATAGATGGTAGGTTATACACAAGCATAAACACTGTTTCCATTTTTCGACAGATATAATGAAAAAATCATAAATATTAATTCACCATTAAAATATCATTATTATATCATAGATATCATATATATTCATCAAATTCATCTTCTTTGTCTTAAAAGTAAAATATAAATGAGAAATGAATCACATCACTTCATTATGGCGGTAGTCCAAACTTACAGACCATCGACATTATAGTTTATTAATATATTGTATGGTAAGAAGTTATAGATTATATTATCATTAAATAATTATAATTGTGTCATAAATATAATATATAAAAATTAAACCCATAATAACTCCCATCAAAAAATTAGAGTGATGAGAAATTAGTTGAATCACTCTGTGGAGATGATAAGTCATACATTCACAAGAGAGATACATTCACTTCCCATTTGATGGGAATGATAGTATATAATTCTTTTTTCATAATCCTAACAAAATTTTAAAATATTTATGATTCTTAAGTTAATTATTTATGATACATACCATCTATTTATAGGTGTTAAATATGATTGTTGAATAAATTAATCATTTAAGATGATTACCTCTTCTATGAAACTACTCCTTTATATCTCCTTTAATGGGATCTAGGTAGTTATTTTGGGAAGAATATAACCTATATAATGTGACAAGGGAATTGAAAAATATAAAAACATATATTTTTGTTGATATATAATGTCCAATGTTTTGTAATGAAGTGAGGGGTGACGTTCCCTTTTATAATTGGCATGGGGGCACTTTTGAAATATGCAAAAATATTTAATTCTAATAAGTTATTTCTCAAGAAAAATGCTTTCAAATGCTAGTTATTTGAATATAACATAGTATATAGTCTTAATCCATTCATATAATATAATTCAGAAATGTTTGGTTTTGCTCAAAACTTTATCTGGTTGATTAACCTGTACTTAACCAATTTTAATGTTAACTACGGTAACAAATTTTTCAATAATAAAGGGTAGTATTTCATACTTGAAAAGTTTAAATTGGACAACAAATGAAAATTATTTTAAAATTTTTACCATATCATATCCACCATATCTTACTTTAAAAATTATTTTTAAAAAAAAATATAATAAAATATAGTTTTAATGAATATCGTTATTGTAAATTTTCACACTATTAAATTAATTTTAATTAAAAGTAAAAAATATAAGGTTTTAATTCAACTATAATTTTATAAAAAACACTAATATTTCTTATTTACCTATAAAATTCATGGATAAAAAAGTATTACTCAAATTATAACACTTAATATTTTCATAAAGATTTATTTTATTTTTCCATTAATTTAATAAATATAATTTAGACGTAGTGCAATAATTTAAGGTAATTATTAATAAAAATCAAATAGATAGATGAAAATAAAAAATATAATTTCATTATGAAAAAAATTACTATTAATATTCATTCATAACTAGTTTTTTTCTCTATGTCAACACAAAAAGGATAATTAAAACAAAAGGAGTGACATTTTGTAACTTTATATTATTTAAATAACATATATGTTATTTTTAGGGATATGTATCCACAAAATAACACCATTTATAGAATAAGGTTATAGATGGATATTTATATTAATCCACTAATAATTAGGATAATATTTTTTGGTCTTTCCACATAGTTTAAACCTAGATTACCCCGACTTACATTACCATCATAATCATTAATTTATTTATCAAAAAAAGGAAAGGTAATAAAAGTACAAGCACCCCAACGGGAAAATCCAAATCCAAGGCCCTAATGAGCCTAAAGAGGACTGATGGTCTGCCACTTTGTTTCCTTCACACCACATACGAAGAACTTTTATGTTATTACAATTTAGAATGCCCCAACACTTACTGATGGTGTTGGATATCGACCATGGGAAATTTCCCATTATCTTAAAGGAGTTGTGTAGGATCATATAATCTGTCTCCACTTCGGAAAGATTGATACTAGCATGTTGACAAAGAGAAAGGTCAGTAAGTGTAGCCTTGGATTTCGCCTGAATATAGGAGACACATCCCAGATAATATGACAAATCCATGATGACTTAGCATATAGAGTTTCGAACGACCCCACCACCTATGATTACCCCTGCATAGTAGGATCCATCCATGTTCGGTTTCAAACCACATGTTGGGGTAGCCATCACACCAAAAATCCCCTTTGAATACTATTTTCCGAAAAAGTTACTGTAACATTTGGAAGTAGTTGCTGAAGTGTATGGGCCTCACCCCAGTCCTTTAAGAGACTAACAAGATCAAGAATCTGGTAACAGATATAGTTAGTGATAGCTCTACCCGAGGTCTGGACTCCATCAAATCGTGACTTATTACATGCCTACCATAGGTACCAGCAGCCCGTGAGGAGCACAACCATACGGGCAACCATCTTTAAACTTGGTGCACCTGCGCTGTGGAACCATATGCCAAAAAATAATAATTGGCCATATGGATTGTAGAGACAGTAGGAAACTCACCAAAAAAACACCAGACCACTCATGCCAAAAGGCCTTCAAAAAAAATATAATCCACATTTTTTTCACGAGGCTAGTTACAGCAGCAACATATCAATGCTAGGATAATCCCACATCACTTAATGCTTTATTCCAAAGGAATTTCTTTATTCCTAATATGCAAACAAGAGAAGGTTAAACTTTGTAGGAATCCTTTTTCACCACACGATATCATCCCATTCATCTGTTGGAGACTAGGAAGGCGAGACCTGTCGAAAATTCCTCACTAAGAAGGCCCCCGAATTGTATAGAACAAAAACACATCTATTCGAGTCCTCATTGATGGTGATGAGGTAAAAAACATCCTTCCGTTTCTCGTCAAGAACTACTAAAATGAAAGTCAGATACATTGTATCCTCCTCGAATGATGTGTCTAACAAAGGGAATTTAGGATATCTGAGGACCCCACTGACCCAGTTTTGGTGCCAAAACGATAAGTTGACATTCCCTATAATCCACTGAGTAAGGAGATGAAGGGTTGGAATAAGCGAGAGGAAAGGGGACCAAAAGGGATAAGCGCAGTGAACACCCTGATCCCAGATCCCTTTCCATCATCCATCCATATCTCTCTATCAAAGTGAGAATCGCTCCAAAACTACCCATTAAACTTTATCATGTATGTAGTGGAGAGTGTCGACCAGTCTCCTAACATTGATACTACCTTGCTAGATGGGACAAGCCAGTTTACGCCATGATACCCAATGACGCTTTCCCTCCATGATGGAATCCTAGATAATGCTTACAAGAATATTACCAATCTTCTATATGACTCCCTCAGGCACATAGAATGAGGATAAAGCATAAAAAGGGGTGGCCAGCAACACACTATTCACCAAATTGATCTAGCCACGAAGGATAGGAACTGATTCTTCCAGTTAATCACCCTTTCCATTATCCTATTCACAATATGATCAAAATCCCGAATCTGAAGTCTACTCGAAGAAATAGGAGACCCCAGGTAATACATTAGAATATGGACCCTATGCATGTCAATGTTGTTTCACAAGGATGCAGCCCACCCAGCATTTCATCTTTTAGAGATAACCAGGTTTATCTTGGCATTATTAACAGCCTGCACACTCCATTTGGAGTATACCTCCAAAACATTTATAAAACCTATGACTGATCTTTTACTGGCATAAATGAAAACCATGTTGTCATCAGTAAACATGAGATGAGAAACATAGAGGGAACTCATTCTCTTACAAAAAGTAAGGATGTCACCATTGGACACACTCCTATTGATGAGCCATCTTACAACATCCTGTGATAGGATGAAGATACTCGGGAAGAGAGGGTCCATGCTAGGGACTGCCCCAAACCACACTGAACAAATTAAGAATGACCAGTTGGGAGGTACAGTGTCGATAGAATCAAAAAACCTGGATGAGTATCATGTATGGAGGAAAGAGATATAAACAATGGGGAGTGGTCAAAAATTCCTTGAGTCAAATGATCATCCTTGGAATGTTGAAACAGAGATATGGCCTCCATATTAGCAAGGAAACGGTCTAAACGGCTCCATGAGCGACGACTCTCCATTCGATTATTACACCATGTGAACTGGTCACCAGAAAATCCCATGTTTATAATCCCTTTACCTTTTATAAACTGCACAATGTCCAGGCATCCCCTCCAAGGAAAAGGGACCTAGCCCTTCCTCTCCTCCAAGCTTGTATCAATGTTATCCCCCCCAACAATCTAGGGGAGGATACCCAGATCAATGGAATCCAGACCACTCCAAAGAGATTCTATTTTTTGGGTGTCACAACTCCCATTGAAAAAGGAGGAAAAGTAGCAGTGGTTTCCCTAAGGAACTCTCATTGTGATATATTGATCATCCTCCCAAACTGTATCCACCGAGAATCTCTTATGCCAGAAAATCCTGATATGGCGATTGATATGATCTGCATGCATGAAACTGTGCAACATGATTCTTCTAGAAAATACACTAATACTCACAGAATTCTGCTTATGTTCAAGTAAAGAAACAATGGACACATTGAGGATGCTAACCTGTGTGATAATTAAATATGACTTGACCTGGCCACCGAGACCATTGGAATTCCAGATGAAAATCTGTAACATTAGAACAACAGAGCCCTGGTAGTGGTCCCAGGGGTCCTGACCTTGATGTCAGGGTAGGAGGATCCTTCCCTAATCTTCCTGGATTTGGATCTCATGCATATCCCCAAATTCATCTTGTGACTAACCGGGGGGATGGTGTCTAGTAGCTAGGAGTATTGTAGGGATGCACGTATGGATCCCTAATCACACTAGGAGAACTGGAGGGCAGCGTTTTTGGATTCCTAGCCACACTAAGAGGTGGTTTATCCTTGATCCCACTAACATAAAAAGATAAATATGTTGCTACATGAATAAAATGGATTAGCCAAATCTCTATCCAGAATTTGAAGGCCAGATCCTTCTGTAGAGAGTGCCCTTTGGGACTGATAGGACCTTCAACACCCGGGGGCAGGGCGGAGTTGGTAACCATTTACCTGAAGAGGTTTCATAAGACCAAAGTTCAACCATAGAGACTTTCCTCCCATCAGTAAATTACAACCTTTTAAGGGGAGATAACCAGTGGCCGAGATCAACAATTGGAGGAGCAAAGGGTCTGTAAGGAGAAAACTGAACAATGGTCAAGAAATAAGCATAACCCCCCATAGCCAGCTCCTCCACCCTAGGGGAATCCATCTTCTACACCCTAAGGGCATATGGAACAATATGAGGAGCCTCCCAGAATTCATCCTATGAATATAACGACGATGAGGGTCTCCTATCAGCCCTAGAAACCTCATGGGGGTGCCTTGATCAACACCCTTGGTGAAGCCTTCGACAAACCTACACAAAGTGGCCCTGAAAAAAAATAGTGGGATAAGTACCTTGGGATGACCGGGTAAGAAATGGGTTGATCCTAGAAGAAGTATTCCTCCACACGAAGAGATATATTTTCCTCCAGAAGGATAGAATTATCCACTTTCACACAAATGCAGGCCATAGAGAGGTTATCACAGTGGTGGGTTCACCCATCCATCCAGAGAAACCCTCCAAGAGCATCACTGATTTCCTCAAGGAAACCCTCATTTTTGAAAGACAACTAGAGGCCCAGAAGGGATAACCAGACAATCGTTAGGGGGAACTCGTTACCCCTATAAACAACCATTGACCAGCACAAGATATTGGAATTCCAACGACCCAAAGAATGAGGGGATCTACACCAAGCATTGATGAAATCGTCCTCAGAGGAAACAACCAATAAGAAATAATTCTTGAGAAAAAACGAGGTGATAACTAAAGCATTCAACCCCCATGAGAGAATGAACCGATGAAACTCCTATAGAGGCAGCTTCGCACCCCCGAATCTTTCCACAAGCGTCCACCGGAGGGACGGTGTAGCATCCACAAAGGATGAGTCTAGAAAGACCAGATACATGCCAGAGGCCTCCTTCAATACCTTCATCAAGTGAAGGGAGATCGCAGGGAAACATGATCTAGGAGAAGACCCATCTAGGACACGCAAAGAATCCCTAAAAGATGTTCCAGGACAAAGAGCTCTAGGTAGCAGAGGGGGAAAATCGGAGGCAATGGAAAAAGATCCTGGCCATCCGAGGGGCCATGAGCCAGGGGTGACAAGGATTGAGGCTTCAAAGGAGATCCTCTTGATGTCAGAGCAATGGAAAAAATTGAAAATCTCGGCGGATCATGGTTCACTTTCTCATGGTCCATTATAAATCATTCTCCAAATCTCCCACTCACCTTATTTACATTACTGATCTGGTTACAATTCATATTGACCAAAAATAAAAGTGGTATATTTAAAAATTTTGATCCTCATAATTATAAATAATTATTTCATATTATATAATTCAATTCCAATAAATTGGAGAAATTAATTTTCCTGTATCTATAAAAAATTCAGAAAAAACTATTTTTCAGAAAAAATATATTTTTAAGTATAAAGCCTTTTATATTCTTATACTATGCCTTGAAAAATATTTGAAGAATAATTAAAAAAATTATCTAGTGAATAATATATAAATTATTTAAAATAATTCACCAATATTGATTAATATAATTTAATAATATAAAATTACATTGTATGGATAAAAAATAACAAAAAATTCAACACTTTTATTTTCCAATAATTAATCATTTTAATTACAATCATTTTAAAAACAATGAATTAATTTTATAAATGTTTAGACTATAAATGTTTTATAATTTAGTTATTACCATTCATACATTCAAATCCAATGGTTATGAGATAATAACACATAATATTTTAATAATGTTATGCAGTTTATTTAAACTCGGTGTTGTGTGTAATATAAGCTATCAATTAAATGAAATTATTTAATGATAAATACTACATAAAAATATAATGGTGTTATAAATATTTTTTTATATAATGTTAATGGAATCAATAAATAAATATTTTCAATATTTGTAATAACACTACCCTTAATTCAAGTTTTTTAAAAAAATTAACTAACTTAAATTTCATATTTATGTCAAAAATGATATATAATGACAAAATTAATGTTGTGTAAGTGGTCCAACCATCTTATAGAAGTTAAATTAGTGTCATAATTAATGTATAATATATACACATATTGGTACATGGATAACAAATTCCTAACCAAATCAACGAAAATACCTACAATTCCTTAAAAGCATGCTTAAAACTTAAGTATAAAATAGCCTCTTCCCAAATTTCTTTAGAATCAAGTATGATGTTTATTGTTGAAGATATATTAATTAAATCACAAAAAATGTATAAAGTATTTATTATATGAACCAAACATTTATAACATGATTGAGTATAATAATTGTGGAACCAACATCAAAAAATTACAATCAATTCATAATTCACATAGTAAAATATATCAATTGATCGCAACCCACTTAAACCATAATTTAATACCCACATGGTTATGTAGATTTTTGTTCAAAATATGAAGGATATGTTTTCATAGAAAATATATTCGATTGAAAAAATAATTTTTCCCCATTAAACATTTATCCATGTGATTATAAATTATATAGAATTTAGTTTGTTAACTTAAGAAAAATAGTGTCTAAATAAACCATAGAATGTACAATGAGTTATCATATAGGGAAGATTAACCTATCATTCTATTATCTCTGTTGATCTCTCCCTTTCAGTCTAAAAACAACATAATTACCCCTAGATTTTTTGAATCATAATCCTTAATTATTTACTGGGAATTATCTAGAATCAAAATATCCAAACTCAAGCGAATGATTTTTGAAACCAAAAAATACAAACTAAAAAATTATTCAAATCCTAATTGCCTATAAATAACCAATTTAATTATATATAAATCGACTAAAATCCAAGAACCAAATTAATAAAAAAAATAAGAAGTTAAATATCATAGTGAACTATACTAAAATTGAATGTTTGTGTTTAGAAATCACTTACTCACAAATCCATTAAACTATTAAAGTAAGATAAAAATTATTTTAATGTATTTCATAGTGAATTTGGTGACATACTAGTCATGAGGGACATTTATAGTAATAAAATTCGAGGGAAAGATGAAAATATGGAAGACTAAAGTATTAGGGATGAGTTATATTGGATTTTACATTAATAACTCCCATAAAAACATTAACTCAAGAACCATGAATGAGAGGATGAGGTAGAATCTAAAATGGTATAGAAAAATATACCAACAAGTTTGATAATTTGAGGTTAAAAGAGAGGGAAATTGGGTTAATTGGTTTCAATGGAAAAGGATATATTTCACTTTTTATGGGAAAATATACTTTGGTGTGACAAGTACCTGGTATGGTGTCACACGGTATATAGTGGAACACCCAGGTTCCCAGGTCCACAACCCTTATCACTGAGTACCTTGTGTCCCCCTATAAAGTACCAAGTTCAACATATATTCTTAAGAGGTTCCCTGACCAAAAACCTCCTTTAAATATATAAATCATTTATGAATCTAGGAACAATCTCTAAAATATACCAAACCCCTATCATTTCATCCCATGATTTTAAATTTTGTAACCAAATTCCAAAACAAATAACAAAACCCTCTATAGAACCAAATAAAATGAAATATATATAATTTAGAACTTAATTTCCTCTAAAAAATGGCCAAGATCAAGATAATTACAATGATAATAAATATCCAAGAGTAAATATTTTTTCATAAATAAAGAGATATATAGATTAACAATAATTTATTTTATATCCTAAAAGTATATAACAAAAAAAATAAAGGATGCATTTAAACCTAAAATGTTAGTGTCTCTACAAAACATGGAGACTCTATCAATTAAGTGATGTGTGATAGTGTTAACATTATTTTACAATAATAGTTACTGGTATAAACTATTACTCTAATAATGTTGATGGATTGACACTAATAATATATCATAAATGGAAGTAAATATATTTCTCTATGTGTAAAACACCAATACCCTCTACATTATATATTATAAAATAATCTATTCAACCCATGTATGTTGAATCAGGAAAATATGAGGGGTCGAAAAATAGAAAAAATATGAAAAAATATATTTTAAATATGAGAATATATTATTTAAAGGTTGAAATCCAATAAAAGACATTAAAAAATTAAATTACTACATTCAACACATGATTCACATAGTCTAAGAGGTAAGGGGGATAATGTATTATGTAACACCACATGATTTTTTTAGATAGTGTTTTTTTAATTTCATTGATGTTTTGTGTTGTACACTACACCAAGATAAGATTGTGAAATATGAAACATCAGCTTAGCTTTTGGTATGCGCAACTCTATGCTTGGCTTGTGTTATAATCATGATCAAGTTCTATTGATATAATTTATTTCTTGCAAGATCAAGTATAATTGTATAAATAAATATTATTATGTTACCTTATAACCTAGCTATTAAAATTGTAGAAATGAACTCTATTAATTTATTTATGAAAATTTTTTCATAAGGGTATTTAATTAATTATTTCATGAACAATTATTTATAAACAAAAATAAAATATTTTTCAATTAAACAGAAATGTTTTTATAAAAAAACTATTTCAATGCAAATAAGTCAGTTTATAAAATAAAAAAAAATCATTCTTTATGGATTTTGTTAATTAAATATATATGTAATATATTCAATTTAATGATTATAATTCATCATATATGTTTTCTACATAATATATAACAACAAATTCATTTTTTTATATAAAATAATTAATTTTAAAAGAAAATGATTTACCACCTTTTGGTGGAGAACCCATTTTAACAATTGTTTTTTACACTTTTATAAGTTATTTTTGACAAAATAAACTTATTCATTTGAATTATGGAATATCAAAATTTACTTTCATTGAAAGTTTGGTTTTTTTATGTAAAATTCATATTTTAAGGAATCGTGAAAACTACTTCATGTTTATTTAAAACTAACTTTTCATCTAATATATTTTTATTTACAGATTATATTTTGAATTGATTTTAAATTATTTTTTGATAATTTTTTATCATTTATTCCAATATTGGTCAGTGTATGTAATTTCAAATTGAGATTCGATATAATCACATGTCAATATTTTGATGGTTTTTACATTAAAAAACTTGTTTTCTCATATTGAAAAAAGGAATTAATTTTAAATTAATTTCTGAAATTTGTCAATTTTTAATTTTGAAAAAACGGATTCCATATTTTTAATCAATGGTCCAATTTATTTAAATTGGTCCCTTTTATGTTTTTGGACACTATGAATAGTCACTTTGGTGATTATTATTTACCATGTTTAAAGGTAAATCAGGTAAATTAGGGTAACAAATAATATGACAAGGATAATAACATTACCCTATCACCTTCAAATCTTATTTGATGAATATAAGTCTAAATTTAACACCTAATGATAAAAATTGATTCATTTAATGGACCATTTTTTTCAGGAAAGTGATATAATTATTATTTAAACAAAAGAAACTGACAACATGTCACTCTCTTATCTCTTATAAATAAAAAAATAATGTAGTGATAAACATGGTGAAACTATGAAAATAAGTAGTCTTTAGAAATATAATTAAATTATCTACATCAGGTGAATTTATTTATAATTTTTAGATATTAAATAATTATAATAAATATTGACTCAACAGTGAGACAATAATTGTTTTATTATGAGAAATATCGGATAAATGATATTATAAATATTAACATAAATATTATATGAAAATATTTATGTCATAAAAGAATTTTATAAGTGACTATAACATTTTATAAGACTATAAAATGGTTTTTTTAAGTTATCTCTATGTATGAATTTTATTTAAATTTAATGAAATAAAGAGTGAAAAAATGGACACTATAGATATTTTTAAAAACAATATTTTATTAAATTGTTTAAAAATATTAAAAATATTTTAAAAAATAAATGCAGTAATAATATGGTCTAAAAGTTCATTAAGTTTCCAATTATTTGAATGAGACCCCATATAAGTAAAATTTATAACCTCTTTATAGTTAAAATGTTGTTACAAAAATTAAAATAAAAAGAGAATAATTAAGGGTAATCTAAAAGGATAAGGATTAACATAAAATCATTACATGTCCAAAAATTATTGGATAAGAGGATTTTGAACTGTAATCATGTTATAATATACATATTTCAATTTGGTAGCTTATGGATTAAAAAATAAATTTATATAAATTAAATATTTCTAGAATTTCCATGGGTTCATGTCACCTCAATTATAAAAGGGAACCTCATCCCTTGTATATTCACATCAATTTTAGCATTTAAGATTCATAATACACTACCATTTTCCATTATCAACTTCTTTAGTCACATTATAGAGGTTTTTTTATCCTAAAAATACCATCTCTAGTTCCATTAAGATGATATTTAGTGGAAGAACAATAAAGAAGATGAATTCTCTTCTACCAATTCATTCAAATTTATTTCTTATTCTACATCCTATTAAATATTTTTTTCATTATAAAGTAATAATATAATAATAAATCATATAATTATATGTTATTATAATTATTAAACAATCTGATTACACCTTTTTCCCGTCCTATAAAAAACTAAATCCCCACATGTGCGTACGTACGGATTACGGTATTCACATTGTAGTGTAATCTATTTTTCACCACCACCCTACATGGATAGATAAAATGATGGAAATAATGACAATATATTATTATTAAAATAATATATTTATTATGTAATAACATATATACAATCAACCTCCATACCATTTCACAATTAATAGAATGATATCATGGCTTGTGTGTGCGTATGGCCTACCATCTCCACAATAATGTGTGATTCATTATACAAGACATACATTGAAAAATGATTATATAATTGTAAATAATTAATAAATGTTATATTTTTTATGATAATATAATTTTTTAATAATATAAATATTACCTAAGATGTAGAACCGAATCTTATTAGGAAAAACATGCCTAAGAAAATGAAGTGGTTTATACCCAAAGAATGAGTAGTAATGAAATATTATTACCAAACGGATGATGACATGATCATATGTGATATCATAAAAATGAATATTATTCTTGAATAAGTAAAAAAAATCATTATTCATGAGGTTTGGATACACATAAATAGTACCATGCCTATTTTAAGGGATTAGTTTGTCTCGTTTCTATTTTTTTGGAACATATGGCTTATACAATAGATATTTCTTTTGTGTGGTGTTTATGCTTCCCATAAATGTTTTATGATTCTTATTTTGAAGGTTATGGTATCTAAATATTCATATAATTTTCCTTATTTTATGAGGAATATGATTTGAATAATTATAATTGGTAAGGGATAATTTCGTAATCTCATTATTATACGAGATTCTTTATACGAAATTACTTATTGGGGTATATTTATTATCCATGTCCATGTTTTTAAAAAAATTAGTTCTAAAAAATGTATACTATTATCCTATTGATTTTTACGGTCATTTTTCCCACTTTTCAATTTTACTAAATGGTTTGGAAGAAATATTTATTTCATTTTCCAAATGAGGTGCTTTTAGACCATTCCAAAAAAATTACAAGGAGAATGTTTTCTTAACTTATACGAAATGAATGGAATTTTATGATTTCATAACAACTTGTTTCCATGAATCTTATCTTACAAATTTTCAAGTTTATTTTCAAAATTTCATTTTTTTTATTAAAAAAATAAATGAAGAAAGTATGTTTACCTAAATAATTAATTTCAAGAGTTTTATCAAAATTATTTTTCATCGGATATTAAGGATATTTTTTAAGTATACTATACATATTATTCTTATGGTTGATTTTGTTTATAATGTAATGTTTTTTAGAAAATTGATTTGTTTTATGTGGATTATGTTATGATGGAATTTTGTTTAAGAAACACATTTTAATCTTTTCGTTATGTTATGATGAAGGATTTACAATTTTGTGGAACACATATTTATGGTTTTCATTATGTGATGGGCGAGACCTATATCTCTCTGTAATTCATTAGGTATAGACTTATATATCATGATATAGATAATAATGGAATAGAAAGTAAAATTGGTTTAGTAATATAGGGATAGAATAGAAAGTAATCCCAGTTCAGTAATGGAATTTTTCCTCTATGTTAGTCTTGAAAAAGAGCCTTGGCTAATATAGAAATGCTTTTCTATGATTTTATTTTATCAAAAATTTCTTGTTTTATTCCAATGCTATGTTTTCATGGTTAAATTTCCTTAATTTTTTAGGCCTTATGTACTTACTATATTTATTTTATCACTCAATATTTTTATGTTTAAAAAATATTTCATGTTTTTTTATATAGTTTTGTTTATGTTGTGTTTGATGTTCATCATTTTTACCCTTACTAACCATTTGAGCTCATAATTTTTATGTTTTCCTTTCCCAACGATATAAATAAAGGTTTTAGTTAGGGAAACTAAAGGGGAAGTTATTCGTGGGATATTTTGAAGATCATTCATCATGTTAGAAGAATGTGTTCTGAGTTTCCAAAGACACTAAACTAAACCGGTCATTTGGTGTGTATTTTTGTAATGTATTAAGTATTCCAAATAAGAAATTTAATGTTCGTGTACTTAAATGTTGGGTTTTTAGACCTTATATGATAAGAATAGAGAAAATATAGACCTAGATTCTATCATTGATACATATTATTACTTTAGTATTTTATGAATAACCGAGAGACCAATGGATTAGGGATTTTTATTGAGTATATAAAAGATATATTCTAGATGATATTACTGATTTTTTCAAGTGTAAACTTCTCAAGGGTAATATAGTGAGGATAATTGTATTTCATTGTACTTTATATACACTTTTAGAATTTAGCAACACTATAAGGTCCCAACAACTAAAAGTTTCTCAATTTTAATATTTCTATGTAAATGAACTTGAGCTAAAATAAGTGATTGATAAATATTCACATGAATATTATGAAAATTAAATAAATAATGTACTAAATTATATATGGCATTGCTCTAAGGAACTCCATTTTCTATATGGGGATATCTTATCATGAATAAGAAAACCATTTTTTAGCTATAACAATCCAAGAAAGTATTTATATTTATATTAATTAATATAATCATTACAGAATGTTGTATGGAGGGGTATGATGTTATCCTTTATGTAATCAATAATTTTTTGATGATCCATATAATTCAATTATAATGGAATATAGATATTGAGAAATTATGAATATGTGTTAATAGTTGTAGTAGTGGTCTGAAATAGAGTTGGTGATTAATTAGATCAATATATTGAATTAGTGTTAGCATGACATGAATTACCAAGTGCGGTTGGCCTCCCTTTTTTAAAGGACACAAATTTTATTTTCATTTTTATCAATCAAAAATATGAATATTTATTTATTTTGTAACAATGAACTAAATTTGGATTTATTATAATGAAAAATTATGGCATCGGTTCATGTAATGAAAAAATGTAAATAATACAACTAGTGATATAATTTTTTACACCATTGGAAAAATTATTTCAAATTGATTTTTGAATCAGTGTTATGTTAAAGATAAACTAGAAGTATTAAAAACAAGAAACAAAAAATTTTATGGAATGATCTAATGTATTAGTGTTTCTCATTTTTTATGACTTTTTGTGAATAATATATTTGATATGGGGTATTTTAAAAATCAAAATTCAATAATAATAATTTTTTTAAGATATTGGGGTGTATAGATTTGAAAAAAACACTTACTCTTTGATTCCTAACAATAAAAAATAATATACTTGATGTCCATGTAGAATAATCATAATTTTTTTAAAATTAAACACAAGTACTATTATTACACAATAATGTTTATGGTGGTATTTAATATGGAATAAGTAATCAAAAGAAACAATTAAAGTGGGGGTCAAATATTTTTTGGAGGATCATTGGATTAAAAGGGATAATTAATATTCTTTTTTACATTAATTTCCATTATTTTTCCATGATTATATGGAATGGGTTTTATATAATTTTTAACATCTATTTGTCTAAATCATATTTAGGGGATATAGATTGAAATTTTTCATGATTATAATTACCATTATATTGTCTCATTTCATGAATTCATTCCTATTATATTTAGAATTTGACTTCTACCCTGAGTTATAAATTTTAAAACTACTTATGATTGGGTTAATAAACTAGAAATTGAATCCATATACTTATCATTTACCATTAGAGAAAATTATTTCAACTATAAAAAGAATAAGTAGTAGATGAAGCTAAATAATGATATATTTCAAATAATCATGTTAGAAGAATAATGATTGGAAACAGAATAAACTCTCTAAAATATCACAATATTTCTTCCTAGAAAATAAATATTATATTTATAAATAGAATGGTTATTTATTAAATCAGAGATTTATATGATCAATAGAGAAATTTAAATGATCTTACAATGAGTGTATAATTCACAAAGAAAATTTATTCATAATGGATGATGGTATTTTTTATCAAATAACTTAATTATAATGCCCCTAATTTACCAATTATTTTTAAAAATGAGTTCAATTTCACTCAATGTCATTTTATTTAATCACCACATAACATTTATTCATTTATAATTGAAGCACACTAACTTATTTACATATTCGAAATATTTTTACAATTTATATTTCCTTATATGTGTCATTTTATATTATTTTCTCAATGAAAGTATTATCAATTAAAACACTATATATCAACCCTTTAGTGACATATATATATATATATATATATTAGTGAAATTTGTTGGATTTGGGAAATTTCATTTATTTTAATTTTATAATGAGATCCAAATATAATTTTTCACCATTTTTTGGGAATAAATTGTTATGTTTTTCTATTTTTCTATAATAATTCAATAAAATTCGCTGAGTTTGTTATTTTGGAATTTTTGGAATATTAACATGCATAAAATAAATTTTTCTATTATTAATCTTACTTCACTAATAAAAAATAATTTATAATATTTATGTTCTCTTATAATAAATAAATTACTAACTATAGGGAAATTTTTAGATACTGATGAAGACCGTTAGAATGAAATTTCCTATTAGGGTGGAAAACAATAAAAAAATAGACGTTTTGAGAGGCCTCAATTAAGGGAATGTAAAGATAATATAATACTAGAAACCCATCAAGAATTTGGTAGTAATAATGTGCTAAAAATTAACAGGTTAAAAAATTATATGTTTCATTATTTTATATACATATTAAAATCCTTATTGAAGATGTAGTATAAATAATTAATGGTTTCTATTAAAATTCAAACAATAATTTTTCAAGGTTTTAGTGAGGTTGAACTATAATATTGTTTTTTTTCTTAAGAAAAATTAAACAAAACTCTCCCTATGGGTTAATAAAAATAACTTTAATGTCTTAGTAAATTACATATTTATTTTTTTATGAAATTTTCCATGGAAATATCGATAGTAGATCATAAAAGTAAAATATCATGAATAACACGAGATTAGGGAGAATTTTTCCCCCTATCATAGGATAGATTTAAATATTTCCAATGAAAATTGCACCATTATAAAATTCTAACTCATATGATAATTAATTCATTTTATTATGGATTTACTTAATCTTATAAAAAACATTTTGATCATGTTGTAATAGGAAAGTAAGCTAACTAAATTTATCTATATATAATATAAAAAAATAGTACCTATGAATTAAATTTATTCCAAGAGATTAGTAGATTAAATATAGTCATTTGGAATGATTTTATTTTAAGATGGGATACTAATTGTAAATTGGGTACTAGTCATAATCAATTAAAATCTCTATAGAATAAAAATATTAATGAAAACCGTATTGGAAAAACATATCATCCCCACATGGGAGTAGTGTTTAAAGTGTCTATTAGTTCGGTATATTGATTCATATTTTCAAAAAAAAATTATTTTCCACTATAGTGTATGTAAATTGTTTATTATATAGAATAGAGTATTAGAAATAAAAGAATTTTTATCAATTATTCAACAATAATATTATAATTTAAAAGAATCATCATAATCGTTGTTGGAGAGATCAAGATAATGTACAATATAAAGCAACATCATTTCAAGGTTATACTAATTTCATTTAAATTTTTTAATATTTTCTTTAAATTATAATAAATGATTGGAATATATAATAATTTCCATAAAAAAAATACCCAATTATTGATCATGTGAATGAAAAAAATTATTCTAACATTCACAAAAATGAAAAAAATCATAGACAACTAGTATAAAATTGGAATTAACGAGATAAGGTGAATTTCCCAAGAATCACAAAAGTAGCCACATCATTAAACATCATTGTTGGTACAACAAGGTGAAAAATAAGAATTAAATGAAATTAAATGTGTTAATAAATCCTACAGAATTATCCAACAAGTAATAAATATTATATAAAAAATATGGATAACTATAATTCTAGGATTTTAGGAGACAAAAATCATTTATTGAATAAAACAGATAATTCTAAATAAATTTAAAAGAAAAATGTGTTGAAATATAAGTGACACAAAATTTAATAATCTTAGGATGAGTATAATTCATCAACTAACACATGTGTCCTATCAATACCATACCCTCACAGAATTAACAATAATAAAAATCATAATTGTTTCCAAAGATTATGGAGTTGTATAAAAAATTTAAAAAACATGTTATTCATTAATTATTTGTTAAAAATTCCTTCTTATACTAAATTTTACAACTGTATCATCACAAATAAGAAAATATTAAAATAGTTTAATATTAAACCATTTAAAAGGAGCATAATATTATGTTAAATATAAAATATTCTATAAAGTAATAAAATGGTAAATATTTTTTCATCACCTAGAAATTTTAGTATTCAATGAAGATTAATTGTATCTCTTACAATAGATTTTGTATCCATTGCGTTCCATGTATTAGCTTCCAATATTTTGGTTTTGTAAAAATAAATTTATTAATAGTATTATTATAATTACAAGATAGATTTAATATATTTTCTATTTAGATATTTGGTGATTTACTTTGGATTTCATGTAAGATATTAAATAAAAAAACTCATAGTTCTCAAAATTTGGTACTAGAAAAATGATTACATTATTCATTAAATAAATTTGTATTCCATAGGTGGAGATTTTATTGATTTGGATTAAAAATGATTTTTATTGTTATGTAATGAAATGGAGGAATAGATGATATTAAAGGTTATATGAGAATATATTTGTGAAGAGAACGATTTATGAAAAATTATTATATAAATATTATTTTTCATTCGAATTTAAGAGTTTCAAAAGCCTAATATTAGTGTGAATGAAACTAATAATGATTATTTAAATTTTGATAGCCATATAGATTTCAAATAATATTATAAAACACAAATGGATTTATAAAATCTAGTTAATGATTTTAAAGTATTGAAATAAAACAATTTTCGTGCTTGGTGTCTATCATATACGGGGTAATGAATGTTACTAAAATTAAACCTGATGTATGTGTACCTTGGAAACAATGTCACACTATCAAATATTATATCATCTATGTTATATGAATTATAAGAAAAATAACAGGTAAATGTCTGGAAAAAGTAAAAAAACACCATTTCATGGATTGTTGTTGATATAAAAGGAATTGTCCCTTACTAATTATTACTTTGAAACTTTATTGTACTAGATAATAGGCCAATATTATAAAGATAAAATAGAATCAACCCTATCATGACATAAGTTACTGAAGAATAATTGTTTATATTTTTAGTTATTAGTTCATTTACCAAATTTTAGACAGTTCATGGATAAATAATTTATATGTAGTAACAAAAAAATATAGAAGTTACTTTTATAGACAACATTAATGATGAACTAATCAAAATGAGACAAGTTTCTACATATATATTTTTTATTTATAATAGGAAACCTAATTTGTAAACTTCGAGATACCATTTTCATATTCTATTCCTAGATTGGATGATGAAGAGACTGTCTTGAAATTAATTCATTTCAACTTGTAATGATTATTTAAATGAATTATAATTTTAGCCACCATAGATTATTATGATAAAAATAAATTTTTATATCCCTTTAGAAAATTTTCAAATAAATAATGGTATCTTGGCATATGTGAAGCAACTACAACCATTTAAACATGCTTGATGTAAATATTTTTTAATATAATGGACAAAAATAAATAGGTTTTCAAATATTTCATCTTTATTATGTTATAAACATTTATGGGATTGCATTATAAAATAAATTAATTCTGAACATAATTTCGGAGGCCATAATCATGAAAAATTTAAAAAAACTCATTTAAAATAAATTTTCTTTTGAAAATAAATTTTAAAATGGGGAAATGAAGAATAGAAAACTTGTAAGATCCTATTTTTTATTTTGTTGTTTATATATTTTTTACTTGGTTTAAATAATTTTTTTTGACATAATGTAAATACGTGACGATATCATAGGAGTTTTGGGGGTGTTTAGAGCTTACTCGGAGCCTAGATCCAGCCTTTTGGAGAAAAATAGTTTGACCGCATGGTTAGAGGAAACCATGTGACCTGAGATAATGATTAGGAGTAATTCAGTGGGGATAATAGAAGGGATCAAGAGGTCACATGGTTTGAGGAAACCATGCATCTTAAGTCACACACCCATACAGGGGAGGGGGCTCTGCAATAATTAGAAGAGGAATTTAATAGGGTTTGCGTAGGGATTCCCAAACCATCTGTGGCCCCCCTTGAAATAGTGAAGGGAGCATATTTTGTAAAACAATTTTCTAAAATTTTTAATCCCATGAATTTGAGGAGAAATTACCATTTATCTATTAAATTTTACAAAAACTTATAACCTCACCTATTTTTATTCCAGTAGTTAGAACTCAACTTGGGAGGTCCCTTTAGTCCAAATTGTAGTCTTGGATCCCATTTTATCATCATGACATAAAATTGAAAAATTTTCATCTCATTGGATCCATGTTGGTGAGTAATCTATTCCCATTTTCCATTATTAATTTTACTTGGTATTTATTGAGTTATTTAGGTGAAAGCTAATATACACTATTTCCATGCTTTTTATTCATTATTTATATTTCTTTTGATCTATACTGAAACATAACTTGATACTCGACGATTTCTCTACTATGGAACTACATTAGCTAGTTTGTACCTTTCCCTTAAGGTTTAGTGTTTTGTGTTTCAAATTGTAGTTGTTCCATACACTGGGATTCTCGGTGGTTCCCCTTTAATTAATTAGAAGGTTGAATTAAATAGTTATCTACCTATTATGTTTTCCCACTACAAATATTGATATTATTGGAGGTTTTTTGCCCCATCATTGGCCACTCATGTGGTGTGAATTTGTATCTACCATACTTTATACCAACCCCTTGGGTATGTGAGTGATTTCCTTGTTATAGGAAATCCTTGTTGATTGATGATAACAAAATTAAGATGGTAAGAGAAAGTTTATTCCTCATTCACATCTGATGAAATTTTTTTTAGTTCTGATTAAATGGTTTATATGGGAATTTTAGAATGGGTTGATGAAATAATGAAATGTGAATGTAATGAGATGTTGAAATGGTTATGGTAGTGTATTCCTTGGTTGGAATACCTTGGAGCCTGAATCCAAAGGATGCTATGAAAATTTATAATTTTTGGGTCTTGATTATGGTGGTGGAAGCAATGGACCTGTTTAATCCATTGATCGTAATTATGTAGGATTCCAAGGGCATTGTTACCCCTTGGATCGGTCTTTCTTGGACTAACATTAGACATGTTCTGTTGACATGATCCTTATAATCCAACCAAGATGTTACTGAGTTTCCATCAAGATTATCTAGGGACTCAAGATGTATACATTGGTCTTATATACCTTGGATATGAACCTCCATGGTCTGAAAATTTTGATAACATGCAACAAACATTGTGGATGTGTTATACCGTTAACTATATGGTGTGTTCATGATGATATTTTACATTGGATTATATGACGTAGTTGTGGTAGATGTTATTCAACTGATTACATGAAAAGATAATTGTAGATATTTTGGCATGTTCTATAGACATCCCTAATATGGAATCAACATATAGTGTTTATATTGTACAACACCATAGTTATTTATTTATGAGTTATATTTTCCCTTTTTTATAGAAGATTTTTTGTTTTTATTAGGATTAATAGTATAACTTTTATAGTAATTACATCTCTCATAGCCATTTCATGTATACTACAATTATACTTGTTAAATAATTTATGATTATTTATCTTGTTATACCTTGACTGGAATTGTTATAAACACCATTGGTGGTGGCATATTAAGTGTTATCTCCCACCTTATTAAATCCATCATTGGCCACCGGAGCAGACTTCTTGGATGTAGTTAGAGACTAGGGAAAGTTCCCAGAATATAATGCTTGATTTATGGTTGCATTGGATCATGGTAGAACATGACTGATATAGTTTTGTGATGTTTTTTGGGATAGTTATTTTTGGTACTTTTTGTATTTTAATACATCTATTTTATTGGATTCTTGTATACCTATTTTCCTAATTTTTAGATACATGACATTACACATCATCTTGTATATGTGATTAATTCTAGCATTATTTATTTATTCTTTCATAGGATATTTATCTTTCTCCTAATTTGTTAGCTACATTCTCTATTTACTGTTGATATTATGCAACTATGTTACATAAAGATATGAGAGAATGGTCTCTCCCTAGACACACCATAGGCCCTATTTTTTTGTTGCCAACCTCTAGCATATGGCGAGGTGGGATTGAGGTTTTATTACCCATTGGATTAGAGAATTGTTTAGTGGCTTCCAGGTTGAGACATTACAAATTGGTATTAGAGTATTTTTTATTCTTCATTGATATTTTTCAACAATTGGTAGGTGATTATGAAATTTTTCTAATTTGGTAATGAGCTATTTTTGGAAGTAGTTATCCCATGTATTGAGAAAAGCCAAATTACAAAGGATAGAAAATTTTTTTTTCTATATTTTCATATTACATTTGATTTGATTCCACCATTGGGTGGTACACTTGAATTTTTATGACAATATTGATATGATTGTGGGTTCTATTTTACTATTCCTCTATATAATATGAAGTTATTCCATCTCATTTATATTATTTGGAAAAAACTATAATTAATATTCCACCATAACGACCTCAAGTTTCACACTAGGAGGTTAGAGATGAATATACTCATGAGGTGGTGGGCCAGGGGATACCTGCGGATCCTCTTATACTGTCTGTTTCTGTACCAACATTTTTACTAAACACATTTGATGAGACACAGCTCTGGAAGAGTTTAATATGATTTATGCAGACTATTTAGGGAGCAACACATCATACCTCATCTATGGAAAAGATAAAGAGGGTGTTTGAGCTACATCATCTTCCCACGTTTCTTGGGGAATGGTAGTCCACATCCATCTGAGTTGTATCTAGATACAGTTTTTCCAATCTTTGAGCATCTGGAGACACCTCATAATAGGATAGTGAATCTCTTTACATATATTCTTCAAGGAGTATAAAAAAACTTGTGGGATGTTTTTAACAACAAATATTCATTGAAATATATTGTTTTGAGGGATTTCTAAACTAGGTTTTGTGACTACATATTTTTTGAGACTCTGAGGGGATATTGAAAAATTGAGTATATGCATTTGGAGTAGGGCGTGATGATGGTTATTTAATATTTTGCACTTTTACAGTGTTTCAACATTTTCTGATGATCAGTCATACAGATGATCCATTGAGGGGCAGATGCTTTGAGGAAGATATCAAGAATATAATTTGATCGTAGTTAAATCTGTTTTAGTTGAATACTATTAATGAGATAGTGAATTAGGAACTTATCACTGATTAGAAATTGAGGGGGCTGGGGGTGTAGAGAAGGGTAGTGTGGTAGCTTGACCTAGTGTTTTGACATCATGTTGCATGAAGTTTCATTTTGAAGCTTCTTTTGTGGGGATTACAAGCTAGGATATTACTATTAGCAGCTCTATTTTCAATAATCAATGTAGTAGATTTGGAAATATGATGAATCAATATGATTTAAGCCTAGTTGAGTGCTGAACTTACAGAAGGATGGGTCACATGAAACATTTTTAAGATGTTCACTCCAATATTTAGTGGAAAGGTATCAACTCTGACTCCATTAACAAGAGTGGGATACACATATCTATGAAAGGCTTGGATATAGTGTATTAACATTTTTCCAGCTAAGATGGTGTCTATGGATGAGGTATTGAGGCACTAGTTATTCCTAAACAAAAGAGTGGCCTACTTCAGATAATGAGGTTTTTTCCAAGGGCATTGTTCATCCAATATATATTGTGTACATCTAACACATAAGTAGTAAAGTATACGACCTTCTATGGTGTGTGTTACGATTTTCATATCATATACTCTAGTATCATCACTTTTTGATATATGTGAATCTTATATTATTCTATTTGTACCTGTTTTAGAGATCCTTGGGGTCATTGTGTAGATTTATGGAGGCGTCATGACACAATAAACTTTATTGGGGTTCAGAAGGTAGGGGTATTCTAGTATAGGGAGTTCCCCTTGAGATTGGTGGGTGTCACATTTTATGGGATCGTTTTTTCCTCGAGATGATAGGGATTGATGTTATACATAGGATGGACTAATTAATTTTTTATTAGGGTCATTTCAATTCCTATCGTTGTAGGGTAACCTTTACATCACCATAGGGATGATGTTTTTTCCAAAAGGGTGAATGATATATCTAGGACATTCATGATATACTAGAGAACCATGGTCTAGGTGATATGACTACCTAGATAGATAGTTTACATATGGATAATAAAGTATTGTGTTAGGTAGATTTTACCTTTGTGACTGATCATTCCTTGAATGGTTTCCTAGATGAAATATGTAGTTTACCTCCTAAAAGAGAGGTGGAGTTCCCAATAAATCTAGTTCCAGGAGATTAATTGGTATCCATTCTACCATATGAGATAGATACTATAGAGTTTCTATATCTCAAGAATAATCTTGTAGACTTTGAGGGAAATGGGTTTATATGACTTAGTACTTCTTCATGGAGTTTTCTGGTCTTTTTCATAAAAAATTAGGATGATACCCTTAAGATTTATGTATATAATCATAAATTGAACCGGTTGATAGTTATGAACCAATATCCCTTTCCATTGATAGATTATATCATTGACTATATCCAAGGAGATCAAATTTTATTAATGATTGATTTGATATTAGGTTATTATCATATACGTGGTTGAACTGAAAACCCACCACATGCAATATTTTATAGTATCTATTTTCTATATGGGTATCTATTTATGTTGTTCAATATCAATAAAACATCAGATATTTTCATGGCATTGATGATTCATTTTTTCCATCCTAATCTATATTCGTTTGTGGTGGTTTTGATTAATGGTTCCTAGGGGTATTCTCATGACTAACATGACAATGCCAAACATCTTGGGATCATTTTGGATACACTAACTGAGCATCAGTTATATTCTATCTTCAAAAATTGCCACTTCTATTTGTATAAGATTCACTTAATGGGTAATATTATCTCAGATACAAGTGTATAAGTTGTCCTTCAAGAGGTGTGAGTTGATGTTTCCTAGTAGAAGCCCTATAATTTCTTTTACATGAATATTTTTATGGGGATAGCTGGGTATTAAAGGTGTTTCATACAAGAATTTTCAACCTTATAATCAAAATTGACTAGCTTGACTAAGAAGGGTATAAATATTTTATAGTGAGATACCTATGAGCTAGCCTTTTAGGAGCTGAAAGGGAGACTAGCTTTAGCGTTAGTCCATATTCTACCATAACCAGGAAGGGTCTACATTGTGTATTGTGATGCATTAGGTATCAATATAGGAGAATTTATTATTCATGGAGTGGGATTCATGGTGTATTAGTCATGTTAGTTGAGGCCACACTAGAGGAATTACCCAAGGAATGACCTCGACTTATCTATAGTTGTCATACCATGCATCGTTGAAGACATAATTTACTGTGGGGCATTATGTGGTCTAAACATACCTCAAAATCCTCAGGTACATATTTTCATAGTGTGATATGATTTTCAGTCAACAAGGGTGGGTTGAGTACCAATATTTTTTCGATTTGATGCTGGCCAATACACATGTAAATGGAAATGCATTTGTTGATGCACTGAGTTGGAGGAATCTTATACACGCAGATCATGAGGCTAGAAGTGAGTGGTAGCTTATGGAATCATTCTCAGAGATTCACTTGGAGGTGCGGGATAGCCAAGTCCATACATTTATCTCATCCTTGGAAGTGAAATCCACACTTCTAGATACAATGATGATGAGATAGTTATTAGATTCTAAATGCCTAGTATTTTGGGAGAGTGTGGTAGGTGAGGACCCACCTCCTGGTAGGACCATAGACTATGGTGAAATTATTTGTATACATGGTCACATTTTGGTTCCAAAATACATACATGAGGAGATGATACGAGATTTTAATGACACTGATTTGGCGTTACATCTCATCATTACCAAGATGTATTGGGATGTATGTTTCCAGTATTTGTGGTCTGGGATAAATCCTAAGGTAGATAGTTTTCTCATGAGGTGTTCCACCACTCAGGAGGTCAAGGAGGTACACCAGAGACCAGCAATGATTTTATATAATTAACCAATTTCGGCGTGTAAATGGGATGATGTTGTTTTGGATTTCATCACTGTGTTTTGAGGTTTCCTTGAGGTTGAAATACCATTTTCATTTTTTTTTACAATCTCATGATGGTTTCCATTTCCTACTATCTAGGGAGACATTCTTAGTATATGATCTTGAGAAATTTCATATCTATGAAATAGTGAATCTTCAGGGGGTTCCTAAGACAATTGTATCAGATATCGATGCTCGGTTTACACCTATTTTCTAAATGAGTTTGTAGAGGTCGTTGTGTACACAGGTGATTCTTACCATAGACAAACACCCTCATACTGATGGATATTTAGAGAAGGCTACATAGGTTCTTGAAGATCATTGGATTAAAAGGGATAATTAATTTTCCTTTTTACAATAATTTTCATTATTTTTTCCCATGTATAGATAAAATGGGTTTTATATCATTTTTTAACATCAACTTTTCTAAATCATAGTTTTGGAGAGAGATTCATATCATTCTTGATAACTACTACCATTTTATTATTCCATTAAATGAATTATTTCCTGTTCAATTTAGAATATGACATCAACCCTAATTTATCAATTGTAAAACTACTAAGGATTGGGTTGCTAAACAAAAATATAGAATCCATGTTTGTATATTTTACAATGGTACGGTATAATTTCATCCCTAAAATGAATAATTGATAGATGATGCTCAATAACGATAAATACAAAATAATTGAATAAGTATAAAAATTGATATAGAATTAAATCTCTAAAATTTCACAGTCATTATCCTTACATAATTATTTTGATATCCATACATAGTGTGGGTATTGATTTAGTCCAAGATTTATATGATCAATCGAGAAATTTAAAATATCTAAAATTTATTGTATAATTCATAAATAATTATTATTAATAATGGATAATGATATTTTTCATTGAATGGAATCATTATTAAGTCTATCATATACCAATATTTTACTAAAAAAGTTTAATTTCACTAAATATCATTTTTCATTCAATGACCACCAAAATATTTTTTCATTTATAATTGATTCACTTTTACTTATTTACACGTTCAATATATTATTATAATTTAAATTTCCTTACATGTTTCATTTTATATTATTTTTTAAATGAAATTGTTATCGATTACATCCTTGTAGATCAAACCTTATCTAATATATATATTTATATATATATATATATTAGTGAATGGTGTGGGAGTATGAAATTTTATTTTATTGTAATTTTAAAATGGGTTTTAAATAGATATATGAACCATTTTTTGGGATGAAATAGATTGGTTAATATATTTTATATATTCATTCATGCAATTCATTGAGTTTATGATTTCACTATATTTTAATATTAAAATGAATACTAGAAATTTTTTAATTTATAATAAAAATTCACTAATTATTTTTTTTTATAATATTGTAGATATTTTACAATAAATAAAAGACTAACTATAGTGGAATTTTTAAATATTGATGAAGATAATTAGCACCAAATTAGAATATTATGGTTCAGAAAATGAAAAATGATATGTTTTGAGAGTCCCTGTTTAAGGGAATATAAACATTATAAAATAATGAAGAACCCATCGAGAATTATGTAGTCATAAAGTGATAAAAATTATGAAGTTAAAAAATTATATTTGTAATTTTATAAAATACTTATTAAAATTGTTTTTGAAGATGTAATATAAATAATTGGAGATTTATAAACAACTGTAAAAAAATTGTAAAATTTTTAGTGATGATGAACTTTAATTTTTTTCCTAATCAAAAAAAATTATCAAAAATCTCTATATAGGCTAATAAAAAATATATAATTTCTTGGAAAAATATACATTAATTTTTATATGAAAATTTCCATGGAAATATTGACAGTATATCATGAAAGTAAAATATCATGATTAACTTTTGATTAAAGGGTATTTGTTTCCTGAATCAAATGATAGATCTTATGATTTTCAATGAAAATTTCCCAATTATAAGATTCTAACTGTTTTATAGTCAATTATTTCTATCATGAATTTACTCAATCTTGTCAAACACTTGGTGATTATGTTGTATGAGGAAAAAATTCTAACCATATTGATTCATAAATTAAATGAAATTATAGTACATATGCTTTAAATTAAGGCATAGAGTTTAGTAGATCAATGATAGTAATTTGAAATCAATTTCCTTGAAGTCTGGATAATAATTATAAAATAAAAAACTATTAATAATCAATTGAAAGCTAAAAAAATAAAAATATTAAACAAAATCTTATCTAAAAAAATATCATTCCCATATGGAGTATTGTTTAAAGTGTATAATATTTGGGTGTATTGATTCATATTTTCAAAAAAATTATTTTTCACTATAATGTTTGTAAATTATTAAAACTATAAAATATAGTAGTATAAATAGAATAATTTTTATTTGTTATTCAACAGTAATAATCTCTACTAAAGGAATCATCCTAATCATTCTTGGAGAGATCGGTATTCTAGTGGCCACCCGAAATCCATCTCACTTTGAAGCGGTGGCCACCCGGTGTCACTCAATGATCATCCACACCTAACTCCTTCTGAGGGATTTCACTAGCATCCTCAAATATAGAGAGGAGTCCCCCACACTTAGGATTATCAATGAGGGGATCTCTTTCCTTCCAACCAAATCTATATTAGGGCTCCAGGTGTGTTGGTCCCCTCACCCCTCGGGACTGAAACTCAACATGGATGGATCCTGTATCTCCAGTACTCTTTGAAGAGTGGTGTTGTTTGGGATTATAGTGGCTCTGTCATTATTGGTTTAGGAAAAAAATTTGTCCAAGGCAATGCTCTACAAGCCGAGGTGATGGCCCTTTTCACTGGTCTTCTACTTTTCCAGCAAAAGAAGATCGCTATAACTGTAGTGGAGATGGATTCCTTGGTTCTTCATGACTCACTAAAAGGAATTGGCAAGGTGTCGTTGTATATAATTTATAAAATCCGATGGTGCAGAACATATCTCAGCAGAGACATGGAGGTTAATCATATTTGGAGGGAGGGGAACAAAGTAGCATACTTTCTGGACTCTTATGCAACCAAGAGTACTGATATCACTTGGTTTTCAAGTTTAAATTCATTCAATCCAAAGGGGTTGATTCTTGTTAAAGTGTATTCCCTTAGTTATCTCTACATCATACCTATTAGGTAGATTCCCCTTATATTTGGTGTCCTTACTAATAATATTCATGATGATTTTGATGATGGAGAGATCAAGAGATTTTAAAACGTAAACAATCATCATTTCAAGGTTAAAAATGATTTCAATAATTTTTTTGAATAAGTTCCTTAAATTATAATAGAAGATAGTAAGATATGATGATGTCTATAAAAACTATACCTAATGATTCATTAGGTCAATGACATTATGTATTCCAACATTCACAAAAATGACTAAAATCATAGTAAACTATTATAAAGGTATAATGAATTAGATAATGATATTTTCCTAAGAAGAAGAAAAGTAAACTCATGATTAGACATCATGGTTAGTACAAAAAAGTGTAGACTAAGTACAAAATGAAATGAAAAGAATAAATATATTCTATAAATTTATCAAGTAAGTAAGAAACATGATATAAAAACGGATTTCTACAATTCTATTATTTTAGGAGAAAATAATCATTTAAAGAAAAAACAATATATTTGAAATAAAATTTAAAAGATAATTTTTTTGAAATATAAGACAAACAATAAAAGTAAATAATTTTATGATGAGTAGAATTAATTGATTAAGAATTTTTTTTCATATCAACACCTACACTCAAAGAATTAAAAATGAATGATAAATATTGTTTCAATTGTTTTTAAAGTTGTTTTAAAAAAGTTTTCCAAACATACTATTCTTTAATTATTTTTTAAAAATACCTTATTATACAAAATTTCAAAACTATATCCTCACAAATAATAAAATATTAATTTATTTTTATACAGAACCATTTCACAAGGACTATAATATTATGTTACATATATAAAAATCTATAATGTTATAAGACCAATCATGTTTTATCATCAACTAAAAATTTTGAAATTTAATGGAGTTTAAATGTCCCTATTACCTTATATTTAGTATCAAATTGGTTATATATATAAGGTTTCAGTATTTGGGAGTTGGAAAAATGAAGTTAACAATTGTATTATTATAATTATTTAATATATTGATTATTTTTCCTATTGATATATTCTGTGATTTAGTTTTGACTAGAAGTATGATATTTAATCAAACAGACTGTCTAGTTATGAAAATTTAGAACTAGAAATATTTTCCATTATCCATTAATTAACATTTTACCACATGTGGATCTTTTAATTATTTTTATTAAGGCAAAATGATTTTAATTTTACGTAATGAATGGGATGAGTTTATACTATCAAAGGCTACTTGAGAATCTATATGATAAGAGAACTATTTGTGAAAAATATATTTTAGAATTTTTTTTTATTTAAATTAATGATTTTTCAAAGCCTCATTTTATTTTGAATGTGTTTAAGAATTATTATTTAAATTCTGATGTAAATATTGAATTAATATAATATTATAAGACATAATTTTATTTCTTAAATTTAGTTAATGGTTTCAAACTATTGAAATCAAAGAATCAGCATTTTGATGTCTATCATATATGGTTGAACGAATTTCACTACCCTTAAACATGAAGTATATTTAACTGGGAAAAAATGTGATACCATCAAATATTATATCAACTATGTTACAGGAATTCTATGAAAATTAATACGTTAATGTCTTGAAAAAGTAAAAAACTCCATTTCATGGTTTATTGGTGACATAAATGGAATTATCCATTCCTAATTATTAAATTGAATATTTATATTACTAGATGATAATACAAAAGTAGGATGATATAAATGGATTAACCTAATCATGATCTATGTGGATCGAGAAAAATTGATTACATTTTTAGTTATAGGTTTCTTTTACCAAATTTTGGATAGTTTATGGGTAAATAATTTATATGTAGTAACAAAATAATATATAAGTTACTATGATTAACAATATGAATTATGAACTAATCAAAATGAGAAAATTTAATACATATAGAGTTTGTATTTGTTATATGAAACCTAATTTTTAAACTATGAGAGACCATTTTCCTATTCCATTCATAGACTATTTGATGACGATACCAGCTTTAAATTAATTCCTTGCATCTTGGAAAGATTATTTAGATTGATTATAATTTTCATCATCATAGAATATTGAGATTAAAAAAACATATCCATTTAGAAAAATTTCAAAAAAAATAATGTTTGTTTGGAAAATTTGGAGCACCTACATCAATTGTATAATTCACACTGTCAATCTTTTTTAACATAATGTAAGAAATTATATAGGTTGACAAAAATTTTATCTTTATTATAAGATAAACATTTATGTAATTAAATTATAATATAAATAGAGTCTAAATATCGTTTCATAGGCCATAATTTTGTTAAATTTGAAGAAAATATCATTTAGACTTAAAAAAGAATTTACTTTAGAAACAATATTTTAAAATTTGGTATTGATGAAGAGAAAACGGTTAAGTTCTCAATTTTACATTGAGTTATGGATATTTTTTTCTTTGTTTAGATTTTTTGTTATGAACTAATTTAAATGATAAATTATATCATGGGTGTTTTGGAGGTGTTCGAAACACTCTTGGATCCCAAAGCCTGGATTCTGGGGAAAAATATTTGTTTTTTACGGTTAGAGAAAACCGTGTGACCGAGAAAAATGATTAAGAGTAATTGTGTGGGGATAAAAAGAGGGGATATTTAAGTCACATGATTTTAGGAAACCATGAAAACTAAGGTGAACATATATGTGTGGGATATAAAATGTTTAGAAGAGGCATGTAGTAGGGTTTTTGCATGGTTTCCCAAACCATGTGAGGTCCCCTTGAGATAATGAAGGGAGCACAGTTTTCCCAACAATTCTTCAAAATGTATGACCCACGAATTTGAGTGGAAATATTCATTTCTCTTTAAATTTTAGTAGGACCTATCCCTCTCCCCTATTTTAATTCCAATAAATACAACTCAACTTGGGAGTAATCCATTATTAATTTTTTATTCATCATTTGTCAGGGTATCAATGTAGTTATTTAGTCAAAATTTAATATGCCTTATTTCAAGTATTTTTATCCAATATTCATTTTTCTTCTTATCTAGACATAATTATATGTTGATACTCGTTGAGTGATATACTCCAAACCTATATTAGGTGGTCTACACCTTTCCCTAGAGGTTTTGTATTTTATGTTCCAATTTATAGTTGTTATACACACTGTAATTCCTTATGGTTCCACTTTAATTAATTAAATGGTCTAATTAAATGAATTAGGGCCGATAATGGTTTCCCACTAGAACCATTGAAATTGTTGGAGGTTGTTGGCCTGATCCTAGGCCACCATGGTGTGTTCTTTTATATAACTTACATTATACCTCCCCTTTGGGTGTGTGAGTGAACTTATTATTATAGGGAGCACTTATTAATTGATGATAATTGAATTAAGATGATAGAAGATAGTTGATGCCTCATTTATATATTATGACATGTCGTTTACATTGGATTAAATGGTTTATATGGTAATTGTTGAATGGGTTGATGAAATCAAAAAATATGAATGTAGTGAGATGATAAAATGATAATCTTAGTGGATTCTTGGGTTGGAATACCTTGGATCCTGATTTCATATGACCCCATGGAAATTTATACTCCTTGGGTCTTGATTATGGTAGTGGATTCCTTGGACTTATTACCTCCTTGGATCCTGATTTTATATGATGATAATGGAATTTCAACCACTTGGATCTAAATTTATTGGAATCACATTAGACATGGTCTACTAAGATACTCCTTGGATTGCAACAAATTTATCACCGAGTTTCCATCATGATTCTCTGAGGGTGCAACGTGGATACGTTGGTCTTATATTCCTTAAGATCTAACCCTTAATGTTATGACACTTTTGATTACATGGAATGATCCTTGTGGATGTGATAAACTCTTGATTATAAGTTGTGTCCATGATAGTATTTTCCATTTGATTATACATCATGGATGTGGTATATTTTATACACCTATATACATAGAAATGTCGTTGTGGATATTTTATCATGTTTTAAAGGTATCCATGGTATGTGTATTAACTTATAGTTGTTATACTAAAAATCAACATACTTGTTTATTTATGATTAATAGTTCCCATTATTTATGAGAGCTTGATATTTATTTGCAGGCTAGATAGTATCACATTTATAGTTAGTAATTTTTTCTTATCTATTTCACATATAATACTAGTATTCTTGTTATATATTGCATACTCATTTAACATGTTATACCCAAAATGTATATTATATAAACACCATTTCTGGAGGCCTACTAATTTTTATCCCACACCCTGGTCGATCCATTTTTGTGTACATGGATAAACTTCTTGGATGCAGTTAGGGACTGGTGAATGTTTTCAACTCTAAGATGCTTGATTTTTTTGTTTCTTAGGATTAGGTTATCATTGGACCGAGCTTGGATCATGACGCTGGTTTGGATAGTTCTTTATATTATTTTTGGTATTTTTGGTATTTATTTACATGTATTTTATTAAATATTTGTAAGAAAATTTTACTACTTTTTGGAGACATGACATGACACATCATTTTTTATATGTGATTACTCTTAAAAGTATTTGTTTATTCCTACCTTGGATGTTTATCTTCTTAAGGTTGATATACTATATTTTCTATTGAATATCGATATTATACCACTATGTTACACTCAGAAATTAGGGAACATTACCCTCAAAGACACACCTTTGGCCCTATCTTGTAGTTGTAAGCCCCTGACATATGGGGAGGCATGCATGAGGCCTTCTAACTCATCAGATCACTTAACTATTTAGTGGCTCTGGGTTCGGGATGCTACAAGGTAGTATCAGAGGATTTTCTTTTATTGATTTCTATTTTTCAATAATGGATAAATGATTATTAATTTTTTATAATTTGGTATTGATCTATTTCTGGGAGTAGCTAACCTATATATAGAGAAAAGAAAAATGGCCAGGGATAGAAATTGTTGTTGTTTTTTGGATTTTCTTATTACAGTTTTATTGATTCATCTATTGGGTGATACACATGAATTATGTTGTTATTATTAATATGATTGTGGTATCTTTTTTACTATTTATTGATGAGATGAGGGTATTCCATTCCATTTAACATATTTATAACATTCCTGAATTCACATGCCACCATGCTGACCTCTTGTTGTAAATGAGGAGGGTGGAGATGACTATGCTATATAGGTGGTGGGCTAGGGGATACTTATAGGTCTTCTTATATTGTCTATTTTGGAACCAATGGTTTTACCAAACATGGGTTTTGAGACATAGTTCTATGGGATTTTTAAATGCTTTATGAAGACCGTTTAGGGAGAACTAGTGCATGTATCGTCTATGTAAATGTTAATGTGGGTGTTCTAGTAGCAGGATATGTCAACATTTTTGGGTAATAGTGGGACACATGGTTCTAAGATGTCTATAGAGACAACTTTTATGATCATCAAGATTCTGGATCCACATCGTGAGAGGAGAGTGGATCTCATTACATTTATTCTTTAGGGAGAAATAAGTCCCTGGTGGGATGTTTTGAACCATGAAGATGCTCGGGGATATATTATTTGTAGGGATTTAAAAACTAGGTTTTATGAATACTTATTTCTGTATACTCTAAAGGAATATCGGCCTAGTTAGTTTGTGTATCTGGAGTAGGGCGTGATGGCAATTATTTAATATTCATAACTTTTTTTATAGCGTTGTCATTTTATTCCGATTTATCATTCTTATGATCATTTAATGGATAGAAACCTTAAAGAACATCTCAATAATACCAATCGATCATGGGTCATTTTGTTTCGGTTGACTACTATTACAGAGATATGGAATTTAGAACTTATCATTGAGCGGATTCTGATGGATGTTTTGGGGTGCATAATAGGGTAGTTTGGTCTCTTGACCCAATTGTTTGACTTCTAGTTGATGGAAGCTCCATTTTGAGGCTTCCCATGAGGGGAGTAATACCTAGGGTATTAGTTTTGGTAGATCTGTTTTCTATTATCATTGTGGTAGATAGGTATATATGATGAATTAGTGTGATGGAGACCTATTTGAGTGTCGATCTTATACAAAGATGGGTTACATGCAACATTTTTGTTGTAATTTCCCTATTGAATCTAGTGGAAGGGGATAAACTATAGCTAAAAACATAGTAGAGGGATTCATATATCTACAATAGGTTAGGATATAGATTAGTAATGTTTGTTCAGGATGAGGTGGGGTTTGTGGTTGAGGCATTCATGCACCATTTTTACTTAAACAGTAGAGTGTCTTATGTCGACTAGTGATGTTCTTTCCCAAGGCCGTAGTTCATTCCAAATATATTTTGAATATTCTAGAGCTAAGGGGGAGAGCATCAAGCCACATATTTTGAGTGTTGTGATTTTACAATAATATACTCCAGTATCATATCTTTTTTATATATGTTCATCTTTTTGGATTCTATGTTTACCTTTTGTGGACATCCTTGGGATCGTTGTGTAGATTTATGAGGGCTCTGTGACACTTGATACTCTATTTGGGTTTAGAACATATGGTTTATTCTATTATAGGGAGTTCCACCATGAGATTAGTGGGTGTCACTTCGTATGGGATCTTTTATTCCTTGAGATAATAGGGTTTGATGTCATACATGGGATGGATTGGCGACTTGGTTATCGTACCCATGACAATTTCTATTACCAGAAGGTGACCTTCACATAACCATAGGGAGGATTTTTTTGTCAAAAATGGTTTATTGGATGTCCATGAGTTCCAATCTAGACTAAATATTCATGGTTTATGTGATATGACTATTCAGAGGGCTAGTTTATATATTGATGATCTGGGATCACATCAACTAGATTTTCCTCCAGTGATTGACCATTTCAAGGATTTTTTCCTAGATTAAATTTTTGGTTTACCTCTTAATATAGAGTTGGAGTTCCCCATAATTATAGTTCTAGGAGCTGCACTGTTATACATTTCCCCTTATGTTATGGATACAACGGAGTTGTCAGAGCTCATAAGGGATTTGTAGGACTTGGAAGAAAATATGTTTATATGACTCAATATTTCTCCATGATGTTCACTGGTCCTTTTTGTGAAAAATAAGGATGGTACCCTTATGATATGTGTGTATAATAAAAAATTAAACTAGTTGATGTTTTAGAACCAGTATATGTTTCCATGTATAGATTATCTCTTCAACCAGCTCTAAGGAGATCGTGTTTTCTCAAATATTAATTTAAGATCGTGTAATTTCCATGTTCATGATGGGCTTAAAAACATACCTCATACATATTTTCATAGAAGTTATTGTCAATATTAGTATCTAGTTATGCCTTTTTGTCTCATGAACACATCATTTAATCTCAGGCCATTGATGAACCATGTTTTCCATCCTTATCTATATTCATTTATGGTGGTTTTCTTGGTTGATATCATGGTTTATTCTCATCATCAAAATGATCATTCAAAACATCTTGATATTATTTTGAATACACTAATATAGTATCATCTATATTTTATGTTTACAAATTTATACTTCTGTATGGATATGATTCACTTCTTGGTTCATCTATTCTCAGATACAGGAGTATCATTTGGCCTAGAGAAGGTGAGAGCTGTTCATTCCTGGGAGATTCCCTCGTATATTGTTGGCATGCAGCCTGACTTTAGGATTGAACGATATTACTAGTATTTAATATAGATCGTCTTAAACATATAATATCAAATGATAGGTATGCCTATGAAGAGTGTGAAGATTTTTTGAAGAAATCAATAATCTAGCCTTCTTGAAGAATAAATGGAGACTAACTTTTGTGTCAGTACTGATTCTACTATAACCAGGGAAAATATAAATTATGTATTATGATAAATCATGTACCCATATAGGGGAATTTTTTATGTATGGAGAGTTAGTCATAGTGTCTAGGTCTCATTATTTGAGGTTGTGCTAGGGGAATTTCATGAGGCATGATCTTGAGTTAGCTATATTTTTCATTTTACGCGTTGTTGAATGCATTATTTACTGGGGGAGAATATTATGTGGTACACTAATCTAAAAATCCCCAGGTAAATATTTACATAGTGTGATATGAATATCAAGCAGTAATGGTGGGTTAAGTTCTTATAGTATAATAATTTTGATCTTTCCCATACACCTAGAAATGAAAATATAGTAGCTAACACATAGTGGAGGAGGCCTCTCATATGTGAAGTTCAGGAGGCTATTAGTGAGTTGCATCTTATGGACATATTATTAGTGATTTTCTTGGATGTGTTGGGTATCTCGGTCCAGAGTTTTCTCTCATACTTGGAAGTGACAAACACTTTTTTTATAGAGTGAGGATAAGATATTTATCTGATTATGAATTCCAAGTAATATGGGAGAGTGCGGTGGGTGGGGACTCACCTCCTGGTAGGACCATAGGTGAGGATGAAATTATGTGTCTACATGGTCACATTTGGGTTCTAAAATACATCCACAAGGAGATGATATGAATGTTTCATAGCTTGGTTTGGGTAGTACATCACATCATCACCCAGATGTATTGGGATTCACATCCCTATTATTGGTGGATGCGAATGAGATGTGACGAAGCTGATTTTTTCATGTGGGTTTCCACCTCTCAGAAAATCAAGGAGAAATGATAGAGAATAAATGGGATTTTATAGAAGTTACCTATTTCCTAGTGTTGATGGGATGATGTTATGATTGATTTCATGACTCTATTGTCAATGTTTCTTCAAGGATGTGATTCCATTTGGGTTGTTTTTGAAAGGCTCATGAATGTTTCCATTTCCTACCAATCATGGAGAGATTCTTAATAGATGATTTTGGATAACGTATATCTATGAGATAGTTTATCTTTATGGGGTTCCATATACCATTATATCATATGGTGATACCTGTTTTAAACTACAATTCTAGAATATTTTTTAGATGTTGTTGGGTACACAGGTGCTTCTGAGACTAGAAATGAACCCTCACACTGATAGACATTTAGATTGGACTATACATATTCTTAAATACATGTTTTGAGCATGATTACTTGCTTTTAGTGGCACTTTGGAGAGGAATATACCCCTAGTTTAGATCTCATACAATAATATTTATCAATTGACTATACATATTGCACCTTATGTGGCTTTGTAGGGTCATCCATGTTTATCTCCCCTTTGCTTACTAGCTGCATGTGATGTAGCGTTTCTTGGACCTTGTCTCACTTAGGAGACACTGAAGTAGGTCCAGTTGATCATAAAGTGGATGGCTACAACACAATCTTGATAGAAATATTATGTTGATCATCATCAATGATCAATAAAGTTTGAGGTCATGGATTATGAATTTTTTGTATCTCAACAATGCTCGGACATAGACGGATTAGGATAAGGGGTAATCATTCACCGCGATATGTTGTGATGTTTGATATTTAGGAATGACTCATGTTGGTATCCTATCTATTATAGTTAACTAAAGGGTATTTAGTCATGCATGATGTCTTTAATGTATCTCAGCTGTGCTGTTATCACTCATACCCATATCATACTCTGCAACCTAATGATGTGGAATTACATGTAGATTCATCTATTGATGAGAATCGTATTCATGTTGTTGTCCTGATAAGGTGGGATCTTCGAGGCCAGTTAGTTCCTCTAGTATACGTTCTATGGAATCATGTATTCATATAGAATTCAACTTGGGAGAGAAATAATGGTGTGCATGCTGAGTGTCCAGAGTTATTCATAGATGATTCTTGAGCACCCTTGGAAGGTTAGTTCGAGGACGAATTTATTTAAGGGTAAAGATAGTAATATCTCAATTTTCCATGGAGTTATGTTTCATTTTTTAGTTTAACTGCTTTGTTTTGAACCAATTTAAATGATCGAGGAGATCATGTGAGTTTTGGGGGTGTCTGGGAATTCTCAGTGGCGATCCATTGATTAATTAAATAGTTAAATTCAATTAACTAGGACATATTGGGGTTTCCCAGTAGTACCATTGAAATTGTTGGGGGTTGTTATGTCCAATAAAGGCCACCCATGATTTGTGAATTTTTATTTGACATAAATTATACCACCCTCTTGGGTGTGTGAGTGATCTCCTTATTAGAGGGATCCGTTCTAAATTGATGAAAATGGAATTAAGATGTTAGGAGAGATTTTTTTCCTCCTTTTCATTTGATGATATATTCTTTGCATTTGATTAAATGGTATATATGGGAATTGTTAAATGCATTGATGAACTCATGAAATGTAAATTTAATGATATGATGAAATAATTATGATAGTGGATGTATTAGTCTGTATACCTTGGATCCTGACTCCATTGGGCTCTATGGACATTTCTACTCCACGGGTCTTGATTATGGTAGTGGATTCATTAGACATGTTTACTCCTTGGATCGTAATTCCGTAGGATGCAAAGGGCATTGTAACCCCTGGATCTGGCTGTCTTGGACTCATATCGGACATGGACTGTTGATATGCTCATTGGACTCCATCCAAGTCATTACCAAGTTTCCATCAAGATTTTGTAACTCAACATGGATGTCTTGGACTTTTATACCATGGATCCTGTCCTTCATAGTCTCACACATTTAAATACACATCACGACCATTGTGGATGTGGTACATGCTTGATTTTATTATAAGAACATATTTTTATTATATACTGTAATATATGATGTGGTCGTCATAGATGATATACACTAGATAACATGGAAGGTTTATTGTGGACATTTTTTCTTGTTTCACAGATATCCTTAATATGTGTTTCTTCATACAGTGGTTATAGTGGACATTGGAACTCTTTGGTTTTTATTTTTATATTCCCTTAGTTATGGGATCTTGACTATTTTTGACATCATTGATAGTATCACTTTATATTTATTACATTGGCCTGGGACATTTCAATTGTACTACTGTTATACCTGTTATATATTGCACACTACATTAGCTTGTTATACCTATATTGGACTTTTTTTAGACCCTATTGGTGGTGGCATAATATGTTTTATCTCACCCCCTATTCAGTTTGTTGTTGGTTACCCAGACTTAATTCTTGAATTTAGGTAGGGACCGAGGAAAGCACCCATTTTATAATGCTTTATTTTATTGTTGCTTATAATCATGGGAGTCTAGGATAGAACTAGGATCATGATGATAGTTAGTATAGTTAGTTTTGGTATTTTATGTATTTGGATACATGTACTATAGTGGATTATTCTATACATTTTTTCCTACTTTATAGAGACATGAAATGAAACATCATCTGGTATATGAGATCACTCATATCATTGATTATTTATTCCTATCTTGGATATTTATCTTATGTCTGGTTGATTTACTACATCCTCTATTGACAATTGATATTATAATATACCTTACACACTGAAATGGGGGAATAGTCTCTCCTCATACACACACTATTACATCACTACTACTTGATAACCTCTGACATATAGGGAGGCACACTTGAGGCCATGTAACCCACACTCATGGGGAACCGTTTAATAGTTACTAGGTCAGGATGTTACAAAAATACTATTAATTTTATCTTTGTAATGACGCTGAATCCTATAAATGGAAATTCCATTATTATAATTTTTTCATATTGGATAAATAACAGAAAATAACTTAGATAACACATTAAAAACATTATAAATGAATAATTAATTAAATAAGATGTATTTATATAAATTAAGGATCCTAATTCAATGGAATAATAACAAGGCCCTTGAAGTAGTGATGCGAGCATTAAGAATAGTAACCTAGCCAATAGAATATTAACTTCACCCATGAAATTTTAAATAAAATTTTTCCATCTTATAAGTTAAAATTTAATATGATTATATCATAGTATAAATAAATAAATATTTTGAAAATCATAAATTAAGTGCTGGTATTTTTGTAAAACATAAATGTTTAATTACAATTTTATAATTAATATTATGATTTTAAAGATAATTTTTTATTTAAAATATATTCATAAATTAATATTTTTTCTTATGATTAAAGGTTTATTTATGAGACCTTAATTAATTTTTCAAACTGTTATAAAATCTGTTATAATTTTAAAATTGGAATTTTTTGAATAAATGATGATTTTAGTTAAAAATTAAAATGTTTATATTTATAAAATTATTTTTATAAATTGGATCCCATTTTATAATTTTACATATTGAAAAATTGTTATTTTGAATTTTTGGGATATTTTTTTAAAAGTATATTATTTTGTGAATAGTAAAATGTGGTAATTTATGGTATAACTTAAATACATCAATTATTGAGTCATACATGATGTGTGGATGATGTATGAATCATTAGGTTGAACTAACCAAAACTAGTTAATATATGTTTTCATAGTAATAAATAATATTCCTAGAATTGTCCCAAAATAACAAACAAATTAATAAAATAATCAAAAAACACCCCTCTACAGCACAATAAATACCACTCCTCACCACCTCATTCCATATCCCTTCAAAAGACATGAATATTTTAAAAATTATTCCATATAATATTGTAACAGCCTATAATTATAGAGGGTTAAATGACTAAATTATAATATTATTTCAACAAGGTGCGCCTTCTTTTTTATGAGCCTACCTGATTTGAACTCCATAGTTAAGGATGCTTGGCATGGAGTTGTGATCAGAATGTATGACCTTCTGGGAAGTTTCCTAGGATGTGTGCGAGTTAGGAACAAGAACAATAAAAAGTAAATGTTTTGGAATGTGGGTACAATCATTAGACAAATGACCTATTTGGGCACGTGGGTGGGCCCCAGGGAAGGGACCATAGGTTTGTGGGGAAACCGATGGTACCTAGCGGGTGAGGACCTGATGGCCATGTTAATACGGGGTGTCTATGATATCACTAGGACCTGGTTGTTAATAATTTTCCCAATTCTCCCCCTCATAAATGTACATGATAATTTCTAATCAATTAAATAATAAACTAATATTCCTCAAGGATGTTCTCAAGGGGAATAATTCATGTGGTAAAAACAAATTTCATTAAAAAATCATTTTTTTCTTTTTTTTACTCTTTTAACCTCCTATTATCCAAGTTAATTGATAAACCTTGCATCTTTTATATAATATAATTTTATAGTGTTAGCATAACAACCCATAATAATTTATTTTCCCATCTCCTTTTTTATAAAAATGAAAATATCATCCATGGTGTGTTTATTTATCGTATTCATGGACAATAAGTTTTTAATTTCCATTATCACCTTCAAGGATGATCATAAAACCATTTTCATGGTCAAAATACATAATTATATATGTATTATAGCTTATTTAATATTTTTTTAACTTTTATATATACAAAATTTTAATTAATAAAACAGAAAAGATTCTTGAGGATCGAAAAAATGCCAAAATTAATCTGAACAATTATCATTAACATGTTATATAATGAATCATCATAATATCCAAAAATATATATATAATACCATTTAATAATTTTTTTAAGATCATTAATAACATATATTTTCAATTATGTACAACTATTTTAATTTTACATGATCTTGGATACACATATCGAGTTAACAGATCATGAATACCATTGAATCAAACACTCTTAGATGTTGAAATTATATCTTATATATCATCAAAAAGGCAATGAATGAACTTAATAAAATAACAAAAAAAATAAGTAAATGTATAAATGTTTATTATTTAGTTAATAAAAGGATTTAATTTTATTATAAAAGATATTAAGTTCAAGTACAGAACACATTCAGACATAAGGTATGGGATTCTCTCTGAAAACCCATTTTCCTTTCATGTTGTGCCTTCTATATATTAAACCCAATGTAATTATTATGTATTATAATTTAATATTCCAATTTCATTATTTATATTCCAAAAAAAAATTCTTAGCACAATTATTCTTTATTTTTTGGGGAAATACATATTTTAATAGGTATCCTTCTAAACTATTCCTTATAAGCATTCCCAATAAAATTCATCTTCCAAATTTATTACCCATTTTCAAGTGAACTTTGTGATCTTTTTTAAAACATAATTATTTTTATAAAATCAGCCATTTTATCATGAAAAAATATCTTATTTCATTTATAGTTTCATACAATCAATTATTTCATTCTTTTCTAAAATAATATTTAACATTTTCCCTTAAAATGCACTAAAGTGGCTCATTCGTAAAGTTTCTTAAACATTGTTTTTACATGATTTCACATAATTTTGACATAAATTATGGTGTTTTATATTGATTTTTACTTAAAAATAGCCATTTATGATTTAAATTCATTCTTTCATGTATGGATTTATGATATGATCATTTATTAAACCTTATGACAAGATTATGATACCAATTTCTATCCATGGGTAACCCTTATCTTTATATTTCATTACTTATGTATAATTTTTCATGTGGCACACATATTCATGAACATGTTATGATGGTTGAGCCTAGATAGTTCTCCAATTCATTGGTTAATTTTTATTCACATGAGACGTCATGTGAGATGGTCTTTGTGGTGTGCCTTAACTCATGCTCCTATAAATCCAATGGTCTTGGTGGATAGCCTTGAATCATGATCCTCTATATAAAATAGCCTTATTGATTAGCCTTGACTAATTCTACTCCATGTGCAATGGTCTGGGTGGTTATCCTTGACTCATGTTTATGTCATGTTGTATGTTGTTCCCAAATTTCAAAGATTCCTTACCTACATGTTTCCATGTTATATATGTTATGCTTCCATATATTTATTAATGTTCCATGCCTTTTTATGTCATCATGTTATTCCTTTTAACCCATGTTATATGTTTTATTCTTATTATTATTCTATTAAAACATTATTTAGATCATCCCTTTGTTCATGTATTCCACAGGTTATCCTTTGCATATGTAAGAGCTCAATGGATGTTAGGAGCTCATTATGGAGACTAAATAAAATATATTTTTTTCATGTTATCAGTTTTATGTTCCAATTATTTTAAATACATGGGACTTTATGATCCTTGGTTTTTATTCAATGGTTAATTTTGTTTTGGATCAGGTAATAATATGTGTAAAAGTCTAGGTCCATTATAGTTGGAAAAAATTCTTGGTCTAGTTACTTCTTTAGATTAGTAGTAGAGAAATGTTTTAAGAACCCTATAGATAATTCTATCACTAAGTAGAACCTTGATTTAAACAACAAGAGTTAAAATTCAGGATATAATTTTCAATTATAAGTATTCCCTTTAATGTTATTGGTTTCCCTCTTTTGTGTTTTAAAGTTTAAAAAAATTATCATCCATAGGTATATTTCGAAAGAAGTAAAATATTATAACAGAATAAAATAGTGAAAGATGGGATTATCATCCATGGTTCTATCCATTATTTCATATCTTGAATTTTTAGTATAATTATTCAAACACCACCTCAAAAATAGAGGTTGAGCTATCTGTGAGAATAAAAAATGTGGAAATTATTTCATCCAAAGTATATAACTCCTCCCTGGTTAATGTTTGTGGACTGAACCTCCCAAAAAAATATTGTCTTACATTTTTTGGTGGATTTTGATTCATTATTAGTCATGAATTAGCTATCATTATACAAATCCAATATCGATTGTTGGGAAAGTAAGATTAATCTTCACATTCTGAGGTATCCTCCACTTCTATATCGGTGTATATAAGAGGATAAATGTCATTTAGAATCATTTTATAAATTGTGGATAATGTTTCATCATGAGAAATAATATCTAGCCCAAAATATTGAGACAAAGGTGAGAATCATGGTCTAATACATGCCCATTGTGAGGGACTACACTAAAGTATTCCAAGAATAATTTTCTAGTCCTTCACCAGACTGAGAAGTTGAGTTCAAAATTGAACTTATTCCTAGATCTTTACCTATATCAAATACAACAAATATAATTTCCACTGTAGATATGGAATAACTGAAGAAGAAGATATTGAAGAATCTGGTTAAGGGTTTTATTAGCTCCAATACTTCACAATGGGGTATGCCATTCCTCTTCATCAAAAGAAGGACAGATAATTAATCATGTTTATTCCTTATCTTGATCTCCACAAAATCATGATAAAGAGAATGTATCCCCATCCAAGGATATATAATTTGTTTGATTAGATACATGGGGACAATTATTCCTCTAAGATGGACCTTCAGTTGGGATATCACCAATTAAAGGTGACATAGGATGATATTCACAAGACTAGATTTTGAATGATATAGGGACACTATGAGTTCATAGTGATTCATTTAGGACTCAATAATGCTCCAAAAACATCCATGTATTTAGTGAATAGAGATAATAGATATTACCATGAAAAATCTATGTAGTCTTTATTGACGATATTATGATATTCTCCAAGAGTAAGGAGGAACATGATAGGCATTTGAATACTGTGTTGAAGAATTTATGAAGGGAGAATCATTAATAAAGTATAGTGAATTAGTGTTTTGGATGGAGGAAGTTTCATTATTGGGGAATGATATCACCAGAAAATGAATACTTGTGGACCCTTCTAAAATAAATTCAATTGATGAGTGTCTTATACCAACATACATAAAGAAGATACATAGTTTTCTAATATTAACCGAGTATTAATGACATTTTTCTAAGAATTTATCATTCTTTTCTAACCCACTAACTAAATTAACATAGAAAGTGTTAATGTATTTATGGATGTAAGAATATTTGGAATGATTTATGGAGCTCAAATAGAGGATTGTTAGTGCACCAGTGCTTACACATCTAACAAGTGGGAACTCTTAATGGTGTAAAACAATTCTTCAATAAAGTGATTAGGCTATGTACTAATTAAAATTCATAAAGTGATATCCTACACCTCATGGAAGTTAAAAATTTATGACAAAAACATTTCCATGCATGATCTGGATGTGTTAGCTATGATATTTTAATTGAAAATATGGTATCATTTTCTCTATGAGGATAAGTTTGAAGTATATGTTATTTATAAGAGCCTAAAATAAATATTCAAATAGAAGGCGATAAATATGCACCAGAGAAGATGGTTATATCTCTTCATGGATTATGACTTCATAATCCACAACCATCCTGGTAAATCAAATGTGGTGGAGGATGCTCCAAGAAGAAAGGATCTAGTGTCTTTATCAATGATGAGAACTGAGAAGGATCCAATATTCATAAATTTTCAATGGATGGACATGGGATTCATTGAGGAAGAAACATCATAAATCGTTTCTCAAATGATTTATCAACAATCACTTATGGGGAAAATAAAGGATGCCCAAAGAAATGATGTGGAAATTCAAAAAATGGTTGAATCTCTCATAAATGTGAAATACTTGGAATTAAAAATGGATGAGGAATAAGTTATGATATTTAGTTCAGGACTATGTTTACCATATAATATAGTTATAAAGAAATAGCTCTTGAATTATTAACAAAGATCAACCTTATCAATTCACCTAGTGATCACAAAGATGTATCGAGATATCTTAGAGAACTATTTGTGAGAAAATGTGAATAAAGAGATAACTAAGTATAAATCAAAGTGTTTGGAATGTCAATAAGTAAAGGATAAAAGGAAAAATTATATGGGGGTGATGTAACCATTACCCATACTGACTTTGAAATTGGAAAACATCACTATGGATTTTTTTCATCGGACTTTTGAATACATCCATATAAAACACTACTATATTGGTTTTTGTGGATCTTATTACAATGAAAACTTACTTTATCGAAGTTATAGAGGACTTATCATTAGATAATATTTCACAAGTATACATCAAATAAGTGGTGAGGATGTATATAGTACCACTATAAATTGTAACTGATCGACATTTGAGATTCTCCCCCCATGTTCTAGGACATTCTCCAACAAGCTCAAAACACTGAGCTGATTTTCTGTATGGACTAGGAAATTCAACCTGATGTCTAACATAAACGGGCTATTTAGACACTAGAATAAATAATTATAGTGGGTCTTATGGATTTCAAGTGATTATGGGATAAAAATCTACATTGGGTCGAGTTCTCTTACAACTAATGTTTCCTCTCGAGGAAACAAATAGATCCATATAAATAACTTTATGGAAAAAGATGCATAACATCGGCATGATGGTATGAAGTTGATGAACATAAGTTTCCCAGACCTCAAATGGTCAAATAAATGGTATAAATGTTTAAAACCATTATGTAAAACCTCTAGGTAACCAAAATTCTATATAAGAGCAATGCAGAAAAATCGTTAATGGGGTATGGGGTTTATAGTTAGAGATAAGGTATTCCTCTACATATCTCTATGAAATAGGATCATCAGATTTGGAACGAAAGTAAATTATGCCCCAGGCATATCAACCCCTTCAATATTCATGATAGTTTCTATGTTTGGGCCTATCGACTAGAACTTCCAAAAACCATGCATCAAGTACAAGATGTTTTCTATGTATCCCTCCTGGGGAATTACATACCATATCCCTCACATGTACGTAATTTAGAGGTGGTATAATTTAAAAATGAACTCTCTTATGAGGAGTAGCTATCAGAGATCTAGGAACATAGAGATAATATTATATGCAATAACACCAATCACCTGGTCAATGTAGTATAGTGGAACCGTAAGTATGAAGAGAAAACATGGGAATTGGAGTAAGTGAGGAAGTAGAATTACCCTATATTGTTCTCCTCTTGGTTTATAAAACGAAATTTTGAGGGTGAAATTTCATAAGGAGGGACAATTTAATAACCATGAATTATATCAATGTAAATTCCCTTCTTAAAATTATTTCATGTAGTATAAATATAATAAAATCACTTATAAAACACAATAAAAACGTTATAAATACAAAATGAATAATGTAATAAGTATTTATATAAATAGGGAACCTAAATCAATGGAATTGAAACATGACCTTTTGAATAGTAATGTAACTATAAGGAATAATAACGTGGCCAATTGAATAGTAACATCACATATGAAAGTATAAATTAAATTTATCCATCTTATTAATGAAAATATAATATAATTATATCATAGTATAAGTAAATATATTTTTTAAAATGATAAATTACGTATTTTTATTTTTATAAAACATAAATAATTAATTATTAAATGATAAATTATTTTTATAAAATAGATTCATAAATTAAAAATTTTGTTCTTTTATTATTATAAGATAATAGTATGACACCTTAATTAATTTTTCAAAGTGTTATAAAATAAGTTATAATTTTAAAATTCATATTTATTGAATTAATGATAATTTAAATTAAAAATTAAATTTCTAATATTTAGAAAATTATATTAAAAAACCAAATTCCATTTGTTATTTCTAAAAGTATAAAAATGGTTTGGGTGATTTTTTGGTTTTTTATAAAATAGTTGAATATTTAATGAATAATGAAATATGGTAATTTATGGAATAAGATAAATACATGAATTATTTAGTCAGGTTTATTATATGGATTATGTCAGAACCATTAGTAAGAACTCACATGTACTAGGTACTATATTTATTCTTAATAATCAACACTATTCACAATCTTGACCCAAAATATTAAACAAATGAATAAAATAATCAAAAAACACCCCTCTCCTCCACTATAAATGTCACCCTCGCCACCTTTTTCCCTCATCCATATAAATCCATGAATCTTTTAAACATTCTACCCAAAAAAATTCCAAAGTATCTCCCAACATCTGTTATCCTTTTGTATCAATAAAATAACAAACTCAAGTTCCTCAAGGAGGTTCTCAAGGAGAATAATTCAAGAGGTAAAACCCTCTTTCTTTTTCTTTTAATTTCTTTTCAATTTATTTTCATTTCAATTCCTTTCCTCACCTTTCCTTATACATGTTACCCAATAAATCCACTGAATTTAATATACTGTAATTTTATTCTATTAATGTAACAACCAATCATCATTTATTTTCCCCTCTCATTTTGTCCAAAAAAAGAAAACATCATCTATGATGTGTTGATTTATTGCATTCAAGGATGAAGAGTTTTCAATTAAAATTACCTCCTTCAAGGATGGTTAAAAAAATTATGGTTAAAAAATATTATAATATATGTATTATTTATTATTTGAACTTATGTAACCATTTTTTATACATAATATTATTTAATAAAACAGAAATCATTCATGATGATCGAAAAAACCTCAAAATTAATCTAAATGATTATCATTAACATTTTTTCTAATGAATCATTCTAATATATATAAAAAATGATCTTTTATACATATTTATATTCTATATGATCATTAATAACATAAAATTTCCATTCTAGACAACTATTTTCATTTTAAATGATCTTCCACACATGTATACAATTGAACCAATCCTGAAAACCAAAGAAATGAACACTCTCAAATGATGAAATTTTATATTATAGCTCATCAAAAAGTCCATGAATGAACTTAATAAAATTATAATAAATCAAATAAATGTAGAAAATGATCTAAATTAATTAATTGATGTATTTAATTTGATTATCCATCACATTAACTTCAAGTGTAGAACACTTTCAGACATAAGCACAGAGATTCTCTATGAACCCCCATTTTTCATTTAGGTTACTCCTTCTCTTTCCATACCCCAATGTAATTCTTAATTATTATTTTAAACTCCCTGTATTTTCTGTATATATGTTTTAATAACATGTTCATATCCTAATTACTCATTCCTTTATGGGGAAATACATGTTTTAAAAAGGTACCCTTCTCAATTATTTTCATTAAGCAAGCCCAATAAAAGTTAACATCCCAATTTCTTACCCTTTTTTTTGGTGAACATATTAATCTATTTTAAGACAAACTTATTTTTTAAAATCACCCATTTTATTATGAAAAACTATTTGGTTAAATTCTAACTTTATATAAATAATTTTTCCTTTTCTATTTTAAATCATCTTTACAATTTTTCCATAAACTGAACTAAAGTGCCTCATTACTAAAGATTCTTAAACATTGTTTTTACATGTTTTCACATCAGTTTGACATCACTTATCATTTTTTATACCTATTTTTCCTTATTAATGTCCACTTATGATTTAAATCCATTATTTCATGTATAACCTTATGATATTCGCATTTGTTATGCATGATCATAAGATTATGATACCTATTTATTTTCATGGATAACCCTTAGGTTTAAGTTTGATTACTTATGTACGATTCTTAATTTGGAACACATATTCATGAACATGTTATGATGGGTGCACAAAGGTAGTCTCTAATGCATTGGGTAATGTTTAGTCTCATGAGACGCAAGTGAAATGGTCTTGGTGGTCAGCCTTAACTCATGATACTCCTAATGAAATCATCATTGTGGTTAGCCTTGGCTCATGATCCTCCATGGGAAATGGTCTTGGTGGTTAGCCTTGAATCATGCTCCTATAAGTGCCTTAGTATTTTTGGTTATCCTTGGCTCATTCTTATGTCTTGTTTTATGTTGTTTCCATGTTTCTATGATTCAATGATTACATGATTCCAAGATCTATATGTTATTTTAACATAATTTTGTTCATGTTCCAAGCCTATTTATTTCATCATGTTATGCCTTCTAACCCATGTGATATTATTTATTCCTATTGTTATTCTTTTGCTGATCTTTTTAGCTCATCCCATTGTTTATTTATTCCCCATGTTATCCTATGAATATTTAAGACCTCAATGGATGTTAGGATCTTATTATGGAGATTAAATAAAAGATTTTTTTATTTTGGTAACATGTTATTTATTTTATGAACCTAATATTCCAAAGAAACTAGAGCTTATGAACATTTAATTGTATTTATTGGTTAATTATGTTTCAGATCATATAAAAACATCTCTAATTGGTTAGGGATATTATAATCATAAAATTTCCTATAACTTATTTGTTTAATTATATGATAATATTATTTGTACATGCTGAATTTTATAGAATTTTTACAGATTTTTAAAAAAATAACAAGTCCATTTTGATCTTTATTGGGTAAGGAAACATCATTTATATTTTATAAGAAATTATTATAATTATATAATTATATAAAATAAATGATCATCCATGGAATCATTACTGTTGAAAATGATTTTATTATACCATTTAAGGTTATATGTGAATAAAGTGACATGATTTTTCTATGTCCTTGGGGAAATAATGGTTTTAAGTCTTCATGTCAAATATTATTCCAAAAATATTTTGGATTGTGCCAAAAGGAAATACTTTTAATAAAAATGATACTTTGACTAATTTATTTTCATTATAGAAATTTAGAATGTATCATTTGGTATCTAAATTAATAGTATTCTTAAACTATAAAAATTTTAGAAATATCCTGGGTAAAACAGATACAAAAATAGTGTTAATAATATGAATACATCTACAATATGAATTTGAAATAAAAAATAATTTAAAAAAAACCTGAAAATTTTATTTCATATAAGATATCTGGGATACCAAGGGATGTTAAATGTGAAATGTACAAGATCAATTCTATTTTTCAAAATAAAACATTTATAGTGATCTCCTAATCAAGGACTTTATAATATGATGATTTTGTCAATATCTTGGTAACAAGGTTCATTAACAATTAATTTACTTTAAATAAAAAATGGTATTTTGTTGAAAATTTTATACACTACTTCTGGGATGATAACTTCTATTTAAAAGATTTTATTGTTGAAAAATAAAATGGTGTGTGCTTTGGGATGGAATATAGAAAACCTCAAAAATATATTACATATTAACTTAGGGATGATTCATCAGAAGATAGAGAGTAAAAAATGTGGTTAAATCGTCACTATTAAAAAGTACCATATTAAAAAAAATATTTAGTGAGGTTTTTTATAAACATGAAATGTAAAAAAATAAATTAAATATAATTTTATTGATTTTTTGTGGAGGTTTAGTGTGATTAGACATTGATGATGTTTTAGTAGTAGTTTATTAATAAATCAACCCTAATGAATTTATCTAGTGATTTATTTTAAATACCACCACAAATAAAGACCATATTTTCCTCACCAAATTCTATATACACTCCCCCAATGATTCAATAAAAATTTAAACCCCCACCCCAATTCTCTCACATTTTAACCATAATCATCCTATTTCTCCATCACCTTTATTGAATATGTTTTATTTTTTGTTATGTGTAATAGAGTGCATGTTTTATACTTGAATGTTCTTCTAGATGAGCATATTCAAAATAAACAGACATGTTTAAATATTAACTTAATAGGGGTATTATTTTCTTCCATGGTATTGAAAAAAAATACATACTTGTTTTTAAAATAAATTAATTTAATTGTAATTTATATATTTGTCGTAAAATATAATTTTTATAATTTTTTTTGAAAACATGTAATTATAATGATTTTTGTGTTTAAAAATAACTAGGATTAAATAAATCTTAAAGGTTTTAATAGAAAATATTTTTAATTATTTCAAAATATTAATTTTTTAAATTTAAGGTTTTTTTATTTTCATTATATTATCTCATTTATATTGAATAATTTTTTATATTATATATAATGTAAAAAAGTGTTTATAAAATTAATTTTTGGTTTAACAGATAACTGAATTTATTTTAAGATTGTGTCTTTAAAAAAATTATGGTAGAATCCAATTATATTCAAATTTATTGGAAAAATAATTTTTCATTAATTTATCTCAATTGAGTGGGTGTTTAAGGATTACGAATATGTTTGAAATTGCTCGACCAATTGGGGCCCACCTATATAGAAATATGTAGGGCCACTAAAACCCTAATCATACCTCTAATAGGAAAGGGGTTGGTGATAAGTGTCAAGAAGGAATAATATATATAAGAAGCCTTTACCTATTATACCTATACATAAACACCCAATTCTCTCAATTCAACAGCACATATGAATAATAAAAATGGGTGTAACATCTGAAGTAAAACCATTCATATAATAACATCTAAAAAATTCTTCAATTTAAAAAACGATAAAATTTGAGAACAATGGTGAAAAAAACATGGCCAACCTCAAATTATGTCTCAAACTAACAATAACTGAAATAAATAAAAGCTATGAGATCTTGAGTCCTGATCTCTAAGGCCATGTATTATACATGGTCTATACACCTGACTAGCCCAATCCTTCATTAAAATCACCTTCAATCATTCTATAATATGTATTAGACATGAAAACTATAGGAAAAACCCAAGCAAGGGTGAGTATATATAGGCCCATTAGGGTTACGAAAATACAAAGGGGGAAATAGAAGATATGATAGAAGTAGTTCACTCAAACAAAAGTAAGATGTAAAAAACCCAACAAAACATTAATATATATATTCTCATATAATAAATCCATTTGAGAGAGAAATGGAATATCCATCACATAAGACATCCCAGTTTGATAATTCTTCCAACAACTCCAAAGGGGATAACCTATAATGCCTAACATCTCATATATCAATTGAGGTAACCATGTGCAATACCCTCACCTTACAACTATGTCGCACAGATGAGTGGGAAAAAACTCTAATGGATGAGCCACTCCCCAGTGTTTCATATCTGTACCACTCACTAGGTAGAGGACTCACACCCTAGTGCATCAGGGGGGTGTCACTCCGTAGGTAGAGGACTCATGGTCTAGTATATCAGGGATGTCACACAATAGGTAGAGGATCCACACCCAAGTCCACTATGGGGTTCCAATTAGTATATAGTGGACCCACACCCTTCTATGTCTAGTAGGTTCCATTCAGTAGGTGGATGACCCACACCCTAGTTCATTATGGGGTATTCACTCAACAGGTATAGAACTCACACCCTTATCCATTATGGGATTCCACTAAATAGGTAGAGAACCCATGCCCTTGTCCATCTGGGGGTTCCACTTAACATGTATATGAACAATGTTGTAGTATTTTATAGGGGTTCAACTTAGACCGGTGTAATGAGTATGGGGGACCCATAACCTATTGAAATAGGGAGTTTTCAACCCTGGTCGCTCTCTCAAATAATCCCACCTGATCACTATCATCGTCAAAACATTCCATTTAATATCTCAAAATACACTACAAAATCAAACATTGTGTTCTTCCTAGAAAAATGCCCAGGATAGGCTACTCCCTGGGCAAAATTTGATTCTAGATGAATGAGATATGCTAGGTCGAAATTTATTATAGTGGTACATTGTGTGTATGCAGTCCACATGGTGTGTGGTCCCCCTATGCTACTTAGTCGCATTCCCTTAGGGAAATATATTAGAGGCCATGTCACCATAAATTTTTTTTACGTGTCCCACATGGTGTTTCTCATCCTCCAAGGCATGCTTTTGTGATCTTGATTATGCTTGTGTTTGTTGGGTCATTTCCATGTACCTGACTATGCACCTGGTTGTGCCCACATACTGGCTTATGCCCTTTTACTCCTAGGGTACACTGTGTGTCCTCCAATATTGGGTCATATCCATGTGTAGTTGGAACATTGATTAGACTTCTGCATAGGGTCACATGTCATGTGGTCCCAACCATATTGTGTTTGATCCTTATCTCCCCCAAAAACCTAGTCGTTGTGGATCAGTGAGGACACACATCATGTGTTATTTAACTACAAATAATGTAATTTAATTTCCTATAAAAACTATATATTCTACATGATTTCTCCATATTAAAAATATTTAACATGAATCATTCCTATTAACTTTCTTAAATATATAGAATTTTCCATTTTCCATTGACTTCAACAATCCGTTGGTCAAAAATTGGAAACTATTAATTCGCATCAAGTTGCACCACATCGAATTATCCTCCCATAATATTCTGATCATCCTAGATCCAAAATACATGGAACAAATCAAACATATCTTTATAATAACCTTATTTATCTATAAATAATCATCCCAATCATTGTACACCCAAACACCTTGGATTGGGAGGTTTGATTACTCTTGAACTCACCCAAGAAATGTTGAACTGCATCCATATTGGAAAATAGAAGATAATGAGAAGAACAATGGGAGAAATCACAATAAAAAAGGGTGATAAACATCACTGTAAAATCATTCCTTCACAATAATTACATATCATGTAATTCAAGGTGATATCTAGGAATAAAAGGAAAAAATTGAATAAAACAATTTAATTCATCAACGACCTCACGTAAAGGGTAGGAGAAAGAAGATCAAAAGAATAAAAATATATATCCAAGATAAATATTTTAATCATGGGATACACTCACAATTGAAAATTTATACCTCAATTTTGATTAATCTTTGGTGAAGAACTCATTCGTAGGTGATGGATAAGACCCATTGTATTCACTCCCTCTTAATCAACATCGATCCAATCTATGTTCATTGTGAGATTCTGATTCTTGAGTGATGAATTATTTTAACATACTCTTATATATCCTAGGGTTATGAATCTAAACCTAGATAAATTCTATAGTATCAATTATATAGAGAAAAATTATATTGAGAGTATTAAATGGATTAGTTAAATGTTTTAATTAATTAATCTACTTAACGTACCCTCCAATGAATACCTAATTAGAAAATCTATTTTCAACCAACTTTTGGTTGTGCCTACAGTAAACCCCATATTATAGATTCAATCATGGCCTCATATTTCTGATCTAAGGATATACTCAGATGATATCCCATTATTTCTAAAAAATTGTTCGTGGGTGATTTTAATATATTTAATATTTTTATAATATCTGTTATGGGCTCATTGGGCCTTTGAATCTCATTTTGTCTCAACACATTACTCCAAAAAATATTTCTTAATATATTTTAATGTCATTAAAGTTAAAAATAGAGTCACTACAATTTCAACATTATTATAACTATTAAATTTTTAATGTGTGTACATGGCCTTAATTAAAATTTTCAAAGCCTTATATTAAGGTTTGTTGTGATCATTGAGATTTTAATTATTATCATAAAAATATATATTCATGTTTTCTTACTTTTTAATGATTTAATACCAATAAATTTATTTCTATATGTGTTTTCTTTTTTGGTATGTTATCTTAATTATACCATTTTTTTCAAAATAACAAAATGAATGGATTATTCTTCAAATTCATCAATTTATAATTATTTTTAATGATTCAATCTATTTATTTACACTCTAGTATATGTCCCTTGTTTAATAAAGTTTATAAAAATAAAAATTTATTATGTTTTACAATATATTTTGGTTTTATAATGTTATTATTAGTTTCATAATGGTGTTAAATTCCTATTTTTTAGTTTTAAATTGCCATTAAATATCTATTAACATAATGTGTTGTCTTGATCATAATTTTAAACTATTCAAGGTCATATATTTTATATTTTGTATACATATATTTATTTATCCTTAATTGAAAATGAATTATTTTATTTGATAAATCCATCCATCATATTTTTTTAATCATGATTTAATTTTAGCAATGTGTTCTATTTTATTGTAATTGTCTTTAAATTTTATAAAACTAGATAAAATCTAAAGTCACATTCCCCAATAAATATCTCAATAAGTTATGGATTTAGATACCTTTTATACTTTTCAATTGGAAATCAATACATGGATAGAAAAATTAAATATCTATGTCTCAATCATAATTTTAATTTTTTTAAAGACGTGAATCTTATAAATAGTTGATATTGAAAAAATTCCATATTGTATATGTGTAAGGGATATGACATATAAAATAGAACATTATAAAATGTGATATATTTTACAACATCATAATAATCAATTTATTACACCTTCTTTTGAGAATTAAATTTAAAAAATTATTTATTCATTGGAAATAACATAGAAACAAGAAGAAGAACATAACGTGTTTGTAGATTCTAATGCCGATTCAATTGAGATTAATATTAGTGATGTCCTAACTGAGAAATAAAATGAGTTTTAAGTGTTAGTAGAAAACATAAATCTATTAAAATATGTTTTGGGCAATGAACATTCAATATTTACCTCAAAACTAATTTTTTACAACATCTCGAGTTTATGTGTAATTAAAATAATTAAATGACCACAACATTATATTTGTGGAATTATTATATTTATAAATAAAATATCCTATATTTAATTTTATAGGTTAGGATTATTATTATCATTTTTTGAGTCAATTATTAAAATATACATCCATATCCCAATTAATTTATGTTATATTGGGGAGAAGATTCTTTTATAGAATACTGTAAAAGATGTCATAGTTTTGGAATTAAAAAAATGAATAATAATATTTATCTTAAAAATTGTAGTTATATGAATAATTAGAAAAAATAAAACACTTATTAAGGTATTTCATTACATTCATCAAAAACCAATGTTACATGTATTATTCACATAATTTAAAATTGAAGTGAAATTGAAGTGGAATTCTAAGTAAAATAATGGTGATAGATTAGTGCATCATCCATGATATTTGGGGGCATAAAAATTGTTTGATTTTTTTTATATAATTTTTATTCATGTCCTATAAATTTTAATTTAGAATTGGATACTGATGGATTTATTCTACTCAAGACTTTTTCTACCATGTACAGCATTTGAACTCTTTTTTTTTCTGCCTACAATCTTCCTCCATGTATATATATACACCTATATCCTTTCATTATTTCAATGATTATTATAGAAAAAAATACATGAAATGATATAAATGTTTATCTTTATCTTATTATATAATTACAATAGTTAATTTCTGACAATTTTGTAGATACATATGATGAAAAAATTCAAATATGTTTAATATATATGAGGTTCCCATGTGTGCAATTAAAGGACTTCATGGAATTAAAAAAATCCAGTTAGGTCTATCCCAATAGCTTATAATGTCCTATTTATATCATTGATTATGTCTCTAAAAGTCTACATTAGAGTAAAAATTGGTTTTTTACAGTTCATCACTAATTCCGAGATACAGTTAATATATTTTAGTATAACAATTTATTATTTGATATAAAAACAAATTTTTTACCAACTAGTTTTTTTTATGTTGATTTAAAATAATAAAAAATAATTAAATTCATTTATTGAATTTAATAAATATTTTTAGTTGAAAATTTTTGGGAAAAGTTTTTATAACAAATAAGATATAATTGGATTATATAAATGGTAGAAATATAGTAGATTTTTTTAACATCCTTGTTGAGAAAAAAAGATGTCATGTTATATTTTTAATGTTATTCACATTAACTATAATTTGATTGAAAATGTTCTTTTTTTACATTTAATGAGGTGTGAAATTTGAAAAATCATCTTTTTACATAGAAACACTTATGAAAATTGAATATATAATATGATCAATGTGTAAATAAGAATAGAATGTATCTTCTAGAAATTTTTACATTAAAAACCCATGTAAAAGATAAAATATTTGGAAGACATAAAAATGTTAATGCCCCTAAAAATATTAAATTAATATTTCATGATGCGTTGATTTAAAAAAAATAACAAATTTTTTGGATTAAAAACACATGTCTTGAATATTTTAATTGATAAAATGATACAATTTTAATTACATATCCTATTTCCTAAAAATTAACTACATTTTTAATTATTTTTTTTAAATTATTTATATAGGTTTGTGCGAAGATTTTAAACCTCCATAATCTTGAAAAAAAAATATAAAGACATTTTTTCATTGAGAGATGACATTTCCCATAATTAGTTACACTGTAATAATTAATTTATATTTGTTTATGGTAGAGGATTCATTTTTTGGAGAACTAGAATAGTATTGATGGATTTATTCCATAGAGTGAGATGATATTTTAAAATTTATATCACTTAGACATTATGTTTTTCAAACTCATAATTCATGTGTATTATTATTTTTTGATCCATTAGCTACCATTGACAATTAATTTCATATATGAAGAAAATATCTTTTCTAAAAGGATTTATAAATGAAGGTTACTTGTCAAAATATTTTCACACATTATGATTGTGGAATTTAGATAGGATTGAAACATTATTCATTCAAATTAATGTTCTTAGGAAAACAAAAATCATTATTAGTCTTTTGGTAGATCAATAATTATTCAAAATTATGTTGTTAGTTAGAAAATTATCTTTATATTCACAAACCCATATGGATTTTATAAAATCAAAAAAAGTGTGCTACTAAATTTTGATATGGAAGATTATATCATTAAATAACCAATGTCACAAACATAGAGATGACATCATATTTGAACACTAAATAATAAAGAGATAAAAACCCATTACAAATATATTATTAAGTGATTTATTTAAGTTCAAAATTATTTTCACATTTACAATATGTTGATAAGTAATTTAAAACGATGCAAATATTTTGTATCCATTTTTGATGAACATGATCAATGATTGTAAATATGGTCAATCAAATGATTTTAAATATTTATGATTTAGACCATTAATGTTATCTAGAGGATTTGATACCTATAACATTAATGGAATAATGTTTTGTATAATTTATAATTAATAATGAAAAAAATAAAAAATAGTTTACTTTTCTTAAAATTACAATAGTTTGGATGTAATGTAATCTTCATTGGAATTATTTAATTAATTTATAAAGGAAGAATTTATGTTTTGTTATTGAAATATAGGTTGGTTTTTTTTCATATCATTAGAAAGAGATATTCATTATAGTATACTTATTATAACACAAAATATATGATTGATACCATTGGGTTGGGTAAATAAGATTCATATATTTGAGATTTATATGATGAAAGGGTATATTATATTGATTATTTAGTAAAAGAACTATGATTTTTTATCCATGTGAAACCAAGAGTCTTATATAATATTGGTAAATATAAGGAAATCATTATAATAGTGGTTTACGGTAATTAATTATGAATGAAACCATTGTAAATTTAATACCACTCTAACATAATTATAAAATCATATTGTTTTCAATGATAAAACAAAATAATTCATTCATAAAATTGTTTCTATCATATATGTTATTTTCACTTCAATTTCAAAAAAATTATTCAAGTGTAAAGTAAATAAATTAATATTTTTTTATAAATTAGGAATCCCATTTTTTTATTTTTTTATATGGGTAATTAAATTTGAATTATCCTTTAACTAGTGAAAATTAATTTTATAAGGATAAAATAATAAAACCTATTTTTCACTCTATATAATAATAATAAAATTTTAATAAGGTAAATAAATTATGTTGATAATTTAATTTATACTATAGATACCTAGATATGATTATATATATATAATTTTGGTTTTGGATTTTAATATTTTTTATCATATCACTCACTCAAGATTGTTTCATTATTAATAATATTTCAGGAATAATGCTATGGACTAAATGGATTACATGCCACTTTTGATCTACATTACCAAATGACACTCTTACTCAATTGGTGTTAGTACCCACTAAATCAGCTATGTTTCCCACTATTACAGTTATTATTTCCACTTATATAGTGCTAAGAATATATTTTATTTTCAAGAAATTAAGATATCTGATAGATGAACGTGATTTGACAATACATATTGAGTCACCCAAACGATCATTACAATATTAAGGGGTGACCATTTTTTAAATCATTTAATTATAAATATATTATTTTTTTAATAAATAAATGGAATTTTAGATATGATGTAACACCCCATGATTTCATCGTATTTTATTTTCATTAATTCAATATCATGTGATACACACAACTCCGAGTTCGAGCGCACCACAACTTACCAAACTAGTCATTCAAAAGTGGTTATGAATAGTATTAACTAAATTTTGAACATTATATAATCCTTATAATTTTAGAATCTATATTATTAGTTTCTTAGACATAATGAAAAAATAATTTTTTTCAGATAAATGAAGTATTTTAAAAAAATACAATTTTAACACCTTTTAATGGAGATCCATTTTTAAATCCCATATTTGAATGTTCAATATATTCAATTTGGAAAAATAAACTTCTTCTTTAGAATCGGGACATAATAATTTAGTTTTAATAATTATTTGGTGTTTTTCTGATAACTTTCATATTTGGGTGAATTGTGGAAAATACTATATTTTAACTAAAAACAACTTTTTTAATAAAAATAATTTAAAATGTTAAATTATAAATTTTATTAGTTTTTAAGTATAAATAGATTAAATTTTTACCATTTAATCCAATGATATTCATTGGAAATAAGTTCAATTTTAAATTGAACATAAACAAATATCAATCTTTTTTTAGTTATTATTTATTAAAAACATGCTTTTTGGTATTGAAAATGGGAATTAATTTTAAATTAATAAATTAAAATTATATGTTTTTAATTTTTTAAAATAGAATCTATTTTTGATTTCAAAATATCAAAATTAACTTAGGGTAAAATTTTGGTATTTTTCTAAAAACATTAAATTTTTTATGAATAGTGAAAAACACTAAGTTATTGGTTAAAACTAACTTTATATTTAGATAATTATTTATTTTATTTAAATTTATTTTAGGTAAAAATATATACTCAATACCTATATAAGTTAAATATAATTCATTGAAGTCATTTTATAATAAAATTAAATTTATAAAATTTTATTGAACTTTTTACCGTTTTTTACCCACCAATTAGGAGCATTTGCAAATTCACATAAAAAATAATTTTACCACTTATGTGAGTGGAATTTGAAAATTCCTAGAGGAAAATTTGATATTAGTATCCAAAATTTGGTTCAATAATTTGAAAATAATTTTTGGTGTATAATAACTTTTTACTTTTATTTACCACGGTTAAAATTAAATAGGGTAATTAAGGGTAAAAATGATATCAAAATTACCCCAAAACATGTCCAAATTCGATTGGATATGTTTAATTAGACCAAAAAAAACCTTAGGAATAAAATATTATCCTTTAGTTCCACCTGGATTAGATTAGAACATTTATTATTATTTTAATTAAAGAAGAGTTAAAAGAGTTAAAATCAATGTTTAATAACTAAACCATTTTTAATATAGAATTATAAAAAAGATAAATTAGACTATAAATATTCATTAGAAAGAAAAAAAGATTTCATAAATAATTATATTTTATTTATAATTTTTAGAAATTATATACATTAATTTATTTATGACACAATGATGATGCAGTAATTACCTTAATAATGAAATATTAAAATAGTTGATATTATAAATATACAAATAAATGTAATTTGAGTATTATAATAAATTAAACTAATTTTCTAGGTTAATATGACATGTTAGGGTTGATTAAATGTATTTATTTTGATGTAATAATGTTTTAAGGACTTTAACAAAAATAAACTATTAAATAATGTCAAAATTGACATAAATGAGTTTTTAAAACAAATACAATATTATTGATTGATATAATAATACTTAAAATCTAATTTTCAGCCAAAAAACTTATATAATGATATTTTTATCATTAATTAACCACTTGGGGTTCTCTTGGAAGTTTATTTTAAGTTTATTAACAACATAATATAAAAATACAAAGAGGCATGGTAAATTTCAAACTATTTAACTAAGGGTTAAATAAAAAAGATAAAGTTATTATAGTGACCCAAAACTGTATAAAACAAACTGGTTGAGTGGTTTTCAACCCATCCCCACATTAGACTTTAAATAATTCTTTTTCTAGCCATTACAAACCGAAAATTATTTTATTATAAAATAATATTTCATTCTTCTCCTAAGGTTCCCCTCACTCCTCTTGTAAATATTTCATCACCTCTTTCAAGTTATTTTCTTCAAACACTTCCTCTTTATTTGTTGTTTATATTATAAAATAATAACTCCAGTATCTTATATATACTATGATGTTATTATAAATATGGTACAACCATATTCATTATTTCATCCATCGTATGAATGACATGTCACCATATGTGCGTACGTACGGCTTACCGTCTCCTTGTCATGGTGTAATTTGTTATTCAAACACTTCATCATTTGGATGGGTATAATAATGAGTATAAATGATGAAAATAATAAATATAACATGATAAGGATTATTTATATATGATATTCCATCCAATTATATATGATTTTAATATAAAAATAATGATATTGTCCCTCGTGCGTACATACGGATTATCGTCTCCATGAACGCGATGAGATTCATTACCCATCGTATCCATTCAAGACTAATTTTCATTTTATGAATAAAAATAATTTTTAAATACATGATATCATTCTGTATATTAATAATATACATCCCATTCATAACAAATATGACCCACATAACAAGGAATATAAAGAAAAATGAATCAGTTAACACCCGAAATGATGATACTACTAAAATATTTTTAACAATGAAATATTAGAGGATCATATATGATATCATATTTATGTATATAGTTCTTGAATAATTTAATAACAATGAATTAACTATTATAAATGATTTTAATGTACCCTCGACCAAGGAAAAGAACAAGGTAAAGGGTTTTCATCTCACTTTTATTCCCATGAGATTCTTGCTATATTTGCCACTGCTACCTTTTGTTTGGTGTATGTACTATACATGATTGTATTTTTTGTGTAATATACTTTAATATATGGGCATTTAAATCATCATTTTATTTTCCCTCTTTCATGGGGGGTATTTTTTTGTAAGTTACCAATTCGATAAGGGAATTTCAATTTTCAATTTCTACTCATTCGGTTTTACACAAACTTCATTGATTAATTTACCCCAAGATTATGTGTGAAATCACTATTTATTTACTTATGTAGTAATTTACACTCCCCTTTGCGTGGATATACTTTTTATACTCATAATCACTCCATTTATAATTCTCAAGTCATCGATATAAACTTTATAAGAGTAATTTTATCTCAATTTCTATTCATTGAGTTAAACATCCAAGTCATTAGTGTTGTTTTTACAAGAATATGTGTGAATGTCATCTGATTGATTTACCCTAAATATCCAATAATATTGAGTGTATTTATATTATTCATGAATAATTATTTCATTGATTTATCTTTAACGTAAGGATACGGTCTTTATAAAGGAATTCATCCCATCTTACATTCCATTGAGACTTTTTTGTTGTTATGCCCCAATCCACTTTTATTTGGTGTATATATTGTACTTTGACATTGTACATTAGGAATAACTTTATTCTGATGATATTATAATGTTTTGATTACATAAATTATTTTTATTCAAGCGTCTCTCATTTTTTTAGGAACTCTAACTAAAATATAATTTTAATGTTTTAAAAATTTATTCTTATAAATCATTCTCATTAATGTCCATGTTTTAAAAATGGTGTTATGGTTTTATTTATATGGAAATTGATGTTTTAAAATTAAAATTCTTTTTAAAAGTTTCAAATTGGTATGGGACACTTTGATTCAATAATATATTTTAAACAGCTTCTTGATCAATAGTGAGACTTTTAAATGTTTTAATGAAAAAGGGGGATATTTCTCTCAAGTAGTTTTGATGATTAACTTCATCTATGTCAATATCCTTCTTTATTCTCTATTGAGGATGATTTATTATAATAAAATATTCCTTATTGTATTAAATGAGTTATTTTTGACAGTGGATGTGTTATTTTTATACCATTCATGGTTTATGGATAAAGTATTGACAATTCGTATACTAGATTTAATACGAATGTTTATGTTATGTTTAAAAATTTTCATATGAGGAATGCATTAGACTTAGTAAGTGACGGGTGGATCCTACTATAGCTCCTTGATCAATCAGTAGGTCTAATGAGACAAACTAGTGTCTTGGCACAAGGCCTTGACAAAATCTTATTTTTAGTCTTGGCACAAGGCCTTGACTATGTGGTTATGAAGTTTGGCATTATGCATTCCATCATTATGAAAGTGGATATTGATATTGCTTGTGATTTTTTTACTAGTAGAATATCCATGTGAATAATTAAATGGAATTATATGATTTTATATAATCCATATTATGCCTAATTTCAAGTTTAAAAGGCTTTTGTTTTAGTCTTATACATTGCCTTAAATGTTTATGCTTATTTACGAATGTTTCCACTATATTGTTATCCTTATTGAGCATCTGTTCTCACCCCTTTCTATGTTTTATTTTTTCCAGGATGTGAAGAATTATTTTATGACTAACCTATAGGGATAGTCTAAGGGGATATGAGTGTGGTCTATGGAAACAATTCTTTTGTAGCTTTTCATTTTATAATGTAATGTAAAACTTATGAATGTATCTAGTACTTCTAAGGATATTAAACTGATCGGTATTTCAGGAAATGATTCCTTGTATCATGTCAATGTTATGTCATAATGCACCAACTCTGGGTAACTAGGGTCGGGTCGCTACATATGATAGTTTAATATAATAAAATAATTAATTAATCGAAATAAACAAATAAATAATGGATAATTTGAAGTTAGAAAATTTAAAACTTTTTTTGGATTTTTAAATATTTTATGTATCAATAGAAGATGAAAGAAGCATGTACATTGATTTTTTTCACATATGAAATCTAACCAAATGACCCTCCAATTCTTGTATCGTGATTGGATTCATATTCCAATCAACTAAAATAATAAGATATTTAATAATCAAATATGTTGAAATGAAAATAATAATTGATACATTGGTTTTTTATAATATTATAAATTTTATTATTATTATCATTTCTATATATATAAATTGTGTGTGATCTTTTATTATTTAGTGGATTATGCCATTATGTAATAGTGTACAATGAAATGTTTTGTAAAAATGTAATAATTTAAATTATAGTCTATGGAGAAACTTTAGAGATAACATGTTAAGACTCTATGTGATGTATGATAAGGGACCAAAAAGGATACCATGAGAGTAGTGATATCATTTTTTGATAGGTTTTATAGAGATTTAAATAATATATTTTATATGATGATATTTTTTTGAAATAAATTTCTTAATCTATTATATTTTATATTAATATAACTTTACTTTTTGAAAAAATTCCATGCAAATTTTTTATGATTAGGTAAAATTTGATAACACATAAGCCATAGGCTCAATGAGTTCCCCAAAAGAGAATAATGAGTAACATAATCATTTAATAGTTATTAAATTTATAGGTGTTCAATATTAAAAATATTATATATTATAATTGTAAATTTTCTTCATTGGTGGTATGGGAAAAGCATGTTGGTTGTCGATTTGTGTGAACCAAGATGTGGGTCGATGTGAATATGAAGTAAGATGAGAGTTTTGTGAAATAAACTTCTCATTTTATAGGTTTTATATAATTTTAATTATTTCAAAAATAATTTAAACTAATAATTTTAAATATTCATCATTTTTTATGTTAAAAAAGATTACTGACAAACAAATCCCTTTTAATGGTCACATATATTTCCAGGAGATTCAATAGATACTGTTTTTAGTAAGGATAATTTTGTTCATCCATTGATGATGGATTTTTTATCATCATTTTCCAAAGTCTTTACCACATTACCAATATCAATATCTATGGTTCTTTATCTTTCCTCACATACCATTAATAGTAAGGGTATTTCATTATTAAAAAAATGATTATATTGAAAACTATGTTTCCAAAGAAATATTTTCACATGTTATCTTATGATGAGAATGTTTTCTTTGGGAGTATTCTTTGGTTAGTTTATTTTTGGGAGATGAACGCGAGTATTCCTGAGCTAATTAAATCTATGATATGAATGTACTAATAGGTGAAAATGTTTTATGATTATATTTTATTAATGTTATTATTTAAAATACTATTTAATACTATTTAATATTTTTAAATATAGGAATCAGTGTTTAGAAGTTATATAGAAAACATAGAATTTCAATCATCTCAAGGAAAACTAATAATTTCAATCATCCTATAATCAAAAAAGGAAACATCCATAAAGTTTAAATTATCCCCTAACCTTTAAACTATATTATATGAAAATTTTGTTTAAATTATTTTTACAAGTATTAAAACAAATTGGGAATTTATGGATGGTGAAAAAAACTGATAAACCCACCATTTAATGGTTATATGAGTGAAAATGTATAAATTGTTTTCCCCAACAAGTTCCCAAAAGGGAGGGGGTTCCACAAAAAACCTCTTGGTCCACAACCTCTAAAATTTGAACAGGAAAAAAAATAAAACAATAAAAGAAGACTCATAAGCTATAATTTGTGTTTTTGGAAGTTTATGAAAAAATAATTGGATTTTTGTCATAAAATTTCAATTAACTAAATTTATAGAAATCCGAAAGAAAGAGGTAGAAAAGATAAAAACTGAAGAATACATGCAAGCATAAAGAAAAAAATGAAAGGAAATGTGAGTATTCCTTGAGGAATAAAAAAGTAAAACTAATGATTCAAAAACTCCCTAGAATACAATGAAATATGGAAAGATCCCAATCAGTGTAAAAATAAATAAAGATGGGGGCTTGTCTGAAAGGTGTGGTAAATAACTGCATATTCGATAAAAGTGCAAGGATATTTTACCTAAAAGTTTGGAGATATTTTCAAATAAATAGAAATAAATAAGAATTCCATATTCTCAAAGGAATAAAATGGATAAGGATATTTCATACAGTGTAATGAATTATGAGGAAAGAAATATTGGAATTTTTAGGGTATTATCTTATCATAAAATTTACTTATGATAAATTTCGAGGTTTCTCCTTATTTTCCTATAATTTTATGTGTTTTGATCTAACATGTGTGGAATTGAAGGAGAATTTTGAAGATTTCACTTATAGAAAGAAATGATGATGAGTTTTTTCATTGATTATAGTGGTAGGAGACTCACCATGATAAATAATATGATTATATCCCTTTAGGGAGAGCTTAGATGATAAATGAGCTGTGATAATCACAAATTTGAACACTACTTTATTTTTATAATTTTGATGAAATAGGGGTAGTTTTTATTGATGAAAAGATGAGGTAAATGGGGAGTTATTCTAAAGAACCAAAACATTCTGATATATTTATTAAAGTGTGTGTAAGATTATTTATTTATTTTCCTAACAGACCCTATATTGAGAATTGATAATTTTTAAGCATGTTTTCACATGCATGGTAATTTATGGATAGTGTATACAACCTTAGTTATATATATCATTTTTCTGCATATGGTTATCCCACATAGACATAGATTTGATTAACTTTATGCTATTTTCTAAAGATATTATGTGATATCATCCCTCTATAATAAGTTTAAAAGAAATAATTATATAAGTTTGGAGAACATGTTATGAGTAAAATTATAAGATGTGAATACCCCTAAATACACCATTATATTTATTTTTAATTAGGGGAGAATAAAGAGAGAAATATTCACATATTGACATGATGAATTTTTTAGTTTTATTAGTAAAAAAATAAATGGGTATATTTTTAGGAATGATGAAGTTAAGTTTCATTTATTTTCAATAATGTATGATAGATTGGTGATTTAATATAGACATCAATATGTCATTTTCTCCTTAGTGTTAAGTAGACCATAATTTTTATTATTCGTCTGTTGTTTATAAATTCTAGAACATGTTCTGAAGGAGTTTTTTGTAATCAGTTTTTACATAACATGTTGAGTAAATGAGAAGAATATGTATTAAAGAAGGATGTAAACTATAAATATTATTAAATGACCTGTTATTTTAAGGTCATGAAAATACATGAAGTATTTATGAATATTTAGAGAATTTATTGATATTAAATTTCAAACATAGAATTAAACTATGTTCTTTTTGAGTATGCCTTATACAAAAAAAAATTTGAACCAAACAATACACAAGGGCCATCTCGATCTATATAGTTGTGGGAGTAAAAAATACCATAAGGGAGATCCAGGTCGAGCAGATTCCATAGAGACTTGAGTGAGAGAACATGGATAGGTAGGTAGGTGTTCACACATAGGTGCATAGGCATGTATGGTTGTGTGTATAGAGATTTCAAAGGCACCTTAAGTGGTGGCGTGAAAACATGCACTGGGTGTGTGTAGTGTGGTTCTGAGAGTGGACTTAAGGCTAATCATAACTACTGATTAATGGAGATGGATTTACATATATAGCATGGATCAATGGAGAAAAGCATCTGTGTAATATGGGAAACATGTGGGTATTGGTTATGCATTAAAATGTAACAAACATGATTTTTGATACAAAATCAAATTAATATGCATTTTTCGATCGCATTTCTAGTCATCTTCAACCACCCGAGTGTACCCTTACATACACTGTTGAAACTTACATAAGAACAATGTTACCTATACACAAGGCCTATGAAGATTGGGTGAGTTACCCTTATGTAGAACCATTTTTTATCATTACATAGGGAATACAGGAAGCAATATATTAATCGATTATTATTATTATATGATATTCAAAATAAAGAAAACTAAATTGAGGTATTTCAAATGTCGAAATATTCAAGAACTCAAAATATTGATTGACATGACAAGTTTTTCAAGATTCTATGTCAGTAAAGGAATAAAGGCACTGGAAGTGCAAGGAATGGGTGATTCTTGTAAATACTGAAGTACCAGGACAAAAAATAATATTGTTATTATTCATGATTGAGACTCTCATTTTTCAAAATTAGAGTACTACAAACCCTTATTTTGTGAAGAGAACATCTCATGAAGCTTTCAACTAGTGTGATGAACTAGAATATACCATATCCTCATAACATGAAAATATCTCACTAAATATTTTTTGAAGAAAACTATAATTTTATGCTTTTGATTGTGTTACACGCTTTTAAACAGATTTGGGAAAAACTATTCAACAAATCCTTCTGAGTTTGGACAATACCCTTACATAATGTGGATTATGACACTGTATACTTTTACATGACTTTTATTGAGACAACATTAACCATTAAATGATGTTATATATCTTGAAAGAAGCCAGATCATATGCTCACTTACATGAAGGATAATGAGAATATTGAGACACTTGAACCTATGTGTGACACATATATGCACATGGTATTATGGATGTGATGATAATTAAATCAATCACATGCATGTGAGGTTTTTTTCTATGAGGAATAATCTATAGAACCAAAACAGAATAATGAGACAGAATAAAAAATAATAAAGTGAGAAAATATATATTATATGGTTTCAACAATAAATATACACCATTCATGAAGTTCAGTTGGAATGATTACATATAGGATTCAATAATATATTTAACTTATTTTTGATATTTTATACTAAAAAATATTAATTTTAAAGATATTGAGTTCAATATTTACCGACATTTAGTGAGGTCGGGATCTAATCAATAGAAAGAAGAATATTTTTCTGGTTAATGTTGCATTGATGCAACAGATCATTTATAGGTGGTCAGAATCATTGAGAAGGACCAATAGACTTGATTAGTGTCTATTTAATGTACATGAAGGTGTATATGAGTATGTTATGTCTATTAAGATCATAGAGGAAGATCAAGAGATCATCCTACAGTGGATCCAGATGAGAATAATATAATATTTTTTGATTCAGTATAAAGACCCTCCTATGTTTACTCAGGAGTGGAAGGTCAGTGTGGACTCTGGGGACACTTTTTAAAGTAGTATAAATATCCTCCTGTGTGAATCAAGAGTGTAAAGGCTAGCGTGGAATCTGGTAAAACTGTGTAAAGTAGTATAAGTATTATTTTGTGTGGACTCGTGATTTAAGATATAGTGTGAATCTTTATCAATATAATTGATAAAAAATTATAATAGATAATCCATGTTGGGGGGTTTAACCAACATGGAAAGGAGTATGTATTTCAAAGGAACCGTGTAAATATTCAATATTTCTCTCTCAATTATCACAACTACACATGAGGAGAGATTGATTGATAATATTTTCAATGTCGTGAACCATAAAAATTAATGAGGTTAAATAGAAATAGAATTTTTAAAATGAGTGTACCATTGATTCACCGCCACCCCCACCCCTTAGTGTCTCCTAGATTTTCGATAGAATCTACAGGCCCATGAATCATACTTGTGTGTTTTTTTTGTTTAAATTGGCGTGATTATAGAGAGATTAAATTAATTAAATGAATCTTGTAAAATAAATTAATAACTACTGGGATTAAGTGTTTGTTTCATTTTTTTTAAATATATATGGTGTTCATCATCTATGTTTGGTTCTAGTTTGTGAGGTTTTGAGGGATGATCTAGTTGACCACTATTGGATTGATCTGTATGATGATTATGAAGTTTTTAGAAAGATTTTATGTAAATTACAAGGTTATTGGTTTGCTATGTGTGATGGAAGAATCAATCATTTGGATATTGAACACTGGTTAGATGAGATATAGGCTACCTTTTTCGTAATCAAATCCACGACATTGTACAAGGTTTTTGTGGCTAATAGTTAGATGTGAGGAGAAGCATAGAAGTGGTGGATCTTGTATCTTGGAGAGTGTAAGGAAGTAGGTGTTTCATGGGATGATTTTCAGAGGTAGTCTCATGTCATGTTTTTATTTATTACGGGGAGGAAAATGAAGAGAAATGAGATTTTCTATCTCTTGTAGGGGAGGATGAGTATATGAGATCTCTGGATCTACTTCAAGGACCATATTTTCTTTCTCTCAATCTTTTCCCGTATAATGAGTCCAGATAATGTCACTTGGAGAAGATGTTTCAACCAGTTATTCCTTATATGGTCACCCCCCATTATGTTTCGAATATATTTAGATGTGAAGAATAACAATGAGGTTAAATAGTGGATATAGGCATATCCAGGATCATTTTAATAGTGGATTCGTATGATCTATCTAAGGGGAATAGCTATTACTGTAGGATATCCAGTGTTATATTATTCAAGTTTTCGACTTGCGGTGAGTCGGCCTTTATAGAATACTTCATAATTATCTATAACCTATGGTTTCTATATAATTATTAGGAAATCTTCACTGATGTGATTTGTCTTTAGATGTTATGAACATTAGTGATATCAATAACCAACCATTCATATAGATTTACTTTTTATACAAGGTTATATTTCTTACGAGTCCCTATAGTAGGTTCCTCTGTGGTAAAATTTATAGTAAGGAGAATAGTATTCAACACAACCAATAGGAGAAGTATATTAAAGAGTTCAGATCCATAATGTTCTCTATCCTTAGGGGAATATGTCTGACTGCGACTATGGAGGTATTCATCAATAGCAAGGAATAGAAGTTGGATATAGAAAATTTCTTATTATGTGAATTTCATTGCTATAGTTTTTATAAATTATTTGAGGTGCCATCAATTTATCATCTTACTTGGTATATGTTGTATTTGATTTTTGATAATTATACTCATTTATTGAAATCAACTTGTTTAGTGCCTTAATAATGAAAGTGGTGATGATTCTAGTAACCTAGGTGCTGACAATACCATTAGGAAGTTAGACTAGTTTAATTTATATTTTTTAGGGTTTTGAGAAGGAGATGGGGTAGAATCATACATTTGAGGATTTATTTTTTTCTCTAGATAAAACAAAAATATGTCATTCTCATTTACTTATTATATTCTATGTGTTACATTATTGATTGTTTATAGAGAAAATGAGGTATTCAATGAGGAGGAGGGTCATAATGGCTTGGACCTCTCTAGTATATTACTATGTGAAAATCTAGTCTTTAAGGTGTCGTGGGAGGTAATGGTGACTCATTTTAAGAGAATTCTAAAATTTCAGTTTTCCTATGGTATCTCATATATGGAAGATTCAGGTCTGGTAGGCCATCAATGGTGAGTCGATGACGGTAGTTCTCCATCAGTGAGTTATGATGGTGACTCACGATGGGGAGCCATAATGGGGATTTTTCCACCTATAATCATGATGGTGAGTCTTCCACTAGTAGCTCACAATGGTGAGTCGCGATGTTGAGTCACTAATGGTATGTCACAAGTGGTGACTCTTCCAATGGTGATTTATCCAACGGTGACACGTCCAATGGTGAATCATCAAATGGTGACTCGTCCAATGGTGAGTAATCCAATGGTGACACATCCAATGGTGACTCATGCAACAGTGACTCGTCCAAGGATGAATCATACAATGGTGAGTCATCCAACAGTAGGTCACCCGACGGTGACTTGCGACGGTGACTCACACAACGGTGATTCATTTCTAAGTTTTTGTCAAAATTCATGTTTTCTGCCAGTTTTTCTAGTTTTTCATAGTTTCACCCCTTTATCATTTTATCTCACATAAAATGAATTTAAATCTATATTTAAGCCTTTTTAATCTATTTAAAAGTTCTTAAATAATTTCATCAACTCCTCTAAAATCCTGATGCATTTAAATGGCTAAACCGAGTATTCTTAGTCAATATCTAACAAGAATGGATTTTAAAATCATTCCTCTATCGATATAGTATCTGGACTTTCTAAAGGAAATATCATATCTTTTATGTGTGTTTCCCTTTTCTCTTGATATGGGACATTGCCCATAATATTACTTGTAGAGTATCCAGGTGTTTGTGTGGAGGGATTCGATATCGTTCTCCCAAGAGTTTTTCTACTGCATGAGCACCCCCTGTCTTGATGCAATAATGAGGTGTTGATTTTCTGTTCTTTGAATTAGGGATCCCTTTGTATCTCTTTATTTTTGTTTCATACAGGGGTGGGTGTACGGTAGTATCCTCATGAAAATGGATGAATCCATATTTAACTAAGATAAATCATTCCTTATAGAAAACAATAAATAGTGGTGGGGAAAATTTATGCATTCTTATGTCTTTTGGTTTACTAATATTGTAAATTGTATAGGCTATATGCCTACTAAAAATCATGGTCATTGGTGTTATTATATTGTGCATCCGTGATGTCTTTCGAATAATTTTTATTGATATTGTGTGAATATCTATGTATATATAAAATTGGATAACCACATATATTTGGTTAAATAAATGGATGCCTTCGGATCGAACATTATCTGTGATAACCCATGAATTATCAAAGTTGAATTAAGGAATGAGTTTTTTCTAAATCTAAATACACCTTTCTATGATTTGTGTGGCTATGTGATGTCTGTGGTTTTGTTATGTATTGTGCCGTGTATTGTTGTGTGGTTCTGGGGTTGAGAGCATGGCTATGTGTGGGGTTTTTTGGGTGGTGTAATGTAATCTTAGGTTGAGATTTTTTTTAATGGCTGAGAAGTGTTTTGCAGTGGTACTTCACCGGGTTTTGGGTTGTTGTGTTACTAGATGTCATGGTTGTGATGGAGTTATATAGAGGGTCTTCTAAGTTGGTTATGATGATATGTGTTGTTGTTTTTTTCTATTATTTGGTGGTTTTACTTCTTAAGATAATGGTCTGGGTGGAATTATATAGAATAATTTTGATGGAAGTGGTTATCATGGGTTCCATGTGAGGAGGAAGTTTGGATTGAGTCATTTGTCATAATTTTCTTCCTCTGCTTGGCTTGGTTGTGTTGTTGGTTGTGGGTTTTGGTTAGTAGTTTCCTGGGTAGATATGGAATGAATAAATGTATTACTTAATAAATAATGATAAAATGTTACATGAGTTGTCTAGGTTTATTAATTCAATTGAGGCTTGTTGTGTAGTTGTGTATTTATAGGTAAAATAAAAGGCGGTTTCATGGGAGGTTTTTTGTTTGGAAAACCCCATAAGTTGGGAAGAGTGTTTGATACTTATATATATATTGTTTTACTTCCGTATGATAACTATATGAAACCAACCCTAGTTTAGAACTATGTTCCTAACACCCCCATTATCATGGGGGGTCCTTTTCCCAACATCCCATTGTGGGGTCAACTGTTAGTTATTGGATCTTCCTTGCCCCCTCTTATAAGCATTGGTTTCCCAATACTCTTAGGGAAGGTTGTGGTGTAGTTGTCAATCCTAGGTGTATGCGGGCATGGATTTATTTACTAGGTGTCTACCACATGAGATTTGGTTGTGGTCAAAGTGTCTATGGGTGGGATGAGGTATGGTTGTGGTCTAGGTCTCTACGGGCGGGTTGTGGTGAGCTTTGTTTTCCTAGGTTTTAGGACTAGCTCTGAGGCCCAGGTCCCTACTAGGGGGATGTGGTGAGCATTGTTTTACCAGGTTACAAGACTAGATCTAAGGCCCATGTGTGTGCATGAAGGTTGGGGAATGGGGCTTGCGGAATAGTTTGGAAGTGCTATGAAGTCTTCCATTAGAGTACAAGTAGTTAATTTGTGGGAAGTGGTGTGGGGTACCCATACATTGATGTGCTTACTATATTACTTTAAATGAATTCTATTATTTGGTGAGCATGACTTGATGAGGTGGGGATGGATGATATTCCTTGTTAGGATATATTTGTTACTACTATTTTCTAATTGGAAAATTAGTATGCTTCTCTCACATTTTCACAATAGAATTTAGTTTTACTTACTGAGTATACTCTTATTCTCACCCTACATATATAAAATTGTTTTCAGGTTTCCATGAGGACTATGGTGACCATGTAGGGAATTACTATCTCTAATGTTGGGAGAGTTGTTGCGCCACTGCATAGCATTAAATTTCGGTATTTACATTGGAGTTTTTTATTTTATTGATAATAGTTTATTAGAAAGCAATTCAGGATGTTTTTGGATTTCTTTTATATATATATCTTAGAGTTTTTTTAGTTTGATACATCTTATCTTATGATATCGGTTATTATAAAAGGATAATTCGTTCCATTTTGTGATATTGGTATACCCTTAGTGTTGGTCACCACCCTAGGGCCTACTGATGGTGGGACTCAGGGTTCATTATCTACCTTTCATCATTTCCAATCGAGAAGGGTCATCTTTGGAGGGAGGGGGTCATGACCGAATAGTATCTAGGGGAGGTTATAGTTATAATATAGGATAGAGTATGGATTTCGGCATAGTGAGGATTGCATGGGTTGGTAGGGAAATAGTTTCAGGTGATCTTAGTGCATGACATAGGCCATGGAAGATCGGTTGGGACAAAGGATTTTAGGGCCCCTCATGATCTGATTTAAGGACTCTAAGCCTACCAAAAGACCAAGTAAGGCTACACCATTTCCAGGGTAGAGATATAAGGAAGGGTACACACAATATAATAACTTTTCTTCTTGTTTTAATTGGGAGTTTTAGGGAATTTAAATAAATAATGAGTTAAAATTAATCTTAACTAAAATTTCATACTACTCAGGCTTATGAGTTCCTTGTTTAACTTTTTCATACATCACACCGAATTTTCACCCATATGTGGCAAGGGTAGTTGAGGATTAGCAATCCAATCTAGTTGATTGGAAAATGTTAGATCTGTTGGGGGAGGATGACCAATGGTAGAAGACTATATTTTCCTTCCATCGGAATACTTTGGGAATGTGTGGGGGTAGTGTTTCAGACGTAGATATAGAGAGTTAGCTCAAGGATCTTATCATCACCTTTAGCTTGATCCAGGATCCGATGGAGTATTTGGTCAGTTTAGAATTGAGATAGAAATGAGGATCTTCATGTCAGTGGTGGATGAAGTACCTGGGGGAGAGGAAGAAGGAATACATTCTATCGGTCGATTTTGAGAAGGAGTTATAAGAATAATTATTTTCTTTAACCATGAAGGATGAGAAGGGATAGGAGTTACTCTCCCTCCAGTATGGGAGTTTTTTGGTATGGGAGTTGGGGATCAAGTTCAAGGATCTCCTTAGTTTTTCCTCATATCTTTTCCTGGGTGAGGATCCTCATGTGAAACTCCTAGAGGAGGTACTTTTTCCTTCTCCCAGGTATTCAATTACACATTTTACCTTGCTTGTGCACATGGAGGTGTAGAATAAAGAAGAGGTAGTTGATCATATGAACTCGCAAGGAGGACTAATATGAGAGGGGAAAAATCAGGGTTCTTTTTTTTGAAAATCCTTTTTTTCATAAATCCAGTTTAGGATAACCGGTAACCCCACAACCAAAGAGAAGTTCATCAAAAATCAAACATCTTCAAAAATTAAAAATTCAAAAACACCACACACCACATGCCAACCTCAAGTCGTGCAACCACCTCGAGGAAAAAATCCATGTGAAATCCATCATACCGCCGGTGAGACAAGCCGAAACACCACACGCCACCATTCAAAGCAGGACGACGGCGGAGCCATCGTCGGAGCATCGAGACAATCTGGTCCGACCACCGTCTTCACGAACCTTCACGGATCACAGGACCCCGAACAACCGGCTCTCCTCATCGTTCCGAAACAACAGGGCCTCCAGCTCAAAGACCATTATCCATCAAAACAAAAAATACATTCCAGCAAAAAAACTCAAGCACACAACCGCCGCAGAAGGCAACCCCCATAGACTCACCGCAAGACGTCGACGCGCTACCGAGAAGGACCCAGAACGCTCCGAAGAGTATGCCGGTGAAAAACTGGTCTTACACCCATTTTCCCAACCAGCACCGTCGTCCGAATCATCCTAAACAGATTACTCAAGGCTCAACCGTTCCACAAAACACAAAACATAACCGAGAGACCAGCATCACATAGTAGATCGCAACCAACCGGAAAAAGATAAAAACAAGGAATGAAAAACATCACCGGAAATCCATCCACCCGAACATGAGATGGAAGAAATGTACCACTGCAAGCCAAAATTACTCCCGTCTCCACCTTGCAGACCTCACTCGAGACCGCAACGGACCTCCCAATCACAACCACAGCTGATGTGAAAACGAGTCTACGAACCTCGGCATAGAAGAAAAACTTGACTCTTGGACCACACTGAGCCGCCGTGGAAACCCTAGCCAATTCGTAGGGTAGGGAATGAAGATGGCAGCAACGATGAAATGTGGGAGATCCACAAAGCCGCGAAGTCTTCGCTGGATTAGGACGTATGCACCGCTATCACAACAAGCATGAGTACAGAGGGAGAAGCTGCAGCCGACCTGAGGTGGAGAAAAGGATGGCGGCGACAGGGGGAAAACCTACCAAGAAGAGACCTTTACGGGAGCATCTCCCTCAGGGTTATTTGAGAATAATGGTTTCCATCATGAGGTCTCAAGAGCTAGGGCCTTTGAGGTTTTGACTGGAAGGGAGTCGACCTCATTGGTTTTCATTTTGAACTTCTAGTCCTTGTTCCTTTCCTATGGGATTGGGATTGATGTTTTTATTTTGGGGAGTTCATGGACATCTTTAGAACCATTTTCCAGCTTCCATTCGAGCTTAGCATGGTGGAGGTGGACAGGTCCTATGCCATCCTCAACAGTAGTTGTTGTCTATGTCGTTTCAGCAGTAGGTATAATCAGTTCATGCTCCACTAAGGGTAGATTGAGTAGGTAGAGTTCGACCTCAGAGTGTTCCTCATGGAAATCAACCTGGGTGTGGTCATGAGGGCTGTCATCAGCAGAGGGGAAATGCATTTTCGCATGGTCAGTTACTCCTAGAATAGGTAGCAGTTCTATTTGATCCAGAGATGATCCAAGGTATGATCATCTTGTTTAGTAACCTTTATTGTACTTTCTTTGATTTGGGATCATCTAACTCCTTTGTTTCACATGATATAACACATTCTCTAGGACTAGACTTAGAGAGGATTCACATTCCCCTAGTGTTGAGTACACCATTCGGAGGTCATACCATCTTGTTTGATGTGTGCCATGGATGTATACTAATGATGGGACTCCATCGGTCTCATGCGGAAATTTACCTGTGACATATGCAACCATACAACGTTATTCTCAACATCGAATGGTTTTAGTCTCTGTGTTCCATTATCGACTTCTTCCATAGAAGGGTTGTGTTTTCAGACATGGATTGTCAACATGTGTCTTTCGTCATGGATCAAATATTTTAGGTAGGTAGTCGGCGTGTAGAACCCCTTATTTCCTTGTTGGCTGAGATGTCAGTGGATTCTGTGTCCAATGAGTTGGTGGAAACCCCTAGCGTAGATGGGGAGTTATTGGATGTTTTCCAAAAAGAGGATGTGACTCTACCCCCTCTACATGCTGCTGTGTTTTTGATAGACTTACAGCCCAGTGCTTCTTGTATTTCGATGGATACTTATTAGATGGAACCTTTTGAGTTATGTTACTTGAGGATTTAGATAGACGATCTGATGAAGAAGGGATTTATCCTACCCAGTGTGCCACCATGGGGTGATCTAATTTTGTTCGCAAAGAAAGAGGATGGTGGTCTTAGGTTGTGCATAAACTATCAGAGGTTGAATCTGGTGAATGTCAAGAACCATTACAGTTTCCCAAAGATAGATGATCTTTTCAACCAGCTAAGGGGAGAAATTTTGTTTCTAAGATCGATCTATAGTCTAGACATCACCAGTTAAGGGTGAAGGTGGGTAATATACCGAATACTGCATTCAAATGCAGGTATGGGAACTTTGAGTTCATAGTTAGGCCTTTCAGTGTTATGAATGCACTATCCATGTTCATGGGACTCAAGAACTCTATCTTTCTTGAATTCTTGGATAGGTTCTTTGTTGTATTCATCGATGACATCTTGATCTAGTCAAGGGCATAGGAGTGGCGTTTTGATCATCTCCAGAGTATATTCTAGGTTTTTTGATTCCATCAGCTCTATGGAAAATAGTCCATGTGCATGTTTTGGATACATGAAGTGCATTTCCTTTTTCATGTGGTGTCCTGGAAGGGTGTAGCAGTGGACCCATCAAATATTTAAGTAGTTGTTTCTTGGGAAACACCCAAGAATGTTTAAGAGGTTTGCATATTTCTTGGTCATACGAGATATTACCAAATTTTCTACCTGATTAATCTCATGTTGCAGATCGGTTAACAACTCTGACTATAAAAGACCAGGATTTTGTGTGCAGTGAGTTATGCCAGGAAGTAGTAATCTATCAAAAGGGGTGGTTGGTTAGTTCTCTAGTGCTCTATTTTCCATAGGAAGTGGTGATTTTTGAGGTTTTTTGTGATTCTTACCATCTGGGTTTTGGATGTCTGATAACGCGGTAGTGGGGAGTGATCTCATATGGGTCTGGGCAGTTACAGCCCCAAGAATGTAACTATTCCACCCATGATCTGGAGTTGGAAGTTGTTGTGTTTTCACTAAAACTATGGTGCCATTACCTCATTGGGGAGCACTTTGTGGTCTTCATGAATCATTAGAGTTCAAGATATATCATATCACAGTGAGATCTAAAATTTCGACAGTGGAGGTAGATAGAGTTTCTTCATGACTATGATTTTGATTTCTCCTATACCTCATGAAGGGGAAATGTTGTAGGAGATTACTTGATTAGTATGTCATGGAAGGAGGTTTTTCAGGAGTCTACAGACGCTTGTATGGTTATGGAGGAGTTGGAAGCCTTGCACTTATATGAAAGGGTAGATGACTATAGAGGTTTTTATTTCAGATGATAGTGCATTCCTCTCTAAAGTAGTAGGTTGAGGAGTCTCAATGGGGAGACTCGGAGGAAAAGGTGATGTCCAATCTCATTAACCATGGTTATTATCTGAAGGTATGGTCAGAGGATGGTCAGGATTAGATTTTGTTCTATGGAAAGTTGTTTATTCTGATACTAGTGCACAATGGTGTCCTCTATATGTTTCACAGCTCACCATTAGTGGTTCAACTGGATGTTTTCAAGATGTATCATGGCTTGATGATGTAGTTTTGGTGGCTCGGGATGAAATAGGTAGTAGTAGAGATTGTGGAAGAGTTCCTAGAGTTCCAACATGTGAAAGTTGAGAACCATGTTCCATGTGGTGTGTTACAGCCTTTATACATCTCCATGTGTAAGTGGGATGATATATCAATGGATTTTATCACCAGGTTAACCATAGCTCTAGGAGGCTATGGTTCTATCTGGGTAATGGTGGATTAGCTGATGAAATCAGCTCACTTCTAAGTGACTAAGTATTTAGGTGCCATGGATATGATAACACAGAGCTATGTGGAAGAGGTTATGTGGATGAATGGATGTTTGAGATCCATTTTTTCGAATCAGGATACGTGTTTTACCTCACGATACATGAGGGGATTACAATATGCTTATGGAACTCATTTAAACCTCAGAACTGACTTCCTCCCTCAGACAGTTGAGGAGACAAAAAAACTATCCAGATGCTGGAATAAATGTTTCTAGCATGAATATTGGAATTTGTTAGATCTTGGGTATGGTGCCTTTCCTTGGTAGATTTTAAATAAATTAATAGCTATCACTCTAACACTTTCATGGCTCTATTTGAGGCCTTTTATGGAGGACTATGTCATTTATCTTTGTGATGGATAGAAGTTGGGGAGATTGCTGTTCATGGCCCCGAGGTTGTGCAGAGCATGATAGAGGAGGTTTAGTTTGTTCATGAGAGGATGAAAGTAATACAGGCTCAGTAGAAGTCATATATCGATCACAGGATAAGACCCTTAGAGTTCAAGGTTGGAGACCACATGTTCTTGAAGGTTTCCCATCTTCGTTGGCAGTGAAGATTTGGTAGAGGGGGTAAGGATTATCCTAAGTTCATCGGACCCTTCAAAATATTGGGACAAGTTGGTGAAGTGGTATACCAGCTGGTTTTTCCACCGTAGCTGGAGAGGATCAATTACATCTTTCATATCTCACATCTTCTTTGATACCTTCAGGATGACTCTCATGTCATCATCTGGGGAGAGTAGGATATCAAAGACAATGCAACATATGTGGAGTGGTTGATAGAGATCTAGGATCATTATTATATAGTTCTTCATGGATGGACCATTCCATTGGTTCAGGTGTTTTGGAGGTATGGTGGCCTGAAGGAGAGTACTTGGGAGTGATAAAGATCTGTAATCAGTACCCATAGTTGTTTTATGTTTTGTCTTGTTTTTTTTGTGGTGTAATTTTTGACCCCTTTTTTGTGAGCTAAGTTGTTTCATTATTCGGTGATATGTGATAATGTACTAACTCGTGAAAAAAGGAAGACCAAATTCCTAATCAAGATGCATTAATTGCGATGTGATTAAACCTGTGCAGACAATTCAGTGGCACCCAGAGTGGATAGTATCTTGATTTGAAAGATGGAATTCACAGATTCACTTGTTTGGATTATGTGGTTGTTGTGATTGTATGGTGTGTCTTTTGGTCAGTTGGGATAGAATATGTACGAGGATTCGTTTATGGATGTTGATGTTTCACTTCAGATTTTGAACAATATAGGGTTGTTTATCATTGAAACTTGATGTTGGTAGCAATTCTTCAAGTGAAGAAATATCCTTGAGAGGTACCTCACAGGATGGTTGTTCAGACCCATCATTCTTCTTGCTTTGGTTTGAATTTTTGAAGCTGATAATAGTTTGAGAGGTATCTAATGTAATGGATCGGACCTCTCCACTACATTACGTTGTGAAACTCTGGTCTTTAATATGTCTTCGGAGGTAACTGTGACACATTTCAAAAATTTGTAAAAATTTCAGTTTTCCAACGGTAGCCCATATAACGGTGAGTTAGGATCGATGGGTCACCAATGTTGAGTTTCTGAAGGTAGGTCCCCAGTGGTGAGTTGCGATGGTGAGTTGAATTGGTGAGTCATCCACCAGTAAGTCACTATGATGATTCATCCACCGTTAGATCACAATGGTGATTCATAATGGTGAGTCACTAATCATAGGTCACCAATGATGACTCGTTCAATGGTGAGTCATCCCACGGTGACTCTTCCAATGGTGACTCGCCAAATGGTTACTCATCCAACTGCGACTCGCCCAAAGGTGACACATCCAATGGTAACTCATCCATCCGTGAGATGTCCAACAATGAATCATCCAATGGTAGGCCACCCACCGATGACTGATTATGGTGACTCACCCAATGTTGAGTCATTTCTAACAGTTTTTCAAAATTTTGGTTTTCTGCTAGTTTTTTGATTTTGCTATAGTTTTGACCCTTTTACATTTTATTTGATGTAAAATGAATTTAATTCCATATTCCAGTGGTTCAAATCCATTTTAATATTCCAAAATAATATCATTAACTCCTCTAAAATCCTAAGGCTTTTAAATGGTTGAACTATGTCTTATTAGCCAATATCTGACATTAATGGATTTTAAAATTGTTCCTCCATTGATATATGTTATGGACTTTCTAAAGTTGTGATCATATCTTCTCTATGTGTTTCCCTTTGCAATTTATATGGGAAATTCCTGATAAACATTCTTCCTAATGAGCCTTCTGTTGGTGTTGTGGTATTCGATCATGTTTTCCGTAGAGTTTTTCTCCAAATGATCACCCCTATCTTTCTGTAATAAGGAGGTACTAACCATCTATTCTTCGAATTAGGGATCCCTTAATCTCTCTTTATTTTTGTATCATGTGGGGTGTGTGTGTATATGTCCCTTGTGAATATGGTTCAATCCAAATTTAATGAAAATAAATCAAACCTATAACAAAATAATAAACTATGGATGGGGAAAAGTGACAAATTATTATGTCTTTCTGTTTACTAATATTGTGAATTGTGTGGACTATATGCCTACTGAGAGTCAAGGACATTTGTGGTCTTTATTTTCGCATATTTGATGGCTTGTGAATGCTTTTTTTATCTTGTTTGAATAGATGTGTATATATTAAATTGGTTAACCATGTATATTTGGTTAAATAAATGGATGCCTCAAGATCGAAATTACTCTTTCATAACCCATGAATTAGAAAACTCAAATTAAAGAATGAGTGTTTTCTAAATCTGAATACACCTTGTTTTGTTTGGTGTGGCTGGGTTTTTTCTGTGGTTTTGTTCATTATTGTGACTTTTATGGTTGTGTGGTGCTAGGGTTGAGATCACGGTTATGTGTGGGGTGGTTTGGGTGGTGTAATGTAATCTTAGGTTGAGAGATTTTTTTTGAAATGGTTGAGAAGTTTGGTGTACTTGGACTACATTGGGTTGTGTCTTATTGTTTTGCTTGATGTGATGGGTGTTATGGAGTCATGCAATGGGGATACCAGGTATTGTTTTGACGAGATGTGTTGCTGGGTTTGGTTGTCAGTGGGGGGTTTTCATTGTTAAGATGATGGTTTGGGCGGAATTACTTTTAAGAATGACAATGGGAGTGGTTGGCATGGGTGCCAAGTGAGGAGGAAGTGTGGAGTGATTCCTTTTTCATATTTTTCTTCCTCGATTTGGCTTGGTTTTTTTCTTGTTTTGTGTTGTGGTTAACAGTTTTTTGGAAAGATATGGAATGAATAAATGGATTACCTAATAAAGAATTATAATTGGTTAAATTTTTTGGCTAGGGTTATAATTTTAATTGTGTCTTCTTGTGTAGTTATGTAATTATAGGTAGTATAAATGGAGGTTTTTTGGGCTAGTTGTTTGTTTGTAAAACCTCATAGGTTCGGCTAAGTGTTTGATACCTATATATAGAGTTGTACTTACTTTTTATTTCTATATACACCCCACCCTAGTTGAGAACTATGTGTTGAACACCCCCATTGTCATGGGGGAGGTTGTATTTTCCCAACATCCTAGTGGGAGGATGGATGGATAGTTATTTACTCCTCCCTACTCCCTATTCTAGGAATTGGTATCACAAGACCCTTTGATCGGGTTATAGTGAGGTTGTGAGGACCATGTGTATGTGAGCGAGGTTAGATTTTCCATGTTTCTACAAGATGATATATGGTTTTTGATGATGTTTCTATAGGAGGGATGAGTTATGGTTGTGGATTATGTTTTTACGGGCGGGATGTGGTGAGCTTCATTTTTGCAGGTTGCAGGAGTAGCTCTGAGACCAAGGTGTGTGCGGGCAGGTTTTTGTTGAGTCAATAAGGTTTTCCTTATGACTTTTCCATTCCTCTTTGTTTTGAAAATCACAAACACCTTATCTTAAGGAAAGATTCTTTTATAAGAAAAATTGCTTTCTTAAGGAAAAACGCTTTTATAAGGAAAATCGTCTTCTTAAAGAAAATTGCTTTCATACGAAAAATGCTTTCTTAAGAAATTTCTTTTATAAGAAAAATCGCTTTTATAAGAAAAATTATCCTTATCTTATTTTCATCCATATTTTTATTTAGTATGAGATTCATATTCATTTCTATTTTCTCGGAATCGTTGAAACTTTGATATGAAGCTTTCTGTTTTAGGATTCAGATTCTGGATAAGAACTATAAGAAAGTTTCATTCCGAATTCCGGATATGAACTCTGACTAAGTTCTATTCCAGATTCAGGTTACGAATTCTTATGAAGTTCGATAATGAATTCTCAATACAAATTCTAATGATTAATTCTCATTACGAATTCTGAAGAAGAATTTTCATTACGAATTCTGATGAAGAATTCTCATTACGAATTCTGATGACAAATTCTCATTACGAATGCTGATGACGAATTCTCATTACGAATCCTGATGATGAATTCTCATTACGAATTCTGATGACGAATTCCCATTCCGAATTCGCATTCCGAATTCACCTATTAAACAGAATCTTATTATCTTTGTTTTATACACTCTGAGTTAATTCAGACTCCGAAAAATATTTTAGTTAGACTCCGAACTTTTATTCTGCTTACACTTCTATAATTTTTCTACTCTTATTATTTTCATTACACTCCGAACCTTTACTCCGAAGCGTTCATTCCGAACCTTTGAGTCAGAATTAAAACGATGTCATACATTCTGTTACACTTGTTTTGTTATAAAACAATGTCATCTGTTTTGTTATAAACAAACCGTTGTCTAAGTGACACGTGTACATGTCCCTCCGATCTTTAAGGAAAATATGACCATTTGAGAAGGAGCCGACCTTACCTATAAATAAGAGGTCATTTGAAAGAGCTCGTTGCTGTTGAAGTGCTGAAAGGCTGACTGATCTTCGACTCATGTGATTGCATGCTTGAAGTGATTTCTAGAGAGAGAGGCTCTTATTAACTCTCAATGATTCGTGCGACTCTGAATGTTGGTGATTACATTTGAGGGCTTCCGGGGATAGGAAGACAGAGGTGTCGACTACCTTGAAGTTCAAGGGATTACTTGCTGAGGAAGACAGAGGTTACCAACTACCTTGAAGTTGAGGGCTTGCGGGGATAGCAAGACAGAGACTCTGATCTTTGTATCAAGGGCTTACCCTGGGGTGGGTAAGACAGACTTTCTTGAAAGTATAAATCAAGGGACCTTTATCCAAGGTTGTTGGATACCCTTCTCTTTGGGTTAAAATACTTATATCTTATTACTTGTAGTTTAACTACTTGTTTTATTTCCACTGTATTTTGTATCTTAAGGAATGTATAACTTTCTTATACTTCCTTACTTACTCTGATTCATTTAGATTCTATACGCTTTAAGATAGAATCTCATATTGTAACTTTTGTTAAGTTCCAATTTCTGGAACCATATTTTCGGAACCCACTTTCGGAATCTCATTCCAAGTTTGCATTCGGTGTTAGAGGTGTTGTGAATTTTCTTAGTTAAACTTTGTTAAACTTATCCCTTAACTTTGCTTAAGGAAAACATAGTTAATCGTAACTACCTTTAAAGGTTCCAAAGGAATTTTTAAAGTATACAATTCACCCCCCCCCCCCTCTTGTATATTGAGCATCTACATCACTATTTCAATCCTACAATTGGTATCAAAGGAGGTCTCTGAAATACTTATACTTACGAATAAGTTTTTCTTGCTCACTTTTCGAATCCGAACTTTTCTATTCCGAAAATTTTCAATCCGAACTTTGTTATTACGAATCTTTTGCTACAAACAAGTTTGTGTATCCAAGGTTTCTAGTATGGCAGGAATTAATGTTGGTTCGATTGATAATCTAAATCCTACAAGACCACCAATCTTTGATGGTAATGACTATGAGTACTGGAGATATCGCATGAAGACTTTTGTTATCAACACTGGAGTAGATAATTTTGTTATGCTTACTGGTGATTATAAAATTTTTGACAAGGAAGTTAGAAGTTTTACTAACCAGGAAAAGCAGGAATATCAACTCAACTATAAGTTACGCAATACTCTACTATGTTCAATGACTAGAAATATATATAGCCAAATTTCTTCTTGTGAAGCAGCTAACTGTATCTGGAAGAAGTCAGAGGTTACACACTTTGGGACTTCTAAAGTGATTGAGACTAGAAGAGCTATGCTTAGAGTTGAATATCATGTCTTCAATTTTCCTTATGGAGAACCTATCTGTAAAGTTCAACAGAGATTCATGACTATAGTCAACAGTCTATAGTCTATGGGAGAGAAAGGTTTAGATGATGAAGCTCTTGTGGATAAAATAATTGATATTATGCCCAATGAGTGGTAATCCAAAAGAACAGCTATAAATGAGAACATGAAGGTCACTCAGATCTCTCTTGATGAGGTTTTTGGAACTCTTCTACAACATGAAACTAGAATGAAGAGAGATGCAGACAACATCAAGAAGAAGAATGGAAATGGTACTGTTGCTTTTACTACAACTTCAAATCAGATGAAAGCTAAGACTCCTGAGAGAGTAACTAGATCCAAGTCTAAGAAAGTTATTTTCCAATCCGAATCTAGTGAGAGTGAAGTCTCAGAAAATGAACTAGCAAATATTGCTCGAAGGATGAACAAGATAGCCGGTCATAGGAATTTCCCATCCAAGTATAAGAAAAAGGAAAGGAAAGATAAGAAAGATGGAGAGGTTACTTATTATGAATGCAAGAGAGCTGGACATATAAGACCAGATTGCCCTATGCTCAAAAAGAAAGAAAGAAAAGAAAGGCATTCAGATAGGAAAAGAAAGAGGTTTTATAAAGCTAAAGCTATGAAAGTTCTGAAAGCTAATGACACCTGGAGTGCCAGTGGTGGTGACTCTTCAGATGAATCTTTTGATTATGAATCTTCAGGACAGAAGAATCTTGCTCTTATAGCCAGATTACCTATTGATAATCATTGTTTTATGGCTAAGGTACGAAATGCTGAATCACTGACCAATGTTTCTTTAAATTATAATGATAGTAAGTATTATAACTCTTCTGATGAAGAATCATCTTCTGATGAAGAAAATACTTTACCTACTTATGAAGAAGTCTCTAGGTTTGCTGAACATCTTGATATTGAGAATTCCAAACTCAATAAGAAACTTGATAAGGCAAACTCTAGGAATTCTATTCTTACTTGAGAGATATCAGATCTTTCTAAAGATCTTGATAAGAAAAATGCTGATTTTGAAAGTATTTCAAAAAATCTTGAGGAAGTAAGTTCTGAGAAGAACAAACTTTCTAAAGAGTTAGAAAAAGTAATTTCTAAGAAAAATGTTTTCGAGCCTCACTCTAGTTCAAAAACTAATGATTTTGAGGATAAAAACTTGGTTGTAAAACTCAAGTCCGAAATTTTCTCCTTAAAGAAGTGTTTATCAAACGTCACACATGGTAAAGAAAATTTTGATAAGATGTATTCCCAAATACGACCTTTAAGAAATAAATCCGGATTTGGTTATACCCATGAAAAACCTATTTTCAGTAACAATTATTTTGTTCCTAAAAGTGCCCCATTTTGTACCAAGTGTCAATGTGGTGGTCACTGGGCAAAGAATTGTTCCTTAAACAAAACCCAATCTCTAGGATTTCACAAAGCTTACTTTTCTAAGAAGATGTGGGTTCCTAAAATTTTATTGTCTGGAAATCTCGGATCCAAACAAGTTTGGATTCCGAAAGTCTAATTTTCTTCTTGATTTCAGGAAAATAAAGAGAGTACTAGCAACAATACATGGTACATGGATAGTGGATGTTCCCGGAACATGACTAGTAACAAAAGATTTTTCAAAAAGATTATCAAAACGAAAGGAGGAAAGGTAACATTCAGAGATAATGCTAAGGGAGAGATTGTTGGTATTGGTAATATTGTTCTTCTTGGTAAAACCTTGATTTCAAATGTTCTTTTTGTTAAAGGTCTTATGCACAACCTCATTAGCATAAGTCTGTTATGTGATGAAGGTTACCTTGTGAATTTTAGGAATAATAAGTGCTTAGTTCACAATTCCAAGGAAGAATTTATTCTCTCAGCCAATAGGCAAGAGAATGTTTACACTCTGAATTTAGAAGACCTCAGAAGCCAAGATTTACCTTTCCTAAGTGCAATGGAAGATCATTCTTGGTTATGGCATAGAAGACTAGGTCACTGCAATCTTAGGAACCTATGTAAACTCTCTAAGAAGAAACTAGTTAAGGATCTACTGGAGCTTAGATCTTATTCTTATAAAGTTTGTGATCCTTGTCAATATGGAAAGAAACATAAATCTAGTTTTAAATCAATCGGTGAAGACTCAACAACCGATGCATTACAGTTAGTGCACATGGATCTTTTTGGTCCAACACAAACTGGAAGTATTGGAGGCAAATACTATGTGTTTGTTCTAGTTAATGATTACACTAGGTTTACTTGGGTCTATTTTCTAGCAATGAAATTTGAAGCTTTTTCCTACTTCAAAAGTTTTAGATCTCAAGTTAAAAATGAGAAAAACCTTCAATTGAAAACTATTCATAGTGATCATGGAGGAGAATTTCAAAATTCTGATTTTGAAACTTTTTGTAGTAAGAAAGGTATTACTCACAATTTTTCATCACCTAGAACTCCTCAACATAATGGTGTAGTTGAAAGAAGAAATAGAATTCTTCAAGAGATAACTAGAACCATGTTGAGTGAATATTCTATTGCTAGACATTTCTGGGCTGAAGATGTAAGTACTGCTTGTTATACTATAAATCGAGTTTTGATTAGACCTTTTCTTAATAAAACTCCTTATGAATTATGGAATGGTAGAAAACCAAGACTTTCCTACTTCAAAGTTTTTGGTTGCAAAGTATTCATTTTGAATACTAAAGATAACTTACATAAATTCGCACCAAAATCTGATGAAGGAATTTTCTTAGGTTATTCCGCAACATCTAAGGCTTATAGAGTTTTTAACAAAAATACTTGTACTGTTGAAGAAACAATACATGTAAAATTTGATGAGTCAGATCCTTTTGTTTTTAAACCGTCCCTACCTTCTTCCTCGGATGTGTTTTCAAAAACTGATTGTCAACCGTTGATAGAAAAACCTTCTGATATGGATGATGTTCTAGAAGATACTTCTGAAACATTTACCCTAGAAGACTTTCTACCCTATGTTGATGAACAGGTTTTACAAAACCCAAATCAGGTGTTTCTTAAGAATCTTCCCAGTGATAGTACCATTGGTGATGTAAACCAACCTGTAAGGACTAGAAGTTCCTTAAGAAATGAAGTAGAACATCTAGCATTTCTTTCCCAATTAGAACCTAAAAGCACTGATGAAGCTTTAGGTGATGATGATTGGATTAAAGCCATGCAATATTAACTAAATGAATTCAAAAGGAATAAAGTCTGGAACTTGGTTGAAAGACCTAAGGAAACTTCTGTAATTGGAGTAAAATGGGTTTTCAGAAATAAATTTGATGAAAATGGAGTCATAGTAAGAAATAAAACTAGACTTGTTGCTAAAGGCTATAATCAGCAAGAGGGAATAGACTATGAAGAAACCTATGCTCCAGTTTCTAGACTTGAATCTATCCTTATTCTACGTTCCTTTGCAGCATTCTGTAACTTCAAACTTTTCCAAATGGATGTGAAATGTTCTTTTCTTAACGGTTATGTTCAAGAGGATGTTTTTGTTGAACAACCTCCTGGCTTTGAAGATACAAAACATCTTGATCATGTTTTTAGACTTACCAAAGCTTTGTATGGCCTTAAAAAAGCCCCACGAGCATGGTATGATAGACTCACTATATTTTTGCTTCAAAATAACTATGTTAAGGGAAATGCATATCCAACCCTTTTTATAAAGAAAGATAAGAAAAATGTTTTGATTGGTCAAATTTATGTTGATGACATTATATTTGGTTCAACTCAACAATCTTTGACTGAATCTTTTGCAAATCTAATGAAATCTGAGTTTGAAATGAGTATGATGGGTGAGTTAACATGTTTCCTTGGTTTTCAAATTTCTCAAAAACCAGAAGGAACCTACATATCTCAACATAAGTATATTAAAGATCTTCTTAAAAAGTATGGTTATGACAACACTAAGAGTATAAGTACTCCCATTGGTACCTCAAACTCTTTAGATCTTGACGAAGCTGGGAAACCAGTAGATCAAACATCTTTTAGAGGTATGGTAGGAAGTCTACATTACTTAACAGCTAGTCGACCAGACTTAATGTTTTCAGTATGCTTATGTGAAAGATATCAATCCAATCCTATGGAATCTCACTTAAAGGTAGTAAAAAGAATTTTTCGCTACCTTAAGGGAACCATGGATCTAGGATTATTTTATACTTCTGGAAATGATTTTGTTCTAAAAAACTTTTCTGATGCTGACTTTGGTGGATGTAGAATGGATAGAAAAAGTACATCCGGAAATTTTCATTTCTTAGGAGATTAATTAGTTTCTTGGTCCTGTAAGAAGCAACATTCTGTAGCACTTTCCACTGCTGAAGCTGAATATATAGAAGCTGGAAGTTGTTGTTCACAAGTGTTGTGGATGCAACACACACTCACAGACTATGGACTGAGTTTTTCTAAAACTCAAATTTTGTGTGATAACACAAGTTCCATTGCCCTCAGTAAGAACCCTGCACATCACTCCCATGAAAAACACATAGATATTAGGCATCACTTTCTTAGGGATCACACACTTAAAGGAGATATTATTCTTTAGTTTATCGAAACGCAAGATCAACTTGCTGATATTTTCACAAAATCATTGCCTTCTAATAGATTTGAATATATTAAACAGAAGTTAGGAATGATAACCGTAAGGTAATATTTCTTAATTAACTTTCTGTTGAAAAAAAAATCTCCTTACAGTAATAAACTCCTTTTCATAGGGGGAGTACATTTGATTGTTTGTTTAACAAAGTTTTTCAAAACATTGTTTTCAAACATTTCGGAAAGAAAATTTCCGGAATGGAACTTCCGGAACTAAAATTTTCCAAAATGAACATTCTCATACAGAATACTTCTGGAATAGAAGTGTTCATATTAAAAATTTCCGGAATGGAAAATTACGTACTGGCAGTTTCATAACCAGTTTTTTGTACCGATTTTTTTTTCGTAATGTCTTTTTCGTACTGAGTTTTCTTCGTAGTGAGATTGTTTTCCGAAGTAAATTTTTGAGAACTTTGTCTTTTCATAATAAAGTTTTTTTTCGTAATCATCTTTTTATATTATCCATTACGAATAATCCTCCTTAGCCAATCCGAAAGGTATGATTTCCCTACTCAAGTTTTCGTAGTCATATTTTACTTGCTGGAATTTTCTTGTACTATGTTTTCGGATTATAGTTTTCTTAATTCTTTGTCTTAATAAAAACCTCAAAAAGATCGGATTCAAGTCTTCAATCGTCAGATCTTATCTCATCTCTTTCTAATCGTTAGATCAACCAAGTAAGTTGAACCGTCGTTTCATTTCCTATATAAAGGGGACCCAAATACTCGTCCCACATTGGTTTCAAGATCTCGCGTCCCGAAGCTCTGCCCCTCTGTTTTAAGGCCGCTCTGAAGTACAGTTGTCTCCAATCCGAACTTCTCAGAGGATTACAGATCCGAATGTCTGCGGAGTTAGCGTCTCAAGAAATTTCATCCACTAAGCCGATTTCGCAATGGTTAGTTTACAGAGAAAGGTTAGTCCATCCTGATTTCTTCAACAACTATGATTCTCTTATTTCAAAGAACATTAAGTTGAATGGCTGGGAAGATGTTACTGTATCCAAACCGGGGACTCAAGATGATGTTTTTACAGAGATACTTGTTGAGTTCTATGAAACAGTTTCCTTCTTCCAGGAAGATAATAGGGAAAAAATTTCTTTCAAGTCGTATGATAAGACCTAAAAACCGCACCTCCCAAACCAAAGAAGAAGAAGACCTATCCTGATTAGGTTGTTGCAAAGTGGAGAGCAGATAAAGAGAAAAGGAAAGAAGGGGATCCGCAGTTCGGATTGGACCCTGCGGAAGCTAAGGCATTAAAGGAGAGAACTGCTGATGAGCTTGAAAAACAAGCAAAGGAGAATAAGCTCAAGAAAAAGATGACAGAAGCCGAGGTAGTCTATGCGTTGTTAAGGTTTAATGAAATAGTATCCGGAAGAATCACAGTTCTGAGATCTTTCTCCCTCGAATCTATACCTGCGATGCAAGGAAGAAACCTTGATTTTCCGGAAGAGACTACAGCTGAGCATGTTGAGAAAATCGAGCAGATTCAGCAAGTGGGTGAGGAAGAATAAGTTGCTGAAGGAAGTGGTGAAACAGGATATCTTTTGAAACAAGTGGATGATTTTAAAGGATCACCTTCAGAACATCTATCACTCCGAACTTCAGAGGATGAATCCTCTATGTTAGTAACTCTAGAGAAGGATAATAATGAGGAAGATGTTGTTCAGAAAGTTGTTGATGAGATTGTTCGAGTGTCTACTGGTGAGTAGAAAACTCCTGATCAAGAATCAATTCCGAAAAAAGACAAGGGAAAGCAACTCCTTGTTGAAACTCTGAAATCATTGGCCAGCAAGAAAAAAGAAATTTGGTGATTCATCTAAAAGGAAGCTGGAGCTTATTGAGGAAGAAAATTCTCCAAGTAAAGTTTCAGATTCGGAGTCATCCTCATTGGGGAATGATTTTGTTGTCCAGTCCTTAAAGAAGTTGGTGGGAACCATTCTGACATTCTCTAGTATTGATTCAAGATGTCAGATGCTCCAACATGCTTTGAATCAGAAAACTGACTCCGTGTCTATGGTTATGGACAAGTGCGTTGAGATTGAGGCTCAGTTCAAAACTTTTTTTGTTGGTTACGAAGCTCATAGAAGATCTTGAAAGAGGATGACAAACTGGTCGAAGAAGACGTGGAAGAGATGAGGTTGTTCGATGAGTTTCAAGACAATGTTAAAGATGCTTTTGAAACCGAGGACAAGAAAATAAATGAGTTAACTGCATCCTTTGAAGAGAAGTTGATAGAAGAAAAGAACTTCCAGATTCAAGAAGTGAGAGATCTGAATGGGAAGCTGAATTCTGTTTCTCAAAACTGGAAGTTTGAAAGGGATCATCGGATTGATTTTGAAGAAAGGATGAAGGCTCAGGAAGAAAAGATCAAATCCCAGGAAGAAAAAATTGAAGCTCAATCCGCAAGAATAGTTGTCTTAGAGAATCAAGCTGAAGAAGATCATAAAGACCTGAAGAAGATCAAGACTATTCTAAAGGGGCTCATGACGAAGGAAAAAGATCCGAAATAACCAAATCTGTTCTTTTTGTTGTATTCTTTTTGTTGCTGAGATTTCAAATTTAATGAAAGTCGTGCTTGTCATTTCTATTGTTGTCATTACTAATTTTTCTGGTACTTTGTTATTTTTTTCCATTCCCTCCATTTCTTTTTGAAAATCACAAAGGGGGAGAAGGAAAAGATCCTTAAGAAAAAGAAGAACTCTAATAAGAGTTTATCAAAGGTGGAGAAGAAAAAATCCTTAAGAAAAAGAAAAACTCTAATAAGAGTTTGTTTAAGGGGGAGCTTTTTCATTAAAGAAGAACTTCTTATTTATCACTCCGGAAATCTGAATACGATCCTTAGAGTTTCAAAGCCTAAGGGGGAGTTAGTCGTATTCATCAATATCCTTAAAGCAATGGGAGATAATCCTTAATGTTTTTCTTTCTTCTTAGAATTTCTTTTTCGTAAGAATGTTTGTGCTTTCCAAAAAGGGGGAGATTGTTGAGTCAATAAGGTTTTCCTTATGACTTTTCCATTCCTTTTTTTTGAAAATCCCAAACACCTTATCATAAGGATAGTTTCTTTTATAAGAAAAATTGCTTTCTTAAGGAAAAACGCTTTTATAAGGAAAATCGTTTTCTTAAGGAAAATTGCTTTCATAAGAAAAATGCTTTCTTAAGAAATTTCTTTTATAAGAAAAATCGCTTTTATAAGAAAAATTATCCTTATCTTATTTTCATCCATATTTTTATTAAGTATGAGATTCGTATTCATTTCTATTTTCTCGGAATCGTTGAAACTTTTATATGAAGCATTCTGTTTTAGGATTCGGATTCTGGATAAGAACTATAAGAAAGTTTCATTCCGAATTCCGGATATGAACTCTGACTAAGTTCTATTCCAGATTCAGGTTACGAATTCTTATGAAGTTCGATAATGAATTCTCAATACGAATTCTAATGATTAATTCAAATTACGAATTCTGAAGAAGAATTTTCATTACGAATTCTGATGAAGAATTATCATTACGAATTCTGATGAATAATTCTCATTATGAATTCTGATGAAAAATTCTCATTACGAATTCTGATGACGAATTCTCATTATGAATCCTGATGATGAATTCTCATTATGAATTATGATGACTAATTCCCATTCCGTATTCGCATTCCGAATTCACCAATTAAACAGAGTCTGATTATCATTGTTTTATACACTCTGAGTTAATTCAGACTCCGAAAAATATTTTAGTTAGACTCCAAACTTTTATTCTGCTTACACTTCTATAATTTGTCTACTATTATTATTTTCATTACACTCTGAACCTTTACTCCGAAGCGTTCATTCCGAACCTTTGAGTCAGAATTAAAACGATGTCGTACATTCTGTTACACTTGTTTTGTTATAAAACGATGTCATCTGTTTTGTTATAAACTAACCGTTGTCTAAGTGACACGTGTACAGGTCCCTCCGATCTTTAAGGAAAATATGACCGTTGTAGAAGGAGTCGACCTTACCTATAAATAGGAGCTCATTTGAAAGAGCTTGTTGCTGTTGAAGTGCTGAAAGGCTGACCGATCTTCGACTCATGTGATTACATGCTTGAAGTGATTTCTAGAGAGAGTCTCTTATTAAATCTCAAAGCTTCGTGCGACTCCGAATGTTGGTGATTACATTTGAGGGCTTCCGGGGATAGGAAGATATAGGTGCCGACTACCTTGAAGTTTGAGGGCTTCCTTGCTAAGGAAGACAGAGGTTACCAACTACCTTGAAGTTGAGGGCTTGCGGGGATAGCAAGACAGAGACTCTGATCTTTGTATCGAGGGATTACCCTGGTGTGGGTAAGACAGACTTTCTTGAAAGTATAAATCAAGGGACCTTTATCCAAGGTTGTTGGATACCCTTCTCTTTGGGTTAAAAGACTTATATCTTGTTACTTTTAGTTTAACTACTTGTTTTATTTCTGCTGCATTTTGTATCTTAAGGAAAGTATAACTTTATTATACTTCCTTACTTACTCTGATTCATTTAGATTCTATATGCTTTAAGATAGAATCTCATATTGTAACTTTTGTTAAGCTTCAATTTCCGGAACCATATTTCCGGAACCCACTTTCGGAATCTCATTCCAAGTTTGCATTCGGTGTTAGAGGTGTTGTGAATTTTCTTAGTTTAACTTTGTTAAACTTATCCCTTTCCTTTGCTTAAGGAAAACATAGTTAATCGTAACTAAATTTAAAGGTTCCAAATGAATTTTTAAAGTATACAATTCACCCCCTCTTGTATATTGAGTATCTACATCACTATTTCGATCCTACAGTGGTTACATGGGGCTTTTGGAAGAGTGTTGAGGAATCATGATTTTTTTCCATTATTGTAGAAGCAGTTACCCATTAGGAAGTAGTGTGGATAACCAAAAATTAATGTTCTTATTATTACATAACATAACATTATTTATTTGGTGAGTGTTTCTTTGTTAGGTTGGAATGGAAAGTATTCATTGTTAGGTGTTATTGGTTTCAGTTGTTTTCTCACATGGTCATTAGTATGATTCTCTCACTTGTGCATGAGTGAACTTGTTTTTTTCCTACTGAGTATACTAGTATTCTCACCCTACATATATAAAACTATTTTCAGGTTTCTATGAAGACTATGGGGACCGTTCTAGGCATTACTATCTTTAACTTTGGGAAATTTTCTGTTTTTTACTTCTATTTTTTTAGGTATTTACTTTGGAGCTTTTATTGTATTTGTATTTTTTTAATTCATGTGGGATGGTTTGGGATTTATTTTGTATATATGTTTTGGAGTTTTTTTGAGGTTGATACATCTTATCTCCTGATCATTGTTACTATAAAAAGGCAATACCTTCTATTTTATGAAATTTGTATACCCTTGGCGATGGTCTCTACCATAGGGCCTACTGAAGGTGAGACTCAGGGTTCATTATCTCACTTTATTCATTACAATACCAGGAGGGGAAACTTTTGAGGTAGGGGGTCATGAAAAGGGACATCATGCAGTATTCATTAGTGAGTATGATTATTTGTTGTGTTGTAGGATCCCAGAGGCTCTTTTATTTTAGCTATTATTATGGGTGTTTTATTCAATGATGGCATTGGTCATAGATTTTCCCAAAGTCACCAAGCATTTTCTTGATGTGTTTCTTAAGGTGGTTGTAACCCTACAAACATGAAGTGACATTGAGTTAGAGATAGATTTTTATCCTTGTGAGTCTCTAGTTTTTATGGCTTATTATTGGATGGAACCATCTATTATATTGGAGTTAAAGAACAATATTGGTGATTTGATCTAGAAGGGATTCATTCATCCTACTGTATCTTTATGGGGTGCTCCATTATTATTCACCAATAAGGAAGATGGTTTCCTAAGGATGTGTATAGACTAAAAGAGTAAAAGCCAAGTGAAAATTAATTACCATTACACTCTTCTAAGTATTAATTATATTTTTGACTAGTTGAAGGGATCTAGCTAGTTTTCAAAGATAAAACTATGGATGTGATATCACCATATGAGGGCGAAGGAGGATGAAATTACAAAGACCACTTACAGGTGTTTCTATTGTCACATTGATTCTATAATTATTCCCTCCAGAGTCATGAATTCAATCTTTTGTTTCATAGGACTCATAAACTCCAAGTTTCATGAGTTCCTAGATCACTTATTAGTAGTTTTCATTGATGATAGATTCTTGAAATTAGATCCATATGAGATGTATTTAGAACATATTAATTTTTTCTTAGGTCCTCCAATACCATTATCACAACAGAGAATTTTCTATGTGACCTTTTTGGATTCATGAGGTGTAATTTCTTATATAGATTATATCCTAAAAGGGAGTGGTAGTTGATCCTTCGAAGGTTGAGACAATTATTTCCTGGTAATCACCTAAGAATGTTATTTATTTTTTTAGTTTCACGGGAATTATGAACTATAACTGGAGGTTTGTATCTTATTTATCATATATCATAACCTTGTTGATATCTTTGTCTAAGAATTAATGAGACTTCATTTTGAATGATCATTGGCAGGTACCTTTCATCTACCATAATGTTAAGTTGATCAATTTTCTCATTAATTAGATTCTAGAAGGGGTAGTGATGTTTGAGGTGTTCTATGATGATTCTCATCATAGTTTGTGTGTCTTCTTGATGTTTCATAGAGAAGTGATATTATATGGGTCTAGGTAGTGACATCCCCCTGAGCACAACTATTCCACCAAAGATCTCATGTTGTAAGATGTGGTATTTTCTCTATGTTTTTGGTGTTATTACCTTATCAATGATTTATTTGTGTTATTTACCCATCGTAAGATCTTGATGTATATTTTCTCCTATCATGATCTAAATCTGCATTTGTGGTGGCTGATAGATTTATTGTAGGAATGTGACATAATGATATCATATACCATGGAGAAATGAAATATAGTTGTTGATTCCATGAGAACGGATTCATGGGAAGATATTATATGGGATCCAAGAGGTTATTTAGGAGTGATGGAGGAGATGTTTTTATTTTATCGTGTTGCAGATGAGGCCAATGGAAGATGTTTCTTATTTTACATTATAGTGTATACTTCTTCAATGAAGCGGGTAGAGGTGAGTTGGAACTATGTATTTCCTGGTTATACTATGTATGTATAGGTGGAGGATAATCTTCCCCATTTTCTATTTACAGGGATGTTTTGTTTTCTGTTAGTGAAGTTAAAAGTGTGTTTTCATGAGTACACTGGTCATCAATGTTAGTACATCTTTTTATATTCAAGATTAATCATTCCTTCAGGGGATATATTTTCTAGATTGGAAAAACGTGGCATATTGTAGAGTTTGTGTCACAATGTTTTTTATATCCATATTTTATGGAAGATAATCTTATTGGTAGAGTCTTTTTACATCCATTTGATATCAACAAGTGGAAATGGGATTATATATTGATGAATTTTTCCATTGGTTCACCTCAAACCTAAGGATAATTTGATGTTATATGAGTGATTATAGATTAGAAAATTAATTCAACTCACTTAATGTAAATTATTATGTTTGGTGTTGTGGACGTTTTAGTGAGGTGGCATTTGGACGAGGTAGTGTATATTCATTGGGTACTAAAGACCCTTATTTCTAATCAGGTTCATTTCTTTACCTCATGATTCTAGGGACATCTTTAATATTCTTTTTTCTCTCAACCACACATTAAAACTTTCTTATCCATATATATATGGTTATAGGGAGTGAAACATTCCTACAAAGGAGGATACAATGCATGCCTATACCATATATTTTTTTAGGTCATGGTTGAAGAACCTCAATTTTGTATAGTTTTCATACAGTAATGTTTATCCTAATTCCATTGGCAAGGATCCATTCAAGGAATTGTATGGGTGACCCTACAGATCCATGTTATAATAGACTAAGGTTGGGGAGATGGTGCTCTTTGGACTCAATTTAGTACATATAACAAGATATAAGTTTTAAAATATTCAATATTATATGAAGGTGGTGTAGGACCATAAGAATCACATTACTTCGTGGAGGTGGTAGTTCACACGTACACAAGAGAAACATTATCATTTATCAAAGGATTGGATAGTAATATGGTAGACATGATATTAACCTTATAGATGTATAATTATGTTATAAATATAATATATAAACATTAAACTCGTAATAATAATCATTCATAAAATACATCGATGAAAAATGAATTGTATTTCTATGTGAAGATGGTTTTTCATACATATGCACAAGAAAAACAGTCACTTCTCATATGATGGGAAAGAGGGTATATAATAGTTTTTTCATAATCATAATAAAATGTAATGAAATTAAGTATTCTTAATTTGTTATTCTATGATACATACCAAATATTTATAGGAGGTAAAAAATCTTAAGTATCGGTTAAGGTGATTACCTCTTCCTTTAAATGACTCCTTTCGGTATCCTCTAACGGGATATAGAACTAGTCTTTTGGAAAGAATATAACCAATATAACGTGAATATGGAATTTTAGAGGAGAAATTGGTTGAGATTTTTCCTTTAATAAGTCCCAATGTGGTGTAAATAAGTTAGGTAGGAGGTTCCCTTTTATAATTGATGTGAGGGGAAATTTTTGAATTTAAAAAAATTGAATTATAATAAATTAATTCTAAAGAAAAATTAATCCAAATGGATATTGATTCAAATATATGGTAGTGTAGGTTCATTATCCCATCAACAAATAGAATTTAGACAAGTTTTGGTTTCATTTTAATCCTTATCATGTTGATTAACCCTTCGTTAACCAATTTTTATTTTAATTACGGTGGTAGATTTTTTAGTATTAAAAGGTTTTAATATCTACATTTAATGAAGAAATAGGAACATGTATGGACCTATTATAAAATTTTATACCATATAATATTCACATTCTATGCTTTAAAAAAATTAAACAATATGATTAAATATTATTTTGATAAAATATCATTACTGTCAATTTTGACACAATTCATTTAGTTTGACTTAAAAGCCATTAATAATAATATGTAATTCCAATATAATCTTCTAAAAATACACTAATATGTCATATTATCCAATTAAAATCAGGTAACACTACAATGTACTCAAATTTTATCACTTTTAATATTTCCAAAATTATTTATTTTCGTTTTCCATTAGTTGAATAAATATTTTTTGGGAATTGTGTAAGAATTTAATGTATTTTTAAATTTAATAAAAAATGAAATAAATTATCATAAAAAATATAATTTCATTATATAGAACATTAAAATTATTAACCATTCATAACTAGTTGTTTTATTATGTGAACACAAAATGCATATTTAAAACTATGAGAGTGACATTTTGTAACTTGCTTTGATTTAAATAATATATAAGTCATTTCAATGGAAAAGTATACATTAAATAACATAATTTTGAGCCTATTGTATAAATTTTGAAATTATAGTCATCCAATAATAATAAGATGAAAAATTATGGCCTTACCAATTAGTTTTAACCTATATTAACTCAATTTAACCTTTACCAAGTTAATACATTTTACCAAGGTTATAATTAAACATTATCAAAAAAAGTGGGATATTTACTAATTTTTTACATCCTGATTTTAAATATTTAATAATTTTTATATAATATATTACTTATAAATGTCATAAATTATTTTTAAATTAAATCCTTAAAATGATAAAGACATATATTTGGAATAAAAATAGTTTTAAGCATAAAAATGGATTTATTCATATCCAATGCATAGTGAACTAATTTTTGAATGTTTAAAAAAATTATAAAGTAAATAATGTATAAATTCCACTAAAATAATTCAATAATATTAATTATAAATATTTTTGACATAAAAATATGTTCCATGTATAAAACAATTCTGAAAAAAACAAAACGTCGATTTTTCAGGTATTTTTTTTATTAAAATAATTTGATAATTAATAAATCTATTTTAAAAATGTGTATACAATATATTTTTCATAAATTATTTATTAATATTTATACCCATCAATCTAATGTATTTTCTATAAAAGAAACAAAATATTTAAATAATGTTACGCAGTTCTTTTAAACTTGGGGCTTTATGTAACCCAATATATTGAATAAATTAAATTATTAAAGAGAAATAATTTATAAAAATATTGGGGTGTTTCATTCTACCCCCCCTGAAATTAATTTCTCCCTCGAAATTCATTATTGTGATATAAATAGATGGGGATGATTCTGCATCATCGCATCCTTAGGTTCCCATATTTTTTCCTCAAATTATCAGTTTCTCCTTAATGCATTGACCTGGTGAGTGGCCTTGTTTCATATAAATTTCTCTCTACAATCAAGAATATTAATGGTTTTTCATTATAAGAAATATCTTAATCCAGTGTTATGACATATAAATTTAGTACATGTGAAGGATCAGGTATTTTCCTTCTCATGAGAGATATATAGAACACATCCTGAACTTGAGAGAGATTCAGTGGAAGCTCCTACCAATAATTTACCATTCTAATATGACCAAGAATTTTAAAAGGACCAATAATCCTAGGGGTTGTATTTCCTTCTTTCAAAATCTCATCTCCCTCTTCTAGGGAGAAATTTATATGAATACATTGTCACAAAATTCAAAATCTATATCATTATGATGATCATCAGTATAACATTTTTTTCAAATCTAAGATGATATTATAGGTTGTTTAGTATATCTATCCTCTTTTATCATTTCATCATCTATATCACATCCCAATATCATTTTTTCTCTAACTTAATTTTATAATGTTTTAGTTCTACACTTCTTTAAATACTGGATTTCATTAGGAGCCATTTGAATATATTAGTGAAATATATTATTTTAAAACACACCTACAAAAGAATTTGTTGATCCAAAAACTTTTTAAATCTATAGATTATGATCCCAACATGTATTCTAGAGTTTGAATAGTCCTCTCAGACTTACCATTTATCTGGTGAGTGTAAGTCTTTATAAAACATAACTCTTTATCTATAGCCTGTAGAAAACTTCTCCAATAGATCTTGGTGAACAATAAATCTTAATTAGATTCAATTTATAGTGTTACACCACGAAATCATACCACATAATTAATTTATAATAGAGTAAGCTGATCATGATATACATTTTCTCTAAGGGAAATGAAGTTTTCTGACTTCGTAAGGTGATAGACTACAACCCAAATCGAATTATTTATTTTACATGTTTTGGAGAGTATGATGAAAAAACCTACAGTGATGTTGTTTAATTTCCATTGTTTTATGGGTATTGTTTGCAACATCCCCTTATACTTCTTTCTCTTATACTTAACTTGTTGACATACCACTAATTTAGAAACATACTCTTCAATATCTCTCTTCATATCATCCCACCGAAAATAATATTTCAAATCTCTATACATCTTCATACTTATAGGATGAACAATGAAGGAACAATTATAATATTAATCCATCATCTCCATCAATTATGGTACCCAAGGGACACATACATGGTTCCTGAACCTTATTATGCCATTGTAGTAAAGTTTGAACTAAGAAAAATTTATAAATTTCTTTTATAGTTCTACATATTCATTAGGAAACTCTTTAATCCTCACTTGGATAGATGGTTGAACACAAATTTTAGAACGATAAAATTTCTCCCCTTTCATCAGGATTTCAGGATTCAGATTTTTTATGAATATAAATATTGAATATTTTATTGTCCTCATCATAGAAAATCTTCCATGATCCTCTTAACTCAGATAAAATATATCCTTGATCTATTTAAAAGGGTGGTAATGTATTGAGTGATCATAATCTTTATTTTTCTCCAATTATCTTCTAAGGAACATTTTCATTTATATTTTATTAAGAGTATACTTTAACAATTTTGGTCAGTATATGTGTCACAAATTTATCCATATAGATAATTCCTAGATATATTTAATTAAAAATTAATACACCTAACTCCAAATAATTATTTGGGTAATTTTTTTCATGGGCCTTCATTTTTATTGAGGGATAAGTAATAACCATATTGTTATGTTCGAGGACGCAACCCAATTCTTTCTTTGATGAATCACTATATATTAAAAACCCATCTCTATTATATCGTATTATAAGAATAGTTTAGCTGATTATACTTCTCATATATTCCTCAAAATATTCCTTACATTGATCCAACCAAATGAACATGGATCCTTTCAGAGTTAACTTTGTGAGTGGATTCAATAGATAAAAAAATTCTCCAAAAAGATCCAATAATATAAAAACAAACAAAGAAAAATATGTATCCCAATCATAGTGTTTGGTCTAAGAAAATTTTCAAAAAAAATTATAATTGAAGAGTCTACTAATAAACCCTCACATGATATTATATGATCTAAGAATGAAACTTTTTAATGGTAAAATTAACACTTAGTAAAATTTTCATAAATATTCTTCTACCTAAGGGTATTTAGAACAATTCACAAACAATATTCATGATCTTACTTGACCATTTGATAAATAGGAATATCATCTATAAAGACTATACCATAAACCTATCAATGTAATATCTAAATACTATATTCATTAAATTTATGGAGATGGTGGGAGAATTAATAATACCAAATAGAATCATTATAAATTCATTGTGTATATACCATATACATAATTTTTTCTTAGTTATATATTCCTTATTAACCATAAATTTATGATAACTAGAATGAAGATCAATCTTGAAAGAGTATTGATCTACAAATTGTAGATCAATCAAGATACAAATATAGAGAGGAGTGTAGTTTTTCTTGATTGTGACATTGTTAAGTTCATGGAAATTAATAGGGAGTCATATTGATCCATCTTTCTTCTTAAAAAATAATTGGTGCACCCCATGGTGATGGAATTAACTAAATAAATTCCTTGTTATGATTCTCCTAGAGTTTCTTATTCAATTATTATAAATCAATCAGGGCCATTATAAATGGATTCTTGGAAATAGGTGTAGCACCAAGTATGAGTTATATTGAAAACTAAACTTCAAAATTAAGTGTAAGACTGAAAAACTCTTCAGGAAAGACCCCAAAAAACTCCTGCACAATAATAATATCTTCAATTTTGAGTTTCTCCTCGATCATTTTAGATAAAAAACCTTTTTAGTAGGAACCATAACCTATAAGATTTATTTAATTTCCATAAAAAGTTTCTTTTTTTCATCACTATGATGGGAGATCATAGGTTGGTTAGGAATATCAAACATAACATCTATTACCAGACCATTAATATGGGATTTATGTAAATAAAATATTTTCATGCCCAAAATTAGATCAAATTAATCTAGAGGTATAATGAAAGGATTTTCAAGAAACCCATCCCCAAAAACATCAACAATAAAAGAATTATACAGTTGGGATGAGATCATAAAACCATTAGTGGTTTGTAATGCTAACATGATATCTAATTTCTATGGGGAACTATGATACCCTTAGAAAAGACTTGAGATATAAAATATTTTGTGGATCCATAATCAAATAAGATATTTTCAATTCTAGATTAAATGATAAGTTTAAATTTCACCACTTCATTATCGTACCCCTCATTAGAATTTGTGATCACATGATATTTTGAATTTCACTAGGGTAAAGAGGTTTTTGATATGATCATTTTCACTAGCCTTTATATTTGAGAACTAGTTATCATAATGTTCATAATCCATGAATTTAAAAAATTTGAGTGAGGATAGTTTATTTTGGGTGCTTACACTTCATTCAAATCATTGGATAACTTCTTCCCATCACTTCCAGACTGGGATCAAAAACGAATTATTTCATTACTCTCTATATTTTTTTAATAATTACAATAGAATTATATTTTTCTTTTCTTATTAGAACCATGAGATTTATGGGTAGCTCAAATCTCCATTCCCTTCAGGATAGCACATTGAATGATTTATTCAAGGATATTAATGTTTCTTAATTCAAATGGACACTGGAAATATTATTTTAATTATATGAGTAATTGATAAACCATACTTTATAGTTAGATGATAATAACATAAGCATACCTCACATGTCTTGTGAAATTTTCCTCATAATTAAAATAGATTCATCATCCTTCTTCTTTAACAATGTAATTATTTCTACATCATCATAAAAATAATATGAAGAATGTTCTTATTAAAAATCTTGTTTTTAAATTCATCCCACTTTATAGATTCAATTTCTTCTTGTCCTCTTGTGTTTTTTATAAGAGTCCACTATAGATCAATTTCACTTCACAAATAATAAAAATCCAGAATATTTTTCTCATGTTAAAAAGACTAGAGAATGGAAAATATCTTTTTTAATAGTAATGATTCATTTAGTAGTGACTAGTGTATCATTGAACCCACAAAAATAAGGTGTATGTTTCCTTACATAGGACTTAACTGAGTGTTTTCCCCTCATTTTCTCGATTATAATCACAATATGATTCATATTTTGAAAATTTTGTGTGATCCTAGAAATAAGATTTTTCATTCCAATTCCCATAACATTCATTTTCCCCAGAGGATAACCATTTCATTTTCTAATGAATTCCTCATTAACATGATTCCTTTAGGTAACATCCATTGACTAAAACTAAAAAACATAGTGTGAGAAAAAATAATCATGAAAGGAAAACACATAATCCTTAAAAAAATAATTTATAAGATGCCTAAATTGTGACACCAACTTCTATTACACCGTAGGTTTAACAACGGTTATTCATGATAATTACAAAAAAAATTAAGATTTTATCATAAATAAATACTTAACCCATAGGTTCTTACTCATCTTTTTTCTCATTATAGTTTTTAAAGGTTAACTAAACATTTATCTAATAACAAATATAGTGAAAAAAAATTTATATGAATATATTACATCTAAATAGATTAATATTTTTCTTATTGCATAAAAATATGTGCTATAATTTTCTAGTTCTAGTGTATTTGTAAATATGGGGAAATAAATAACTAGTTTATAATAGTTTTAAATCATCTTCAACTTAGATATTTATAAATATAACCCTTATTAGATATATTATGCATAGAACATTTCATCATAACCTGGGAAAAGTAACATATGAAATGGTGAGCACTGATGTTTGGTAAGGGTAAACAAGGGAGATACCAATGATCATATAAGAACCGCATGAGAAAAATGGTAAGATAACATGAGATTAACATTTTAAAATAACACCTAATATATCATAGATCATAATCTTGAGTAATGGCATAAATCATGGTCGTTCATATGATATGAATCATAAAGTAATCAAAGAACATGATTCAAGAGAGCATAACATTGGCATCAGACAAAACATTTTGGAATACACAACAGCATAGAAACTCATTTACATGATAGTTGAGGACCATTTCCAAGACAATCATAGTGGAGTGGGTTTTATCCTCAAACCATCATAGTAATCATGTTTTACTCCCAGAACTATCATAGTGTACAATGTTCTATAATTAATTACATTCACTCTACATTAAATTCATGTTTATCTAATGAGATATCAATCATCACCCAATGAACTGGAGAGAGATATTGGTACCACCGATCTCAAAATGAAAATAATTCATATGTGTGATATAATTTCATTAATAATTCATCATAGATAACCCATTAAAAAATGGATTTCATAAACATTTCATATCATAACCCATTTAAAATAAATGGGTTTCATAAATATATTTTCTTCATAAACATAAACTATCTATAGAAAGAATAAGTATGTTACAATTGGATCAAATATCAAGTAAATAATATCTGAAATCAAGGTTAATTTTCCTTAAAAAATAAAAATTACATAAAAATATCATTAAAATTTTCTTGAGGAAATTAACCTTTCTATTTTTATGAAATCACTTATCTAAAAAGTGAAGTTATAAATGAAAAATTTTTCTTTGAAAATAAATTTGTAAAATTTTACAGTAAACTTCAAATAAAAAATTATAGTGATAAAATTCATTCATGATTTATAAGTTAAAAAACATTCCTTCCATTCTTTTTTCAGAAAATTCATAGGGTGCCTCTTTTGGAAAAAAATATTTGTTTCAAACTATTTTGTAAAAATTAAAACATGGGTAAAATTTAAATTAAAAAATAATTTGATAGTATTAAAAACCGTATTTAAAATATTTTCATAAAACATGGTTATGGAAAAAAAATGTTTTTCAACCGAAGAGAGAAATGAGGTCCATTTTCCTTTAAAACATATTATTACCTCCTTAGTACATAAGTTCTTGAAAATGAAAACAAAACATTTACTTTAAATAAATAACCATATTATAATAAAATTCATAAGTTTATTTGGTTTTGGATCATAATATATCATCATCGAAGGCATAGTTATAATCAATCCTAATAAACAATGATATTGTGACATAAAACTCTTAACCTGATTTCACCTTGCATTAAAAGTAATATAACTGGATAAATAATAAATTTAAATTTATTATTATATAATAGATACATTTTAATACTTATAATATCATATATGATTCCTTTATAACATTTAAACACCCTCTTTCCATAATAATATCTTATTAAAATCATCATTTTCGGCAGTTTACAGTTTCATTTATCCTGAGTATTTTGGCTTACTAATTCCATTTCCAGTAAATTTATATTGGTTACATCATATAAAGAATATTAATAAATATATAGTTATCATATATATTCATTATATTCATATTTATATTCCTCGATAAAATATGGATATAGAAAATTTAAATATATTGTTCATAGAGATGGTAGGTTGTACGTACGCATTAAAGTTGTTTTCATTTTTCAACATATGGAATTAAAGAAAGGTAAATATTAATTCAAAATTACAAGATAATTATTATATCATATATATAATATATGTTTTTCAAATTCATCCTCATTTTCTTACAAGTAAAATATAAATAACAAATGAATCACATCACTTCTTGGGGGTGGTAGTCCAAACATAGAGATGATCATCATTATAGTTTCTCAATGGTTCGGATGGTAAGAAATTAGAGATGATATTATCATTAAATAAATATAATTATTTCATAAATATAATAAAAAACATTAAAACCATCATTATACCCATCCATAAATTATGGTGATGAAAATGAATTGTATCCTAAACTAGAGATGGTAAATTGAACTTAAACACAAGCGATACTTTCACATATCATTTGTTGTGAATGATGGTATAAAATTGTGTTTTCATAATAATAAAAACCTTTAATAATATTTATGATACTTAATAAATTATATTATGATACATATAATATATTTAAAAGAGTTAAATAAGATTATAAAATAAATTAATAGGCTAAGGTGATTACCTCTTCTATGAAACTACTCCTTTATATCCCCTCTAAAGAGATATAGGGTTTGTCTTTTGGGAAGACTATAACCTATAAAATGTTACTATATAATTTAATATGGTAAATTAGTATATTTTTGATTACATAAAAGACTCAATGGGTTTTAAGTAAGTGAGGGGGTGGTTCCCTTTTATAATTAAGGTGAGGGGTACTTTGGGAATTTCAAAAAATATTAATTATAATAAATTACTTCTCAAGACAAATGAGTCAAAATGGCCAGTTATTTGAATATAAGGTAAAATATAGTATTATTCCCCTATAGAAATATAATTTTTACATGTTTTGGTGTCATTTTAAAATCTATCATGTTGATTAACCCATATTTAACGAATTTTAATTTTAAAGACAGTAACAAATTTTTCAATATTAAATTGTTGAAATTTATACATGTATAGTTAAAATTGGACCAAAAATAATTTTTCTCTACATTTTTTACCATATCATATCCAATATATCTGACTTCCAAAAAAAATACTATTTATAAAAAATTTAATAAAATATTTTTTTGATAAAATATCATTATTTTCAATTTTGACACTATTGATTTAATTTGACTTATAAGGAAAAAAGAAAAGGTATTAACTATAATATAATATTTTAAAATAGCACTAATATTTCATATTCACCTATAAAAGTTTTGGAATAATATAAGTTACACAAATTATATCCCTTTAAATATTTTCATTATCATTTATTTTATTATTCCATTAATATAATGAATATAATTTTGACGTTGTGTAAGAATTTAAAGTAATTATATAATAAAAAAATTATAAATAAATTACCATCAGGAATATAATTTCATTACACAAAAAATTTATATTAATAATCATTCATAATTAATTTTTGTCTCTATGTTAATACATAAAGGATATTTATCACAAAGAGAGTGACATTTTCTAACATTCATTCATTTAAAAAATATATTGGTCATTTTTAGGGGAAAGTGTCGAATAAATAACTACATTAAGAGAATAAGGTCATAAATTTAGAATTAATTCGTAATTCACATGATAAAATTAATTATTAATTCACATAATAAAATCTATCTATTGATCACAACCCACATAAACCATAATTTACTACCCACATGGGTTAGTAGATTTTTGTTTTAAAATATAAAAGATAAGTTTTCATATAAAAGATATTCGATTGAAGAATTAATTTTTTCCTAAAAAACATTTATTCATGTAATTATAAAGTATGTAAAATTTAGTTTGTTAATAAAAGAAAATTAGTGGTTAAATAATCCAAATAATGTACAATAAGTTATCATAGGGGTCTGATTCTCCTATCATTATTTTAGCTTGGTTGGGTTCTAAAATTCACTCCAACAACACCATAACAACCCCTGTAATTTTTCTAATCACAACCCATAATTATTTATTATAAATTACCCAGAATAAAAATATTCAAACTCAAGAAAAAATTTTTTAAAGCCAAAAATAATACAATAAAATGGATTCTAATCATAAATTGATAGAAATACACAATTTAATTATATCTAGACATAATAAAATCCAAGCACCAAAATAAAAAAAGATTAATAATGTAAAAATTCTAGTGAAACATACTAAAATATAAGTTAAGTGTTTTAAAATAACACACAAAACTCGTTTAACCCCTTAAATGAAGAAAAAAGTTATTTTAATGGATTTCAGAGTTAATTTGGATAAATAATAATCATGAGGTCCATTTTCAGTAATGCAATTAGAGTGGAAGATTAAAAGAGGGAAGAAGAAAGTATAGGGGATTATTTACCATGGATCTTCTATTAATAAGTCCCATAAAACACATTAAATAAAGAATAATTAATTGGGATTAGGAAAATCCCAAAATTCAAAGAAAGAGATACTGACAAGCTGGATAAAATTAGGTTTGAAGGGAGAGAAATTGGGTTAATATATTTCAATGAAAAATGATAAATTTCCCATTTTATGGGAAAATTAACATCATCAATCTAAGTAACTGGTATAGTTTCATCGGAAGTTTAGTGGAACACTTAGGTTCTAAGGGTCACAACCCTTGTCACTAAGTACCCGATATACCCCTATCAAGTACCAATTCCAACTACATTCTTAAGTGGTTCTATGACCCCAAACCTCCTTAGAATCCATAAATCAATTATAAATCTAGGAACCATGTATATAAATTCCCAAACCCCTATTATTTCATCCCAATATTTAAAATTCTATAACAAAATTCTAAAAAAAATTAATAACCCCTTCTCTATAACCAGAAAAATAAAATTTACATATAATTGAGGAACTTATTTTCCACCAAAACTAAATGAAAAAGGTTGGGATCATTACAATGATAATATAGATCCAAGATAAAATATTTTTTATAAATAAATAGATATTGTAATAATAAAAATTAGTTCTGTATCCTTAAAATATATAAATTAAAAAAATATTGGATGTATTAACACCTAAAATGCCAATGTCTCTACCTAATAAGGAGACTCGATCAGATGATAGAAGTATGATAGTGTTAACATCCTCAAACAATAATAGTTACTGTTATAAGTTATTACTCTAATAAATATGATGGATTGACTCCAATAAAATATAATAAATGGAAGTAAATATGTTTTTCTGTGTGTCAAAGTTCATGATCCTCTATATTATATATTACTACATAATCAATTCAAACCATGTGAGTTTAATCATAGTAAAATGAGGGGTATAACAAATAGAGGAAATATGAAAATATATATTTTATATTTGATAAAATATTATTTAAAGTCTAAAATCCAATGAAATATGTTAAAAATATTAATTAATACATCAAACACATGATTTTTAGAGTCAAAGAGGTAAGTGAGAGAATGCATTTATTGATTAGGAGAGAGAAAAAATATAACCAGAATTCAACATTGATACATATTCTTACCTTGAGATTGTATGTAGAATGGAGAGAACCATGGTTTAGGGATATGTGGTAAATATATAAATGAAATATTCAAGATGATATTAATGATATTACCGAGTGTAAACATATCATGTGTACTGTAGAGAGGATAATTAGATTTCAGAGTATTTTATATATACTTTTAGAATTTAACTACACAATAAGGTCTGAAAAACCAAAGGTTCCCGAAGTTTCATATTTCAATGTAAATGATCTTTTGGGATAAAATAAGTGATTGATACCTATTCAAATGAATATAATCAAATTTAATTCCATGGTGTACTACACTACATATCAAATTGTTCTAAGGCACTATATTTTTTATTTGGGGGTATCATAGCATGAATATTAAAACCATTTTTTAACTAGACAAATCATGGAAATTTATTATTTTTATATTTATAAAGACAATATTTACCAAATGTTGTATGTAGGGGTATGATTTTATCCTTTATTTAATAAATAATTATTTTAGGATCCATATAATTCAATTATAATAGAATATAAAGATTAATAAATTATGAATAAGTGTTAATAGTTATAGTTATAATTTGAAGGAGATGAGATGATTAATTAGATAAATATATATGATTGGTGTCAGCATGACATGAATTTCCATGGGTTGTTAACCTCCCTTTTTGAAAGGTCACAATTTTTATTTTCATTTTTATCAATCAATAATTTGAAATGATATTTCATGTGTATTACTGAACTAATTTTGGATTTATTATAATAACCATTTATAGAATTGGTTAATGTAATGAAATAATGGGATGAAGTCGACTAGAGATGGAAATTTTTACACCTACGGAATAATTATTTCAAATTGATTTGTGAATCTGGGTTAGGATAAGGACCAACAAGAAGAATTAAAAATAAGAAAAAAAATTGGTGGAATGATCCAATGTATTATTTTTTCTCATTTTTTATGGATATTAGTGTATAATATATTAGACAGGGGGTATTTCAAAAATAATATTACAAAAATAATAACTTATTGTAGATATTGATGTGTATATATTTGAACAAGAGAGTGATTATTTGATCCCTATCTATGAAATAAAAAATAGATATTTCATGTCTATGTAGTGTAATCATACAATATTCTAAATTCTCTACAAGTACAAAAATTAAAAATCTATGATTATGGTGGGATTTAATTATGAATAGATAACCAAAATAAACATTTAATGTGGGGGTTAACTATTTTTAGTAAGATAATAGGATTAAACAGGATAATTAATTTTAATTTTTATAGTAATTTTCATTATTTTTGTCTATGTGTGATGAAATGATTTTTATATCATTTTTTAAAATCAATTTGACTAAATCATAGTAAGGGGAGAGAGATTGGTATTTTTTATGATTATTATTACCATTGTATTGTTTCATTGTGGGGATTCATACCCATTCAATTTAGAATTTGACTACTACCCTGAGATATCAATTGTAAAACTTATAAGGATTGGGTTACTAAACTAGAATGAGAAGACACATCATAATCTTTTAGCATGGGAGAATATGATTTCAATCATAAAATGAATAATTGAAATATGAATCTTAATAATGATTTTTTTTCATAATCATGTAAGATGATTAATGATTGGTAAGGGAATTATCTCTCAAAAATTTCACATTGAGTCTCCTTATATAATTAATTTTCTATCCATACATAGCATGGGTATTGATTTAGTTAGAGATTTTTATGATCAATAAAGAAATATAAAATATATTGAAATGATTGTTGAATTAATAAATAATTTTTATTCATAATTAATAATGATTTATTATATAAAATGACATCATCATCAAGCCTATAATTTACATATTTTTTCTTAAAAGATTTTAATTTCACTAAATATCATTATTGTTTCAATCACCACCAAATATTTCATATTTTATAATTGATTAAATATAACTTATTTACACATTCAACATATTTTTGAAATTTATATTTCCTTATATCTGTCATTTTATAATATTTATTTAGTGAAAATTTTATCAAGTACATCCTTATAGATCAACCCTTTAGTGACATATTTATATATATATTAGTAAATTGTGTTGTAATTGAAAATTTTATTTTATTGTAATTTTACAATGAGCACTAAATAGATTTTTTCATCATTTTTTGTGAACAAATTTACTAGTTTGTCTATTTTTATATATTCACTCATAAAATTATTTTAGTTTCATATTTTGATAATTTCTTAATGTTAACATTAATACTAGAAATTTTTTATTTTTAATCATAAATCACTTATTCAAAATTTTATATAATACTAAAGTTCTATTACAATCAATAAATGGGTAAATTTAAAGGAATTTTTTAATATTGATGAAGAATATTAGAACCAAATTGGAATATTAGGGTTCAAAACATGAAAAATGAAATGTTTTGAGAGACATTTATTATGAAAATTTAAGCATCATGCAATAGTGAAGAACCAATTAAGTATTAGGTAGTTATATGGTGCTAAAAATTATGAAGTTAAACAATTATATTTTTCATTATTTCTTATACTTATTAAAATTCTTTTTGAACATGAAATAGGAATAATTAAGGATTACAATAAAAAATTAAAAATAACGTTTTCAAAGGCTTAGTGAGGACGATTTATAATTTTTTTATTTTGTTTTTTTAAGGGAAAGGTCACAAAAATTCCGATATGGGTTAATAAAAATAACTTTAATGTCTTGTAAAAATCTATATTTATTTTTCTATGAAAATTTCCCAGAAAATATAGATAGTGGATCATAAAAAGAAAAATATTATGATTAATATGGTATTAGGAATATTTTCTCCCTAAATCATAGGATATATATAATGATTTCCAATAAAAATTATCCCATTAAATTTTTCTAACTCATTTGATAATGAATTAATTATTTCATGGATTTACTCAATCTTATCAAAAATATGGTGATCATTTTGTAACCAGAAAATATGTTAACTAAATTGATCTATAAATTATATAAACCTATAGTACTTATGCATTAAATTAATACCTAGAGTTTAGTACATTATGGTTTGTAATTTCAAATGAATTTCTTTGATGTTGGGTTACTAATTATAAACTAGGGACTATTCATAATCAATTGAGATATCTAGTGAATCAAAATATTTAAAAATATTATCTAAAAAATATCAATCCCATACGGAGTAGTGTTTAAATTGTATAATATTTGGGTATATTGATTCAAAATTTCAAAATATATATTTTCCACGATATTATATATAAATTATTAATAATATAGAATACAGTTGTATAAATAAATGAATTAGGAGTAATTATAGAACAATAATAATCATTGATAAAGTCATCATCCAACTCATTCGTGGAGATATCAATAGAATGTACAACATAAAAAATCATCATTTCATCTTTAAACTAGATTTCAATACCATTTTTGAATTATTTTATTTAAATTATAATCTAGTATGGGAAGATATAATGATCTCTATAAAAAATATACTCTTTAATTGATTAGGTGAATGAAAAAAAAAATTATTCTAACATTCAAAAAAATTATAAAAATCATATAAAACAAGTATAAAAGTAAAATGAATGAGATAAATAGAATTTCCCAATAAGCAAGAAAATTAACCCCGTGGTTAAACATCATGGTTGGTATAATAAAGTGTAAACTAAATATGAAAAGAAATTAAAAGAGTGAATAAATCCTAAAAAAAGTACCTAATAAGTAAGAACCCTGTTATAAAAATAAGGATAAAATTGATTCTATGCTATTAGGAGGCAATAATAATTTAGATCATAAAAAAGATAATTCTAAATTAAAAAGAAAAATGTGTTGAAATATAAGAGAAACAAAAAATGTAAATAACCTTAGGATGAGTATAATTTATCGATTAAGAATTTTATTCTATAAATAACATATCCTCAAAGAATTAACAAAAAGAATAATAATAATGTTTCAAATTTTTTAAAGTTATTTAAAAAATTTCCAAAACATACTATTCATTAATTATTTCTTACAAATTCCTTCATATAGTAAATTCTACTAGTGTATCACCAGCAATAAGAAAATATTGAAGTATTTTCATTTTAAACCAATTATTAAAGATTGTAATATTATGTTATATATAAAAAATTATCAAAATTTATAAGACCCTAAATGTTTTATCATCACTTGAAAATTTTGAAATTCAGTGGAGTTTAAATGTATCTATTACCTTAGATTTAGTATCAACCATGTTCCATATATTAGGTTCCAATATTTTGGAACTATAGAAATAAATTTAGTAATTTAATAATTATTTTATATATTAATTATTTTTCAATTGAGATATTTGGTTATTTACTTTTCACTAGAGGTATGCTATTTAATCAAAAAAATATTTTGTATCAAAATTTAGTACTTGAAATATTTCTCTATTATTAATTAAACACAATATTTTACCATAGGTGGAGTATTGATTGATTTGGATTAAGTAATAAATGATTTTAATTTTATGTAATGAAAGGGAGGATTATGTGATATTAAAGGCTACATGAGAATCTATATGTGAAGAGAACTATTATGAAAAAATATTAGAGAAAAGATATTTTATATTTTAATTGAAGAGTTTTAAAAGTCTATGTTTAGTACGAATTTGGTTGAGAATGATTATTTAAATTTTTTAGCCATATATAAGTAATAAAATATTATAATACATATCTGTATTTCTAAAAACTAATTAATGATTTTAAAATATTGAAATCAAAGAATCTTCTTAATTAATCATTATCATATGTGGTGGAATGAATGTAACTACAATTACACATGAATTATGTATACCTTGGAAACAATATCACACCATCACACATTATATCATCTATGTTATATTAATTCTAAGAAAAATAATACGTAAAATTTTGGAAAATTTAAAATAATATTTCATGGTTTATTTATCATATCAAAGGAATTACCCCTTTTTATTTATTGCATTTGATCATTATCATACTAGATCATAAGCCAAGGATATAAGGATAAAATTGTATCAACCCTATCAAGACGTAAGTGGATTGAGAAGAATTGATTAAATTTTTAGTTATAGGTTTCATTTACCAAATTTTAGATAGTTCATTAGAAAATAATTTAGAAATATTTGAAAAACAATATAGAAGTTACTATGATAGAAAATGTAAAGGATGAACTTATTAAATGATACATTTTATTACAAAAAGTGTTGATACTTATTATTGGAAACGTAATTTGTAAACCATGAGAGACCATCTTATTATTCAATTCTTACATCAGATAATTAAGATATTATCTTGAAACTAATTCCTTACAACATGGAAAGAATATTTAGATGCATTATATTTTTAATCACCTTAGAATAATGAGATAAAAATATATTTTCATGTCTATTTATAAAATTTTCGAATAAATAATGGTCATTTGGAATATGAAGAGAACCTACAAAAATGTTAACATGCACAATGTCGATCTTTTTTAACATAGTAGAGAAAATAAAATAGGTTTTCAAATATTTCATATTTATTATGGGATAAACATTTATGTAATTCTATTATAATATAAACGAAGTCTAAACCAGATTTAGAAGTCCATAATCACGTTTAATTTGAAAAATAAATCATTTATCTTTAGAGAATTAAATTTCTTCTGAAAGTAGACTTAAAAATGTGGCATTGAGGAAGGGAAAAATTATAAGATCCATGTTTTTTCTTTGAGGTGTGAATATTTTTGTTTCTATTTTAAATGATTGGTTTTGACATAATGAAAATTATATAGAATATCATGAGTGTTTTGAAGTTATTAGGGGATTTTTATAGCCCAATGCTTGACTTTTGGAGAAAAATAGCTAGGCCTCATTGTTAGGGGAAACCATATGACCCAAGAATAATGATTAGGACTAATTGTGTGGTGGTGAAAAGAAGTTAGTTGAAGGTCACTCGGTTTGAGGAAACCATGAAACCAAAATCACACACCCATGAGGGGTTCTACAACTTCTATCATAGGCATGTAACAGGGTTTGTATAGGGTTTCCCAAACTGTGTGAGGTACCCATTGAGATAGCGAAGGGTGAAGAGTTTTCCGACGATTCTACAAAATGTTTAACCTAGGAATTTGAGTGAAAATTACTATTTCTGCCATAAATGTTTTTAAAACCGATACCTCTCACCTATTTTTATGCTTGTAGATAGAACTCAACTTGTTTTCTCTCTTTAAGTGAAATGTAGGCTTCTATCCCATTTTATCATATTGACTTTGAATCAAAAATTTCTCATCTCATTGGATTTATGTTGATGAGTAATCCATTCATACTTTTTCATTTTTCATTGGTCTTGATATTGAAATTTTTTTTTAGGTGAAAGATAACATGTCCTATTTCAAAAAATTTCATCCATTGTTAATTTTTCTTTTAGTTAAGATAGAATCAAATGTTGAAACTCTATGAATTCACTATTACGGACCTAAATAGGTGTTATATACCTTTACATTGATGTTTGGTGTTTTATATTCGTAGTTGAAGTTTTCCCACATACTGGACTTCTCAGTAGTTCCCCGTTAATTAACTAAATGGTTGAATTAAATGAATTGGAACATTTTAGGTTTTACCACTATAAACATATTGTTTCTTGAAGGATGTTATCCCCATCCTAGGTTTCCCATGGGGTGTGATTTTGTATCTACCCAAAATTATACCAACCCTTTAGATGTGTGAGTGCTCAACTTATTACAGAGAGACCTTATTAATTGATGATAATTGAATTAAGATGGTACGATATAGTTGGTTCTTCATTTCCATCTGATGAGATGTTGTTTACTTTTGATTGAAGGGTTTATATGGGAATTTTTAAATGGGTTGATGAAATTAGTAAATGTGAATGTAATGGGATGATTAAATTATTGTGGTAGTGGATGATTTGGTTAGAAGATCATAGATCATGATTCCATAGGACACCATGGAAATTTCTACACCATGTGTCTTGATTATGGTATGGATCACCTGGAAAAATTTACTCTTTGGATCCATATTCTATAGGATTCCAAGGGCATTGCTACCCCTTGGATCCAGCTTCCATGGACTCGTGTTAGACATGGTCTGTTGACATGTTCTTTGTACTCTGACCAAGTAGTTACTTAATTTCCATCAAGATACTCCTGGGACTCAATATGGATACCTTGATCTTCTATACCTTGGATTTGACCCTTCATGGACTAACACATTTTATAACATGTAATGGCCATTATGGATGTAGTATACTATAGATTATATACTATGGACATGATGGTATTGTACAATGGATTATATGGTGTGGATTTGGTTGATGTTATACACCTGATTACACATCAAGGATATTGTGGATATTTTGGCATGTATTACAAATAGCTCGCATATGGGTATCAACTTATGGTGGTTATATAGGACAAAACCACACTTGTTTATTAATGATTTATACTTTCCCTTATTTATAGGAACTTGATTTTTATTTCTAGGCCTAACAGTATAACTTTTATAGTTATTAATTTTGCCTTAGCCATTTCATGTATACTACTATTGTACTTGTTATATACTTTATAGTGATCTATCTTGTTATAACCAGACTACACTTGTTATAGACACCATTGTTGGTGGCTTGCTGAGTGTTATCTCACCCCCTGAACTATTCATTATTTGGTACCTAGACAGACTTCATGGATAAAACTAGGGACTGGGGGAAGTACCCTTTGTACGATTCTTTATTTTCTTATTTCTTACGATCAAGGGAGTACAAGACCAAGAAAGGATTGCGATTATAGTTGGGATAGTTCTTTTGGGTATATTTGGTATTTTGATATTTGTATTTTATTGGATTCTTCTATACCCATTTTCCAACTTTTTAGAGACATGACATGACACATAATCTTTTATATGTGATTACATCGAGCATTATTTTTTTATACCAGCATTAGATGTTTATGTTATACTAGTTGATTTACTTAATTTTTTATTTACCATTTAAATTATACCACTATGTTACACTAATACATGATGGAATAGTCTCCCCAAGGACACACCCTAGGGCCCATCTGATCATTAGAAATTTCTGGCATACGGGGAGGCAGGATTGAGGCCATGTGACCCATCGGCCTAGGGTATAATTTAGTGGATCCCATGTCAGGATGTTACAAAGTTGTATCACATACGTTTCTTTTCTTCCTTGGTATTTTGAAATAATGGATATGTGATTATGACTTTTTTTGAATTTTTTAATGAGATATTTTTGGGAGTAGAGAACCCATGTATAGAGAAAAGTCAAATTCCACCAAATTGAAATTGTTATTTTCTATATTTTCTAATTACTATTGATTTGATTACACCATTGGCTGATACATTTGAATGGTGATGTTATTGTTGATATGATTTTGGGTTCGATATTATTTTTTCTTGATGATATGATGATATTCCATCTCATTCATCATATTAGGCACATTCTATAATTCACATGCTGCCACAAATAACTCTAGTTGTACACCATGGGGGTGGAAATGACTACTCTCTAAAGCTGGTGGGTAGGGGATGGATTTAGATCCTCATATAGTGTCCATTTAGGAACAATTCTTTTACCGAACACATGTTCTGAGACATGGTTCAGTGATAGTTTTATGTGCTTTATGTAGACCATCTAGGGAGCAATGCATTCTACCTCATCTATGGAAAAAGATAATGAGGGTCTTCCAGTAGTATCATCCACCCATATGTTTTGGGAATGGAATTATATAGTCTTATGAGTTGTATCTAGAGACAAATTTTCCAATATTCAAGAATTTGGAGACACCTCCTAATAGGAGAGTGAATATCATGGCATATATTCTTTGGGGAGAAGCAAAGTGATAGTGGGATATTTTGAAGTAGGAAGATTCTTTGAGAGATATGGGTTTGAGGAATTTCCAAACAAGATTTTATGACTACTTCTTTCTTGAGACTATGAGGGAAGATTAGGGCATTGATTTTATGCATCTGAAGTAGGGTGCGATGATAGTTATTTAATATTCACCACTCTTTATATAGATTTAGCATTTTGTGCTGATTTATCTTAATGATGATCCATTGAGGGATGGACTCTTTGAGAAAGTTCTCAATCATACTGTTTGATAACAGGTCAACATGTTTTGATTCAATACTTTTATTGAGATAGTATATTTGTAAATTATCACTAAGCAGAACCTGAGGGAATGTGGGGTTGCAAAGCAAGGTTGTGTGGTCCTTTAACCCAGTAGTTTTACTTCCAAAAGAAGGAAGCATCATTTTGAGTCTTCTCATGTGGGAGTACCACCTAGTATATTATTGTTAGAAGATTTTTTTCAGCCATCGGTGTGTTATATGAGGAAATATGAGGAATCCGTGTGATTAAAACCTATTTGAGTTTTGAGCTTATAGAAGGATGGGCCACATAAATCATTTTTGCAGGACTTTCCCTCCAGAAGCTAGTGGAAGGTGATCAACTCTGACTCCCGGTTAAGGAGTGGGATTCACAACAATACGATAGGCTGGGAACTATGGTTGTAACTTTTGTTCAGGACAAGGTGGTTTTTGTGACTATGGAATCTAGGCAACAGTTGTACATAAAAAGTAGAGTGGACTACTCCAGGTAGTGAGGTTTTTTTCTTAGGCTTCTATTCAAGCCATAAATATTCTGTATATCCTACAACTAAGATACAGAGCATCGGGCTGTCTATTGTGATAGTTTCAATCTTAGTATTCTCTACTCTAGTATCTTCACTTTCTAATTCTTTTGAATCTTATATCATTCTATTTATACATGTTGTGGAGAGCCTAGGGCTTATTGTGATGTTTTCTTAGGTTTTCATGACAATCAACACTCTATTAGGGTTGAGATCATAGGGTGTATTCCAGTGTAGGGAGTAACACTTGATATTGGTTGGTTTCACTTCAAGTGGGATACTTTTTCATTAAGATGATAGGGTTTGACATCATACTCAGGATGGACTCGCGAGTGGCTTATTGATCCCATGTTTTTTCTACCACCGAATGGTGACCTTCACATCACCAGAGGGTGGATTGTTTGTCCAAAAGGTTGAATGGAAATTCTAGGTGATCAATTCTAAAATATAGAATCGTGGGCTATGAGATATGACTTTCTAGATAGATATTATATATGTGGTTTATCAGGGATCATGTTTGGAATATTTTCCTTTAGTGAATGATCATTTTGGGGATGTTTTCCTAGAAAACATTTCTAGTTTTCCTCCTAAGAGAGAGGTTTTGTTCTCTATCGAGATAGCTACAAGATCTGAATTGGTATCCATTCCACCTTATGGGATGGATACTATAGAGTTTAAGATATAAATTGGAATCTATAGGACATGTAGGAAAATGTGTTTATATGACTCAGTACTTCTCCCTGGATTTCGATTGACCTATTTATGAAAAAGGAGGATAGAACCCTTAGGGTATGTGTGGATAATTAGAAATTGAACCAGTTGATGTTTAATTACTAGTATCCCTTACATGGATAGATTATCTCTTCGATAGGCTCCAAGGAGATCATGTTTCCTCAAAGATTTATTTTAGATTAAATTATTACTGGGTACATGTTTGACCTATAGACATGCCTCATACATTTATTTCATAAAATGTATTGTATATATGAGTATTTGGTTATGTAATTCAGTCTCATGAACACATCAGGGATTTTCCTGGCATTGATGTACCATGTTTTCCATGCTTATATGGATTTTTTTGGGTGGTTTTCATAGATGATATCTTAGTGTATTATCATAATCAATGAGGCCATGTGAAACATCATGTTATCATTTTAGATACAATGAGAGAGTATTAGTTATATTATATGTTTACAAAGATCAACTTTGGGATGGATAAGATTCACTTTAAGGGTCATGTTATCCTACATACATAAGTATCAGTTGACCTGGATAATGTGAGTGATGTAGTTTCCTGGCAGAATCCCAAGAATCTCATTGACATATAGATTCTATTGGGGCTCTCTAGATATTACAATCATTTTATACCAGACTACTAAAACTTATAAGCACAATTGATGGGTTTTAATAATAAGGGTGTGAAGTTTGTATGGTTAGATACCTGTGAGATAGCCTTTTAGGAGCTAAAAGGGATGCTAACTTCAGTGTCAGTCCTAATTCAACCAAAACCAGGTAGGATCAACATTGTGTATTATTATGCATTAGGTATATGGAAAGGATAATTTATTTTGTAGTGAGAGTGATTCATGGTGGATGGGTCTCATTAGTTGAGTCCACACTAGTGGAATTACATAATTCATGATCTCGAGTTTGATACAGTTTCCATACCTTGTGTCGTTGAAGACATTATTTACTATGGGAGAATATGTGGGGTACACAGACCTAAAAATATTTATATACATATTTATATAGTGTGATCTTTATATTAGGCAACAAATATGGGTTCATTAGCTATAGTATTTTAATTTTCATATTTTTTATACACATGGAAAGGGAAATTCAGTTGTCGATGCACTAAGCAGGAGGACTCCGATACATGAAGTTTAGGATTCTAGATGTGAGTGGTATATTATGGCCTTATTCTCATAGATTCACATGGAGGTGAAATATGGCCCAGGATAGTCTTTTTTCCCCTCTGTGGAAGTGGCATCCACTATTTTTGAGAGAGTATAAATGCAACAGTTATCAAATTCTAAATTCCAAATCTTATGGGAGAGTTTGGTAGGTGAGGACACACCTCTTAGTAGGAGGATAGGTGAGGATGAAATTTTGTGTATACATGTTAGTATTAGGGATTCAAAATTCATACATCAGGAATTGATATGAGAGTTTCATGACTTATTTTGGGTAGTAAATAACATCTTTATCAAGATGTATCAGGATTTACGTCACCAGGTTTGGTGGTCAGGGATGAAACGTGAGGTACCTAGTTTTTTCACGAGGTATCCCACCTATCAAGTTGTCAAGATAAATCACTAAAAACCAATTAGGATTTAAAAAAATAACCTATTTATGAGTGAAAATGGGATGTTGTTATGAATTATTTCATGATCCTTTGTCAATGTTTCCTCAAGGTAGTGATTCCATTTGGGTTTTTGTTGAAAGAGTCATAAAGGTTTCCATTACCTACCGATCAGGGATACCTTCTCAATAGATGATCGTGGAATATTATATATTTTTAAGACAGTGCATCCTCATGGGGTTCCTTAGACTATTATATTGGAGAGGGATGACTAATTTACACCTTGTTTTGGGAATTTTTTTAGAGGTTATTCGGTACACAGGTGCTTCTAAGCATGTTCTTAGTACCATCAGACTGATGGCCGACCAGATATGAATATATAGTTTCTTGAGGATATCCTGCGAGCATGATTCCATGATTTTGGGGGATCTTTGGAGTGGCATAAACCCCTTGTTGAGTTCACTTACAAAAATATATATAAAGTGACTAAGAAGATGGAACCTTATGAGGATTTCAATGGTAAGCCATGTTGATCACCCCTATGCATACTAGATGTAGGTGCGGAAAATTACATAGACCTCGCCTCACTCAAGAGACTTCAGAGTATATCTATTTGGTCAAAAAGTGGATGTCTACTGCATAACACTGATTTAAATCAAACACTAAATTTCTTCGATGATCTCTAGAGTTCAAATTCATGGATTGGTTATTTTTTCATATCCCACCAATGCTCTATAATAAACAGATTAAGAGATAAGATAATTATTCACCATGATATGTAGGTCCGTTTGAGATTTTGGAAAGATCCATATTGGTATCCTATATATATTAGCTACCTTAGAGGAATTGTGCCATGTATGATGTCTTCCATGTATCTTAGTTGTGTCATTATCACTCAGACCCATATCATACTCTGTAGCGAGATGAGGTGTAGTTACGGGTAGATGTATCCACAGGGTAGCATCTTATTCATATCATTGATGGGAGACGGATGGATCTATGAGGTTGGATAGTTCCTCTAGTAAAGGTGTTATGTCAGAATTTCTATATATAGGATGCAAATTGGCATAGAAAGGTTGATGTGCATACTAAGTGGTCGACACAATTATCATATGATTCTAGACTACCCATGGAAGGATGATTTTTGGACGAATTTGTTTAACGATGAAGATTTTAAGATCTTGGGTTTTTGTTTGAGTTGCGGTTATTTTTTTGTTTAAATGCTTCATTTGAACCTAATTTAAATTTCCAATGAGATCTCGAGAGTTTTTTTGGGGGTCTATGGTTTATTCAAATCCAATATTGTAACGACCCAAACTTTTTTATTGGTATTTCTATCTTGAATGATTTAATAGAGATGTTAACGGTTAATGAAGAAAGAAGAGTCGATGGCTTCATCCAGTAGACTTGAACCTTATAAATCCCACTTATCAGAGCTTGGGTAGGAGGTGGAATATTTGGGCTTCGCTTTGGACCAAGCCCAAGCCGAACTCCAGGGTGTCAAGATTGAACAGAACCGCCTACGGGAGAAGTTCAAGTTAGTGGAGATTACTACTAGGGAAATTTTATCTGAGCCTCCCTCAGATTCTCTCACCATAGCACACCTTACACTTAGGTCATATGCTGGTGTTATAAGGGGATATGTAACGAGACCATAACAGCCTTGTGTAATACTTTCTTTTCAATAAAAATTGTGATTTCCTCTTATGATGCAGTTTGTGAATTTTCAAATGTCTGGATAAATATAGTATGCATATTTTTAATGAATTATAGAAAAATTATATTTGAAAATATTTATGTAAACCTTAAATAATTAATTATTTGTAATGATTTTCAAAAAATGGTCTTCTACAATTATGTTCAGTACGAAAATTATAGTATAATAAGATCAACATAATTTTTGATGAATAGTAAATAATGAATAGTGACTTTATGCTTAGAATTAGTAATGTGACCAAATGGATTATTAATATCACTTAAAGAAAGTATTAATATAATCTATGCACCTTGATTAAGTAACGTTATTCCATAAAATAGGTAAATGACTGTTTCAGAAATTATTATTCAAGTATTAGTTTTTCGGGGGGAATAGTGTTTTAAATTAGAAATTAAATTAAAAATATTTAGAAAATTATTTTTATAAAATGCAGTTCATTTTTTAAATTAGAGCATCTATATTTGGTTAAGGTGAAATTTTGGGAATTTTCTGAGAAAGTTAAATTTTCAATGAATAGTGAAAATACAGTTTTTAAGTTACGGGTGTTCAATGACATCATTAAATGATGTATTAAGTATGTAATAAATATGGTCGACTTATGAATAGTAAGATAAGTTATTAGGTGTCCCAAGTGGCCAATATCATGGGCAAATACCATGGGCAAGCCCATGGTTTTGCCAATACCACCAGTGAGGTGTCCCTTGGCCATTAATGCCTTGTCCCCTCACTTTCCCTATAAATACCCACCCTTTACCCCTTTATTATTAACTCCCAAATCTCCCCCAACGATGATATGGTCTCATTACCTCACAAAGGGTCCTCCCAAGGTTCCCTCAATCCCTCAAGGTCTCAACCATTGAGTTTTAGGAGTTACATTTTAAGGTATGGGATCCAACCTCGCTCTTTCTTTTCAAATACTCTCTTTTACATCATTTATGTTATGCTCCATGTTATTGTGTTGGAGAATGTTCTTTTATATTCATATTACTTTCCTTTTCATGTTAATATGATGAGAGATCCCCTCTTACTCTCATCATTTCTTTTTATGAATGTTTATGTGGCACTGTTAGGCTGCCGAAATTTTTGTAACGGATTCTTTCACCCTTCTCATTTTCAAGTTCTATTTTCTTGTAAAGTCTCTAATGTTCCTTTTTAATATGTTGAGGTATGATCTCTATATATTTCACACTGATATTCTATGTTCATATGATGATAGACCCTATTTGATCTTGTCAATTATTTTTTTGAAGTTTTAATTGACGCCGATAGGCTGCCGAATTTTCATAAGAGAAATCTTATTTTTGTCTTCCTTCAACGTTTTTCATTTCATATGGTATGTCTTTAAAATTTCATTACAATGTTCTTATATCCATTATAATCTATCCCTATACTGTTTTATGGATCATTTATGAGTGGGTGACCCATGTCCCCTCTTTTTTCAATGTTTTTTAAAACCCTGCAACATAGCCGTTATGCTGCCGAATTTCCTTCTCAAAATGTCTCTCTCTTTTTCTCAAATTATTTTATTTTATTAAGTGAATACTCAAATATATTTCTTCTACAGGGGTATTCACATATATATCAAAATGATCTATTTTAATTCTGGTACTTACATACATAAAACCCTCTTTCCTTTTTTTGTGGGTTTAAAGTGACATAAAGATCACGTCTTTAAAGAAGTTTTTAAAATGTAATGACTATGAAATGAAACCCATTTCTTTTATGATATATGGGTTATTTATGAAATTATTGATGATTATATATGTGGCTCACATTATAATAAAGTCAAATTTAAGGGTGCACCCTGATAGCGCTCCAATGCGTTGGGTAAAGACTTAATCTCTATAGATGACCATTGTTAACGACGCCTTTGTAAATAACCTTTGTAATTTTAAATAACACCTTGGGGATGGACCTTGGTGAAATGGAAATGATTGTCTATGATTAAATGTTGTAGCCACATCTTCGAGTTATGAAATGCATTATTTTTATTATGATATGCCTCATGATTTCTTTCTCATGCCTTAATGTTTTTATGACTTTATTGATCTATCTCATGTTCACATGTTAAATGTTTCCCCTTGTTTTCCTTACTCGGCCTTCTTCTCACCCTTTCTTTTGATGTATGTCCCCAGGTTATGAGATGCAGTAATGAACCTAGGATGAACATAAGTAGAATCCTTTTAAGTGTTTAAGAATAATTTTTAATGTTTTCAAGTGTTAAGTTCCTGGTTTCCAAGACACTAAACCTTAAAGATCCCTGGTTTTGTAAAATGTAATGAAAAGTTATATTATAAAAAGGTGGGACACAATAGTTGGTATCAAAGGTCGGTTTAGTTATTTGTGGAAATTTGGCTATGAAAACTTTAGGAAGAACCCTATAGAAAAATTTAAATATAGGAAGTCTTCCTGGTATTTTGGTGAGTATTGAGGTAGTGGTTTATTAAACAAATACATCCATGTCTGGATAGGAGCAGGTAGAGGCAGCTCAGGCACAGATGTACATTGGGGTAAAACTTGAAAACACCGCTTTTAACTTGACTCGAACGGGAACTGGTGCATGATAACGGGCCTTGCTGCACTCTTGGTTACGACACTCCCGGGGGATATGTTTGGCTAATCGCAAGCTTTTTATGAATCATTATGAAGGAATTATAGAGAAATATAATTGTTTAAAAATGAAGTTTTAAGACGTAGAATTCTCTATAGTTAAAAGATTCATAAATTATTCATGTTTCTCACTAAGACTTTATTCTTTTAGAAAATGGTGTCCAATAGGAGGAACCGTGCAAATGGTGACCGCAATGGACCATGCGCTGACGGCCCTCCGATGGAAGCCAGAATGGAAACATTCATGTGAATGATGAACCAACTGACTCAAGTTATGAGAAATAACTTGAATCAAGCTAAGAGGCCGATATCACCACGAAGGGAACTACTTTCTGTTGAGTCCTTCATGCATCAACAATCACCAAAATTCAGTGGATCTACTAACCCATCGGTTTCAGAACAATGGATAAGCTCCATTGAAAATATCTTTTCTGTACTTCATTTTTCTAAATAAGAAAAATTCTCCCTTTATTTTTACCACCTAGTGGGGGAAGCTGATCAGTGGTGGTCACTGATAAAAAACAAGAATCCATGAGGAGAAATGGAAGACTTGGAGTGGGAAGAGTTCAGGGGAATATTCTTCAATAAGTATTTCCCTCATTCGTTGAGAACGAAAATGGAGAAAGAATTTCTAGAGTTGAAGCAGAAGAAGAATGAATCTGTTGGAATCTACGAGATGAACTTCACAAGGCTTTCTCGTTATACCTCAAGCTTTGTCATGGACCCTAATGGGAAGGTTGATAGATTTTTTGGTGGACTATGACCTCATCTGCGAAAGAATCTGGCCGAGAGGGACTATGATAGCTACGAATAAATAGTTTGAAGTGCTATGAAAGTCAAACTGGAGTTTGGTGAGGCACAGTGGTCTCACAAATCTAATGAGAAGATGGGAACTCTAAAACCAATCCTGGGAAGAAGCTTTGATCAGTGAAGAGGTGGAAAGAAAATGCAACTTACCACATGCAATAAATGTGGGAAGAAGCATTCGGGGAACTGCTTGATCAGAAGTGGAAAGTTCTACAAGTGTGGAAAAGGTGTCCATATTGCTTGGAATTGTTGTAGTGAGGTGAAGCCTCAACTTCCCAACACTGAAGACGGAGGAAAGATGGTTCTGGCCCTACCAGAGGTCCAATGCTTCAAGTGTGGATAGCTTGGACATTTTGCTAATCACTGTCTGAATCCAAGGGCAGTGGAGGGGAATCACCATCAACCTCAGTAAAGGCCAGGGGAGCAAGTTCGTTCTTTTTCTATCACAACAATTGAAGTTGAAGCTCCTAATGACATGGTAGCAGGTGCTCTTGTAGTCCTCTCAAAACTATCAAGTACTTTGTTTGATAATGGTTCTATGCATTCTTTTATTTCCTCCAAGTTTACAAAAAATATAGAATCAATCCCCGAACTGCTAGAGGTAGAGTTGTCAGTCAAGACTCCAAGTGTGATTATCCATGCATCAATAGTGTTTAGAGACTTTAGTGTTTACATTAGTGAGAACAATCTTATCACGAATCTAGTAGTAATTCCCATGTTGGAATTCGACGTTATACTAGGGATGGACTGGCTCTCAAAGTATAATGCTAAGATCAAATGCAGAAGTAAGTAAATCTCAGTAGTCTCGACTTAACGAACTACAATTATCTTACAAGGAGAGATATCCCGACCTAATCCTTGTCTAGTGGAACCTCCTATAGCCTTCTTTATGGAGTTAATCGGTGATGATGAAGAAGGAAAATGGAGTATACAAATATAAGATTTTCTAATTGTTCAGGAATACATGGATGTATTTCCCGAGAAGTTGCCAAGACATCCCCCAGAAAGAGAGGTAGAGTTCTCCATTGAACCTGTACCTAGATCTGAACCGATATCAAAGACCCCATATAGAATGGAAAATGTGGAACTAGGTGAATTAAAGATACAAATCCAAGACTTGTTGGAGAAAGGGTTTATCTGACCGAGTGTGTCTCCTTGGGGAGCACAAGTTCTCTTTGTGAAGAATAAGGATGGATCAATGTGGCTATGCATTGATTATAGATAACTGAATGGGATCACAGTGAATAACAAATACCCTCTTCCAAGAATTGATGATTTATTTGACCAACTTCATGGGGCTCAATTCTCCTCCAAGATTGATCTTCAATCTGGTTTCATCAACTAAGGGTGAAGAAGGGAGATATTCCAAAGACCGCCTTCCAATCAAGATATGGGCATTATGAGTTTACTGTTATGCCCTTTGATTTGACTAATGCTCCTACTATTTTCATGGATTTGATTAAAAGAGTCTTTAAGGACTACCTTGATAACATTGTGGTAGTTTTTATTGATGATATTTTGATATATTCAAAAATTCTTGGGGAGCATGAATATAATTTGAGGGTCATTTTGAAAACTCTGCAGAAGGAGAGGCTCTTTGGAAAGTTCAGAAAGTGTGAGTTTTGGTTACAACAAGTGGATTTCTTGGGGCACATAGTATCCAATGAAGAAATCTCAGTTGACCCTACAAAGACAATGGTTGTGGAGGAGTGGCCTCAACCCATAACAGTAACTGAGATTCGTAGTTTCCTTGGATTAGCAAGATAATATAGGAGGTTTGTGAAATAATTTTCACGGCCTTCTAATCCACTAACCATGTTGACTCAAAAAGGGGTTAAATTCATTTGGACAAAGGAATGTGAGGAAAGTTTCCAGGAGATAAAGAAGAGATTTCTTACTTCACCTGTGTTAACACTACCCTCTATCGGAGAATGATTTTTTATTTTTAGCGATGCATCTCTAAAAGGGCTTGGGTGCGTCCTCATGCAATATGACAAGGTCATTGCTTATGCATCTCAATAGTTGAAGATTCATGAGCAGAATTATCCTACGCATGATCTAGGGCTAGTGGCAGTTGTTTTTTCTCTAAAGATATGGATGTACTATCTTTATGGGGAGAAATATGATATATACACCGACCACCAAAGTTTAAAGTATATTTTCATGCAGAAAGAATTGAACATGAGACAACGGAGATGGTTGGAGCTTATTAAAGACTATGATTGTTCAATTCATTATTACCCTGGAAGAGCAAACAAAGTTGTGGATGCATTAAGCAGGAAAGACCCTGTGGTTCTGGCAACAATGAGGAACCAAGGAGATCCCTTGATTAAGGATCTAGTGAAGCTAGACATGGGAATTGTATGGGAAGGGACATCATCAACCCTATCCCAAATGATTTCTCAACCTTAATTAATAGATAGGATCAAGAAGTCTCAGAAAGAAGATCTTTTGTTGCAGGAGAAGTTTGAGGCTATAAAGGATGGGAATTTTCCTGATTTCAATACTGATCAAGAAGGTGTACTGAAATTTCGTACAAGACTATGTGTTCCATCTATTCCAGAGATAATGAAAGAACTGATGGATGAAGCTCATAGATCTACCTTCTCTATACATCCGGTAAGCACTAAAATGTATAGAGAACATTGTGATCATTATTGATGGGATTACATGAAGAGGGAGATTGCTGATTACACTACAAGGTTCTTGGTGTGTCAACAAGTAAAGGAAGAACGACAACTTCCTAAGGGGGTATTACAACCGCTAACCATACCAGCATGGAAGTGGGAAAATATCACTATGGAATTTGTCACTCGTCTCCCGAAAACATCCAAAGGAAACAATGCGATATGGGTTATTGTGGACCATCTCACCAAGACTGCCCATTTTATCTCTATTCGGGAATATTTCTCTTTGGATCAACTTGCCAAGATATACGTGAAGGAAGTGGTAAGGCTGCATGGGGTACCACTATCCATCGTATCTGATCATGATCCAAGATTCACATCAAAATTATGGAGAAGTCTTCAACATGCTCTGAATACTAAATTGAATTTTAGTACGGCCCACCATCCTCAAACTGATGGCCAATCTGAAAGGACTATTCAGACACTTGAGGATATGCTGAGATTATGCTCAATGGAATTTAACGGTTTATGGGATCAACACCTCCCATTAGTTGAGTTCTCATACAACAACAACTTCCATTTGAGTATTAAAATGGCACCCTATGAAGCTCTGTATGGAAAGCGATTTATAACTCCTACTTGTTGGGATGAAATTGGTGAGAGAAAGCTTCTTGGGCCTGATCTTGTGCAAGAGATGACAGAAAAGGTTCATTCCATCCAACAACACTTAAAGGCTGCTCAGAGTTGGAAGAAGAGATATGCTAACAACCGTCGAAGGGACTTGGAGTTTGGTGTTGGCGACAAAGTCTTCCTTCGAATTTCTCCATGGAAGAGAGTCATGCGGTTTGGAAAGAAAGGGAAGCTCATCCCTATGTACATTGGCCCCTATGAAATACTTGATTGCATAGAAGCAGTGTTCTATCATCTAGAACTTCCACCGAACCTAACTCAAGTTCACAATGTCTTCCATGTATCTCTCTTGAGGAAGTACATACCTGACCCTTCACATGTACTGAACCCAGAGGTGGTACAACTAGAACATGAACTCTCTTATGAGGATCATCCTGTGGAAATCTTAGACCGTAGAGACAAGGTTATATGCAACAAGACTACCCACCTTGTAAAGGTGTTGTGGAGGAATCATAAGTATGAAAAAGAAACGTGGGAGCCTGAGGAGACAATGAAGAAAAAGTACCCTCACCTTTTCGACAAGGCCTTTGGTATAAAATTTCTGGGACGAAATTTCTTAAGGGGGAAGAATGTAACGACACAAACTTTTTGAATGGTATTATTATCTTGAATGATTTAATAGAGATGTTAACGGTTAATGTAGAAAGAAGAGTCGATGGCTTCATCAAGTAGACTCAAACCTTATAAATCCCACTTATCAGAGCTTGGGAAGGAGGTGGCATATTTGGGCTTCGCTTTGGACCAAGCCCAAGCCAAACTTTAGGGTGTGAAGCTTGAACGGAACCACCTGCGAGAGAAGTTCAAGTTAGTGGAGATTATTATTTGGGAAATTTTATCTGAGCCTCCCTCAGATTCTCTCACTATAGAACACCTTACACTTAGTTCATATGCTGGTATTATAAGGGGCTATGTAACGAGACCATAACAGCCTTGTGTAATCCTTTGTTTTAAATAAAAATTGTAATTTCCTCTTATGATGAAGTTTTTGAATTTTCAAATGTCCGGATTAATATAGTATGCATATTTTTTATGAATTCTAGAAAAAGGATTTTTGAAAAGATTTATGTAAACCTTAAATAATTAATTATTTGTAATGACTTTCAAAAAATGGTCTTCTACAATTATGTTCAGTACGAAAATTAGAGTCTGATAAGATCAACTTAATTTTTGATGAATACTAAATTATGAATAGTGACATTATGCTTAAAATTAGTAATGTGACCAAATGGATTAGTAATCTCACTTAAATAAAGTATTAATATAATCTAGGAACCTTGATTAAGTAATGTGATTCCATAAAATAGGTAAATGACTGTTTCAGAAATTATTATCCAAGTATGAATTTTTTTGGGTGAATAGTGTTTTTTAATTAAAAATTATATTAAAATTATTTATAAAATTACTTTTATAAATTGGAGTTCATTTTTGAAATTAGAGCATCGATATTTGTTTAAGGTGAAATTTTGGGAATATTTTGAGAAAGTTGAATTTTCGATGAATAGTGAAAATACAGTTTTTAAGTTACGGGTGTTTAATGACATCATTAAATGATATATTAAGTATGTAATCAATATGGTAGACTTATGAATATTAATATAAGGTATGAGGTCTCTCAAGTGGCCAATACCATGGGCAAATACTGTGGGCAAGCCCATGGTTTTTCCAATACCACCAATGAGGTGTCCCATGCCCATTAATGCCTTGCCCCCTCACTTTCCCTATAAATACCCACCCTTTACTCCATTATTTTTCACTCCCAACTCTGCCCCAATGAATATATGGTCTCATTACCTCCCAAAGGGTCCTCCCAAGGTGCTGCGAAGCCCTCAAGGTCTCATCCATTGAGTTTTAGGAGTTACGTTTTAAGGTAAGGGATCCAACCTCTGTCTTTCTTTTCAAATACTCTCTTTTATGTCATTTATATTATGATCCATGTTATTATGTTGTATAATGTTCTTTTATATTCCTCTTAATTCCCTTTTCATGTTCATATGATGAGAGATCCCCTCTTACTCTCATCATTAAGTTTTATGAATGTTTAAGTGGCGCCATTAGGTTGCCGAAATTTTTGTAACAGATTCTTTCACCCTTCTCATTTTCAAGTTCTATTTTCATGTCAAGTAATTCAAGTTTTTTTTTATTATATTGGGGTATGATATCTATATCTATCATACTTATCTTATATTTTAATATGATGAGAGACCCTATTTGATCTCGTCAATTATTTTTTTGAAGTTTTAAGTGACGCCGATAGGCTGCCGAATTTTCATAAGAGAAATCTTATTTTTGTCTTCCATCAATGTTTTTCATTTCATATGGTATGTCATTCAAATTTCTTTACCATGTTCTTATATCCATTATATTATGTCCCTCTACTGTTTTATGGATAATTTATGAGTGGGTGACCCATGTCCCCTCTCTTTTCAATGTTTTTTAAAACCCTACAACATAGCCGTTATGCTGCCGAATTTTCGTCTCAAAATGTCTCTCTCTTTTTCTCAAATTATTTTATTTTAATAATTGAATACTCAAAGAACATTATTCGACAGGGGTATTAACATATATATCAAAATTATCTATTTTAATTTTGGGACTTACATACATTAAATCCTCTTTCCTTTTTCTGTGGGTTTAAAGTGACATAAAGTTCACGTCTTTAAAGCAGTTTTTAAAATGTGATGACTATGAAAAGAAACACATTTATTTTATGTTATATGGGTTTTTTATGAAATAATTGATGATGATATATGTGTCTCACATTATAATAAAATAAAATTTAATGGTGTGCCCTGATAGCACTCCAATGCATTGGGTAAAGACTTAATCTCTAGAGATGACCATTTTTAACGATCCCTTGAGGAATAACCTTGGTAATTTTTAATAACACCTTGGGGATGGACCTTGGTGAAATAGAAATGATTGTCTATGATTAAATTTTGTATCCAAATATTCAAGTTATGAAATGGATTACTTTTATTATAATATGCCTCATGATTTCTTTCTCATGCCTTAATGTTTTTTATGACTTTATTGATCAATATCAAGTTCACATGTTAAATGTTTCCCCTTGTTTCCCTTACTGGGTCTTCTTCTCACCCTTTCTTTTGATGTATGTCCCCAGGTTATGAGATGCAGTAATGAACCTAGGATGAACATAAGGAGAATCCTTTCAAGTTTTTAAGAAAAATGTTTTATGTTTTCATGTTTTAAGTTCCTGGGTTTCTAAGACACTAAACCTTAAAGATCCTCAGTTTTGTAAAATGTAATGAAAAGTTATGTTATAAAAAGGCGGGATGCTATAAATATCATAACTTTTGGAGAAAATAGATAGGCTTCCTGGTAATAGGAAATCATCCACCCCAATCCACTAGGTTATGAGTAACCATGAGGGTCTTAATATAGGTGAGCATGAGGTCGCATGGTTTGATAAAATCAAACAACCTAAGGATTGTACCCATGTGGGGGGCTCTGTAGCTTTCTAGAGAGGTGTGCAACATGGTTTGCACATAGTTACCAAAACTGTGCGCCCTAACTGTGTATGGTCCCCCTATAGACAAATAAGTACACACTGTTTGGCCAATCTTGTGGCCAAACTTTGCAGACCCAAAATTTGTGGGGAAATTACCATTTACCCCTTAAATTTTATTAAAACCTAAACATATCTTCTATTTTTATTCCAATGGATTGAAAACACATTGGGACCTCACTATGGATCCAAATTGTATGCTTATCTCCCACTTCATCATATGAATAGTATTCATCTCATTGGATCCAGACTAGAATGTAATCTATTCCTCATGCATTGTTCTCCATTTGTCTTGGTAATAATGTAGTTATTTAGGTGCAAGATAATATTCCAAATTTCCACTATTTTCATATATTATTCATTTTCCTTCTAATATAGACTGAATTATAGGTTGATCTTGGACCGTTTATCTACTACAGACCTGTGATAGGTGGTCTATAACTTTCTATTGAGGTTTGGGGTTTTAAATTCCTAGTTTCAATTGTGATTTATGTGGAAATTCACTTTGGTGGCCCTTAAATTAATTAAATAATTTAATTAAATGCATCGATGTCTATTAGAGTTTCCCACTAACAATATTGAGATTGTTTGAGGTTGTTAGGCCCAACATAGGCCAACCATTGTCTGTGAATTCATATCCCCCATACTTTAAACCACCCCATTGGATGTGTGAGTGCTCTACTGGTTATAGAAAAAACTTATAAATTGATGAGAATTGAGATTAGATGATACGTAGATTTTATGCCTCATTTCCATGTAGTGACCTATTTATTACTTTTGATTAAATGGATTATATGGTTATTGTTGAATGGGTTTATGAACTCATTAAATATGAATGTAATGAGATGATGAAATGATTATGGTAATGGATGTATTGGTTAGTATACCTTGGATCCTGATTCTGTAGGACACTGTGGACATATCTACTCCATGGGTATGGATTGTGGTAGTGGATTCATTAGACATGTTTACTCCTCAGATCCCAATAACATAGGATTCCAAGGGGATTTGTACCCCTTGATCTGGTTTTCTTTGACTCATATTGGAAATGGTATGTTGACATGATCCTCGAAATCCAACCTAGTTGTTATTGAGATTCTATCGATATTCTAGGACACAATGTGGATTCCTTATCCATCTATATGTTGGATCTATTCCATCATGGTCTAACACATTTCAATACATGAAACTACTATTGTTGATGTGGTACACACTTGATTTTATGACATGGACATGGTGTTATTATAAACAAGATTATAAATCATGGTTTTGGTAGAGGTTATACAGATGATTACGCAGAAAGGTTGTTGTGGATATGTTTTCATGCCTTACAAATATCCCAGGTATGGGTATCATCTTATAGTGGTTAGATTGGAAAACACCAATCTTTTTTATGATTTATAGCTTCCCTTGGTCATGGGAGGTTGACTTTTGTTCACGAGCTTTCTAGTATCAGTTATAGTTATTACATTTGTCTTGGGAATTTCACTTCTACTACTGCTATACCTGTTATATAATGCACACTTCGTTAGATTTTTATATCAATATTTGACTTTTTGTAGAAACAATTAGTGGTGGATTACTGAGTTTTATCTTACACCCTATTTAGGAAACTATTGGTATTTTTCTTATTTTTCTAAAATAGTTGATTTTTTTGTGAATAGTGAAATATGGAAATTTACAGAAGAAGTTAAATACATGAATTATTAAGTCATGGTAGATGTATGGATGTTGTAATCACTATTGTTTCAAACTCACATGAAATAGTTACAATATTTAGTAACAATACTCAACACTATTCAGATTCTTCATCCCAAATAATTAAAAATTGAATTAAATAATCGAAAAACACCCCTCTCCTCCACTATAAATATCATCCCTCGCCAGCTCTTATCCTCACACATAAAAAGCCTTAAATCTTTTCAAAATTATGACTAATCCTATTCTCCAGTATATTTTTGATGCCTACAATCCTATTTTCTCAATAGAAGACCAAACTATAGTCCTTCAAGGAGGTTCTCAAGGAGAATAATTCAAGAGGTAAAAACCTCTTAATTTTTCTTTTAATTTCTCTTTAATTTACTTTATTTTCATTTCTTCTCCTCACCTCCCCTTATAAAAGTAACATGATAACTCCAATATCTTTTATATACTAAAATTTTATTATGTTAATGGAATAACCAATAATTATTTTTTCCCTTCTCATTTTTTTTCTAAAAATCAAAAACATCATTCGTGATGTGTTGATTTATCACATTCAAGGACGATGAGTTTCAAATATCCATTACCACCTTTAAGGCTGGTCCAAAAACCAATTTTATGTTTAATACAGATTATAATATGTGTATTAGTTATTATTAAATGTTCTAGTATAATTATATATATGTAATATTAATTCAAAAAACAAAATTGTTTCTTGGTGATTGAAAAAACACCAAAATGAATCTAAATGACTATCATTAACATGTTACTAATGAATCATCATAATATCTTTAAAAAATGAAATATAAGACCATTTAATATTATGTATGTTCATTAATAACATATAATTTCAAATCTTTAAAACCATTTTAATTTTACATGATCTTCTATACACGTATGTAAGTGAACTGATCATGAATACCAAGGAAACAAACACACCCAAATGATAATATTATATCTTATAAATCATCAAAAAAGCACATGAATGAACATAAAAATTATAATAAATAAAATTTATGTATAATGTGTTCCTAGTTAATTAATTAATGGATTTTATTTTATTATCCAATACATTAAGTTCAAGTACAAAAGACTTTCAGACATAGGGGAAGGAATTCTATCAAAACTTCTATTTTTTCCTTCGGGTTATGCCTTCTCTCTCTTTAACCCATTGTAGTTATTAATTATTCTTATATACTCTTGCGATGTCTAGTGTTTATGTTCCAAACACATGTTCCTAACCAAATTATCATTTCATTTATGGTGAACTGTATGTTTCAAAAAGGCACCCTTCTCAATTCTTCCCGATAAGCAAGCCCTATAAAACACAACTTCTGAATTTCTTACACATTTTCATGTTTATTACTTAATATTTTTTGAGACACAATTATTTTTCCAAAATATCCCATTATATCATGATGAATATCTTGGTTCATTTATAATTTTTATCAATCAATTATTCCTTTTCATTTTTAAATATTCTTTAAAATTTTCCCTTCAACCATACTAAAGTGACTCATTTCTAAAGATTCTTAAACATTCTTTTTACATGTTTTCACAACAGTATGAAATAAATTATCATGTTTTATACTAATTTTCCTTTTTTAATGAACATATATTATTTAAATCCATTATTTCATGTACACATTTATGATACACTCATTTGATAATCTTAATGACAAGGTTACGATACCCATATCTTTCAATGGGTAACCCTAGTGTTTATTATGTATTACTTATGTTTTATTCATCAAGTGCCACAGATATTATAGAACATGTTATTATGGATGCACCTAGATAGTGATCCAATTCATTGGTTGATGTTTAGTCTCATGAGACGTCATGTGTGATGGTATTGGTAGTTATCCTTGACTCATGCACTTCCATGTGAAATGGTCTTAGTGGTTAGCCTTGACAAAGTATCCTCTATGTGAAATTGTATTGGTGATTATCGTTGACTCATGATCCTCCATGTTCAATGTTCTTGGTAGTTATACAAGAATCATGCATATTTCATGTTTTATGTTGTTTCCACATTTTCATGATTTCATACTTATATGATTTCTTGTTCTATATATTATGCTTCGATATGTTTATTCATGTTACATTCCTTTTTTAATGTAATCATGTTATGCCTTAAAACCCATGTTTTATGCTTTATTCATATTCTTATTACATTAAAGTGATTTTTATCTCAACCCTTTTTTCATGTATTCCCCAGGTTATCCTATGAATATGTATGATCACAATGAAATTTAGGAGATTGTTATAGAGATTAAATAAAAGGATTTCTATTTTGGTACAATGTTTTTAAATTTATGTAACAAATATTCTAATGAAACTAAAAATTATGATCCCTGGTTTTTATTTTATGGTTAATTATTTTTTAAATCATGAAATAAAGTCTGTAAAAGGATATGTCTATTATAGTTGGTATCAATGAAAGGAATAGTAAATTTTTGATATTATTACTAGATAACTTTAGTAAGAACCTTAGGAATAATTCTATCATCGTGGATAAACTATATTTAAACATAGAGAATAAAAAATTATGATATAATTTTCACTTATAAGTTATACCTTTAATGTTATCATTTTCCCTTTTATGTGTTTGAAACTTTAAAAAAATTATCATCCCAATGTCTGTTTCAGATGATGTAAAATATTATAACTAGTATCAAATAATGAAATCTGGGATTATCATCTATTATTCTATGAATTATTTAATATCTTAAAATTTTATTAGAACTATTCAAACAGCACCTCAAAATATGGTGGTGAAATATCTGTGAGAACAAAAAAATTAAATTATTGCATCCAATGTGTATAACTCCTCCCTAGATAATTTGTGTGAACTAAACCTCACATAAAATATGTTTGTACTTCCTTAAGTGGAGTTTGATCCAATATTGTTCATTGATTGGTTGTCCTTATAAAAAGCCAGCTTTGACTTTCACTAAATGGAGATCACTCTTCACATCCTGAGGTATCCACTAATTCTTTAAAATTGTAAGTAAGAGGATGAATATTCTTCAGAATAATATTATCAATTATGGATATTTTTGCCTTGTATGTAGGAATATCTAGCCCAAAATATTGAGAAAAATTAAAGTATCATTCTCAAAGATATGCCCATTGTGAGGGACTACACTGATGTATACAATGAATAATTTCTAGGTCTTCCTCCTCGCAAATAAGTTGATTAATAAATTTAACTAATTCTTGTATCATTACCTATATCAAATAAACCGTATAGAATGGCCACCGTTGATTTGGACGAACTGATGAAGCAGTTATAGGAGAATCTGGATAAGGGTTTTATACACCCGAGTGCTTCACCATGGGATGTGACGGTCCTCTTCATCAAGAATATGGATAGATATATGCGCCTATACATTCATTATCATGAGATGAAAAAAAATAATGATAAAGATCATGTATCCCCTTCCATGGATAGTTGAATTTTTTGATCAGCAACACGGGGATAAGTATTTCTCTAAGGTGGGCCTTCAGTCAGGATATCACCAATTAAAAGTGAGTAAGGAAGATAATCACAAACTTACCTTTAAAATGAGATATGGACACTATGATTTCATAGTTATTCCTTAATGACTCACTAATTCTCCAAAAATATTCATGTATTTAATGAATAGAGTCTTTATATATTACCTTGAAAAATTTTTGGTAGTCTTTATTGATGATATTCTAATATACTCCAAGAGAAAGGAGAAACACGAGGAGCATTTGAATATAGTGTTAAATAATTTGTGAAGGGAGAAAATTTATTCAATGTACAATAAATGTGAGCTATATATAGAGTAAGTTTCATTCTTGGGGAATGTTATCACCAGTAAAGGTATATCTGTGGACCCTTCTAAAACAATGTCAACTACGGAGTCACCCAGGTCATCTTGTGTCATGGAGATCCGTAGTTTTCATATACTAGCTGGGTACTAGAAAATTTTTTTAAAGAATTTATCATGGTTTTTAACCTGCTAAATATATTAACATGGAAATGGGTAAAGTATGTATGGATGAAATAATGTGAGTAAATCATTATGGATATCAAAAAGAGGTTTATTACTGAACCAGTGCTCACACTCCTAACAAGTGGGGAACGCTTTGTGGTGTGAAGTGATGATTCAAAGAAGGGATTAGTATTTTTAATGATGAAAAATGGAAATTGATAGCCTATGCCTCAAATAAGTTTGAAATTTATGAGAAAAATATCACATAAAAGATCTTGAGTTGGCAGCTATGATCTTTGGGTTGAAATCTAGTGGAATTATCTCCATGGGGAGAAGTTTGATTTATATACAGATCATAAGAGCCTCAAATATATATTCACACATAAAGATAATAATATGCACCAATGAATATAGTTAGAGCTCATCAAGTATTACAATAGCTCAACCCAAAACTATCCTGGTAAAGCAAATAAGGTTGAGGATTCTCTATGTATAAAGTATTGTGCATCTTTTTCAATTATGAAAATTCATAAGGATATAATATTCTAATATTTTCACATGATGGACTTGGGAATAATTAAAGAAAGAACATCATAAATCCTTTCTCAAATTATTTTTCAACCATCACTTAGGGAGAAAACACGAGATTATCAAATAAATGATTTCGAAAATCAGAAAATGGTGGAAGAAATCAGAAATTTGAAATCCTTGGAGTTCAAAATTGATGAGGAAGAAGTCATTATACTTGGGTCATGAATATGTGTACCATCCAATACAGAGATAATGAACTTGCTTCTTAATGATTCGCCTAGAATAACCATCTCTATTCACCCAGGGAGCACAAATATGTATCGAGGTCTCCAAAAGAACTATTGGTGGGAAAATATGAATAAAGTTATCATTGAATATACATCAAAGTGTCTGGTAAGTCATCGAGTAATGGTTGAAAAAAAATGATATGGGGATGATGTAACCATTACCCATAATAACATGTAAATGGGAAAACATCACCATGAAATTTTTCATCAGACTCCCAAATAAATCTAGAGGAAATAATGATATATCGTTTTTTATCACCTTAAAATGAAAACTAACTTTATTTCAATTCAGGAGGAATTAACACTGGATAAACTTTAGTGGATATATATCATAGATGTGGTGAGGATTCATGGAAAACCACTATCGATTATATCTTATTGAGATATTATATTCACCTCTGTGTTTTATATAATTCTATAATGTTCACTAAATACTAAGATTAGTTTTAGTAGGCATATCACCCTCAAACTAATGGAAAATTTAAACTCACAATTTAGACACTAGAAGAGATGATGATAGAATGTTTTATGGATTTAAAGGTAGGATGGGACCAACATAGACCTCTATTCAAGTTCTTTAACAACAATAGTTTCCACAAGAGCATCCAAATGGATCTGTTTGAAGACATTTATGGGAAAATATGTAGAACACCAGCATGTTGGGTTGAAGTCGGTGAATGTAAGCTGCTCGAACCTGAAATGGTCAAAGAAATGGGGGAAAAGGTGAAAACCAATCAACTCTAATTCAAGGAAACCAAAAGTTGATAGAATATCTTTGTAGATAATGGTTGATGGAACATAGATTTTCTGTTTGGAGAAATGGTATTCCTCTGCATATCTCCATGAAAAAATAATCACAAAGTTTAAGAAGAAAGGAAATCTATGTCCTAGGTACATCATCCCCTTAGATATTCTTTATCATATCTGACCTACATCCTCTCAACTATTAGTTCCAACAACTATGTCTCAAGTTCATGATGTATTCCATGTATCTCTCTAGAGTATGTACATACCATATCCCTCACATGTACATAATTCATAGGTGGTAAAGTTGTAAAATGATCACTCTTTCAAGGAGAAACTAATGAAGATCATGCGTCGTAGAGATAAAGTTATACGCAACAAGACGACTCACCTAGTCAAAGTAATATGGTGGGACCATAAGTATGATGATTAAACATGGGAACTGGATGATGTGATGAAGTAGAATTATCCTCACATATTCTCCCCTTAGTTTTCAAAATGAAATTTGAACGGTGAAATTTCATAAGGGGGCATAAGAATGTAACGACCTTAAATTCTATCAATGGAAACTTTCATATTATAATTATTTCATAGAGTATAAATATAATCAAATAACTTACGGAAAATAACACATACTTTTAATATAAATAATTAATGAAGTAAGAAGAATTTAAATAAACGAGGGAACCCAAATCAATATAATAGTAACATGACCTTTAGAATAGTAATATGACCATTAGCAATAGTAACCTGACCAATAGAATAGTAACCTCATCTATTAGAGTATAAATATAATTTATTCATATTATAAATTAAAATATGATATAATTATAGCATTGTATAAGTAAATATATTTTTTGAAAATGATAAATTAAGTGTTCGAATTTTTATAAATCATAAATTTTTAATTACAATTTTATAATTAATATAATTACTTAAAAGAAAAATTATTTTTATAAAATAGAACAATAAATTAATATTCTGTTTTCTTTTTATTATATGTTAATCTTACAATACGTTAATTAATTTTTCAATGTTTTATAAAATCAGTTATAATTTTACAATTGGTATTTTTTTATTAATTGGTAATTTTAATTAAAAATTATATTTATCATATTTATATAATTATTTTCATAAAATGGATTACATTTTTGAATTCTAATTTTCAAAAAAACTGTGTGATTTTTTGGTATTTTTTAAAAATAGTTGAATATTTGGTGAATAGTGGAATATTGTAATTTATGGAATAAGCTAAAGATGTGATTTTTTTTTCATGTTTGATGTATAAATTATGTAAGAATCATTGGTTAGAACTAAAATGAACTATTTTCTGTATTTAGTTAAAAAAATCAACACAATTTATAGTCTTGAGCCAAAATAATAAACAAATGAAGAAAATAATCAAAAAATTCCCCTCACCTCATCTTCTCCTCACACATAAAAAGACTTGAATCTTTCATAATTCCACCCAATACACTTCCAATATCTTTTCCCCACATCTAATATCCTTTTCACTCAATAAAATACCTAAATCAAGTGCCTCAAGGAGGTTCTCAAGAATAATAATTCAAGAGGTAAAAAACTCTTTCTTATTTTTTAATTTCTTCTCAATTTCTTTACTTTTCTATTCTTATATTCACATCCCCATATCCAAGTGGAATGATAACCCTAGTAAATATTATATATTTTATTTTTATTTTTTCAATGTAACAACCCGTCATCAATTCTTTTCCCTCTCTTTTTGTTCTAAAAATTAAGACAACATCCATGATTTGTTGATTTATCACATTCAATCACGAGTAGTTTTCAATTTCCATTACCTCCATCAAGGATTTTCATAAAACCATTTTCATGTTTAAAAAATATTATAATATATGCATTGTGGCTTTATTAATGTTCTATAATTATAATATATATATAATATTAATTAATCAAACAAAAATCATTTGTGATGATTGAAAAAATGCCAAAATTAATCTAAACGATTACCATTAACATGTTCTCTAATGAGTAATCCACATATTTGGGAAAAAATTATAAATTAGACCAATTAATATTCTGTACTTTTATTAAAAACATATAATTTTCATTATGGACAATGATTTTTATTTTACATGATCTTCCATACACGCATACAGTTGGACCGTTCATGAAAACCAAATAAACGAACACTCTCAAATGATGAAATTGTATCCTATAACTCATTAAAAGGGCCATTAATGAACTTAATAAAATTATAAAAAATCAAATAAATTTATAAAAGGTTCTTAATTAATTAATTAATGGATTTAATTTTATTATCCAATACATTTATTTTAAGTGTAGAACACCTTCAAACATAAAGTGATTCCCTCTGAACGCCCATTTTTCCTTTCCGGATATGCCTTCTCTCTCTTTACGCTAATTTAATTCTTAATTAATATTATGTATTCTTGATATTTGTTTATTTATGATCAAAAAACATGTTCTTACACCAATTATTCTTTCTTTTATAGGGAAATAAATATTTTAAAAGGGTTCCCTTCTCAATTATTCCCTATAAACAATACCAATAAAAGTAAACTTCCCAATTTTATACCCAATTTGAGTGCACTCTGTAATATGATTTAAGAAAAAAAATTTAATCACCCATTTTATCTTAAAAAATATTGGTTTATTTATTATTTTATAAAATAAATTATACCTTTTTGGTTTAAATAATCTTTAAAAATTTCCCTTAAACTTCACTAAAGTAGCTCATTTATAATGTTTTGAAAACATTATTTTAACATGTTTTCCCATTATTTTGACATCACATATAATTTTTAATGCCTATTTTACCTTATGAATGTTCATTTGTGATTTAAATCCATTATTTCAATGAAACCATTATGATATGATCATTTGTTAAGCCTTATAACAGTATTACGATACCTATTTCTTTTCATGGGTAACCCTTATGTTTATGTTTGATTCCTTATGTCTGATTCTACCTGTGGCACACATATTCATGAAAATATTATGATGGATGCACCCAAATAGTATTCGAATGAATTGGGTAATGTTTATTCTCATGATATGTCATGTCCAATGGTCTTGATGGTTATATTTGACTCATGATCCTCCATGTGCAATAGTCTTGGTGGTTAGCCTTGACTAATGCTCCTCCATGTGAAATGGACTTTTTGGTTTGCCTTGACTCATTCTTATGTCAGGTTTTATGTTTCTTCCACATTTATATGATTCCATGATTCCATGTTATATATGTTATATTTACATATGTTTATTCATGTTCTATGAATTTTTATATCATCATGTTATGCCTTCTAACCTATGTGTTATGCTTTATTCTTTTCCTTATTCCCTTACTGAGCCTTTTTTATCATCCATTTATTCATGTATTCCCCAGGTTATCCTATGTATATTTAAGATCAAAATAGAATTTAGGAGCTCATTATGGAGATTAAATAAAATATATTTTTATTATTTTGGTTTCATGTTTTCTGAAATATATACCTAATCTACCAAATACACTATACTTTATGATCCTCGGTTTCTATTTTATGGTTAATTGTGTTTTAAATAATGTAATAATATGTGTAAATGTATAGGGATATTATAATCTTGAAATTTCTTATAACTTATTATGTTAAGTATATGAGAATATTACTTAGACAAGATGGAATTTATAGAAGTTTCACCCTTGTTTAGAAAAAATAAAAAGTCCATTTTGATATTTCTTTGGTAAGTATGGATCATTTTTAATTTATAATAAATTATTATAATTATTAATCGTCTAAAATAAATGATCATCCATGGACTCATTACCAATGAACATGATAAGATCATACCTTTTATGCTTATATGTGATGAAAGTGACACAATAGTCTTGGTAATGTTTTGAAGTATTTATGTCATCTATTATGCCAAAAACATTTTGATTATTCCAAAAAGAAATAATATTCCACAAAAAATGATAATTTAACTAATTTGTTTCAATTATATAAATTTAAAAAGTAACGTTTGGGATCTAAATTCATATTATACTATGACTATGAATAAATGAGGAATCTCATGGGAAAAAGGGATAGCAAAATAGTGTTAATAATATGGATACATATACTGTAGGAATTTGAAATAAAACAAATTGAAAAAATTGTTTGAAATGTTTATTTTAAATAATAAATCTTAGATACCAATGTCTGATAAATATAAAATATAGGTGATTAATTCTCTTTTCCTAAATAAAACATTGATATATATCATCCAATTATGGAATATATAGTATGAAAATTTTGTTAGTATCATAGTAACAAGGAACATTAATAATAAATTTTCTTTAAATCAAACAAGGCAGTTTTTACCAAATTTTATGCACTAGTTCTAGGATGATAAATTATGTTCAAACATTTTTATTTTTGAATCTTAAGATTGTGTACATTTCAGGATGGACTATAGAAATATTCGAAAATATTTTACTCATTAACATGGGGAGGATTCATTAGAAGATAGAGAGTAGAATATTGTACTTAAATCATCACTATAAAAAACAATATTAATAATGATATATTTATGGAGGTTTTTTATAAACACCATGAAATATAAAAAATCAATTATATATACTTTTATTCATTTTTTGGGGGTGTTTTAGCATGATTCGACATTGATGATGTTTTAATAGTAGCTTTTTAATAAATCACCACTAATGAGTTTATTTGGTTATGGTTTTCAAATACCACCCTAAATAAATACCATATTTTCCTCACCAAATTACATGTATACTTTCTCCAATTATTCAACCCTAATTTATACCCCCTCATACTCTCATGATACGACACTAATCTTCTGCTTTCTCTATATACTTCCTTGAAATATTATCATTAAGTTTAATAAAATCTTACTCCTCAAATATAAGATCCATTATTACACTAGTAATAGATGTTTCTCTATAGACCCCACTTTAGATCCTCTTGATGAACTAATCAATGACTGAGTATATTATTTATTCATATTTGAAGTGTTATTTTGTGTTAGGTGTAATAGAGTATATGTTTGGTACTTGAATATTTTTTCCAATTATTAGGACCAATTCAAATACATGTTGGTTAATATTAAATTAATATGCATTTTTTTCTTTCATAATATTGAAAAAATACATACAATTTGTTTAATAAATTAATGGAATGGTCATTTATATTTTTTTATAATATATAATTTTCATAATTACGTTTGAAAACATGTATTTATAATGATTTTAGTATTTAAAAAGAACTAGGATTAAATAAATCATAAGGTTTTGAATATAAAATAATTTTTATTATTTCTAAATATTGAATTTTAAAATTTTCATATTTTTAATTGGATTTTTATTAGAGTATATTATTTATATTAAATAATGTTTTATATTATATATAATGTTCAAAATTGTTTATAAAATTAATTTATAGTTTAATAGATAAATGAATGTATTTTAAGATTGTGCTTTTGAAAAAATGATTGTAGAAACCAAAATATGTTGAAATTTTTTTGAAAAATAAATTTCTTTAATTTATAATTTGAGTGAATGTATAAGGGTTTAGGAATATTTTTGTATTGAACCGACCCATTGGGGAACACCTACCCAGAAGTAGGTTAGGTAGCCACAACCACAAGCCTACCTCCAATAAGCAAGGGGCCAGTAATAAGTGTTGAGAAGGAATAATATAAATAGGAGACCTTTTCCTAGTATACCTATACACACGCACCCAACTGTCTCAAGGAAATAGTGCATATTAATAATTAAAATGGGTCTAACATATTGAGTAAATCAATGCATAAAATAACCTCTATAAAATACATCAATATATAAAAGGATAAAAATATTGTTAAATGGTAAAAAAATCCCAAAAAAATGAAGTCTCAGCCTTACAATAACTAAAATAAATGAAATCTGACAGATCTCTGGTCCTGATCTATAAGCCTAGCCACCATAAGTTGTCTATGAACCTGAGTAACCCAATACTACATAAAAATATCCTCCAAAAATTATTTTATATGTATAATTAATAACATCTATAGGAAAATCCCATGAAAGGGTGAGTATATACATACCCATTTGGGTACCCAAAACCCAAAGGGGGAGTAATAGAAGATATGATAGAAGAAGTAAACTCAACCAAATGAAAGAGAGAAACAAAAACAAAAAAACACACCCACACAGATATATATATATATATATATGAGATCATAAAAGAAACTCATATGAGAGAGAATTTGGATCTCCATCTCATAGGACATCCCAAGTCGATGAGTCTGCCAACACCTCCCAAGGGTTTGTCCTCTAATGCCTAACATCTCACATATCCCTTGAGGTAACCATGTGGAGTATCCATACATTTCCACAATGTTTCAGGGCTGAGTGGGAACAAAATCCAATAGAGGACCCACTCCCTAGTGCATCAGGGGGTAACATTTACTAGGTAGAGGACAAACACCATAGTCTGTCATCAGGGTTTCATTAAGTAGGTAGAGTTCCCATGCCCTTGTGTATCAGGGGGAGTAACTCAACGGGTAAAGGATCTACAACCTAGTCCAATAGTGGGTTTCCCTCTGTTTTTAGAGGACCCACAACCTTATCTGTCTAAGGGTTCCACTCAGTAAGTGGAGGACCCACACCCAAGTCCATTCGAGTGTAGCCACTCAATAGGTTGAGGACTCAAAACCTTGTCCATCAGGTGGGCCACTAAATAAATAGAGGAACCATTACCTTTTCTATCAAGGGGTTCCACATAATTTTATAATACCCAAACCCTGGTATTTTAGAGGAGTTCCACTCAGACCAGTTTAATGATATAGGGGACCCCTACCCTAATAGAACATGGGTTTTCCAACCCAATCATCTCTCTAATGCTCCAACCTAATCACTCTCGTCGTCATGCATATGTAAAAAAGATTCAATCTCCAAAAATCCCATGTCATATCTCAAAATCCACTAAAAATTATATTATTGTGTTTTTCATACCAAATTTTTCAGGATTGGATTCTCACAGGCCAAAATATGATTCCAAACGAATGGGATCTTTGTGGTTGAAGTTTCTCATAGGGGAATATTTTGTGACCTCCAATATTGGGTCATATCCATGTGTTTTTTTGGAAAATTTATTAGCCTCCTGGGGAGGTTCACATGGCATTGGATCCCTTCCACATGGTGTGTGATCCTTACCTTCCCCCAAAAACCTAGTCATCGTGGTTCGGTGGGGATACACAGCTTGTGTTCTTAAACTACACATCATGTGATGGAACTTCCCATAGAAATTCATATTCTTCCTTAGTTCATCATATCTGTAATATTAACTATGAATCATACCTATTAACCTCTTTAAATCAAAGGATTACTTATTTATCTATTGATTTCATCCCTCTGATGGTGAAAAAATGGAAACTGCTCATTTTCCAAAAGTCACGCATCGTCAGATTCTCCTCTCGGCATTTTATTCTCATACTAGATCACAAATACATGAAAAATGTCACCCACATCCAAAAAATCAGATATATCAATAAATCATCATCTCAATCATCATTTACCCAACCACCACGAATCTAGGTGTATTATCGTGCTTGAATCCACCCCAAAAATATCGAACCACGACCCTATAAGAAAAAAAGGGAAAACAATGAAAGATGGGGGAAAGCATAATAAAAAAAGGTGATAAAAATAATTGGGGAAGAGATATTTGAATATGATTACACATCATGTAATTCAGGGTGAGATCATTGTATAAAAAGAACTAATTTAATTAAACAATTTAATTCATCAATGGGATCATGTGAATAGTAGGAAATTACAGATCAATAGTATATAAATTTATGTATCCATGATAAATATTTTAATTAAAGGGGAAACCCATAATTTAAAATCTCTAACATGATTTTGATCGATCATTGTTGAAGAACATATTCATCAGTGATAGATAAGACCTGGTGAATTCACTTCCTCTCGATCAACCTTGATCCAGTCATTGTTCATCATCTGATTATAAATCATCAATAATGAATGCTTTTAACCTCCTTAGAAATAACCAAGGGTTATCCAGCTAACCCTATAGAATTTCTATAGTAGTAATTATAAATATGATACTTAGGTTGATAGTATTAAATGAATTAATTATATAATTTAATTGATTAATCTACTTAATGCACCCTCCAACGACTACCTAATTTAAATGTCAAGTGTCAAACAACTATAGATTGAACATAGGGTAAACCCCACATTCTATACTCAATCACAGTCTTGTATTTATAATGTACGTCTCACTTAGAAGATAAACCATTATTTTTTAGAAATAGTTAATATGATATTTTAATATATATATATAATATTTTTAATACCAATTATAGTCTCATCGAGCCTTGAAATATCATGTCTTCTTAGTTCATGGCTCCAAAAATATTTCTTAATATATTTCAATGTCTTAAAAGGTAAAAAAAATATTCACTACAATTTTAAAAAAAAATTAACTATTAAATTTTTAATGTGTGCAGATGGACTTAAAATAAAATAAAATTTACATAGCCTTATGTTATGGATTTTTGTGATCATTAAGATTTTAATTATCATCATAAAACATTTTTTAATATTTATGTTTTTTTATTGTTTAATTATCAATGAATTTATTTTTATATATGTTCTCTTTTTTTGTAAGTAATCTCCAAATTCACTGCTTAATTATACAACGTTTCTAAGTTAAAAAATGAATGTATTATTTTTCAAAAGCCTAAATTTCTTTTTCATCTCAATGATTCAATCTATTTATTTACACTTAGGTATTTGTATCTTGATTAATAAATATTTTAAATATCAATTTTTTTTATAATATATTATGATTTTATAATTTTATTATTAGTTTCATAATGGTGTTAAATGTCTAATTTTTTAGTCGTAAATTTCTATTAAATATGTCGCAACATATTGTGTTGTCAGGATCAGAATTTCAAACTATTCAAGGTGATATATTTTATATTTTATATATACATATTAATTTATCAAAAATTAAAAATTAATTATTATATTTGATAAATTCATTATTCATATGTTATATATTAAACATTATTTCAGTTTAGTAATATGTTCTATGTTTTTTTAATTATCATTGGATTATATAGAAATGAATAAAAAATTTCTTCTCCTACCCCAAGACATATCTCAATAAGTAATGCAGTTAGAGACCTTTTTAGACTTTCCAATTGTAAATCAATACCTGGATAGAAAAAATAAATATATATGTCATACTTTTAATTTTAAATGATGTTTTTCATTCTAGGAATTTTATCAATGGTTGATATTGAAAAAATTTACTATTGGATAGGTGCAATGTATTTGACATATAAAATAGAACATTATAGAATGTGATATATTTTCCAACATTATAATGATCATGTAACTACCCTTGTAGTGGATAATGAAATGTTGATGATTATTCATGCATTCGGAATAATAGAGAAACAATAAGAACATAACATGTTAGTAGATTCTAATGTTGATTCAATAGAGATTAATATTTTCAATATCCTAACTAAGAAATAAAATTAGTTTTAAGAGTTAGTAGAAAATAGAAATCTATTGTTATATGTTGTGTGCAATGAACAATCAATGTTGATCTTAAAACTAATTTTTTTACAATATATAGTGCTTATGTGTAATTATAAAAGTTAAATAACCATGATATTAGAGTTATTTCATGATTGCATTCAAAATAAAAGGTCCAATATTTATTTTATGAGATAAAAAATATTATTATCATGTTTTTATCAATTATTAAAAAATTCATCCATGTCCCAATGAGTTTATATTGTATTAGGGAGAATATTCTTTTAAATAATGTTATAAATTGGAATTAAATAAATGGATAATAATCCCAAGTCTTAAGGATTATACTAGTATGAAAAATTAAAAAAATAAAACGCTTATTATGGAATTTCATTATATTCCTCTAAAACCAATGTTTCGAGTATTTTTCACATTATTTTAAATTGAAGTGAAGGTGAAGAGGCCTTATATGGAAAATAATGGTGGTATTTTTACGCAACATCCAAGAGATTTTGTGCTATAAAAATCATTTAATTTTTTAAATTTAAATTTTTATTCATACCCTATAAATGTGAAATTCAGATTACATAATAATGGTTTTAAACTATTCTGGACCTTCTATACCAAGTATATAATTTGAACACTTATTTTTACCACCAACAATCTTTCTCTAGGTAAATTTATGCACCAATATCCTTTCATTATTTCAATAATTAATCATGGAAAAAACTCCAAAAATGATATAGATATTTACTTTCATCATATTATATTATTTTTGTAGTTATTTTCGGACAGTTTTATAGATAAATATGATGCATAAACTGAAATATGTTTAATATGCATGAATTTTTCATGTGATACATTAATGGACTTCATTAAATTCAATATAATTTAGTTATGTCTCTCAAAATAGATTGGTATGTCCTATTAATAGCTTTGATTCTATCTCTAAAATGCTATATTATAGTAAAAAGTGGGTTTTTGTAGTACATTACTAATTCTTAGATAAAACTAATATATTTTAGTATAACAAGTTATAATTCAACAAAAAACTAATTTTTTACCATATAAAATATTTTTATTTCGATTAAAAATAATAGAAAAATAATTAAATGTATTTATTGAATATATGAAATACTATTAGGTGAACGTTGGTGGGAAAAATATTTATATAAAATAATATTAAATTTGATTATATAAATGGAAGAAACGTTGTATATTTTTCTTAAAATCCTTATTATGAAGAAAAAATGTCATGTTATATTTTTGATGTTATGCACATTGAGTATAATTTGATTCAAAATGTGCTTTTTCTATACTTAATGAGTAGTGAAATTTAAAAAATCAACTTAATACATGTAAATACCTAGGAAAAATGAATATATAGTGTGATCAATGTATAAATTATATTGGAATGTGTGTAATAAAAAATTTTAAATTAAATATTCTTATAAGAGATAAAATGTTTTCAAGAAATAAAAATTTTAAAGTTCCAAATAAATATTAAATTAATATTTCAGGATGTGTTGATTTTAAAAAATTAAAAATTTCATGGATTAAAAATACATGACTCCAATATTATAATAGATAAACTATTACAATTGGAATTAAATAATTTATTTCTTAAAAAATTGATTGTATTCAAAAATATGTTTTTTATATTATTTATACAGATTTGTGAGAAATTTTTAAACTTTCCTGAGAATGAAAACAAAACCAATGTATTATAAAGAAAAGTTTACATCAAGAGATGAAATTTCCCATACTGATTTTCCTAGTAATTATTAATTTATATATGTTTTTGAATGAGTATGAATTTGTAGGAGGACCAGTACTGTATTGATGGATATCTACCATATAGTGAAAAGATATTTTAAAATTTATATAACATAGATATTATATTTTTCCAACTCATTATGTATTAGTATTATTATGTATTGATTTAGTAGCTACCATGGTGGTATAATGTCATATATTACGAAAATAACATGGCCAAAAGGATTTATAAGTGAAGGTTACTTGTAAGAATATTTTCCCAATTTATCATTGTGGTATTTAAATAAGATTGAAACATGATTCAATTGACTTGAATGTTCTTAGGAGAACACAAATCATAATTAGTCCATTAGTATATCAACAGTATTTCAGCAATAGGTTTTTATTTTGAGAAATATCCTTATTGTTAATTAATAATATGGATTTTATATATGAAAAGAATTGTGCTCCTAAATTGTGAAATTAAAGATTATTTCATTGAAGAACCTAAGTCAAAAACATATATATGACATCATAGATGAACTTGAAATTAGAAAGTGATAAAAAACCATTAAAAATATATTATTGACTATTTTTATGTTACAAATTATTTTTCATATTTATAATGGGTTGATAATTATATTTAAATGATACTAATATTTTGTATCCATTTTCGTAGATAGTGATCGCTGATAATAAATATAATCGATCAAATGAATTTAAATATTTATGTTTTTGACCATTAATATTTCCAGGAATATTTGGTACCTTTTATATTAATGGATTCATGTTTTGTATAATTTATAATGAATAATGAATAGAAATAAAATATTGTGTAATTTTCATAAAATTCCAATACCCCAATGATCCTTCTAAAATGATACATCCCCATTCCCCAGAACCCACCATTCATATTCAATAATTTTTTGGAGGATAGTTAAAGTTTTATTCCAAATATGGACAGTTTAACCAACTTTACTCCCTACTAATTCCTCCCATACATTACCTTGCTTATATTGAGTATATCATTACCATAATGATCTTCCATATAGATAGTCACATTCCATTTTAACTTTAAGATCTTTCACATTTAAATAATTTTAGTTTAAGCTATATACATATAATGGTTTTTCACATGAGTGTGCATTAAAGAAAATGAGGTTCCTATATTTCCTTTTAAAAACATTCATTTTTAATCAATGTCCATTTTAATTAAAATATAATATTCACTTTAAAATAAATTATTTCTAACTCATGAGATTAAAACAATAGTTTGATTATTAAACTATACATTTACATCCAAAACCCTTCTTAAATAAAAAATCCCCAATTTTTTGAAAACATTTAATTTATAACCCACACCATGATTAAGAGAATGTAACAATAAACTGGTAATATATGTGATAAAAATAAAACTAAACAATACAATGGAATTGTGTAATAAAAGTAAAAAAAATGGAGGGGTGTGATGAACATATGGTGGGAATCCCCCAATGGAATTATAGTTAATGAATAAGCCACATAAGAGACTCACTATATCTTAAAGGGATACGATACTGGAAAATACATAATATAGTCCTAACTGATTGGCTACATTTTGTCCTAAAAAATACAAAATCCAGCCAACATACCCACATGGGAATCATCAGGGGAGAACTCCCCTAGACAGAAAAAAATATAAAACTAGGGGACTCTATTTAGAATGTGAGCTAATTGATATATCAGAAATACAAACCCACATCTCAGTTACTAGGGTTCTTAAGTAGTAAACCATGTTTACATGAGAAAATAATGTGTCTTCAAATCGATGGTATGGCATACCAAATAATTTCACCACACCTCTAACACCCACATAAGAAAAAAACAATCTTCACATTCATCAAAAATCTTATAAAAAATTTAAGCCTTCCTATAGTGGGTATAAAAACATCATTTAAAATATTGGGCTTAGAACTGAGGGTGGCTCAAACACCAATTTAAATTCCCTTTTAAATTTTACAAACAAATATTGGAAAACTAGATTTGGATTCTAATATATACGACTATGATTTAAAAGTTCAACCTTAAAAACATACATTTAAACGACATTGAAAATTATTTAGATACCAATAAGTTATTTTAAAATCGTTTTTAAACACCAAGATCCTTTCTAAAATCAATAAATTCATCCTATAAAAGGACATTCAAAAATAAAAACTACTTTAATTATAAAAAACCTCTTTAAAATTCACATTGATGTTAAATCCCTTTAAAATTTAAAATTAATTTAAAAAAATCTTCAATGGAACTTAGACATACACTTGACATTATTAAACAAATAATTCTAAGATTAAAACTATAGAATCTTTGAAAATAAATTTATGAATAGTGATTGAACCTTTAAAAATATTTCAACACCCACTAAGATCACAATATATATCTCTAAATTTGTAAAAATTATTTTAGGGAAATTCGAGCATTTTAATATATATCAATTAAAGTGATTACATAGAAACACCTAACTTAACCTAAGTAGAATATGTCACATTTGATAGCGGAATCCCAACTAAGGATGGAGACCATGTCAATAAGACATGAAAATCAAAATCCTCATGACTATGTTCATGATAAACCCTATATTCATCCAACATGACCCCTATGGTTTGAGAGAAAAAAATCCCCCAAAGAGATAATATTGAAGGGATGTATATAAAGAGATATAAAGAATAATACCTCAAAAATATGAGTAGGGGAAAATCACGAATTTCACTATTTTTTATAACTTTGAAAAATCTAATGGTTGTCATATCATTCACCAAACCATGTACCAATTGTACTTCTTTCACTAGAAAAATCTAATACACACCTCAAGGTTATCTACACATGGTTAATTGAATCATAATTCCACCATGAAAGCATGTATGAAAAAAGTGTTTTAGGTTTTTCATTGGCAGGGCCCAAGTCAACTATAACCATGTGCTAATACTGAACCTTGTACTACCACCTAAAAAAATTTAAAAATCAAGGAAATTCAAACCAAAACATAAATAAATGGATAAAAATTAAAAAGTTAATAAAATAATAAAGTAAATAAAGTCTAGGGTGTGATACTTATTCTCACCATAACACTTTCTATTCCAAGATATCCAATATTAAATGGTGGGTCGTAATTGGATAACAAAACCTAAACACTCATAAAAGGTTGTGGGAGGTATGGGGAACTAAAAAATACCTCATCAAAGGGAAAACTCCAACCAACACTGTTCATAAAGATACAAAAACTATATCCTCATATATCATCTGACATATATAAGATGAAATTTAACCCACAGTCAAGAGACTCAAATTTTAATGAAAAAAAATGACTACTAAGGGCTCCACTACATTTATATTTCATTTTGAATGGTGGATTAAATAGTTCTATACTCCTAAGAATACACATCACCAAGAAAAAATACTCACACAAAGAAGAAATAAACTAGATCAAAACATTATATGGAATGCATTAAATAAAAAATGATACTGAAAATAACTCTAAGAAAAGGTCAGACCAAAACATCATCACCCCAAAACTAAGGAATAAAAACTACAAATAATAATTATCCATCAATACAGAAATACATGGATCTAACCTTGGTTCTAGAAAATTGAAAGAGGGTATCCCTGCACCATACCCATGGAATACCACCCATTGGTAAAATCAATAAAATTCAAATGGGATTCAACTAAAGTACAAACAAAACCACATTGATTTCAGACCCCCAAGAACGTACCAAGGGATCCAATGAAGGATTAGTCAAAACCAAAATCCCAAACAAAAAACACAAAATATAAATACCATAAGAAATGTGATCAACCCTAATGAATAAGCCCCAAAATAATAATTGTTATCTCATAATTTATATTATTCAAACTCCCAAATAAGAAACTAGATAAGAATAGACTCTAATTATTTTAACTTCACTAAATTCATTGATCATTAATACTTAAAACTATAGACCAATGAGATTAAAAAAACATAATATTCCTTTTTATTTGGATATTAAAAAATTAAAAATCTCTATATATGTCCATGATGGAAAAATTTAATACAATTCCCCAAAACTTTTATGTATGAGGGATTAATATTCCTTGAGAACTAAAGATTCTCTAGATCTCCTCTAACAAATCTAGTGCATTGATAAGACCTTAATCGTTATAGAAAAGAGAAAATTGATTCATGAATTTTTAAATATGTCCTTAGAGAAAATAGCATGTTTGATTTATAACTCTATTTTATGTCTAGATAGAGTCATCAACAATAATAACTACATCTAAGAGATAAAGAGAATCACCATGAGGTTCACCACTAGAGAGAGGCCTCCACCAATCTTCAAAATGTTTCTAAGATTCATAAAATAAATAACACAATATATGAATTTATTCAGTTCATATCCCAAATAATAAAATAAATACCCCAAAATAAACTAATGGTGTTAAAATATTGGTATAATTAAATAAAATAAAATACAAAATAAAACTCTTTTTAATTATAATAAATCGATAAAATATTTTTAAGAAACTAAAAAACCCATTTAAAATTATTTCTACTCGATAAAACCAAAACTCACCTACAGTGGTTCAAAACCATTTCTATAAAATCATATTTTCATATTCGAACTCTTTCTCAAAAATCACTTTGAAAAAAACACTAACGATTTGAACTTTTATAAATAAAATTATATTTTTGATTAATTTAAATGCCCTATTATGCATTATAGTTATAAAAAAAATATGAAAGTTTCTTTTTTTTGAATATTATATCATGAAAAATTTAAAATATAGTTAAGGGTTATAACCATGGATAATATATTCATTTAACTGTGATCATATGATTAGTATAAATAAAGGGTTTTGATAATTCCAATTGACACAGATAAAGGAATTTTTGGCCTCGACGAATAGTATCATAACATATGAAGCCCAGTTATCGAAGCCTTTGATGGATATATAATCATTATGATTTTACATTGACCAATAAAAATTATAAATCCAATAACTAAATCATGATTGAAACCATTTACGGAATAAGTTAAAGATCATTAAGATCATGGCCCAGACTATGTGCGCTATACAAGTACATGAAAATCTCATCATCTTTCACCTTACCCTTAGAAAATTTTTGGTGTAATAAAGGGATATTTATCAATAACATAATAATAAAAATATTTAAATTTTATTTTAAATATATAAATTGTTTTATTTACTTTTTTCTTATTACTTTATAAATAATTTTTATTTCGATACGATAAAACACAAATTTTATTTCTATGTAATATGCAATTTCAATTAATACTGTCCTTTCATAAGAATAAAATAATTTTAAAAATTAAAATATATTGTAATAAAATAGTAAAATAAATATATTTTATTCAATATAAATAGTAATATAAATTTTTATGAAGTAAAATGTAATTTTTATAAGGGTTTAAAAGCTATTATCGACCAAAAATGCAACCATTTCTCAAAAAATGACTATTATTATTTTTATATTGATAATTTAAAATTTTATTATATTATATGGATAAAATAAATATTATTTTTTGTGATCATAATGTAGAAATTATTTTAACGTTATTTTTTCAAAAAAAATTCAAATAATCAAATTCTTGGGTAAAAATTAAACACAATGTAAAATATAGTGTCTATTATGACGCCATAAAATCAAACCAAAGTGATGTAATAAATGATATAAAATGGTATAAACAACAAAATATATGTTTAATTTTAAATTAATGTGTTTTTAGGATATTTTATTAATTTTATAAAACCTTTATGAATCCTCCAAAACATAAATTATATTTTAAGGTTTTAAAATAAATTATTTATAAAAAATACTCAATTCCACATCACTAAGGGTAGTATTTTATTAACATAGGAATTTATACTTATAAAATAATTAAATACACTCTAATTTTGAATAAAACATGTGGAGAAAACCATATTAAGTTTTGTGGTTTTGATTGCTTTATTATATAGAGTCCAAAACCTATATTTGGGAAATAATAAAAACTCCCCTTTCTTTTCCTTTATACCCACCCAAACTCCCATTACTCTACCCTAAACTACATTATAACAGTTAATTACTCCACCCAAACATCTCTATATTTCTAAAAAAATCCCTTAATCTCTCAAGAATCTCTTACCAATCTTTTGGATTCACCCTCTCAAGGTAAAGGATTTCCCTCTCTTCTTTTCTGTTCAAGCACCTTCTCTGTAATTAGACTTCTGAATTTCAATTTGTTAGGTTTTGATGACATTGTAAAGATACCTATATAATAAAATTTATTTAATAACAATGATATATCATTCAACCCCTCTCATTATACATGTACCAGCCCAAGATTCCACGATGCACTTCTCTTTGAATAATACAGTAGCGTGTGTTGTACGCAACATCGAGTTCTAACACACACCACAACCAATCAAACTAGTCGTTATAAATATTAATACCCACCTTTTGAAATATTATACATTTTATCTTTAAAAATGGAATTCATTTTTGGATTCAGAAAATTGAAATTATATTTGGGTGAACTTCTGGTACTTTTCTGAAAACTTTCATATTTTGATGAATAGTGAAAAATACTAAATTTTAATTTTAAAAAACTTTTTTAATTGAAAAATTTAATAGTGATAAATTATGAATTTGCATGGTTTTAAATTATATTTAGAATATTTTTTTACTATTTAATCCAATCTTGGTCATTGTACATAATTTCACATTTAAACCGGACATAAACAAGTGTCAATCTTTTTATAGTTATTGTTTCTTAAAAACACGCTTTTTTGTTTTGACAGTGGGAATTAATTTTAAATTAATAAATGAAACTTATATGTTTTTAATTTGGTAAAATAGAATTCATTATTGAAATTTTTAATATCAAAATTAGCTACGGGTAAATATTTGGTATTTTTTTGAAAACTTTTAATTTTTGATGAATAGTGAAAAACACTGAGTTATAGTTTAAAACCGAATTTTTATTTAAATAATTATTTATTTTATTTAAATTATTTTATATAAAAATAAATACATAATACTTATATATGTTAAATTTAATTCATTGGAGTAAATTTATAATAATTTTAGATATATAAAAATTTCATTGAACTTTTCACCTTCTTTTACCCATCTCTTAGGAGCTTATGCAAATTCACATAAAACATAATTTTACCGCTTCTGTGAGATGAATTTCGAAAATCCAGGAGACACGGTTAATATCAAGGAGTAAAATGTGGTTCAATGAGATGAAAATAATTTTTGGTGAATAGTAACTTTTTACTTTTATTTACCACGGTAAAAAAGTAAATAGGCTAATTAAGGGTAAAATGATATTAATATTACCCTCACACATGTCCAAATTCTATTGGACAAGTTTATCTCGACCAAAAACAACCTTAAGAATAAAATATTATAATTTGGGTCAACTTGGATTAGATTAGGAAATTTATTATTATTTAATTCAAAGAAGAGTTAAAAGAGTAAAAATAAATGTTTAATATCTAAAACATTTTTAATATAGGTTTTTACATAAGATAAATTCGATTATAATTATTCATTATAAATCTAAAAATATTTACTACATCATGGTATTTTATTCATAAGTTTTAGACATTAAATAAATTAATGTATTTATGACACAATGATGATGTATTAATTATTTTATTCATGAACGAATCAAATAAATGGTATTATAAATATTAAAATAAATAAAATTTCAATTTTTTTATGACATCCACGAATTTTATTGGTGAATATGAAATGTTAGATTTGATTCAATGTATTGTTTTTTAAGTAATCATGTTGTCATTATTTTAAAAAAATACCAAATAGTGCCAAAATTGACATAAAATAGTTTTTAAAACAAATATTATATTATTAATTTATATAATGGTCCTAAAAATATAAGGTTCGGCCAAAATACTTATATAATATTATATATGACATTAATGAACCAATTGGGGTTCGATTGGTAGTATATAGTAAGTTTATTAACCATATAGTGTAATAATACAAGAAGACACGGTAAAAGTTAAATTATTTAACTTAGAGTTAAATCTAAATGATAAGGTTAAAATGGTAACCTAAACTTGTCTAAAACCTATTGGTTGAGTTTTTTTGACCTATCCCTACCTTAGACTTTTAATAATAAACATTGGATCCATTAGAAACCGAATATGAATTTATTATAAAATAATATTTTATGTTTTTCGTAAGCTGCCTCTCACTCCTCTTATAAAAGGGCACTCCACCTTCTCTCTAATTCACACATTCTAAGCCATTTGGCTCGGCCAAACCCTGACCAAATACCCTCTAAAATATCCTCCCTTCATCCTAGAGGCATTATTTTGATCATAAATCCAACCTATGGAGCTCTTTTGATCAAATCAAAAGGAAGAACCCGAAGAAGAGGTAATGATTTCACCACCCTCTTTCAAGTTCCTTTCTTCTTCTACTTCCTTTTTATTCGTTGTTTCCATTATAAAATAATGAATAAAGTATATTATATATACTGTGATGTTATTATAATTATGGTACAACCAAATTCATTATTCTATCCACCCTTTGAATGACAAGTCACCATACGTGCATAAGTACGACTTACGGTCTCCACGTCATGGTGTAATTGTTATTCAATACATTATTATTTGGATGGGTATAATAATGATGTGTATTTTATGTAAATAACAAATATAACATGATAAGGATTATTTATGTATTATATACCATCCAATTATATATTATATTAATATCAAAATAATTATATTTTCGCTCGTGCGTACGTACGGATTACTGTCTCCACAACACGATGAGATTCATTTCCAAGTTCACCATTCATCGACGATTATAAAAATTTATATTGCTAATAAGTATGTAATATATGAAATAGTAATGCTACTGGAGATATATATATATATAAGTATTTATATACTTACATATATCTTATTCACTTACTTCCGTTCAATACTGTATGAAAATGGAAATAACGTTTATGCGTACGTACGGACTACCGTCTCCATAAACGATGTTTTCCATTTCATATATACATCTATTATAAAATTTTTTATTCTAATATATATGATAAATAAATCTTTTTTTATATTCTCGAAGTATTTAAATCATGATCTAAGTGATACAATCAATAGTAACAAGTTAAAACACGTACGATAAAGAAAGCGATTATTGCCCGAAATATTAATATAACTTGGAAATTATTATTAAATGGGTAGTATAAAGTCATAAATGAATAATTTTCGATATCCTAAATATTTATATGGTTCAGTTATAGTTTAGTAACATACTATAGTCTTCAAAAATGAGGCTAAACTTACCCTCAACTAAAGGAAAGTTCTAGGTAAGGGGTTTTTATCTCACTCCTTATTCTCGTGAGATTCATGCCATATTGCCACTATTACCTTTTTTGTGGTGTATGTACTGTCCATAATTTTATTATTTGTGTAATAAACATTAATGTATGTGCATTTACATATTCATTGTATGATACCACTTTCATGGGGTGTATTTTTTGTAAGTTACCAAATTGGTAAGGGTTTATTTCACAATCTCTTCATTATCTGAGGTTGTTTATACATAATTATCTACTGGGACCCCTTTATCATCCACATCCATGTTTCTTAAAAATGTATTTCAAAACCTTATTATTATTTTACAGAATATGGGTTAAAGTCATGTATACCCTTGTTTTAATTTTTATAATAATTTTATAAAGGAATCTTTCCATCATTTTCCAAACAAGGTCCTTTTTAACCTTTTCAACAGAATTAAGGTAAGAATGTCTTTTTTTAACTTATACGGTGGGTGAGGCTATTTTCCTCCGTTATAAAATCTTTGAGGCTTCCATTACAATCATATAAGAATATTTTCAAAGTAAATGTTTTCATTTATAATTATGTGACTTTTAAATGATTTCAAAAAAAGAGATATTTCTCTCAAATAGTTTTGATTTCATCTATGTCAACATTATTTGATAAATTTTACACTTGTTTGAAGATGATTTATTCTGATAAAAATCTTCCATATTGTATTTAAGGTTTTGTGATATTTTTGACTATGGATGAGTTATTTTTATTTAATTAATAGTTTATGATTAATGTTTTGGAATTTCGTATGATAGTTTTAATACGAATGTTTATGTTATATTTCATCCCCTTCTTAAGATGAATGTGTTGGACTAGTATGTTTCGAGTTGGGGACTGGTAAAAGTAAACCCTTTAGGTTGGGGTCCGGTTACATTAGACCCTTCGGGTTGGTGTCCAGTTATTAGAGGCACTCCGGTTTGGTGTCTCGTTATTAGAGGCACTCCGGGTTGGTGTCCGGTTATTAAAGGCACTCTGGGTTGGTGTCCAGTTATTATAGGAACTCTGGGTTGGTGTCTGGTTATAAGAGGCACTCTGGGTTAGAGTCCAGTTATAGAGGTCTCTGGGTTGGGTTCTGGTTACAGTTATCTCTTAGGTCTTGGTACGAGGCCTTGAAACCAAAATTAACGTTCGTCAATATGCATTCCATCGTTTTGAAAGTGGTTATTGATATTTCATGTGATTTTTCGATTAGTAGAATATCCATGTGAATAATTAAATGGCATTATTTCATTTTATTTCTGCAATATTATGCTGAAGTTCATGTTTAAAAGGCTTTTATTTTAGTTTTATACATTTCCCTAAATGTTTATGCTTATTTTTGAAAGTTTCTGCTGTATTGATTACCCTTACTGAGCATTTGAGCTCACCCCTTTCTATGTTTTATTTTCCTAGGATTAAAATAAGTGTATTGTGATTGATAATAAGGGTTTATCCAAGGGAATAATGGTGTTTATAAAGGATTATTTATGTTGTTCTGTATGTTATAAAGTATAATGTAACATTCAGGTTTGTAATCTATTTTCCAAGACTGCTAAACCGATTGGTCCTTCGGGACTTGATTTCTTTGTAATCATGCCAATGTATTAAATTAATGCATTGACTCTGGGTAACTAGGGTCAGGGAATTACAATAAAATTTACCAAATCTATTAAAATGTTGATATTTAGTAAAGGGTTTCCCTCTCTTATTTTCCATTCAAGCACCTTCTTTGTAATTAGACGTTTTAATATAAACTGATTGTGTTTTCATGAATTTATAAATAACCATACACTTTAAAATTTATTTCCTAACAATGATAAACCATTTATAACCTCTGATTATAGAATTCTTCTAATAAATTTATGTGTCAAAATTTAGTAAGGGATTTCTCACTCTTATTTTATATTCAAGCTCCTTCATTGTAATTAACCTTTTGATTATTAATTAGTTATATTTCCAAACTATTATAAATATCCATCTAATAAAAAATATTCCTAACAATGATATATCATTTATTCCCTCTCATTATAGCATTTACTTAAGTCGTTACTATGTGGAAATTTAGTAATGGGTCATCTCTTTCTCTTATTTATTGAGTCACCATATTTATTAAAATAATTTTTGTAATGACCCAAACATTCATTGATAAAAATTAATTTCGATCTAATTAAATGACTTATTATGTAAAATGGTTATATAACATATTCAGTTCTTTTTTTATGTCTTTTTATTTTTTAAAATACCATTAAGAATTGTAATTGTTGCTAATATAGTCATTGAACAGTGATCAATTGATTAGTATAAATATAGGGCTTTAACAAATCCAATTTACTCAAAAAAAAGAAAGTGATGGTCTCATTCTGTAGAATTGCTCGGAACAAAGACCATTTTTCAGAGCTCAAAAATGATGTGGCATGATTGGTCTTCGCTCTTGACCAATCCCAAGCCAAGCTTCAACACATTAATTTGGAATGGAACCACCGAAGGGATAAGTGGAATTTGATAGAGATTACCAGCCGAGTGAAGTTTTTTGAGCCACCCCAAGAGTTTGTCACCATCACAAACCATACCCTTTGGTCATATGTGGGTGTTAAAAGGGGTTATGTTAAAAGATATTATCACTTTGATTATGTGCATTATTTTTTTATAAATAAAGAATATACATTGATTTTATTATAATTACTTTGTAAATAATTTTTAAAGAAATTTTTTTTAAATATTGAATTAAGAAATATATTTTGATGAATTAATGGATTTTTAAATTAAATAATATTTTAATAAAATATTATTAATAAAATACTTTTTAAATATAAATGATTTTATAATCTTTAGGAATACAGTTGTAATTTTTATTAAGGTTTGATAGTTGTCTTTGTCAAAACCCATGAATTTTTGATAAATGTCGGTTTTTATTTCAAATGTAAAAATTCACATATTTTAAAAAATTATTTAGATAAAATTAATGTAACGCCCCGACCCCAGTTACCCAGAGTTGATGCATTATTACAGAACATTGGTATGATCACAAGAAAGATCAAATCTCGAAATACCGATTGGTTTAGTAGCCTTAGAAACACTAGATATATTCATAAGTCTTACATTACATCATAAAAATGAAAACTATTACAACAACATCTTGTCTTCATATCCCATCATATTATCCCTGTAGGTCATTGATAAATTACTTTTTCACATCCTGGGAAAAATAAAACATTGAAAAGGGTGAGCTCAGATGCTCAGTAAGGATAACAATATAGCGGAAACTTTCATAAATAAACATTAAAATTTAAGGCAATGTATAACTAAAACAAAAGCATTTTAAACATGAACTTCATCATAGTATGGAAAAAATAAAATGAAATAATGCCATTTACTTATTCACATGGATACTCTACTAATCTAATAATCACGTGGAATATCAATAACCACTTTCATAATGATGGAATGCATAATTCCAGACTATCACAACCACATAGGCACGACCTCGTGCCAAGACTACAAATAAGATTTTTCCAAGGCCTTGTGCCAAGACACTAGTTTGTCTCATGAGACCTACCAATGCAACAAGGAGCTATAACGGGCTCCACCCGTCACTTATTAAGTCCAATGCATTCCTCCTATGAATAGGTTTAAACATAACATAAACATTCGTATTAAAACTAGCATACAAAATGTAAATACTTTCTTCATAAACCATGAATGGTATAAAAACAACACATCCACAGTAATACATATCACAAAAACATAAATACAATATAGAAGTATTGTATCACAATAAATCAACTCCAAATAAACTTAAAATCAATCAAAGGATGTTGACATAGATGAAATCAAAACACTTTTTAAAGAAATATCTCTTTCTATTTTGAAATAATTTAAGAGTCATATATTTATAAAATAAAACATTTTCTTTGAAAATATTCTTATTATCTTGTAAGGGAAGCTTCAACGATTTTATAATGGCGGAAAATAGCCGCACCCGCCGTATAAGTTAAAAAAACATTCTTACCTTAATTCTGTCGAAAAGGTTAAAAAGCACCTTGTTTGGAAAACGACGGAAAGATTCTTTTATAAACATCCTAATAAAAGTAAAACAAGTGTATAAATGACTTTAACCCATATTCTTTTAAATAGTAAAAATGTTTTGAAATACATTTTGAAGAATCATGGATGTGGATGATAAAGAAATCCCAGTAGATTATTACGTATAAACAACCTCGGATAATGAAGTGATTGGGAAATAAACCCTTAACTTGTACTTTTCCTTGGTTGGGGTAGGTTAAACTCCTATATAATGGTGAAATAATTGTTATTAAATTATAAGAGAATCATATACATCAATATGATATCATATATGATCTTTTAACATTGCTTTGTTAATAATATCTTAGAATTATCATCGTTTCAGGAGTTAACTTACTCGGTTTCTTTTATATATTTTATTATATTAGCTGTGTTTTTCATGGATATTTTGTATCTTAATCATATCCAAAATGATATAAAGTCCTTATATACTATTATTAATCATCAAAAGAGAATTGGACTTGAATGGATACGATGGAGAATGAATCTCATCGTGTTCGTGGAGACGGTAGTCTATACGTACGCACGAGCGACAATATCATTATTTTGATATTAAAATAATATATAATTTGATAGTATATCATATATACAGAATAATTATCAGGTTATATTTATTATTTACGTGAATTACACCTCATTATTATACCCATCCAAATAATAATTTATTGAATAACAATTACACCACGACGTGGAGACGGTAAGTTGTACGTACACACGTATGGTGACATGTTATTAAAATGATGGATAGAATACTGAAATATGGTTGTAACATGTTTATAATAACATCAAAGAATTTATAATATACTGGAGTTATTATTTTAGAATGGTAATAACATAGATAGAAGAAGTGGAAGAAGAAAGGAACTTGAAAAGGGGTGGTAAAATCATTACCTCTTCTTCGGGTTCTTCTTTTTGATTTGATCAAAAGGGCTCCTTAGGTTGGATTTATGACTAAATAAAGGCCTCTATGATGAATTGAGGGATGTTTAGAGAGTATTTGGGCAGAGTTTGGCCGAGCCAAATGGCTCTGAATGTGTGAATTAATGAGAAGGGGGAGTGCCCTTTTATAAGAGGGGTGAGGGGAACCTTTGGAAAAGTTATAAATATTATTTTATAATAAATTCATATTCGGTTTAAAATGGCTGCAAAGTACATTATTTAAAGGTTAAGGTGGGGATGGGTCTAAAACAACTCAAACAATAGAATTTAGACAGGTTTTGGTCATTATATTAACCTTATCTTTTAGTTTTAACTCTTAGTTAATTAGTTTGACACTTACCATGTCACTTTGTATTTTTTAATTATATAGTTAATAAACTAACTATATACCTCCAAGAGACCCCCAAGTGGTCCATTAATGATACACCTATCATGATATAAGTCTCTTGGCCAAACGTTATATTTTTAAGAATTTAATTTCAATTAATAATATAATATTTTTTTAAAAACTCTTTTATGTCAATTTTGACACTATTCAATAATTGATTTTTGTAAAAATCACAACAGAAGGATTACTTCGAAAAAAAGTTAATTTAATCATTCCTAACATGTCATATTAACCTAGAAAATTAGTTTCATTCATAAATAGTCTCAAATTATATTTATTTGGGTATTTATAATATCATTTATTTTAATTTTTCACTATTATGGTAATTACTGCATCATCATTGTGTCATAAATAAATTAAATTATTTAATGTCTAAAAATTATAAATAAAATATCATTATGTAGGAAAATATTTTAGATTTATAATTAATATTTAAAATCGAATTTAGATTATGTATAACCCTATATTAAAAATGTTTTAGTAAATAAACTTTGATTTTAACTCTTTTAACTCTTCTTTGAATTAAATAATAATAAATGTCCTAATCTAATCCAAGTGGACCTAAATGATTTTATTTTATTCCTATGGTTGTTTATGGTCGAGATACACTTGTCCAATATAATTAGAACATGTTTTAGGTTAATATTAATATCATTTTTACCCTTAATTACCCTATTTACTTTTAACCATGGTAAATAAAAATAAAAAGTTACTATTCACCAAAAATTATTTTCATCTCATTGAACCACATTTTACTCCTTGATATTAACCGTGTCTCTCGGATTTTCGAAATTCCACTCACAGAAGCGGTAAAATTAAGTTCTATGAAAAATTATGTTTTTTAACTACCACTTTGTGGTTTCACTATTCATCAAAAAATGAAAGTTTCCAGAAAAATACCAAAAATTAGGCCTGAGCTATATTTGATATTATGAATTCAAAAATAATGTCTATTTTACCAAATTAAAAACATATTGGTTGCATTAATTAATTTAAAAATTAATTCCCGTCGTCAAAAGAAATAGCATGTTTTTAAGAGAAAATAACTATCAAAAGACTGACACTTGTTTATGTCCGGTTTAATTGTGAAATTATGTACAATGACCAACATTGTATTAAATGGTAAAAATATATTCTAAATATACTTTAAAAACACTCAAATTCATAATTTATCAATAAAAATTATTTCGATTAAAAAAGTTGTTTTTAATTAAAATTTAGTAATTTTCACTATTCATCAAAATATAAATGTTATCCAAAAAGTTCCAAAATTTCACCTTAGGATAAATTTGATACTCTGAATACAAAAATGAAGTCCATTTTGAGAGATAAAATTTATAAAATTTCAAAAATTAGGTATTACTATACATAACGGCTAGTTTGATTGGTTGTGGTGTGTGTTAGAACTCGAAGTTGCGTACAACACACGCTACTGTATTATTCAAATGAAAGTGTATCGTGGAAACATGGGATGTTTCATTGTAAATTTTTTATTCCCCCATTCTAAAAAGTAAATTTATTTAGTCAAATTGAATATATAAAAGTTTAAAATATTGGATTTAAATAGGGTTCACTATTAAAAGTTGGTAAAAGTGCAATACTGAAAATGAATTTGTTCTTACATTATGTCTAAGAAACTCATAATATGGATTTTAAAATTATAAGGATTATATAAAGTTTAAAATTTAGTTAATAATATTCATAACCTCTTTTGAATGGCTTGTTTGGTAAGTCATGGTGCACTTGAACTCGGTGTTGCATGTAGTGAAAGTTATTGAATTATTTTGAAGAAATAACACACTATGAAATATTGGGGTGTTACATTATCCCCTCCTTCAATAAATTGTATCCCCGAAATTTGTAATTGTTCTTCGAAAATAAAAGGTTGAATATAGAAAATATCTTTGTGGAAAACCCCACATCGGAAATTGGGTTAATAAAATTTAGTCTTAATAAGAGGAAAAGAGAAATGAAAGGGTCACCACCAAATTATGATCTCTATATGAAGAACATTGGTGGCAATTAGGGAAATATAATTGGAGGAAAACGTAAATATTTATAGGTAGTGATTGAGGCTATCAATCACAAACAAGTGTAAAATTGAGGGCCTTAAATTCATCAATCTATGATGATTTAAAATACCATCGGTTCAGCAAAACATATGGTATTAGGATAACACATTTTTTTAAGATCCCTTCACTAAATTATAAGAATTAATTTAGTTCATTGAATAAGAGAAGAAGAAAAATATATACTTGAGAAGTAGAGTCTCATCCTTTAACTAAGTTCTACCCCAAACTCATCTTTCCCTCTAAAAGATAATAGAACTTAAAAATAATATCCTATTTATCCTATTCGTATAGGGTTAAAAAAATGAATTAATAATTCATCTAGCAGAACCATTAAAAAAATGAAAGTATTCAATCCAGGACATCACGTGGGTAAGTAGTAGGTGATACACCCTTGTCGCCCTTCGGTTGTGGGTTCATGTCTCGTGGCCTTGTCGGACGCGACGGGTTGCCGCTCGACCTCCGGGTTGTCCTTTTATGGCAATCCAAAATAATCCCAACTAGAACTATCCAAAATACTTCAGTCCAAAATTTATAAGGAATGTAAACACAATGAAGATCCTTTTTTCCATGTAATAACATGGAAACACCTTCATCATGTATTCTTTTAAAACACTGCAACATCCTGAATTATCATAAAAACTTATTGATTACATTCATGATCCCTTATTCCTTAAAGAATAATAGAAATACTCCTTCAATAAAAAATGTTGTAAACCCCAACCGTGACGGAATATACAAATCAGTAATCAGTTTCAAGGTAGTCAAAAATATCCAATATAATTTATCCAAATCAATCATGTATTATTTTAAAATCACTACCTCTGTATCAGAACAATATTATGGTTTATCTTTCTCTCAACCATATATTTTCCAAAAATTTAACCTGCTATTGAGTCACTTTTCTTTGTTCCAAAAAATCTCAAGTCCTTAATGAAATAGTACTACAGCACAATCCTTATATAATCCATAATTATTATAACTAGTACATTGTTGATACAACACTCAAATCACATAATCAACATAAGAACTCTAATCATTCCTCTTCATCTGTGGTAGTATCATAACTTGATTATTATCTAATAGCATCATTTGCGGCATATTCTGATGACTGGGACATAGGTTCGCGTAGTGTCCAAACTCCTTACAAATGAAGCATTGTACATTTGAAACCATTTTCTTACCCTTGAATTCACGTACTTTGTGCCCTTTTCCTCCACACTTATAACAAACTCCCATTACTTTCAGGAAAGTTCCAGGGTGTTTCTTCCCACAGTTATCACATATGGGAAAATTCTTCTTTTCCCTCTTCCCTTTATCCATCTTTCTCTCTTCCATCCTTTTCTTCTCTTGATTCCCTTCAAAGCCATAGGACTCAGTAAACTCTTTACTTATCTTATCAACACATGATATTATTTTTTCATATAATGATAATACATGGGATACTATTTCTCTTATAAATTTTGGCTTAAGTACATGAAAGATATGATCCTTCTTTCTCTTTGGATCATGTGCATTGCTGGAGTTATCATTCCTTCTACTGGGAGACATTTGTAAACAATGACATACACTAGATTAGTTTATGAATAAGAATACCTAATACCAAACTTATAAAACACATAACATAAATTAAATAGTTTATGGATATAATCCATAATCATAAAAATGTCTCCTATGAGGAAGTATATACTCCTAAACCCTTCATAATGGTTTGTAAAGAAAATGAGAATTATCCTAAGCATATCCCCCGGGAGTATCGTAACCAAGAGTGCAACAAGGCCCGTTGTCGTGCACCAGTTCATGTTCGAGTCTAGATCAAAGCATTGTTTTTGGGTTTTACCCCTAGGTACATCTGTTCCAGAGCCGCCTCTACCTGCTTGTATCCAGACAGGGATGTATTTCTCGGAAAAGTCACAAAATTTCTACAATACCAAAATTCTAGGAATTTCTTCTATACTAATCCTCAAAGTCCATATTAGATCTATATGCTCTAATCAAAGTTTATCTAAATCTAGCTTCCAAGGTTTGTACTAAACTTCCTATGATACCAACTGTAACACCCCGACCCTAGTTACCCAGAGTCGGTGCATTATTACATAACATTGGTATGATCACAAGAAAGATCAAATCTCTAAAGACCGATTGGTTTAGTAGCCTTGGAAACACTAGATATAATCATAAGTCTTACATTATATCATAAAAATGAAAACTACTACAAAAACATATTGTCTTTATATACCCTCATATTATCCCTGCAAGTCATTCATAAATTACTTTTTCACATCCTGGGAAAAATAAAACATTGAAAGGGGTGAGCTCAGATGCTCAGTAAGGATAACAATATAGCAGAAACTTTCATAAATAAACATAAACATTTAAGGCAATGTATAACTAAAACAAAAGCCAATTAAATTTGAACTTCACATAGTATGGAAAAAATAAAATGAAATAATTCCATTTACTTATTCACATGGTTATTCTCCTAATCGAATAATCACATGAAATATCAATAACCACTTTCATAATGATGGAATGCATATTACTAGACTATCATAACCACATAGCCAAGGCCTCATGCCAAGAATAAAAATATGATTTTGCAAAGGCCTTGTGGCAAGACACTAGTTTGTCTCATGAGACCTATCGATGCATCGAGGAGCTATATCGGGCTCTACCCGTCACTTAATAAGTCCAATGCATTCCTCATATGAACAGGTTTAAACATAACATAGACATTCGTATTAAAACTAGCATACGAAATGTCAATACTTTATTCATAAACCATTAATGGTATAAAAATAACACATCCACAGTCAAACATATCACAAAACCATCAATACAATATGGAAGTATTATATCATAATAAATCAACTCCAAATAAACTTAAAATCCATCAAAGATGTTGACATAGATGAAATCAAAACTCTTTTTAAAGAAATATCTCTTTCTATTTTGAAATCATTTAAGAGTCATATATCTATAAAATAAAACATTTTCCTTGAAAATATTTTTATAAGCTTGTAAGGGAAGCTTCGGTGATTTTATAACGGCGGAAAATAGCCGCACCCTCCGTATAAGTTAAAAAAACATTCTTACCTTAATTCTGTCGAAAAGGTTAAAAAGAGCCTTGTTTGGAAAATGACAGGAAGATTCCTTTATAAACCTATTATAAAAAGTCAAAAAAGGTTACAAATGACTTTAACCCATATTCTTGTAAATAGGAAAAATGTTTTGAAATACATTTTGAAGAATCATAGATGTGGATGACAAAGAAATCTCAGTAGATTATTACATATAAACGACCTCAGATAATGAAGAGATCGTGAAATAAACCCTTAACTTGTACTTTTACATGGTTGGGGTAGGTTAACCTCCTATATAATGGTGAAATAATTGTTATTAAATTATAAAAAATCATATACATTAATATGATATCATATATGATCTTTTAACATTGCTTTGTTAATAATATCTTAGAATTATCGTCGTTTCGGTTGTTAACTTACTCGTTTTCTTTCATATGTTTTGTTAGTAAGCCTTGTTTTTCATGGATAGGTTGTATCTTAATCATATCCAGAATGATATAAAGTCCTTAGATACTATTATTAATCATCAAATGAGAATTAGACGTGAATGGATACGATGGAGAATGAATCTCATCGCGTTCATGGAGACGGTAGTCTGTACGTACGCACGAGTGACAATATCATTCTTTTGATATTAAAATAATATATAATTGGATATTATATCATATATACATAATAATTATCATGTTATATTTATTATTTACATGAATTACACATCATTATTATACCCATCCAAATAATAATTTATTGAATAACAATTACACCACGACGTGGAGACGGTAAGTCGTACGTATGCACGTATGGTGACATGTTATTCAAAGGATGGATAGAATACTGAAATATGGATGTAAAATTTTTATAATAACATAAAAGTATATATAATATACTGGATTTATTATTTTATAATGGTAATAACAAAGATAAAAGAACTGGAAGAAGAAAGGAACTTGAAAAGGGGTGGTGAAATCATTACCTCTTCTTCGGGTTCTTCCTTTTGATATGATCAAAAGGGCTACTTAAGTTGGCTTTCTGACTAAAGAAAGGATTCTAGGATAAATTGAGGGAAGTTGAGAGAGTATTTGGGCAGATTTTGGCCTAGAAAAATGGCTTTGAAGGTGTGAATTAATGAGAAGGGAGAGTACCCTTTTATAAGAGGGGTGAGGGGAACCTTTGGAAAAGCTAGAAATATTATTTTATAATAAATTCATATTAGGTTTCTAGTGGAGCCAAAGTGGATTATTTAAATTTTAAGGTGGGTATGGGTCGAAAAACACTCAATCAATAGAATTTAGACAGGTTTGGGTCATTGTATTGACCTTATCTTTTAGTTTTAACTCTTAGTTAATTAGTTTGACACTTACCATGTCACTTTGTATATTTATATTATATAGTTAATAAACTTACTATATACCTCCAAGATTCCCCCAAGTGGTCCATTAGTGATACAGCTATCATGATATAAGTCTCTTGGCCAAACCTTAGATTTTTAAGAATTTAAAATCAATTAATAATATAATATTTGTTTTAAAAACTCTTTTATGTCAATTTTGAAACTATTCAATAATTGATTTTTGTAAAAATCACAACAGAAGTATTACTTTGAAAAAGGTTAATTAAATAATTTCTAACATGTAATATTAACCTAGAAATTTAGTTTAATTCATATAAAGTCTCAAATTATATTTATTTGGGTATTTATAATATCAATTATTTTAATTTTTCACTATTATGGTAATTACTGCATCATCATTGTGTCATAAATAAATTAAATTATTTAATGTCTAAAAATTATAAATAAAATATCTTTATGTAGGAAATCGTTTTAGATTTATAATGAATATTTACAATCAAATGTATCTTATGTATAACCCTATATTAAAAATGTTTTAGTAAATAAACATTGATTTTGACTCTTTTAACTCTTCTTTTATTAAATAATAATAAATGTCCTAATCTAATCCAAGTGGACCTAAATGATAATATTTTATTCCTAAAGTTGTTTTTGGTCGAGATACACTTGTACAATAGAATTAAGACATGTGTTAGTTTAATATTAATATCATTTTTACCCTTAATTACCCTATTTACTTTTAACCGTGGTAAATAAAAGTAAAAAGTTACTATTCACCAAAAATTATTTTTTTCTCATTGAACCACATTTTATACCTTGATATTAACCATGTCTCTCGGATTTTCGAAATTCCACTCACAAAAGCGGAAAAATTAAGTTTTATGAAAAAGTCAGTTTTTTAACCACTTAGTGGTTTCACTATTCATCAAAAAATGAATGTTTCCAGAAAAATACCAAAAATTAGGCCTAAGCTATATTTGATATTATGAATTCAAAAATGATGTCTATTTTACCAAATTCAAAACATATTATTTTCATTAATTAATTTAAAAATTAATTCCCGTCGTCAAAATAAATAACGTGTTTTTAAGAGAAAATAACTATCAAAAGACTGACACTTGTTTATGTCCGGTTTAATTGTGAAATTATGTACAATGACCAACAATGTATTAAATGGTAAAAATATATTCTAAATATACTTTAAACCCACTCCAATTCATAAATTATCAATATAAATTATTTCGATTAAAAAAGTTGTTTTTAATTAAAATTTATTAATTTTCACTATTCATCAAATATAAATGTCATCCGAAAAGTATCAAAATTTCACCTTAGCCTAAATTCGATACTCCGAATACAAAAATGAAGTCCATTTTGAGAGATAAAATTTATAAAATTTCAAAAATTAGGTATTACTATTCATAACGGCTAGTTTGATTGGTTGTGGTGTGTTAGAACTCGAAGTTGCGTACAACACACGCTACTATATTATTCAAAGGAAAGAGTACCATGGAAGCTTGGGATGTTTCATTGTAAATTTTTTACATCCCCATTCTAAAAAGTAAATTTATTTAGTCAAATTGAATATATAAAAGTTTAAATTATTGTATTTAAAAAGGGTTCACTATTAAAAGTTGGTAAAAGTGCAATACTGAAAGTTAATTTGTTCTTACATTATGTCTAAGAAACTCATTATATGGATTCTAAAATTATAAGGATTATATAAAGTTTAAAATTTAGTTAATACTATTCATAAAATCTTTTGAACGGATTTTTTGGTAAGTCATGGTGCGCTCGAACTCAGTGTTGCGTGTAGAGCAAGTTATTGAATTATTTTGAAAAATAACACACTAGGAAATCTTGGGGTGTTACATTATCCCCTCCTTCAATGAATTGTGTCCTCGCAATTTGTAATTGTTTTTCAAAAATAAAAGGTTGAATATAGAAAATATCTTTGGGGGAAAACTCACATCAGAAATTGGGTTAATAAAATTTAGTCTTAATAAGAGGAAAAGAGAAATGAAAGGGTCACCACCAAATTATTATCTCTATTCGGAGAACATTAGTGGAAATTAGAGACATATAATTGGAGGAAAAACGTAAATATTTATAGGTAGTGATTGAGGTCATAAATCACAAACAAGTGTAAAATTGAGGGCCTTAAATTTATCAATCTATGATGATTTAAAATACCATCGGTTCAGCAAAACATATGGTATTAGGATAACACATTTTTTGTTTTAAGATCCCTTCACTAAAGTATAAGAATTAATTTCTTCATTGAATAAGATATGATGAAAAATATATACTTGACAAGTAGAGTCTCATACTTTAACTATGTTCTACCAAAAACTAATCTTTCAATCTAAAAGATAATAGAACTTAAAAATAATATTCTATTTATCCTATTCGTATAGGGTTAAAAAATGAATTTATAATTCATCTAGCAGAACCATTAAAAATGAAATTATTCAATCAAGGACATCACGTGGGTTAGTAGTAGGTGATACACCCTTGTCGCCCTTCGGTTGTGGGTTCAAGTCTTGTGGCCTTGCCGGACGTGACGGGTTGCTGCCCGACCTCTGGGTTGTCCTTTTATGGCAATCCAAAATAATCCAAACTAGAACTATCCAAAATACTTCTGTCCAAAATTTATAAGGAAGGTAAACAGAATGAAGATTTTTTTGCCGCGTAATAACATGTGAACACATTCATCATGTATTCTTTTAAAACACTGCAACATCATGAATTACCATAAAACCTTATTGATTACAATCATGATCCCTTATTCCTTAAATAATAATAGATATACTCCTTCAATCCAAAAATGTTGTAAACCCCAATAATGATGGAATATAAAAATCATTAATCAGTTTCAAGGTAGTCAAGAATATCCAATATAATTTATCCAAATCAATCATTTATTTTTTTAAATCACTACCTCGATATCAGAACCATATTATGGTTTATCTTTCTCTCAACCATATATTTTCCAAAAATTTAACCTGCTATTGAGTCACTTTTATTTGTTCCACAAAATCTCATGTCCTTAATGAAATAGTACTGTTGTACAATCCTTATATACTCCATAATTATTATAACAAGTACATTGTTGATACAACACTCAAATCACATAATCAACATAATAACTCTAATCATTCCTCTTCATCTGTGGTAGTATCATAACTTGATTATTATCCAATAGCATCATTTGCGGCATAGTCTCATGACTGGGACATAGGTTCGCGTAGTGTCCAAACTCCTTGAAAATAAAGAATTGTACATTTAAAACCATTTTCTTACCCTTGTAGTCACGTACTTTGTGCCCTTTTCCTCCACACTTATAACAAACTCCCATTCCTTTCAGGCAAGTTCTCGGGTGTTTCTTCCCACAGTTATCACATATGTGAAAATTCTTCTTTTCCCTCTTCCCTTTATCCATCTTTCTCTCTTCCATCCTTTTCTTCTCTTTATTCCCTTCAAAGCCATAGGACTCAGTAAACTCTTTACTTATCTTATCAACACATGATATTATTTCTTCATATGATGATAATACATGGGAGACTAATTCTCTTATAAATTCTGGCTTAAGACCATGAAAGATATGATCCTTCTTTCTGTTTCGATCATGTGCATTTCTGGAGTTCTCATTCCTTCTACTGGTCGCCATTTCTAAAAAATGGCATACACTAGATTAGATTATGAATAACAATACCTAATCCCAAACTTGTAAAACACATAAAATAAATTAAATAGTTTATGGATATAATCCATAATCATAAAAATGTCTCCTTTGAGGAAGTATATACTCATAAACCCTTCATAATTGTTTGTAAAGAAAATTAGAATTATCCTAAGCATATCCCCCGTGAGTGTCATAACCAAGAGTGCAGCAAGGCACATTGTCGTGCACCAGTTCCCGTTCGAGTCTAGATCAAAGCGTTGTTTTTGGGTTTTACCCCTAGGTACATCTGTGCCAGAGCCGCCTCTACCTGCTCGTATCCAGACAGGGATGTATTGCTTGGAAAACTCACAAAATTTCTACAATACCAAAATTCTAGGAAGTTCTTCTATACTAATCCTCAAATTCCATCTTAGATCTATGTACTCTAATCAGAGTTTATCTAAATCTAGCTTCCAAGTTTTATACTAAACTTCCTCTAATACCAACTGTAATGCCCCGACCCCAGTTACCGAGAGTCTGTGCATTATTACATAACATTGGTATGATAAGAAGAAAGATCAAATCTCGAGAGACCGATTGGTTTAGTAGCCTTGGAAACACTAGATATATTCATAAGCCTTACATTACATCATAAAAATGAAGACTACTACAAAAAAATCTTGTCTTCATATCCCCTCATATTATCCCAACAGGTCATTCATAAATTACTTCTTCACATCATGGGAAAAATAAAACATTTAAAGGGGTGAGCTCAGATGCTCAGTAAGGATAACAATATAGCAGAAATTTTCATAAATAAATATAAACATTTAAGGCAATGTATAACTAAAACAAAGGCCTTTTAAACTTGAACTTCAACATAGTATGGAAAAAATAAAATGAAATAATGCCATTTACTTATTCACATGGATATTCTACTAATCGAATAATCACATGCAATATCAACAACCACTTTCATAATGATGGAATGCATAATGCCAGACTATCGTAACAACATAGCCAAGGCCTCATGCCAAGACAAAAAAACAATTTTGCCAAGCCATTGTGCCCAGACACTAGTTTGTCTCATGAGACCCACCGATGCATCGAGGATCTATATCAGGCTCCACCCGTCACTTTTTAAGTCCAATTCATTCCTCATATGAACAGGTTTAAACATATCATAAACATTCGTATTAAAACTAGCATACGAAATATCAATACTTTCTTCGTAAAACCATGAATGGTATAAAAATAACACATCCACAATCAAACATATCACAAAACCATCAATACAATATGGACGTATTGTATCATAATAAATCAACTCCAAATAAACTTAAAATCCATCAAAGGATGTTGACATAGATGAAATCAAAACTCTTTTTAAAGAAATATCTCTTTCTATTTTGAAATCATTTAAGATTCATATATTTATAAAATAAAACATATTTTTTGAAAATATTCTTATAATATTTTAAGGGAAGCTTCAACGATTTTATAACGGCGGAAAATAGCCACACCGCTGTATAAGTTAAAAAACATTCTTACCTTAATTCTGTCGAAAAGGTTAAAAATCACCTTGTTTGGAAAACGACGTAAAGATTCCTTTATAAACCTCTTATTAAAATTCGAACAAGTGTATAAATGACTTTAACCCATATTCTTGTAAATAGTAAAAATGTTTTGAAATACATTTTGGAGAAACATAGATGTGTATGATAAAAAAATCAAAGTAGATTATTACGTATAAACAACCTCGGATAATGAAGAGATTGCGAAATAAACCCTTACCTTGTAATTTTCCTTGGTTGGGGTAGGTTAACCTCCTGTATAATGGTGAAATAATTGTTATTAAATTATACAACAATCATATACATTAATATGATATCATATATGATCTTTTAACATTGCTTTGTTAATAATATCTTTGAATTATCGTCGTTCCGGGTGTTAACTTACTCATTTTCTTTTATATGTTTTGTTATTAAGCTGTGTTTGTCATGGATAGGTTATATCTTAATCATATCCAGAATGATATAAAGTCCTTAGATACTATTATAAATCATCAAATGAGAATTATACTTGAATGGATATGATGGAGAATAAATCTCAACGCGTTCGTGGAGACGGTAGTTCGTACGTATGCACGAGCGACAATATCATTCTTTTGATATTAAAATAATATATAATTGGGTGGTATATCATATATACATAATCATTATCATGTTATATTTATTATTTACATGAATTACACATCATTATTATACCCATCCAAATAATAATTCATTGAATAACAATTACACCACGACGTGGAGACGGTAAGCCGTACGTACGCACGTATGGTGACATGTTATTCAAAGGATGGATAGAATAATGAAATATGGTTGTAACATGTTTATAATAACATCAAATTATATATAATATACTGTATTTATTATTTTATAATGGTAATAACAAATATATAATAAGTGTAAGAAGAAAGGAACTTGAAAATGGGTGGTGAAATCATTACCTCTTCTTCGGGTTCTTCCTTTTTATTTGATCAACAGGGCTCCTTAGGTTGGCTTTATGACTAAATAAAGGCTTCTAGAATGAATTTAGGGAAGTTTAGAGAGTATTTGGTCAGAGTTTGCTGAGCCAAATGGCTTTGATGGTGTGAATTAATGAGAAGGGGGGTTCCCTTTTATAAGAGGGGTGAGGGGAACCTTTGGAAAAGCTAGAAATATTATTTTATAATAAATTCATATTCGGTTTCTAATGGCTCCAAAGTGGATTATTTAGAGGTTAAGGTGGGGATGGGTCAAAAAACACTCAACAAATATAATTTAGATAGGTTTGGGTCATTATATTAACCTTATCTTTTAGTTTTCACTATTAGTTAATTAGTTTGACACTTACCATGTCACTTTGCATTTTTATATTATATAGTTAATAAACTTACTATATAGCTCCACGAGACCCCCAAGTGGTCCATTAGTGATAAAACTATAATTATATAAGTCTCTTTGACAATCCTTAGATTTTTAAGAATTTAATATCAATTAATAATATAATACTTTCTTAAAGAACTCTTTTATGTCAATTTTGTCACTATTCAATAATTGATTTTTTTAAAAATCACAACAGAAGGATTACTTCGAAAAAAGTTAATTAAAACATTCCTAACATATCATATTAACCTATAAAATTAGTTTAATTCATAAAATATCTCAAATTATATTTATTTGGGTATTTATAATATCAATTATTTTATTTTTTCACTATTATGGTAATTACTGCATCATCATTTTGTCATAAATAAATTAAATTATTTAATGTCTAAAAATTATAAATAAAATATCATTATGTATGAAATCGTTTTAGATTTCTAATGAATATTTACAATCGAATTTATCTTATGTATAACCCTATATTAAAAATGATTTAGTAAATAAACTTTGATTTTAACTCCTTTAACTCTTCTTTGAATTAAATAATAGTAAATGTCCTAATCTAATCCAAGTGGACCTAAATGATAATATTTTATTCCTAAGGTTGTTTTTGGTCGAGATACACTTGTCCAATAGAATTGGACATGTGTTAGGTTAATATTAATATCATTTTTACCCTTAATTACCCTATTTACTTTTAACCGTGTTAAATAAAAGAAAAAAATTACTATTCACCAAAAATTATTTTCATCTCATTGAACCAAATTTTACTCCTTAATATTAACCGTGTCTCTCGAATTTTCAAAATTCCACTCACAGAAGTGGTAAAATTAAGTTTTATGAAAAATTCAGTTTTTTAACTACCACTTAGTGGTTTCACTATTCATCAAAAAATGAAAGTTTCCAGAAAATACCAAAAATTAGGCCTAAGATATATTTGATATTATGGATTCAAAAATTATGTCTATTTTACCAAATTCAAAACATATTAGTTTCATTAATTAATTTAAAAATTAATTCCTATCGTCAAAACAAATAGGGTTTTTTTAAGAGATAATAAATATCAAAAGATTGACACTTGTTTATGTCCGGTTTAATTTTGAAATTATGTACAATGACCAACATTGTATTAAATTGTAAAAATATATTCTAAATATACTTTAAAACCACTCAAATTCATAATTTATCAATATAAATTTTTTCGATTAAAAAAGTTGATTTTAATTAAAATTTAGTAATTTTTACTATTCATTAAAATATAAATGTTATTCGAAAAGTTCCAAAATTTCACCTTAGGATAAATTCGATATTATGAATACAAAAATGAAGTCCATTTTGAGAGATAAAATTTATAAAATTTCAAAAATTAGGTATTACTATTCATAACAGCTAGTTTGATTGGTTGTGGTGTGTGTTAGAACTCAAAGTTTCGTACAACACACGCTACTGTATTATTCAAAAGAAAGCATACCGTGGAAGCTTGGGGTGTTTCATTGTAAATTATTGATGTCCCCATTCTAAAAAGTAATTTTTTTTAGTCAGATTGAATATATAAAAGTTTAAAATATTGGATTTAAAAAGGGTTCACTATTAAAAGTTGGTAAAAGTGCAATACTGAAAATGAATTTGATCTTACATTATGTCTAATAAAATCATAATACGGATTCTAAAATTATAAGGATTATATAAAGTTTAAAATTTAGTTAATAATATTCATAACCTATTTTGAATGGCTTGTTTGGCAAGTCATGGTGCGCTTTAACTCGGTGTTGCGTGTAGTGCAAGTTATTGAATTATTTTGAAGAAATAAGACACTATGAAATCTTGGGGTGTTACATTATCCCCTCCTTCAATAAATTGTGTCCTCTCAATTTGTAATTGTTCTTCGAAAATAAAAGGTTGAATATAGAAAATATCTTTGTGGGAAAACTCACATCGGAAATTGGGTTAATAAAATTTAGTCTTAATAAGAGGAAAAGAGGAATGAAAGGGTCACCACAAAATTATGATCTCTATTCGGAGAACATTGGTGGAAATTAGAGACATATAATTGGAGGAAAAATTTAAATATTTATAGGTAGTGATTGAGGTCATCAATAACAAACAACTGTAAAATTGAGGGCTGTAAATTCATCAATCTATGATGATTGAAAATACCATCAGTTCAGCAAAACATATGGTATTAGGATAACAAATTTTTTGTATTAAGATCCCTTCACTAAAGTATACGAATTAATTTCTTCATTGAATAAGAGAAGAAGAAAAATATATACTTTATAAGTAGAGTCTCATCCTTTAACTAAGTTCTACCACAAACTCATCTTTCACTCTAAAAGATAATAGAACTTAAAAATAATATTCTATTTATCCTATTCGTATAGGGTTAAAAAATGAATTTATAATTCATCTAGCAGAACCATTAAAAAATGACATTATTCAATCCAGGACATCACGTGGGTCAGTGGTAGGTGATACACCCTTGTCTCCCTTCGGTTGTGGGTTCAAGTCTCGTGGCCTTTCCGGAAGCGACGGGTTGCCGCCCGACCTCCGGGTTGTCCTTTTATGGAAATCCAAAATAATCCAAACTAGAACTATCCAAAATACTTCATTCCAAAATTTATAAGGAAGCTAAACACAATGAAGATCCTTTTTTCCGTGTAATAACATGTGAACACCTTCATCATTTATTCTTTTAAAACACTGCAACATCCTAAATTACCATAAAAACTTATTGATTACATTCATGATCCCTTATTCCTTAAAAAATAATAGATATACTCCTTCAATACAAAAATGTTTTCAACCCCAACAATGATGGAATATAGAAATCATTAATCAGTTTCAAGGTAGTCAAGAATATCCAATATAATTTATTCAAATCAATCATGTATTATTCTAAAATCACTACCTCATTATCAGAACCATATTATGGTTTATATTTCTCTCAACCATATATTTTCTAAAAATTTAACCTGCTATTGAGTCACTTTTATTTGTTCCACATAATCTCAATTCCTTAATGAAATAGTACTACAGTACAATCCTTATATACTCCATAATTATTATAATAAGTATATTGTTGATACAACACTCAAATGTCATAATCAACAAAAGAACACTAATCATTCCTCTTCTTCTGTGGTAGTATCATAACATGATTATTATCCAATAGCATCATTTGCGGCATAGTCTGATTACTAGGACATAGGTTCGCGTAGTGTTCAAACTCCTTGCAAATGAAGCATTGTACATTTGAAACCATTTTCTTACACTTTCAGTCACGTACTTTGTTCCCTTTTCCTCCACACTTATAACAAACTCTCATTCCTTTTAGGCAAGTTCCAGGGTGTTTCTCCCCACAGTTATCACATATGGGAAAATTATTCTTTTCCCTCTTCCCTTTATCCATATTTCTCTCTTCCATCATTTTCTTCTCTTGCTTCCCTTCAAAGCCATAAGACTCAGTAAACACTTTACTTATCTTATCAACACATGATATTATTTGATCATATGATGATAATACATGGGAGACTATTTCTGTTATAAATTCTGGATTAAGACCATGAAAGATATGATCCTTCTTTCTCTTTAGATCATGTGCATTGCTGGAGTTCTCATTCCTTCTACTGGGCGCCATTTCTAAACAATGGCATACACTAGATTAGTTTATGAATAACAATACCTAATCCCAAACTTGTAAAACACATAACATTAATTAAATAGGTTATGGATATAATCCATAATCATAAAAATGTCTCCTTTGAGGAAGTATATACTCATAAAACCTTCAAAATGGTTTGTCAAGAAAATGAGAATTATCCTAAGTATATCCCCCGGGAGTGTCGTAACCAAGAGTGCAGCAAGGCCCGTTGTCGTGCACCAGTTCTTGTTCAAGTCTAGATCAAAGCGTTGTTTTCGGGTTTTACCCCAAGGTACATCTGTTTCAGATCTGCCTCTACCTGCTCGTATCCATACAGGGATTAATTTCATGGAAAACTCACAAAATTTCTATAATACCAAAATTCTAGGAAGTTCTTATATACTAATCCTCAAAGTCAATCTTAGATCTATGTGCTCTAATCAGAGTTTATCTAAATCTAGCTTCCAAGGTTTGTACTAAACTTCCTCTGATACCAACTGTAACGCCCCGACCCCTGTTACCCAGAGTCGGTGCATTGTTACATAACAATGGTATGATCACAAGAAAGATCAAATCTTGAAAGACCGATTGGTTTAGTAGCCTTGGAAACACTAGATATATTTATATGTCTTACATTACATCATAAAAATGAAAACTACGACAAAAACATCTTGTATTCATATACCCTCATATTATCCCTACAGGTCATTCATAAATTACTTCTTCACATCCTTGGAAAAATAAAACATTGAAAGGGGTGAGCTCAGATGCTCAGTAAGGATAACAATATAGCATAAACTTTCATAAAAAAATATAAACATTTAAGGCAATGTATAACTAAAATAAAAGCCTTTTAAACTTGAACTTCAACATAGTATGGAAAAAATAAAATTAAATAATGCCATTTACTTATTCACATTATTATTCTACTAATCGAATAATCACATGCAATATCAATAACCACTTTCATAATAATGGAATGCATAATGCCAGACTATCATAACCACATAGCCAAGGCCTCGTGCAAAGACTAAAAATAAGATTTTTCCAACGCCTGGTGCCAAGACACTAGTTTGTCTCATGAGACCTACCGATGCATCGAAGAGTTATATCGGGCTCCACCCGTCACTTATTAAGTCCAATGCATTCCTCATATGAACAGGTTTAAACATAACATAAACATTCTTATTAAAACTAGAATACAAAATGTCAATACTTTATTCATAAACCATGAATGGTATAAAAATAACACATCCACAGTCAAACATATCACAAAACCATCAATACAATATGGAAGTATTGTATCATAATAAATCAACTCCAAATAAACCTAAAATCCATCAAAGGATGTTGACATAGATGAAATCAAAACTCTTTTTAAAGAAATATCTCTTTCTATTTTGAAATCATTTAAGAGTCATATATTTATAAAATAAAACATTTTCTTTGAAAATATTCTTATAAGATTGTAAGGGAATCTTCAACAATTTTATAACGGCAGAAAATCGCCGCACCTGCAGTATAAGTTAAAAAAACATTCTTACCTTAATTCTGTCAAAAAGGTTTAAAAGCACCTTGTTTGGAAAACGGCAGAAAGATTCCTTTATAACCCTCTTATAAAAAGTCATAAAAGGGTATAAATTACTTTAACCCATATTCTTTTAAATATTAAAAATGTTTTGAAATACATTTTGAAGAAACATAGATGTGGATGATAAAGAAATCCCAGTAGATTATTACGTATAAACAACCTCGGATAATGAAGAGATTGCGAAATAAACCCTTACCTTGTACTTTTACTTTTTTGGGGTAGGTTAACCTCCTGTATAATGGTAAAATAATTGTAATTAAATTATAAAATAATCATATACATTAATATGTTATCATATATGATCTTTTAACATTGATTTGTTAATAATATCTTAGAATTATCGTCGTTTCGGGTGTTAACATACTCATTTTATTTTATATGTTTTGTTAGTAAGCCGTGTTTTTCATGGATAGGTTGTATCTTAATCATATCCATAATGATATCAATTCCTTAGATACTATTATTAATCATCAAATGAGAATTATACCTGAATTGATACGATGGAGAATGAATCTCATCACGTTCGTGGAGGCGGTAGTCCGTACATATGCACGAGCGACAATATCATTCTTTTGATATTAAAATAATATATAATTAGATGGTATATCATATATAAAGAATCATTATCATGTTATATTTATTATTTACATGAATTACACATCATTATTATACCCATCCAAATAATAATTTATTGAATAACAATTACACCACGACGTGGAGACGGTAAGCTGTACGTACGCACGTATGGTGACATGTTATTGAAAGGATGGATAGAATACTGAAATATGTTTGTACCAAGTTTATAATAACATCAAAGTATATATAATATACTAGATTTATCATTTTATAATGGTAATAACAAAGATCGAAGAAGTGGAAGAAGAAAGGAACTTGAAAAGGGGTGGTGAAATCATTACCTTCTCTTCGGGTTCTTCCTTTTGATTTGAACAAAAGGGCTCCTTAGGTTGGATTTATGACTAAAGAAAGGCTTATAGGATAAAGTTATAGAAGTTGAGATAGTATTAGGGCAGTGTTTGGCCGATCCAAATGGCTTTGAAGGTGTGAATTAATGAGAAGGGGGAGTGCCCTTTTATAAGAGGGGTGAGGGGCACCTTTGGGAAAGCTAGAAATATATTTTTTATAATAAATTCATATTCGGTTTATAATGGCTCAAAAGTGTATTATTTAAAGTTTAAGGTGGGTATGGGTCTAAATCCACTCAACCAATAGAATTTAGATAGGTATGGGTCACTATATTAACCTTATCTTTTAGTTTTAACTCTTAGTTAATTAGTTTGACACTTACCATGTCACTTTGTATTTTTATATTATATAGTTAATAAACATACTATATACCTCCAAGAGACCCCCAAGTGGCCCATTAATGATAAAAATATCATGATATAAGTCTCTTTGCCTAACCTTAGATTTTTATGAATTTAATATCAATTAATAATATAATATTTGTTTTAAAAAATATTTTATGTCAATTTTGACATTATTCAATAATTAATTTTTGTAAAAATCACAACAGAAGGATTACTTCGAAAAAAGTAAATTAAATCATTCCTATAATGTCATATTGACCTAGAAAATTAGTGTAATTCATAAAAAGTCACAAATTATATTTATTTGGGTATTTATAATATCGATTATTTTAATTGTTTACTATTATGGTAATTACTGTATCATCATTGTGTCATAAATAAATTAAATTAATTAATGTCTAAAAATTATAAATAAAATATAATTATGTAGTAAATCCTTTTATCTTTCTAATTAATATTTACAATCGAATTTATCTTATGTATATCCCTATATTAAAAATGTTTTAGTAAATAAACATTGATTTTAACTCTTTTAACTCTTCTTTGAATTAAATAATAATAAATGTCCTAATCTAATCCAAGTGGACCTAAATGATAATATTTTATTCCTAAAGTTGTTTTTGGTTGAGATAAACTTGTCCAATAGAATTAGGACATGTGTTAGGGTAATATTAATATCATTTTTACCCTTAATTACCCTATTTACTTTTAACCGTGGTAAATAAAAGTAAAAAGTTACTATTCACCAAAAATTATTTTCATCTCATTGAACCACATTTTACTCCTTGATATTAACCGTGTCTCTCGGATTTTAGAAATTCTACTCACAGAGGCGGTAAAATTATGTTTTATGAAAAAATCAGTTTTTTAACTACCACTTAGTGGTTTCACTATTCATCAAAAAATGAAAGTTTCCAGAAAAATACCAAAAATTAGGCCTAATATATATTTTATATTATGAATTCAAAAATGATGTCTATTTTAACAAATTCAAAACATATTATTTTCATTAATTAATTTAAAAATTAATTCCCGTCGTCAAAACAAATAGCGTGTTTTTAAGAGATAATAAATATCAAAAGATTGACACTTGTTTATGTCCGGTTTAATTGTGAAATTATGTACAATGACAAACATTGTATTAAATGGTAAAAATATATTCTAAATATACTTTAAAACCACTCAAATTCATAATTTATCAATATAAATTATTTCGATTAAAAAAGTTTTTTTTAATTAAAATTTAGTAATTTTCACTATTCATCAAAATATAAATGTTATCTGAAAAGTTCCAAAATTTCACCTTTGGCTAAATTTGATACTCCGAATAAAAAAATGAAGTCCATTTTGAGAGTTAAAATTTATAAAATTTCAAAAATTAGGTATTACTATTCATAACGACTAGTTTGATTGGTTGTGGTGTGTGTTAGAACTCGAAGTTGCGTACAACACACGCTAATGTATTATTCAAAGGAAAGCGTACCATGGAAGCTTGGGATGTTTCATTGTAAATTTTTGATTTCCCCATTCTAAAAAGTAAATTTATTTAGTCAAATTGAATATATAAAAATATAAAATATTGGATTTAAAAAGGGTACACTATTAAAAGTTGGTAAAAGTGCAATACTGAAAATGAATTTGTTCTAACATTATTTCTAAGATACTCATAATATGGATTCTAAAATTATAAGGATTGTATAAAGTTTAAAATTTAGTTAATACTATTCATAACCTCTTTTGAACGGCTTGTTTGGTAAGTCATGGTGCGCTTGAACTCGGTGTTGTGTGTAGTGCAAGTTATTTAATTATTTTGAAGAAATAACACACTATGTAATCTTGGGGTGTTACAATTAATATTAATTTTGAATTAGGATGTCGAAATTATCCAACGATGAATTTTTCATAATTTTATGAGATGGTTGAATTTTTGGGTAAAAAATTAAATAACATTTAAAAATATAACGTGTCTTATGAAATCTAAATGACCCAATAGTGATGTAATAAAAAACAATAAAAATTATTTTCATACAATTTATGTTTTATTATTAAAATAATATTTTATTTTATTTTTATTTTATGAAACCATAGTGGACCCTTCAAAACTTATAAAACATTTTATCTTTTTAAAATGATTTCCCTAAGAGTGTGACTCACCTCCACATAAACAAGCCTAATATTTTAAGAATTTAGGCCATTGGCCTTATAAAATAATTTTTCCACTACCTTTTGAAAAAAACTATGGGAAAAAACCATGGGTTTATTTGTGGTTTTGATAAGTTTAATGTGTGGTGTCCAAACCCTAAATAATTATGAATTCCCTCTTGTTTCTTATATAAACCCAACCAAGCTCCCACTTCTTCTTCACTCAAAACCTTTGGAGCTAGACCAACCTCTTCATCCTCTCTCTAAAATCCTCCCAAGGCACCCCAATCTCCCAATAATCCTCTCTCAATACCCTCTGAAGCCTTTTGGATCACACGTCCATGTAAAGGATTTATTCCTTTCTCATTTTTTTGTCCAAATTTCATTATATTGTTATACCCTTTTAATCTCAATTAAAAATGATGGGGTATGATTTTTCATCACCCCCATACTTCCCTCATTATGTTTGAATGATGATAGAACTATTTCACTCCCAGTAATGCCACTCATGTACACCCATTACAATGCCTAAATTCCATAAGGGATATCTCTCTTCTCATTTATATTCAAGAAATTCTTTTTCATTATGAATCCAAATTCCATTACATCTGTTGGGACATGTATCTATATTACCCCCTTACTTTCAATTTTATTTACTTATTTTGAGACTCCACTTTCTCTCTCATCAACCATTTTTACGAAATCTTATGTCACACTGTTATGCTACTGAAATTGCACCACGATTCTCCAAGCCAAAGTCATTATGTAGTGAATACCATGTCCCTTTCTCTATCAAAGGTATTCACCCTTATGAAAACTTACTTATTGATTATATATTTTCATGTATGAATTAAACATCCCTTTATCATGGATTAAATGATGATCTTTAATGAATCCATGTTATATGATCCATGTGGCACACTTATGCATGAAATGAAATGATTTAGAAGGGTGTTCCCTGATAGCTCTCCAATGCAGTGGGTAAAGATTAGTATCATGATACGTCAAGTGAAATGAGGTTTTACTCATTCTAATTCAAGTGAAATCTGGGTTTACTTATGCTCCATGTGAAATTATCCATGGCTCATGCTAATACCATATTAAGTGTTGTTTCCACATTTCCATATTATGACAGTCATTCTATATCATGCCTTTATGATCATGTTTCTCATATGCTCTATTGTTATGCCTATTGCCTAAAATGTACTACATTCTTTATGTTATTCCTTGTTTACTCCCTTACCCGGATTTATAGCTCACTCTTTTCTTATGCATGTCTTCAGGTTATACCATTCAATACCAAGTACGAAGGAATTTTGTGGTCATGTAAGATAAGTTTTCAATAAAGATGATGTGTTTTATGTTCTAAGTTGTTATTTAATGTTCCTAAACCCAAAAGAAACTAGGCCTATCGATCTTATATCTTGTATCAAGTGAATATTTTATGTAATAAATTATGTTTAAGTGTGAAATAAATATCATCATTGTTATAGTTGGTATTAGAGGATAGGTTTAGTTATTTTTGGTATTAGGATTAGAAAAACCCTAGTAAAAGCCATATGGATAATAATATGTATAATAAATATATCCCTGAATTTTTTTGAGTATTTAGTGAGTGGTTTATCAAGAAAATACATTCCTATCTTGATATGAGAAGGTTGAGGCAGCTCTGGCACAGATGTATCCTAGGGGTAAATCCCAAAAACAACGCTTCGATCTAGACTCAAACGGGAACTAGTGCACAACAATGGGCCTTGCTGCACTCTAGTTTACAACACTCCCAAGAGATATGATTTGTTAAAGTCATAAGCTTAGTACGAACCATCATTAATTGAATAAAAAATTCCCCTAATAATATATGTTAGTAATTAGATCATGGATAACATAGATGGAAGACTATAAGTTCATATGTTAAGGACATAAAAGTAATTTATAAATCACCCATTTTTGCCTTTGAATTTACATTTATGTGTTACCCCTAACATTCCTTTTATTCCAACCAATGGGTGGTAATAGGGGGACTCAGGCTAACAACCGATGAGAAGATCAATGTAAGGACTGTTCTAATGAGATGCCAAATCCTATGGGAGCGGGAATTGAGAACATTTTGATGATACTATCTCAGTTAACTTGTATTCTGAAAAGAAACATGTGTCAACAAGACAATTCAACCCCCCCCCCAAGAAAGAACAAGTCACAATCGAGAGATTCATGAGACAAAGCCCTCCTACTTTTAATGAATCATCTGATCCCTTAATTTTTGAACAATGGATCAACTCCATTGAAAATATACTCTTCATCATTCAATGTTCCAAACAATAGAAGGTTCTTCTGGATGATTATCTTATGGACGGTGAAGATGATCAATGGTGGAAATTGATATAAAATATGAACCTTGAGGAGGAGGTCGAGGCATTGGAATGAAAGTATTTCCAAAAGATTTTTGTCAATAAATATATTCTGTGAACCCTCAAACTTAAGATGGAAAGTGGCTTCCTTTACCTCAAGAAAAAATATGATTAATCCATTGGAGCGTATAAGGAAAAATACAAAATACTTGCATGATATGCCTCCAGCTTTTTCATTACCCCCAAATGAAAAGTTGACCACTTCTTTGGTGGGCTAAGACCTAGCCTACAGAAAGCCCTGGAGATCCATGAGTTAGATAGGTATGGAATAATTGTCTGATGTTCCCTCAAGTTGAAATGGACATTAGAGAATCTCAGGGGTATTAAGGGGATAAGAAGCGTAAGGTGGACTTCAATTATAGCAGTCTGATGGATAAATCCAATGGTGCTATGAAAATCCTGCACCCCACTTTCCAAAGCTGAAAAAAGAAGAACCCTGGAAATTGCCTGAAGGGGATGAGGAAATGCTTTAGGTGTGGAAGAGAATGTCACCTGACTATTAACTGTCGACAAGAGAAACCTGCAGCTGCAAAAGAGGAGAGGAATGCTCCATTCAACCCTCAGCGCATTGTTAATTGCTTCAACTAAAAAGATCTGGGGAATTATGAAATCCAATTCCCAAAGACAAGGGTTTTTTTAGGCAACCAACATCCTCCAAGGTAGCATGGTTGATCTTTTTTCCATCACTATCGCCGAAGTGAACCATGACAATGAATTGGTGATAGGTAAGCTAGTTATTCATTCAATAATAGTGAATGCCTTTTTTATTATGGTTCTACACATTATTTTGTATCCTGAATGTTTAGAGGAACAATCCCAACACCACCACAAATCATGTAAGTAAAGTTGTCGGTGATTATAGAAAATGGGGAAATCATTGCAACCCATGAGTATAACTCCTCCCCTATCACAATTTGTGGGTTGAACTTCCTAGTGAACCTTATAATACTACCTCTAGTGGAATTTGATGCAATTCTTGGCATGAATTGGATTTACTTATATAGAGCCAACATAAATCTTCGTGAGAGGTAAATAACACTCTATATGGCGAATCAACCCCAAATTCAGTACATGTTCAAGGAGGAGGAAGAATATTCCTTGGCACCATCATCTCAAGCATTGATGTTACTACCATATGAGAATGTGCATCTGGATTAGATGATTGAGTCGAAGGAAGATACCATCCTTGATGACATGCCTATTTGTGAGGGAATTCACTAAAGTGTTTCTCGAGGAATTTCATGGTCTTCCTCCTAGAATACATATTGAATTTTCAATTGATCTTATACCTGGGGCATTTCCAATATCCAAGAATCCATATATTATTGTTGTAATAGAGCTTGAGGAGTGGAAGAAACAACTACAGGAGAATCTGTATAAAGGGTTTATATACCCAAGTGCTCCACCATGGGGTGCACTAGTCCTCTTAGCCAAGAAGAAAGATGGGTCAACACACCTTTGCATTGATTATCGTGAGCTCAACAAAATCACGATAAAGAACAAGTATCCACTTCCTCGAATTGAAGACTTGTCTGATTATCTTTGTGGAGTACAATACTTCTCTAAGGGGGATTTGCTGTCGTGATATTACCATGTAAAGGTTAAGAAGGAGGATTTCCCAAAGAATGATTTTTGTATAATATATGGGCACTATGAATTCATAGTAATGCCTTTTGGACTCACTAATTCTATAGGAATCTTCATGGACTTGATTAATAGAGTATTTCGATATCACCTTGATAAATTTTTTGGTATTCTTTATAGATGATATTCTAATATACTCTAAAAATAAATGAGGATCATGAGGAGTATCCAAGAACTATATTACAAACCTTGCAAAAGGATAATCCCTATGAAAAGTATAGAAAGTGTGAGTTCTAGTTGAAGTAGGTCTCATTCTTGGGTCATATCAACATAAGCAATGGGATATCTATGGATCCCTCTAAGATAAATACAATTGAGGGATGGACAAGGCCAACATCAGTAACGGATATCAATAGATTGCTAGGGTTAGCTGGATATTATTGTCGATTTTTGAAAATTTAATCATTGTTTTCAAACACTCTTACCAAGCTAACTCATAAGGGAGTCAAGTTTTCTTGGAGTGATGAATGAAAAGAAATCTTCAAGGAGTTGAAAATGAGACTTATCACTGTGAACGTGCTCACATTACCCCCAAGTGGAGAACATTTTGTGGGATTTAGTAATGCTTCGAAGAATGGTCTGGGTTGTGTGTTGATGCAAAATGACAAAGCCATTTCCTATGGTTCATGGCAATTGAATGTTCATGATCAAAACTATCCAATGCATTATCTCTATTTGGATGCATTAATCTCGTCATTAAAAATTTGGTGACATTTTCTCTTTGGGGAGAAGTGTGAAATATATACATACTGAAAAATCCTCAAGTATATATTTACACAAAAGGAGTTGAATATACACCAAGGAATATGGTTAGAGATGATCAAAGACTATTACTGCTCAATCCATTACCAACCTGGGAAAGCAAACATGGTGGCATATGCTCTAAGTTGAATGGACACAACAATTATATCATTGATGGGAAATGAAAAGGATCCAATATTCTTATATTTGATGAAGATAAACATTGGAATCATAAATAAGGGAACATCACCAATACATTAACAAATGATTGATTAATCATCTCTTTTGGAAAGGGTAAAGGATGCTCAAAAGGATGATGTGGGAATTCAGAGGAAAGTGAAAACTATTAGAAAAGGGAAATCCTCAGATTTCAATGTTAATGAAGAAAGAATTTTGAGATTTGGGTCAAGACTATGTGTTCCACCAAATATGGAGTTAAAGAAATCTCTTTTGGATGATTCACATAGTTCGAATTTCTCCATTCCCCTACGAAACAAAAAAAAATATCGAGATCTATAAGGGAATTATTTGTGGGGATAAAATGAAGAATGTTATCGCTGAGTATAAATCAATGTGTCTAGTATCTCAGAAAGTCCAGGATGAGAGGCAGAAGTATAAGGGGATGATGCAACCATTACCCATACCAGAATGGAAATGGGAGAACATCACCATGGACTTCATCAAAGGACTTCCAAATGCATCCAAAGGAAACAATGATATCTAGGTTTTTGTTGATCATCATAAAAATACCTCACACTTCTTTACAGTTTGGTAGGATCTCTCATTGGATCAACTGGCACAGATATATATTAGAGATGTGGTAAAGTTATATGGGGTACCACTATCTATCGTATCTGATTGACAACCAAGATTCACCTCTATGTTCTAGAAGAGTATCCAACACGTTCTGAATACTGAGTTGAACTTCTGTACAGCTTATCATCCTAAAACTGATGGTCAATCTGTGAAGACTATAAAAACACATGAAGACATGTTGAGATCATGCTAAATGGACTTCAAAGGTGGATGGGATCAACATCTTCCTCTAGTTGAGTTCTTTTAAAACAACAAATTCCACTCAAGCATGCAAATGGCTCCTTATGAAGCCCTTTATGGGAAGAGGTGCAGGACACTGGGATGTTGGGATGAATTTGGGGGGAGAAAACTCCTAGGTCCAGAAATGGTTAAATAAATGGTGGAAAAGGTTAAGACCATCCAGCGGCACATTAAAACTACTCAGAGTCAACAAAAGATTTATGTTAATAATAGTCCACAAGACCTAGAGTTTGATGTCAGATACATGGTATTCCTCCGCATATCATCATGGAAGTGAGTTATGAGATTTGGTAATATGGGAAAGCTTATTACAATGTACATCATCCCCTTTGAGATCCTTGATCACATTGGAGCAGTGGACTATTCACTAGCACTCCCACCAAGCCTACCTCAAGTACATGATGTATTCCATGTATCACACTTGAGAAAGTACATACTTGAACCATCACATGTACTCAATCCAGGGGTGGTACCATTAGAGAATGAACTCTCCTAAGAAGATAAGCCAGTGAAGACCTTAGATCATAGGTAAAAAGTTCTACGAAATAACACAATGCCCCTCGTTAAGGCGTGGTGATGAAACCACGGGTTTGAAGAAGCGAAGTGGGAATCAGAGGAAGTGATTAAGAAGAGTTACTCTCATCTGTTTTAGTATGGGAAAAGGAAATTTCTAGGGTGAAATTTCTTAAGGGGGTAAGATTGTAATGACCCCAACATTCATTGATGAAATTTACTTTTGATCTAATTAAATGTCTTATTAAGTAAAATGGTTATATAACATAACCACTTCTTTATTTTTATGACTTTTAATTTCAAAATACCATTAATAATTGTTACCTTTGTTAATATAGTCATTGAAAAATGATAAACTGATTAGCATAAATATAGCTCTTTGACAAATGAAATTTACTCAGACAAAGGAAGGTATTACCTCATCTTGTAGAATTGCTCCATACGAAGCCCATTTTTTCAAAGCTCGAAAAGGAGGTGGCGTCACTGATCTTCGATCTTGACAAATCCCAAGCTGATCTCCAATATGTTAGGCTTGAACAGAACTGCCTACGGGAGAATTGTATGTTGATAGAGATTACTACATGAGTGTTGTTATCTGAGCCACCCCAAGAGTCTGTCACCATAGCACACCCCCTTTGGTCTTATGTGAGTGTCATATGGGGTTATGTAACAAGACGTTAGTACTATGATTATGTGCATTATTTTTTTATATAATAAAGAATATATATTAATTTTATTATTATTATTACATTGTAAATAATTTTTAAAGCACAAATAGTATTTTTTGTTAATATTCAATTAAGAAAACTATTTTGATGAATTAATGGATTTTTTAATTAAATATTATTTTAATAAAATATTCTTAATAAGATAATTTTTAAATATAAATTATCATTCAATTTTTAGGAATACAATTGCAGTTTTTATTACAGTTTGAAAGACATTTTTGTCGAAACCCATGATTTTTTTTATAAAAGTCGTTTTTTATTTCAAAAGTAAAAAATAACATATTTAGAAAATTATTTACATAAAATGAATATTATTTTTGGAATCAGCATGATGAAATTATCCAACGGTGAATTTTTCATACTTTTATATGACTGTAGAATTTTTTGGTAAACAATTAAATACTATTTAAATATATAATGTGTCTTATGACATCATAATGACCCAATAGTGATGCAATAAAATACTATAAACAATATCGTCGGACAATATATGTTTTTCCATTAGTATAATGTTATTTTAGATTTGTATGATCTATTTTAAAAATCCTTATTAGACCCTTCAAGACATATAAAACATTTTATCTTTTTAAAATGATTTCCTTGAGAGTGTGACTCACCTCCAAATAAGAAAGCCTAATATTTTAAGTTGTTCGGCCATTGGACTTATAAAATAATGTTTTCCACTCCCATTTGGAAAAACTATGGGAAAACCCATGGGTTGGTTTGTGGTTTTGATTAGTTTAATTTGTGGTGTCTGAAACCTAAATAATAAATAATTCTTTCTCTTTTCCAATATAAAATCACCCAATCTCCCACTTTATCTTCACTAAAAGCCTTTTAATCTCAACCAAAATATGACTCCTCTCTCTAGAATCTTCTCAAGGCACCCCAATCTCCCAATAATCCTCTCTAAATCCCCCCCCACAAGCCTTTGGGATCACAAATCCAAGTAAGGGACTTCTTCTTTTCTCATTTTTGTCCAAATGTTTTATATTGTTATTCCATTTTTTTCAATTAAAAATGTTCAGGTATTAATTATCACCTCCCCCATAATTCCATACCTATGTTTTAATGATGAGATACCTTTTTATCTCTCATTAATTCCTCTCATGTACACCTGTTATTATGCAAAAATTCTGTAAGGGATTTCTATCCTCTCATTTACATTCAAGCAATTATTTTTCATTATGAATCTAAAGTATAATAAATATGTTGGGAAATGTATCTATATGAACCCCTTACTATCCATTTCATGTAAATATTATGATACATTTCTTTCTCTCTCATCAACCATTTTTATGAATTATTATGTCATGTTGTTATACTGCCGAAATTACACCATAATGTTCCAAGCTAAAGTCATTGTGTAGTGAATTCCATGTCCATTTCTCTATCAAGGTTTTTCTACTTTATGAACATTTACTTATTGATTATAGAGTTTCATTTATAAATTACACATCCCTTTATCGTGGAATAAATCATGATATTTAATGAATCCATGTGGCAAACTTATGCATGAAATGAAATTATTAAGAAGGGTGTGCCCTAATAGTGCTCCAATGCATTTGGTAAAGATTAGTATCATGATACATCAAGTGAAATGATGTTTTACTCCTGATAACTCAATTTATATGAGGGTTTACTCATGATACATGTGCAATGAGCCTTGTCTCTTACTAATACAATGTTAAGTGTTGTTTCCAAATTTCCATGTTATGATAATCAGGCTATATCATGCCTTTATGATCATGTTTCTCTTATTCTCCACTAATATTCCAATTTCCTAACATGTACTACATTCTTCATGTTATTACTTGTTTACTCCCTTACCATGCTTTATAGCTCGTCCTTTTCTTATGCATGTCCTCAGGTTATCCCACTCAATGCTAAGTACAAAATAATGTTGTGGTCATGTAAAATATGTTTTCAATAAAGATGTGGTGTTTTATATTCTAAGTTGTTATGTAATGTTAATAATCCCTAAATACACTAGACCTCTCAATATTCTATCTTGTATCATGTAAAGATTTTATGTAATAAATTATGTTTATGTGTGAAATAAATAGCATGGTTGTTATAGTTTAGTTTTACAATTCCTAATGTTGGGATATGATTTCCCATAACCATATTACTTACCTTTTTATATCCAAATTATTAGAGACCCATTTCACTCTTGTTAAACCATTTTATGTGTCTTTAGGTACTGTTTTTATGCTGCTAAAATTTCACAGTGATTTTTCATGTCAAACAATTTTGTCATGAATATAAACTCATATTTCCACTCAAGGGTATTCACCTAGATGTAATTATATTTCATTTATTTTGTAATTTCATGTTTGTAATATAAAATACATTAATAATGGGATTAAATGTGAGGAAAAATTATTCTATGTTGAATGATCTATTTGGAACCCTCATGCTTGTACATGATATGAAAGTGACGGGTTTTCCTAGAATTATATAGTTCTCTAATGAATTAGGTAAGGTTTTACAATCATGAAATGTCATTAATGGGATTATGGAGATAACCTAATCCATTATTGGCCTTTTTCCATCATGTTACTATGTCTTGGTGGTAATCCTAGATCTATGTTTATGATGTCATGTTTAATGTTGTTTCCCTTTTCCTATATTGATTTTTTGGTATCATGTTATGTCATTACTCATTGTTCATAATTATGATTCTCAACCCTTTTGTGTCCCATTTTTATTATAATTGTCTTCCATGTAACAATTTATTCTTGTTATTCTTTTTTAGTTCCCTTACTAGGTTTTATAGCTCACCCCTTTCTCATGTATGTCAACAGGTTATCTCATGCAGTTTTAAGAAAGTTGAAATTTTGTGGGCATGTTAAGGTAGTTTTCAATAATGTCGATGTACCACCAATTTTTAGATTGTTATGTAATGTACCTAATTACCCAAATAAACTATTCTTCTCAATATTCTGGGTTGTATTATTTATATTCTTATGAAATAAATCATTAATTAATGTGTAATGAAGACAAGGGTTGTAATAGTTTGTATTAGATGAGTGTCTTATTATTTTTTGAGATTAGGATTAGGAAACTCTAGTGAAAGAAATAGGGATAAGACTAAACATATTAAATAATAACTAAATTTTATATAATTATAGAATTATTGGTTTCCAAAAAATTACATCCATGTTTGCATACTACAATTTGATGTGTCTCTGGCCCAGAGGTACCTAGGGGTAATAATCTCAAAAGGGGAAAATTTTCCTAGACTCGATCATCACCTACGGCATAACAACATGCCTTATTGTACACCTAGTTTGACACTATTGGGTGATATGCTTTGTTAAATTCACAATCACAATATGAACCAATATTAAGGGTACAAAAATTCTCATAAGAGTCGATGATACGAAATAGATCATGGATTTCTTAGATTAAATCATATAAATTCATAAGTTATGGACTAAGTTTCATTTATGAATTATCCCTTAAATTTTATTGGATTATTTTTTCTGTGTTTAATATTTTAAAAGTACTCATCCTTATTTTTACCTTTATTCTGGATAATGGATGGAAATATGTGGAATCGAGTAAACAAACAATTTTAATGGAAATGTGATGACTTCCCAAATGAGATGTCAAACATGATGGGGGCTCAAGTAAGAAGTCTTGTGATTATAACTAACTAACTATCAAAAATCATTGTTAACAACTCACACATAGATTAATTTCCAAAAACATGAAATAATGGTAGGTTAGAGTCTCAAGGATGTTCAATTAATAAAGGTGATAAAGGAATGAAGACCCAATTTCCTTTATGCAAACAATGTGTAATGAGGTGCCAAGGGTAATGTCAGAAAGGAACAAGGAGATGTTTTAAGTATACAATTTTAGGGCATAAAGTATCCAAATTCGTTTTTTGAAAATTAATAACATAGTGGAGGAAATAAATTTTAATCTGAGGAACCATATACTGTTATATGTCATAAATGTGGAGATGTTGGGAATTATCTAAGCTGATGTTCTATTCCAAGGGATAACAAGAAAAATGAGCACCAACAATCTTAAATAATAAGGGAAAAAGAAAAGTCATATGTTGAGAAGGATTATGATGAATGAAGTATAGATAACCTCTTCTTCAGAGTATTGTATGTTATTTTGTATTTAAAATCATCCCATATTAGTATATATTGTAATTTTTATAAGAACATCAAGTCAGCATCTGAAATGATTTGATATCATTAGAAAAAACATCTATGATTATTTTATCACATGTTGATGTTTCTGTTAATATTCTTCTTGAAAAAATATATCAGTATCCCTTTAGCATAATTTTATGTTATCTATGTTAGGGAATGGGTTTCCTTTTATAAATCGAACATAAATTTTTGGGATAATGAATCCAACCTCTATATCACGAATCACTATTTGATTCATAAGGAGGGGTTGAATTTTATTTTGGGTCATCTTCTTAAGAATGAATATTATTTCCCTACAAGAAAGTGTGCCAATATATAATGATTGAGACTACGAAAAATAACACCCTATAATACATACCCATTGGGAGGGAATGTGCTAATGTGTTTTCCAAATAATTGACTGGTCTCCCTCTTAAATGATTCGTTGTGTTCACAATCAAACTTATACCAAGGACAAGTGAAATTCCTAGGGTATTTTAACCCTAGAAAATAAATATCTATTGAACCATTAAAGAAAGAATAAATTGAAGGATGATTGATGAAAAAAAATGTGATAGATATACATAGTATCCTTAGACTAGCTGGGTATTATCAATGATTTATAATAAAATTATCATGATTATCAAACCCTCTAGCCAAGCTAACTCGGAAAGGATTCATGTTTTGGGGGAATAATGATTGTTAATAGTTCTTTATGGAATTTGAAAATAGGATTATTTGTTTTTATTCTACCCACATCTGGGGAAATTTTCATGATATATAGTGATGATTCAAAAATGGGATTGGGTTGTGTATTAATGGAAAATACAAAAGTGATAGACTATGCCTCATATAAATTTAATGTTCATGAAAAAACTAACCAATGAATGATCTGGAGTTGGATATAGTAATATTCACATGGAAAATCTAGTTTCATTTTCTTTTTGAGGAAAATTGTGAAATATATACAAATTATAAGAGACTCAAGTATATTTTCCCAAATAAAGATCTTAATATGTGCCCAAAAAGATAGTTAGAGTTGATTGAGGACTATGACTACTCAATCCACTACCATCATGGGAAGGAAACCAAAGTGGAAAATGAACTAAGTAGAAATGATCATATAATTTTATCATTGAATATAATTGAGAAGGATCTAATCTTCTTAAACTTAAAATGTATGGACATGGTAATCCTAAATGAAGGAACATCCACAATCCTTCGACAAATGATTGCTCAATCATCCCTTATGGAGAATATAAAGGATAGTCAAATAGATAATGTGGAAATTTAGAATAAGGTGGAAGATATAATAAAATGGAAATCCTTATACTTCAAAACAAATGAAGAATGATTTGTAAGATTTTGGTCCAAACTTTGTGTACCATCATATACTGGGTTAAAGAATGATTTGTTGGATGATGAACATAGTTTGACCATCTCCATCTATCTAGGGAGCACAATATGTATTAAGATTTCTAAGAGAACTATTTGTGGGATAATATGAATAATTAGATCATGGAATATACATAAATGTGCCTCTTTATGTCAGTAAGTGAAGTTTGAAAGGAAAAAATACAAGGGGACAATTCAACAATAACCCAATCCTACATAGAAAAGTGAAAACAAAACTATAAACTCATTCAATGGTCATCCAATGATATAAAGAATAAATTATTATATATGGGTTGTGGTGGATCATTATTAAAATACTTCTCACATCATTGGAATCCTAAAGGTATTTGCATTTGATAAACTTTCATTGATATACATTAGAGAAGTGGTGAGGCTATATAAAAAACCACTATTGATTGTATCTGATCCAGATCCAAGATTTACAACCATGTTTTTAAAGATTATCCAACATGGTCTAAATATTGATTTAAACATTAGTATGGATTATCACCCTCAAACAGATTGAAAATCTGAGCAGACTATCTAGACACTTGAGGACATGTTGAGATCATGATCAATGGACTTCAAAGGAGAATGGGATTAATATATTCCTCCTGTTGTGTTCTCATACAATAGTAGTTTCTACTAAACCATTAAAATTTCTCATTATGAAGATCTTTATGGTAAGAGATACAGAAAGCCTACATGTTGGGATGAAGTCGGTGAATGAAAATGGTTGGGTCCTAAAATGGTCGAGATAATTATGGGAAATGTGAAAACTATTCAGTATCACATTAGGGACACTCATTGTTGATAGAAGATAAATGATGAAAATAGTTGATGATAAATAGAGTTTGAGGTTGGATATAAGTTATTTCTCATAATATCTCCATGTTAGAAAGTCATTATATTTGGGAATAAGGGAATTCTTAGTCCAAGATATTTCAGTCCCTTTATGATCCTTGATCACATCGGAGCGGTGGCATATCGACTAGCACTCTAACCTAACCTATCTCATGTACATGATGTGTTCCAAATATCCCTTTCGAGGAATTACATACCAACACCCTTATATGTTCTAAATTTAGATGTGGATCCATTAGAGAATGATCATTCATATGTGGATAAACTGATGAACATCTTAGATCATAGAGGCAAAGTTCTATGAAATAAGATAATGTACCTTGTAAAATTACTATAGAGCATTAAAAAAATTTAAGAAGTGACATGGGACCTAGATGAGGTGAGGAAATATAATTTACCTCATATGATTTAGTGTATAGAATTAAAATTTTATGGGTGAAATTTCTGAAGGTTGGTAGATTTTAATGACCCAAACATTTATAAATAAGATTCCCTTTATGATTGATTTAAATTCCCTATTATTTATTATGGTTATAGAAAACATATACACTTCTTTATTTTGTAAAATATTATATACTATAAAATTTAAAAGTCCATTAATCATCAAAACAATTGATAATATAGCCATTTAAAATTTATCATATGACCAATATAAATATAGGGTTTTGATAAATCCAATTGACACAGACATAGGAAGTGATGGAATTGAAGGGTAAGATCATAACCTACAAATCCCATTTATCAAAGATTGTGAGGGATATTGAATCACTAGGATTTTTACTTCATTAATCCAAAAAAATATAAAATAACTAAAATAAGATAAAAACCACTTTTGTGATAAGATCAAGCTCATAAAGATCACAACCCTAACCATGTATGTTTAACCACCCCAAGAAAATCTCACCATCACACAACTTAACCTTAGAGAGTTTGTGGGTGTAATAAATTTATATATATCAAAAACATAATTATATTAATATTACTATTTTATTTTTAATATAATATTTGTAATATGTAATTCTTATTTTTTGTTACATTAAAAATAATTTTGATTTCGATATGACAAAACAAAAAATGTATTATTTTATAATAAGCAATTTCAATTATGAACATACATTTTGAAAAAATAATGAATTTTTTAAAAAGAATGATATTTTAGTAAAATAATAATAATTAAACTTTTTTTATTAAATATAAATTATAATTTAATTTGTTATGAAGTAAAATGTGAATTTTTATAAGGGTTTTAAAATAGTTATTGTCAAAAAACCCAACATTTATTGATAGATGTTGATTCTTGTATTAAAATTGAAAATTCTAAAAAATAGAAAATTAATCATGTAAAGTAAAAAAATATCTTTGGAATCATCATGTAAAAATTATCCAACAATTAATTTTTCCTAATTTTATAAGACAATAGAATTTTTGTGTAAAAATTAATTGTGGTATAATATACAGTGTGAATTATGACATATTAAAAGACCAGAACCTGATTTAATAAATGATATAAAAGGTGTACACGAAAAAATAGTTGTTTCCCCTCTAAAATAATTTTTTTAAGGTTATTTTATTAGTTCTATAAATCCATTATGAATCTTCCAAAACCAATATTATATTTTAGGGTTTTAAATTCAATTATTTACAAACATGACTCACTTCTACATTAACAAGGGTAATATTTTATTGAGTTAGGTCCATGTATATATAAAATAATAAAAACCACTCTTATATGGTAGAAACAATGGTAAAACCTTGTATTAATGCTTTTGGTTTTGATTACATTGTTTTATAGACTACAAAACCTATTTTTGAAAAATAATAAAGAACCCCCCTCTTATCTCATATATAAACCTACAGAAGATCTCATTCTTCTTAAATAAAAACATTATATCACATCCGTATTCTTATATACCCTCTCTTTAGTCTTCTAAATATACCTGAAATCTCTCAAGAATAACCTCCCATGCTTTTGGAATCACCCTCTCAAGGTGAGCGATTTCCCTATCTTCTTTTCCATTTAATATCATTCTTTGTAATTAAAAATTTTAATCTCAATTGGTTATGTTGTAATGAATTTATAAATATCCACATATTATCCAATTTAACTTATAATAATGAAATATCATTTATCTCATCAAATTATATCATTTACCTAAGTCTTTACTATGAATAAAATTTAGTAAGAGGTTTCCCTATATTTTTCCATTTAATAACCTTTTTTATAATTAGCCTTTTAAAAAAAATTGGTTATTTTTTCATGACTTTATAAAGATACCTCTAATTTTAAATTTTTTTTAACAATGATATATCATTTTTATCATTTCATTAAAGTATTTACGTAATTTTTTACTATATTGAAATTTAGTAAGGGATTTTTCTCTCTTCATTTTCATTCTACAACCTTCTTTATACTTAGACTTTTGAATACCAATTGTTTATATTATCCAAAATTTATAAATATCACTCTACTATAAAATTTATACTCTAAAAATGTATACAATTTAATCCCTCTCATTATAGGATTTACCTAAGCCATCACTATAATGAAATTTTTTAAGGGATCCCCTCTTTCTCCCTTTTTTCAAGAACTATATTTTTGTAATGACTTTTTATCCAATACCTATCATTGGGATATGATTTTCCATATTCATCCTAACTGACCATTTTATATCCAAATTATGAGATAAAAATTTCACTATCATTAATCCAATTAATGATTCATTAAGTGTTGCCGTTATGTTTCTGAAATTTCACTATAATTTTTCCGGCTAAACGATTGCATTATAAATATCCACACCCATTTCCACTCAAAGGTATTCACCTAGATGTAAGTATATTTAATTTATTATTTTACTTACATGTATTTAAACCACATTTCTTAATCTTGGTATTAAATTTCATGAAAAATTATCTTATTTTGAATTATTTATGTGGCGCACTTATGCATGTGCATGATATGAAAGCGATGGGTGTTCCCAAAATTATAAAGTGCTTCAATACATTGGGTAATGTTTTAGTCTCATGAGATTTCTTTTATGGGATTAGAGAGTGAATCTAATCCATTATGGTACTTTTTCCACCATGTTATTATGTCTATGATATTATCCTAGTCCTATGTTTATGATGTCATATTTAATGTCATTTCCACATTCCCATGTTTCTTTTATGTTATCATGATACATCATTCCTCATTATTAATATTTATAATTTTCACCCATTTTATGTCCCATTGAAATTCCTATTGAAAAAAATGTAACGCTTTATTTATGTTATTCTTTTATTACTCCCTTACTAGGTTTTATATCTCACCCTTCTTATGTACATCCATAGGTAATCCCACGCAGTTTTAAGAATAATGGAATATTATGAGAAGGTTAAGAAAGTTTTCAATAATGTGGATGTAACACATATTTTTAAGTTAATTTATAACAAACATAATTAACCAAATAAACTAGGCTTATTGATCTTTTGGGTATTATTATGTGTATTATTTTTCAAAAATCATGAATTAATATGTATTAAATACAAGGGTTGTCAAAAATACCACCTTTGAAAAAATTGTTTCAATAAAAAATATAGTTTTTTAAACCACCATTACAAGAATTTTAAAACAAAAACATCCCACTTATTTTGAAAACCAAATAATATCACATCACTTTATTACAAGTAAATTTTTAATTTTTCTACTAATAAGTATAAATCCTTTACATAAAGGCCCACATTTTGTTTAATACGTTTTAAAAATTCAATAATATAATAAATCACTTCATAAAATGAATCAAAAATGTAAAAAACTCATTTCAAAACATGATTTGAAATAAAAAAATTATATAAATTTTTTCTTTTTACATAGAACAAGCTCCTGAAACATCAAGAAAAAACAAAACATAGTACAATAAATCGATAAAAATCTAATACAACTAAATAAAAACATCATCAAAGTCTTCTATAATTCATTTATAATAAGAGTAAATTAATTTAGATGTAATTTGGAATCAAGAGGGGTTAAATAAACAAAAATATGAGTCATACAAATCTATGCACATTTTTCATGCAGATTTTGGTGGATTATGCATCAATCATGTGACAAGCTCTTTGAGGTCCTCTAAACCAAGCACATAGGCTCCTCATGGTCTACCAGGCCATGAAAACAAACTATACAATCTTGTTTATTAATCCACTTTATCCCCAAAAATATATAAATATAAAAAATAACACATGAAATACCCTTCGGTTTACAATGTCATCAATTGAAATCATTATAAATTAAATAAAAATCAAAAATAAAACTCAGTATCCAAATATAAATCCTAAATACTCATGGAAACTCTAATTTCATCATGAAATGCGGTGATAAGGAACCCACTTATAAAATATCTCTCGATTATTAACACACATACCTCCATAATAACAGACTTCCCCAAATAATAGGAGGGCCCTCTATAAACCTAGGAATTATGAAAACCTGGGCTCTGATAATATTATTAACTAACTATCATGTGTTGATCAACACATCACCCAACCCAACATTCCACCTAGCCTAAAGGGCGATCTCAATCCTAGTTTTCTGGAAACAAGTGCCTAGGTATCAAGGAATATACTCTTGGGAATTATTTCACAATCAATTAATAAATAAATAGCAGAAACATAATGAGAATCTAGCATGGTACGCCAATACACTAAACAACCATACATATGAAATATTCAGTCCTTAAGTAAATAACCAATTGAAAAAATGGAATAAGAAAAATAAAAAACCAAACTCATCTATATAATATAATGTTATGGGGTAACCAATAGAAAAGATACAATATAATATAAAAGAAATATAAATATAGTATATCAAAATGGTTGACACACAAGAGACCCAGAAAAGACAAAAGAATAAAAAAAATGGGTCAAAACCAACTCTATATTATCCATGGCCACTTACCACTTCCCAAAACATCTATGATGGAATAAAATAGCATGATCCAATATGAGGCATAATCTAGGAACCTTAAAGGAATCATGATATCAATATATACCCATAACAATATGTATGTATTTTGTGAGATGAGCTATCCTGGTATTATCTCTTAATGAAATATTTGAAATTTATTATAAATAAAATATTTATATTTTTATTTTTATGTATATAAATGTAATGGGATTTAATATAAGAGTTAATAAGAGAAAATAAGAAGAAAATAATCATCTAAAAATCCTTATATAAAAATATAATTCTATTTTAAATTAAAAAAAATCACTTTAAAATAAATCATTTCTAAATGAAGAAGTGAAAACAAATTTTTTTAAATTAAACTATTCATTTTCATCAAAACCCCTTCTTAAATAAAAACCCCACTATTATGAAAAACAATCTTGTATGATTCACACCATGAAAAATAGAAAGTAACAATCAACTTGTACCACATAGGTTAAAAAGTAGCAACAATATAATAGAACTATATAATCAAATTAAAAGATTGGATATAATGAACATAAGGTTTGAATCCCTCAACGGAATCATAGTTAGTAAATAAGGAACACTGGAATATTACATGGTAATAAATGGAGATAGGCCAAGATAATACATAACAAGGGACTAAATACTGAATTATATTGCATCAAAAACAAATACACAAGCCACCTAATATACCAACACATACCTCTTTAGGAGAAATCTCCTATAAAAAATCATACAACTAAGGGACACTATCCAATGTTTGAGCTAACTAGTGTAGAAAAAATATACACCCCTCTCCTATTACCTAGGGATCCTGTGTTTCCAAAAAAGTGGAGGTGAGTAAATACTTTTTCACATTTTTAATGATAAAGAATAATAAGTAAACTCACCTCACCTCCAACATCCTCATAAAAATCATCCCCTTTTCACATTAATCAAGAATCACATAAAAATATAATACTTCTCATAGTGTGAATACAGTAATCATACAACATATGTGGCTCACAACTAAGGGTATCTCAAATAGAAATTTCAATTCCCTTTTAAAAGTTACAAACATACCTTTAATGTAATGAACCATCTTGGGTCAACTAGAAAATCCACCCAAAAATTAGTCTTCCACATGTTTAAGTACAAACTATAGAACACAAAACTAGTATTATCTAAAACAAAACATGGTATACAACTAAATCACATTGTGGATGATAGATAGACATCCATAATACTAATAAAGTTCATCAAAATTGGCCAAACTATAAAGATAATATAAAAAATTTAAACAAGCCCATGTGTGATCATTTATCACCACTAAGCCATCTAGACAATAAATTCATTAGTTCTAGATTGTAAACAAACCAAGTATACAAATAATATTCATAAAAATAAGCCATTTTGTAAAAAAATCTTTTGATTTTCACAAAATATAGTATATTTTTTAAATATAAGAACATTTAATAATGAAAGTAAGAAACCATTATTACACCATAAGATAATAATGTGTGTAATAACCATGAAATATATCATCATATGATAAACAATGAAAAAATTAAAAACCACACCATTTGGGATCTAAACTATAGGTATGTGTGCTAGACATGAGGTAAAATACAACATTCATTCCTATGATGGATCCAACTAATAAAACCTCTAGTGGAATTACACAAACTAAAGTGACATAAAAACTCTTGTGTCATTACACACATAAAGAGTGACAGGAATATTATTGTCATACCCAAGGTTAACCAGTGTTCTAAGACTGTCAAAATTATTTTCATGACCAAAAAAACATTTTAATATATTTAATAAAATAATCGGTGTGTACAAAATCCATTTTTTTTAAAAATACCCCTTTAAAAACGTGCATGATTTTCAAAAAAGGAAATTCCATTTTAAAATCAATAAATTTCAATGAATAAATCGAAGGAAATAAATATAACAGAAGTAAATTCTTGAATATGAACAACATGGATACATAAACCTGCCTCATGAATGGAAGAAACCAAATTTCCTAGGCATGATGGAAACCTTAAAAAGATCAATAGAAACCCCAAACTAATCACAACCTGATCCATAAATTTATCCAACTCTTCTATCCCTAACAAAGGGAGATAAGAAATAGATAGACCGATTAATAGTGAGAAGAGACACAACCATCACAGGGATCAAATAAAAATGAAATGATCCAAAGGAGGATGAGTCACCCTAAATGCATGAGTAGAAGACTCGGTCTCGATGGGAAAAATTGAATGCAATGAATGAGTGAGATAAGACATTTTACATCATATAACTTGCTAGTCCAAAGGTATTTGCGGTATAAACCCTTAGCTTAATGCGTAAAAATAAAAAAACTCATATGTGTTGAAAATGAAATCACCTTTGGTTAAATTTATCATGATTGATGATCTTACTATGTAAAATAACATCTTACAGCAAAAGGTTGATTTATAAAATAACATAGGATTTTATGTATTGCATTATTTTCACATCATAAATTGATTCATGACTTATTACTCGCGTTGGACTTATTTCATAAAATAATAATTAATGGTGTAAATGTATTTTTTAGAAAGTACCAAAAACAGACCCATATATAACATTCACAGGAACATATCGACTCTACTCAATGGCCTTTTTCACTTTTATATTCAGACTCCACTAATGTAAAAAATCATTCATCACCAGAATTTAGGTCATTTTCCTCAATAAATTCTCTGTATCCTTAAAAATCATGAAATGTACTGAAAAAAAGGGGAACCAAGACAAGATCTAAATCATAGATGAAAGAAGTTAAATGGGTGTTCCAATCTCCCAACTAAAAGTTTTTTCTATCCCTGTAAATTCTTCAAGATCATGGACTCAAAAAAAGAGAAGGTCGGTTTTTCCTCATAAAAAAATATCTCCCCTCCTCTCATAGCTATCATGTATACTTTTTCACAATACACTGGCCAAAGTAATCATTTTATCAGGAAGTTTTTTCTCTCAATGATGCATAATCTGGACTTGTTTCTCAACCATAGTGGTGTTAGGTTCAAGAAAAAAATTCTCTCATTCAATCACATGGAAAGGATATAGTTGAAACATACTAATCCAAGAAACATGAAAAACATCATGGACCAACGTCAAATAATATGTTAAGCCTAAACAATAAGCCACAATCCAAGTCACCCATTGATTTTTGTGGGTCCCACAAAACTCATTTCCAACTTACCCTTGTTACCCAACTGATAGAGACCTATGAGAGCTGAAAATCAATTAAAACGAGATAACAACCCTCAAACTCAAGTGGTTGATGATGATGGTATACGTAATATTTATGATGACTCTGTTCTGTGATCAATCCCTTCCAGATAAATTGTGCATTTTCAATCATTTCTTAAACCAGACTCATTCCAAATCTAGAATACTCTCATATATCATCACAACAAAAGACAGATCTACATGGAAACCCATAAAAAGCCTCAAAGGGAGCCATTTTTATCAAGGAATGATAATTATTTTTGTATAAAAACTTAACTAAAGGAAAATTATTTTCCTAAGAACCATAAAAATTAATCACATAGGATGGGGTCATATACTCAAGAACCTAGATATCAATTTATGTATTTCCATCCATCTAAAGTTGATATTTTGTGATTAATTTCAACTTAATACCCATAACCTCTTATAAATAATTCCAAAACATGAATTTTCTACCTCAGTTTCCTATCAGAAACATATTTAGAAAGAACCCCATGAAGTCTCATAATCTCTCAGACATACAAGTACCCAAGATGCTCCACTCCCATCATCTATTTGATAGAGATGAAATGTACTAATTTCATGAAACAATAAATTATCACCAAAATATCATCCTTCCCACTAGGTGTCCATTGTAAACAAATTTCAAAATCCATTAAAATATCATTCTATTTTCATACCAGAATGGGTAAGGGATATAACAAACCAAAAAGTATCTGTTGTTTTGACTTAATTGTATAGAAAGTATTAAACTATGATACAAAATACGAAATATACCATATCATCCTCATTCACTAATATCCACATATCAAATCATGACATTTCTTGGTAGTACCTAGGTTCTTAGGCCAACAAGAATGGAGCCAACTCTCCATTTAAACATTATATAGAGAAACATTAATAATCAACCTACTTTAGAAACATAAATCTACAATAGGAGACCATGGCCATGAATTTGAAGTCTCCACACTATAAATATTTTCACTAAATAATTGGTACTTAGTTTCAGATACCTGCACAAACCAAACCCACTCATCAAAAAAAATTTCATCTTTTATCAAAGCCAAACATCCCTTCCCACTAGATTCTTCAATTACCAAGTTTACCTTAGTAGAAAACCCAGCATAGACTACTCTTACATAGATTAATTCATATCCAATGTCTGTAATTTCTTTCTTTGTGAATTAGAGACCACATTCCATTTCCTGAGAGTATAATAAATATCAAAATAAAAAGTATAGAGATACTATACCTATCATCTCTATCACAAGTTCAAATCCCTCTGAGTGAAAATATACCACAGAATCTTAATATTAGAATATATAGAAAATTTTTCCCCAAAGTGGTAGTGATGTCACATTCTTAGGTCTTTTATAACCACTAAAAACTCAATATCATGGTTTGGTTAGTTCTTGAAAAGTTTCGTGTTTTTGAACCAAACACAAATTTATGGGATTTTCAAATTATTCGTTTAGAGGACAAGCCGAATTTAAAAACCAAGCTTTAGAACAAATTTTAGTGAGTTTTAACACTTTAATGTGATGTTTTTGGAATTTTTTATAGGCTTTAAAAGTTTCCTAAAGTTCTCAATGAGTTTTTGGAGCACCATACCTAAAAAAGAATGGTTTTGAAAGGCTGAAAAGGGCACGTTATTTGTTTGAAACCATGTAGACAATTGATGGAAACTATTTGGACTTGTTCAAAGGGGGAAGTGGTAGGTTTTAAAAACTCCTCACCTAGCCAGCATGATATGCTTTTTGAGAGTTTAATCCTTCACTTTTCACCTCACGATTTATGCATAGTTTGGAAAATCATGTGGGTTAATCGTGCAGTATACCCAATTTTAAAAAAGTAATTAAATAAAATTATAGTACAATGAAAAAATAAACTAAACGCACCCCTCTCCCATCATACCGACAAGATGAGCCCCCCCAAGTTCTCTCCCTGGATACGCGATGACACCCACATCTGGACACCTTTGATCTCCGATTTTGGTCGGATTTCACACAGTTTCTCATTTGAATCTCCATGGTATGCCTTACCCTCTCTTCTCCTCCCTATTTCCAACCAAGATTCATTATACCCATATCCCAAATTAATTCTTATGAACATAGGGTTTAGTGATAAAGCTGATTTCTGATTTTCTGTTGATCATAGGTTTGTAAAGGGTCTCTCAGAATCCATTCATTCAGATTTTATCAACCGCCACTAAAGGAGAAGTAGTTCGGATTGTTTTAGCTTGCAATCTTTGATTCGAGGTAAGGGTTTACAACCATTCTTTTTTGTTCCTCCTTTTAAAATTTAGGGGTTTAGTAATTTATTGGTCCCAAGTATAATGTGTAGTGGTTTTTTTCATCTTTTTAGGTTCACATGCATATACTTTGGTAGGTATGTACATAAGTATATATATATCTTCCATGTACGTATTCCCTCATGGAGTGGGGAATAAGTATAACGACCCAGCCTTTTCTTACATTACTATTACATCATTTCAAAGATAAACAACATAATAGTATTACACATGGAGGATACATAGGTTTAGTGTCTTGGGAAAACTAGGACTACACATAACAAGTACAACATCAAGCATAAAAGTTCATTTAATTTCTTCTTGTATAGCTTCTTAGTAGCACTTGTCCTCTCCTTAGTACATGTAGCCACCTGAGGATATACATCAAAAGGGGTGAGCTAAAAGCCCAGTAAGAGGATAGATAAGAACAATATAGCATGGGGTGAACATAATCATGACATAGGAAGAAGATCTTGAACGTGAGAGGAGCATAAACAATAAACTTGAAATGTGGCAAAGCATAAAAATGTAACATCATGTCTTAGTGGTTAACTACCACACATAATTGTGAACAAAGCTAGCATCATGTTCACGCATAATTCCACATTTACTCATGAGATTCATCACTTTACCCAATGCATTGGAGCGCTATATAATTCCGGGCGCACCCGTCACATTTAAACATTCATATTGCGCTATATAATTCCGGGCGCACCCGTCACATCATAACATTATCATTATCATGCTTGCCACAAAGAACACATATCAAACATGTACATAAATAACCCATGGAAAGGAATGGGTTTCATCTCATAATAACACATTCATAATCTTTGGGTTCCCAAAAGAAAGAGGGAACAACATACTTGATATAAGAACCATCAACCTTGAATGAGAGGTAAAATGTGAGATCTTGAAAGAAGAGTTATTTTGGAAAACATTTTGATGGACATAAAAACCAGTGACAAAAATGTATATCCCAGAAAAGTAAAGGAAAAGATGAACAAAAGACCTTTGAGGAGTAACCATATCAAAAATGGAGTGAAAGAGGGAGAACCCGAAGGAAGAAAATTGGGTTCGAGATTTCCCCTTACCTTGTACTCGAATGCCTCCTTCCCTTTAATCTCCTGTATAATGACATTATATTCATTAATTAGAAATTCCAGAACCTTTTATACATTAATAGGGTTCATTCTGGTTTCATTATTTCATATTATGTTCCTTTGGATGACTTATAGAGTTTAAAAACATTGATCGGGGATGTTCGTTTTCATGGTTTTCTTGAGCGGTCCACTTGCATTCTTAATTTGATGTTTGGGTAGATCATGGGGAAACAACCAGAACTGATGTTACATGTAATTAATGACATTACAGAAGCTTGAATGATTTTATAATGAGTTATATTAGATTCATGTGGCCAAATTATTAAATAATAATTAAATGAAGATTATTTGGGCTGATTTGAGCGGTTTTTGGATCACAACCAACTCATTTTAATTTTTCTCTTAGTAGTATGGCCATAGATTATTTCCAGAACATAAAATAGAACATAATACATATAAAACATTCTGATTCAACCATAAAAATGGTTTCATGATCAGATTGAAGGTATAAATGGAAGGAGAGAGCATGTTGTTTTTGAAGGTGATAAATTATCACCACATGAACAACGTTCTCTTTAATAAAATAAAAGGAAGGGGGAAAGGGTGAGAGGTGATATAATATAACACTAGAATCATAATATTACAGTATAATACTGGATTTACAAAACAATTTGGATGAAGATAGATAGATGGAGATCAAGAAAGGAACTTGGACTTGAAAGAAAATTAAAGGAGAAGAGGGAGAGAAATTACCTTTAGAATCCTCCTCTTGAGTTCCTCTTTAAGGAAGCTAGGCTTGGTCTTTTGATGAGACCAGCAGATTTTGGACGTGGGGGATGAGCTAGGGAAGGTTTTTGGGCAGAATTTAGAGAAGGCTTGGAGCTTGAGAGGTGTGAGGAAAAGAGGGAGTGAAGGGTGGCTTTTATAGTGGAGGGGAGAGGGGTTTTCTTAATATTAAATTGATTAGTTTATTAATTCCACCAAGGACAAGGAATAGTGAGTCTTGGATGACCAATAATAGTAATTTTATAATGTAATCCCGAACCAAATTGGGTTACATCAGCAGAACATCAGCAATGACTCAATTAATGCATTATTTAGCTTTTATTGTGAATTATCGGATTCCACTATTCATCAAAAATTCAAGTATCTTAGAAAAATCCCAAAATTTTACCCCAACCATTTTTCGACGTGTAGAATCCAAAAATGAAGTCCATTTTTCAAAAATAATTTTCTAAATATTATTAATTTAATATTTAATTAAAATCATAATTTACTTTTAAAAAAAACAGTTTTTAAAATTAAAACTGATTTTACAATTCTTTCAAAAATTACTTAGGGTCTTATAAAATTATCTAAAAACTACTAGACATTGATTAAATAATTTATGAATATATTTCAGGAAAATAAATATTCTTTTAAATTAATTAATTAATTATAATTAATTATTTATGACTTATAAAATACCAAAAAAACGTTTACTAAGGTCAAATTATCACCTTCTATGATGTCTAAATTTTATTTTATTATTCATAGGTAATGTTACTCTTATTTACTATTCATAAGGTTCATATTACTATTCATAAGGGTAGGTTACTATTCATAAGGGTAGGTTACTATTCACCAAAAATTATTTTTGTTTCATTAGACTCCAAAAACTATCTTGAGAACAACCGTGTATGCCGGATTTTTAAAATTCCAAACATAGGGTTGACAAAATTATGTTTAAAGGTCACTTATTACTTAGTAGTTCATTATTTTGTGTTTTTATGACATAGATAAAAGAAGGGAATTTTCTATTGAAAAACTTTGGGTCGTTACAATAAGTGCATTGGGTTAGGATATATATATATATTATGATTGTATGTGTGTTCGTGTATGGAGTAGTTTGTGAGTGGTCTCCACCAAATCTGTCAAGTGCCGAGTATTAAATTGGTTCCTCTTTGAGGTAAGTTCCCTCTCATTTCCACATTAATTTAAAGAATGAATTAATTATTTACTTATCTCACATTCCTTTGATTTTAATTAATGTAGTATGGTATTTAGATTAAATTAATATTAAATGAATATTGAGTATGTTTCATGATTGATATGTTAAATGTAATCAATGATTAGTGTGACAAGCAGTATCATGATTTTGTAATAAAACCCTTCTAATGAATGAGTGTTGTCTTTAAGCTAAAAAGTAGTGATTATATTTTAATGATTTCTTGGATTATTGTATTGATATTTCTTATAACGTGATGTTACATTTGAGATATGATATCCTTAGTACATGACCACTAATAGTATTAGAGAAAAAAAGAGTTTCCATTTTAAAATGATTTAAAAAAAGGAACTATCTAAGTGATTACCTTAGTTTTTAGATTCAAATTACCCATGTAGAATGTTTTTCTGTAATAGTATTTTAGTTTTATGACACGTTTGATCCACTTTTTGGGTGTTCCTTGTCTTGATCTTTCTAAGGGTAGGATTTTTTATATTAAATGGTTTGAATTATCTTGTAAATTTCATAATGGAATGTACCATGTATGATAACCACGTAACCTGCCTAAGGTAAGTGCTTCAATGATATAATTAAATATCAAATGGAAATTATAAATGATACTAAGTATATGACTTGGTCATATTAAATGTATGTTTATAATAGGTTTCATGTTTTTATCACCCCTTACCATGTTAATGGAATGTAGAAGTGTGAACCATGATTATTAAAAATTATATAAATGGATTAAATGAATGGTTGCAAACTATGTGGCCTTATCGCACCAATGAAAGGCAAGGCTTGGACCAAATTGACTTATTGATTTCTTATGACTTGATTAAATGGTAGAAAGCCCAATTATCCTTTTCACACTAATTAAAGGTAATGAAATGAACCATATGAATTATATATGACTTCATTATCAAAATAAGAGTGTTCTGACTCGATCATTCCTTGGATTCCCAAGGGAATTCCTTGAGCACCGAAGGACCGCATTTCAAATTCAATGATACATATTGTTTAAGTTGAGACCCACCTAGAACTAGATCTTTGTTTGTATGACACCGTAGGATACCTCATGTAAATATATTGAATGCCTTGGGTACACTCCTTGGATCCATCACTGAAAAGTAGTTTCAATTGTTAAATCACATCGGGCCCAGTCATTGGATAGCCCCATTTTACCTTGGATGAACTCCATGGACTTGGTAGGCATCTTATTGTGGAAATAATTAGATGATTCTCCTTAGATTACACTCTTACCCATTTATTGGATGCCTTGGATACACTCCTTGGATCCAGTATTGAAAAGTGGGTTCTATTGTTATATCCCATCAGACCCAATCATTATTCATCCCCATTTTACCTTGGATAAACTCCTTGGACTTGGTAGGGATATTATTATATAATTATTTGGAATATGTTACTTGTATTATACTCTTACCCTTAGCCAGGATATAGTCACAAATATGTCGGTGATCCTTGAGGTCTATGTTTCCTTTGTTATTTCCTTGGAACATCAATGCTAAATATTATTATAGGTCTCCTTATTACATCTAGGAACCTTAATTATTGAAAACATGTGACTTATTTATAAACTAGTTGCATGTTCAGATGCCAGACAAGGATCAAAGCAGTTATATCCACTGGGTTTCCCCTAGGAACCTAGATAGGTGATATGTAATTATTTAATTTTTTATTATTCTACATACACTCATTCTATTTAATTTACATTATAGAGTTTGGATTGGGATAGACACTATGGGTGCTATCTTACTGATATTTTATCTCAAACCCTACTCAGGTTCCCACGGTACCCGAGTAGACCTTATATTTGCTGGATCATGGTTGGTTACTGTATTTCGTGTACTTGGGAGTTATGAGCAATGGAACAAGATGGATCTGGGGATGCTCATAGAGATCACCCATGGGGATATGTTGTATTTTCCTTATTTAGTACTGTATTAGAAAACATGTTTTATTTTTTTCTTCTTTAAGTTATGTATCATCCACATGAAATGAATTAAACTATTTTATAAACTGGTGTTGACCTCTTTTATTAAATTGAATATATTATTCATCAATTGATTTTTTATCTATTTTTTGACTACCTCCGTTATTATATTCTATTTATATATTGTTATACTTTTGTGAAATCTCTGATACGAGGTTATAGTATCCCCACTACCACCTCCTGATCCCCTCGCTGCTAGTCGGTAGCCTTTAGAATATGGGGAGAAGCTCTTGAGGCCATATAACCCACCAGTCCGGCTACCAGTTTAGTGGTAAGTTGGGTCAGGATGCTAAAAATTAGTATCATAGGAGGTTAAATTTTTTCCATTGTCTTACTATTTTGGGAAGGTAGATGGGAGATTAGAAATGTTTCAGCAGTTGGTTAATATCCATGCTTGGGATAGATCACCAAATGTATGGGAAATGACCAATTATCCAGGGCTGGGGTTTATTTTTATGTTCTTTTCTATTAGATTTGAATTTGATTTCACCTAGAGTGATTGAAGTATTTTTTTTTCTCAACATATTTCTTTATGAAGTTTACTGTATTTTTACCCTTTTTCTGGTTTGGAAAGGTTGAAGCATTTCATGTATCATATTAGGCACATAAAAAATTAACATTTCATGCATGTTCCATGACATGTAGATTCATTAGAGGAAAGCCTATTGATTTTAATTGAGTGCCTTGAATATATTCCATGAATTTTATTTATTAGCATGCCTACATATATATCATGTTTCATTAATATATTTAACAAGATTGGGTGATTATATATTAAGTTTCCTAATCTATTTATCATGCCTTTACTATTTAGTATTCCATTATTCTATGATAAAATCATGCTTCTGTGTTTACTACTTAAAATTATATGCTATTTTCATTTAAAAATAGTGGTCGTAGTTTAGAATAGGATCCAGTTTTCAAATTTAAGGTGTATGGGATCCCTACTATTGGGAAAAGAAGACTCATATTCTTGAAACATCTTTAAACTTTTAAATTCTTCTAAAATTTAAATGATAAAGTGAATTGGTTTGATTAAATTGGATCCAAATTCCAAGTTGTAAAGTGTATGGGTTCTTTATATATTGATATGTGGCCACCCATGTGATTAGATATTTATGTATTTGATAATTTTGTAATTTTAAATGTATTATTTAACTACATAAGGGAATTAATAGGACCATATAGGATAGTTGGTGCATTTTCCTTATGAGATAACCCAGTATGGGTGTTGAGACTCTTAATAATTAAGAAACTACTTTTGGGTTGCATTCTGATGAACTCAGGTCAGCTTAGTGGGACTCTCATAGGTATCCTTATATGTTAAAATGAATTAATGTGATAAATTACCTAATTAATGATAGTATGTCGATTAAATGATTTTTTTAAAAAATATTTTTGTTGATACATGTGTATTTTTCTTTGATGTATTAGTTATATCTTTTAAATGGTTGAAGATTTAAAAATGTGAATAAATATAATGGCCTGTAAATGGAACATGTGGTGGTGTCCATTGTCTAAAACCCCTGTGTAAGGGTAGCTAATGTTTCTCTTTGAGTTTACTTGGAATGGAACCATGATCATTTTTTTATGCATCCTTTTACTTTTAGAAATGGCTTAGATGATTAAATTTTCAGTCGGTGACTTCAGTTGGCATGACCCAATGATAGGGTCGACATTTTGTTTTCATAAGGGGATAGCATGTGGTAAGTAGCACCCTTATAATTTTAATTCCTTACAAGTTTCATGAGCTTTCTGACATTTGGTTTCATTCAGGTGTTTTTGTCCCTGGTATAACTTTCAGTTTCCAATGATACCCTTGTTCAGATGAGCGTTCATGGTTTTTTAGACTTGTTATGGGAATGAGCAGTGATTGATGCTTGTTTTTAGTATGTTAGACTTGAATCATGAATGTTTGGATTCTTCATAGGTAACTTAATCCTTTCTTATTCTTATTAATGGATGGTTTGTCATCATGTCATCCAGGATAATGGTTGTGTGAGGAAATTTACTCTAAAACAAATATCTTATGGTATTGAGTACAGTCATAGGTCATCTCCAAGTAGAGTGACCTGTACAATAAGGAATATAATTTTTCGCAATGCTTGTGATAGATTTTCTAAATACTCGGGTGTTTTGAAATTCTGGTCTCATTGGTTTATCTTTCTAGTTATGCTTCGACATACGTGAGTGTGGCTTAGAGGAGCGACATAGATAGGGTTAAGGTGTTTTTTTATTATTGTACATGTGAGAGGCTAGTTTATCTTCTTTTCCTTTAATGACAGAGACACACCTAATGTAACACCCCGACCCAAGAATCCCAGATCTAGTGCATTATTTTAATACATTGGCATGAATGATATTATAAGGAATCAAGTCATGAAGGACCGATCAATTTATTAGTCTTGGAAAATAGATTACATACATGAACGTTACATTACAAACTCAAATATAAAACACAATATAAATAATATATTGATAACACCATTATTACCCTTTCGTAACCTTTTATTTAAAACATAATACACTTCTAGGAATCCGGGTAAAACAAACAATAATAAAGGGGTGACCTCATATTCTTAGTAAAGTTAAATAATTTAGCGAAGCTATAAACTTTTAAGGAAAATGTGTATTAAAAACAATAGCCTTTTAAACATAAACTTGAACATAATATGGAAAAAATAAATTAAACAGTACTATATAAAAATGAACAAGGATATTCTACTAGACGAATAATCACATGTAATAATTAATTTCATAATGAGGGAATGCCTAATGTTGGACATCATTACCATATAGTTAAGGCCTAGTGCCGAGACTACAAATAATATTTTGTCAAGGCCTTATGCCAAGAAACTAGTTTGTCTCATGAGACATACCGATGCATCAAGGGGATATAGAGGTCCCCACCCATCACTTACTAAGTTCATTTCATTCCTCATATAAAAATGTTGAAACATAACATAAACATTCATATTAAAACTAGCATACGAAATGTCAATACTTTAGCCATAAACCATGAATGGTATAAAAATATCACATCCATAGTAAAACATATCATTACTCATTCAATAAAACATGGAAGATTTTATTATAATAAATCAACCTCAATAAAGAATAATATCCAGTAAAGGATGTTGATATAGTTGAAAACGATCAGTAAAACTCTTTGACCGAAATACCCCTTTTCATGAAATAATTTAAAAGTCACACCATTTCTAAAGGAAGAAAATTAAAATATATTTTTGAATCAAAATTTCCCTTGAAAATTGTAAACTTTTTAATGGAATTAACATTTTAAAACATTCATTTCCATATAAATAAATCCTTAAAAACATTTTGAAAACATGGACATTAATGAGAACGATTTAGAAGAATAAATATTGAAAACATTTAAAATGATGTTTTAGTTAAAGATTTCTATAAAAATAATCCTTTTTAAAACTCTTTTATGAAACATGTACATGGATAATAAATGTGTCCCAAAAAATACTTACACATAAACAATCTCAGATAGTAATGAGATTGAGGAATTAACCCTTACCTTGCACTTTCATTTGGTTGATGGTATGGTTAACCTCCAGTATAATGACCATAGCATGCTATTAAATTATACCAGAACCATATTTATATTTATTATATCATAAATTATTCATTTATGACTTTATACTACCCATTTAATAATGATTTCCATGTTAAATTAACATTTCAGGTAATAATCGCTTTCTTTGTCGTACGTGTTTAACTTATTAATCTTGATCGTATCATTTAGATCATGATTTAAATAATTCAAAAATATAGAACCTTATTTGTATATACTATATATTTAGAATATAAATATGTATAATAGATAGATATATGAAATGTAAAACACCATTTATGGAGACGGTAGGCCATATGTACGCATAAACGTTGTTTTTGTTTTCATACTGTATTGAACGGAAGTAAGTACATACATACATACATATATACATATATATATTTCCAGTAGAATTATTATTCCATGTATTAGATACGTATTAATAATATATATTTTTATAATCATTGTTTAATGGTGAACCTAGAAATGAATCTCATCACGTTGTGGAGACGGTAAGTCATACGTACACACGAGTGACAATATCATTTCCTTGATGATTAAAAGGCATGGAATTGGATGGTATATTATTTATAAAGATAAATTATCGTGTTATTTTCATTATTTAAATACATATTACTCGTCATTATATCCATCCAAAAAACATAGTGTTGAATAACAAATTACACCACAGCTAGGAGACGGTAAGTCATACGTACGCACGCAGGGGGACAATATCATTCATAGGATGGATAGAATAATGAATATCATTGTACGGTATTTATAATAACATAATAGTATATATAACGTAATGGATTTATTATTTTGTTATGGAAATAACAATGAAAGAGAAAGTGGAAGAAGAAAAGAACTTTGAAAGAGGTGATAAAATAATTACCTCTTATTTGGGGGTTTCCTTTGGGTTTGAACAAAAGGGCTCCTTATAATGGCTTTATACTAAAGGGAAGGCCTCTAGTTTTAACTGATGGATGATGGGAGGATATTTGGGAAGGTTTTTTCTGAACCAAATGGATTTGGAGGTGTGATTTTGAGAGAAGGGAAAGTACCCTTTTATAAGAGAGGTGAGGGTCACATTAGGAAAAGTTTGAAATATTTTTTTATTATAAAATCATTTTCAGTTTCTAATGTCTTAAAATTTATTTATTTAGAATCTAAGTTTGGGGTGGGTCGAAATACTCTCAACCAATAGGTTTTATTCAAGTTTAGGTCACCATATTAACCCTATCTTTTATATTTAACTCTTAGTTAAATAGTTTGACTATTACCATGTCCTCTAGTTTTATTATAATAAATGGTTAATAAACTTGCTATAAAAATCCAAAAGAACCCCAAGTGGTTAATTATTGATATATCTAACCTTATATAAGTTCTTTGGCTAAACCTTCAATTTTTATAAATATTGTAATGGCTCGGACCTCTCCGGTCCATTACTTTGTGAAAATGTGGTGTTGGAGGTGTTCCGGGAGGTCAAGGTGACTTATCCCCAACACTTTGTCGAATTTCCAGTTCTGTGAACAGTGTTTCTAGTTTTATGAACAGTATCGGTAGGTGAATAGTGTTTCTATCTGTGAGGTTTAGTGAACAGTGTTTATATCGGTGAGGTTCTATCGGTATACTTGAACAGTGTTTCTATCGGTGAGGTTCTATTGGTGGACTTCTAACGGTAGACTTGAATAGTGTTTCCAGAATGGTAACCTTTTAATGGTGACCTTATAATAGTAGCCTTGAACAGTGTTTCCAGAATGGTATCCTTCTAACGGTGACCTTATAACGGTAGACTTGAACAATGTTTTTAGAACGGTAACATTCTAACTGTGACCTTATAACGGTAGACTTGAACAGTGTTTCCAAAACAGTAACCTTCTAACAGTGACCTTCTAATGGTGGAATTGAACAGTGTTTCTAGAATGGTGAGGTCTAACGGTGACATTTTCTTTCCTTTTCCAAATTTTGAGTATGTGAAAAGTGTCTCCAGCTTCCTACAGTTTTTCCCCTTTGACGTTTCCTTTGACGTAAAATACATTTAAAGCCTTGTTTTAAGGACTCTTAAGGCCAATTCAAATGCCATAAATCCTATATTAATTATTACTATGGCTCGGGATGTTTTTACTTGGTCAAACTGTGTGGGTTAATGCCATCCGTTTTTAGTGGAGAATTAATCGGATCTTAAACTGTCGCCCCATTAAATCTTCAAAAAGGGACGAGATATCATTCTCCATTGTTATTCCTCCTTGTTCTCGGCTAAGAGACACTAGAACATTTCAATCATTCCCATAAGAGTTTCACAATAAAATCCTAATCCTCTGATTGGTTCTGCTCTATTTTGGATGCAACCGAGTTGTGTCGGTTAATCTTCCTAATAAGGTATGTTTTATCATCGTTACTTTGGGGATCATCTTCTCTTGTTTCTCCCTTCAATATTATACCATGTAATTCCTAAGATTTTAATTGTTTTTTTTCTTTGGGTTGGTTGGTACTATCGTACCATGACTTCCTCTGGTGGATGCAGTTGTCGTGAGAGGAGGATAGTGACCCGTTGTGTGGATAAAGGACGTCAAGAACTCTTCGAGGTAGGGGATTCATGGCTTCTCTAATTGTATATGTGCAATTGTAGAATTAGCATGATTTAGCCCTTTGGATCACAATAAAATTGACCTAATTAAATACTTGAACCGGATTAAAAGAATTGGTTGATTGCATGTTGTTTCCTTGTACCGTGATAACCGTTTGCCTCATGTTTTTCTAGATAGAGTGATATCTATGTTTTCATTGATTAGTTTTTCGTTTTTGAGGGAAATTGATAATGAACGTAAAGCCGGAATTAATTGTTAATTAATTGGATAAAGATAAAGAGGCTTGTAAATTAATATGGTTGTTTCTATTGTTGTAGTTGTTCTAATTTGAGGTTAATCAAATTAGGGAAGTAAGCATGGCTATTTCATTGTGATAGCTTACTAATTAGGTATCCTGTAATCGGAACCTAAGAATAACAAATCTTCTAATTCAATATGGATTAAATAACATATTGTGTGAGAATTTCTTAAAGGGGTTCTGAGTTACCCTCTTGATTGTTAATGGGCCAAGAGCCCATTGATGTGATGTTTTTTTCTGCTACTTGTGATGTAATGTGAGCCTGGATGGAAGTTGTGATATGTGGAGGCATGGGGACTTGTGTTTGTGGTAGTGGATGATGCCTAGGGTGGCGATATGCATCAGCTTATGCATGTGGGTGTTGGGGAAGACACCAAGGATGATGGTATGGGATGAATGTGATGGTTGGATGTTGGTGGTTTTGTTTGGTTGTTTATCTTCTTTACTTTTCCCCACTACTCAAGGCAGCTGGTCTTGCTTACCCTTCTTCTGAAGGAGGCGAAGACACACGGGGTATGCCATGTGCTTTCCGTGTTAAGCCTATTGAGGGAGAATGGGTCTATGCTCTTGCTATAGGTGGCAAAGACTCGACAGGTAGTATATCTACTCACCGTGTTGACCCCCCTTTGTGTTTAGTAGCATAGGATGCCTTTCTAGAATGCTTGGGGATATGGGAATGTAATTCTGTAATGAAAGTTTGATTAAATAGTGATAATCCACGGGGAGGGAGATACTGGAATTTAAAGGTGATTTGAATCTTAAAAGGAGCAGTTGTTTTTTTGAATGTTATTCCAAATCAGTTTAATGTGGAATATTTCATGGTTAATTAATGTTTAAAGAATTAATTAATGTACAGCGGAAATGATAAAATGAGAATGGAGTAATCTAATAAATCTCTTCAAATGTTTGTGTGCTTATAGGATACCTAGTCTTAGAAGTAGTAGCCTGGATTCTGAGAGACGTTAGCTGCAAATGTATCTAAGACTAGGTAATTCCCATAGTGTGGATGTGAGTTATATATATATATTCTGTACTTTTTGTGTTTCTATACGCTACTCCACCCTGTCGGTAAGGGGAACTGACACATCGGGGATTCTGATCCCTAGGGGGTGTTTTCCCCAACATTCTGATGGGAGGTCGAATGGATGACTACCCCCTTCGGCCCCGCTCTCTTATCTTTGTAGATACATGTGCCAACATGGAAACTAGTTAGTTTCCCCAAATATGTGTGTAGAGGGATGTAATGGCTTGTGGTTATTTCACACACATATATTCTGGATATAGTATCCTATGGACTACTATAGGTGTAACGTGTATAGGTTTTGATGGCTTGAGGATCCCTACTCGGTGTATGGGCTATACCGGCTTGAGGTATAATACCCGATGTATGATACATGTTATGCGGGATGTGGTGGCTCCTGGAACATACCTGGTTACTTTTGGTTGGGAGTATGGTGCGGTGCTTCACCTAGGTGTCTGCAGGCAATCCTTTGTGGTGCATGAGGTGTAGATTGTGGAGCATAGTCCAGGTGTATGCGGGCAAGACTTTGGAGAGAGATGCACATGACGTATGTCGTTGGGGAAAGGCGGAAAACCAATGGGGAAGTAGTAGCGGGGTACCCTTGATAATCTTTATTATATGCTATATTCTTGTATGCGTTACTTCGGGAGAGTAGCCATGGTGAGGTTGGGAACTTAGTATACCTGTTTAGGTGATGAGTTAGTTTCACTTGTTGTTCACTGGGATTTAACATGATTTCTTTACTTTTGCACATGAGGCTTGGGGAGTATCCTACTGAGTATACTGTTATACTCACCCTATGTATATATAAACTGTTTTTCAGGTCACTTGGAGCAGGTTGGAGATGAAGCTGTTTACTACTAGCTTGTGGTTGGAGGAGGAGCTGTTTGGGCTTGTGGTCGCTGCCGTTTTACTTTCTTTTGGGTAATTTTAGTTTTCCCTTTCAGTTGTAGTAATTTTGCATGACATTCCATATGTGCACTTGGGTTTTCTTTTATAATTCAGTTCTGAGTTGGAGTTGGTTGGAGTCTATTCTATCTCTCTCTTTTACATGAGTTCTCTTAGAGGGTAATGCCTCCCATTTGTGTGTTTACTATACCCTCAGTGCTAGTCGCCAACCCGGGGCCTACTAGAGGTGGGAATCGGGGGTCATTATCTTCCTTCTCACATTGCCGGCCCAGGAGGGTACACTTTGTGGGGAGGGGGTCGTGACAAAGTGGTATCAGAGGTCTGGTTGAGGGATAGGATAGAGTTTGGAGTTAGGAACACGTGAGGTTGCATGGGTTGGTAGGGAAACAATGTCATTCATTTTTAGCAAGAGAGGTAAACACTGGAGACTGGCTGAGACATAGGTATTTTGGGCCCCCTATGATCTGACGTATGAACCTTCAAGTTTACGATGTCTACTAAACAAAGTGATACTAGTTGCAGGGTAGAGACCTAGGAAAAGATCATGCATCATTCTTCTTTGCGCCTGTGTTTGAATAGGTAGACCTTGGGATAGGTTAACCTAAAAAAATTAATAAAAGAAAACAATTAATTTATTAATGTTGAGTCTTCCATATTCCAGGCTTAGGAGCTCTAATAGTTTTTATTTTATAGGTATGGCTCCAGGTCGACGTCCTCGTCATGTTTTCACAGAAGATGTCCAGCAGGTTTTTCCAGAAGATCGTCGTCGGGTAGGGTTTGACGATGATGACACTTGGAGGAAGAAACTCCAAGTGTTGTAGCACTAGATTCTACAGATGTACGAGGGATCTATTTCAGATGCAGTCACAGAAGACTGGTTGGAGGAGGTCGAGATAGGCTTCAGTTTGATTCGTGCTCGGAAGGAACACTGGGTGTCCTTGGTTGTGACGATGCTATGTCCAGCAGCGAGGCAGTGGTGGTTCTTGTTCCTCTGGGATCGTGAGGATTCAATGATCTCATGGGAGGAGTTTCGAGACAGGTTTAGAGTTGAGTTTCTTTCATCAACTTCGAAGGCGTCTAGTCGCCAGGAGATTCTCACCCTTCGACAGGGGACCTCCAGTGTTCGAGAGTTTGGAATCCATTTCAGGAACCTTCTACGATATGCTCCAGACCTATTACCAGATGAGGAGGCCAGGTCGAGGCATTTCAAGGAGGCTTTGCATCCAGAGATCTAGCGCCAGGTCACCCCATTTATGCTCAAGACATATCTTGAGGTGATGGCGAGGGCAGAGGTTGTTGAGAGGACTTTGTCTAGGACCAGATCGTCATGAGAGGGGAATCATCATGATTCCTCACGAAGTAGAGCTGGGGTCCGGGGTTCCAGGTTTTCAGGGAAGAAGAGTTTCCGTTCACCTGGGGGTAGGTCCAAGACCTTCCCATCTCGTTTCTCCGAAGTCAGCAACTATCAGGCCTATTCCAAGGGATCAGGCGCTTGTTTTTCTTGAGGTGGACGTGTTCATCAGTAGCGGGAGTGCCCAACCTTTCAGAGTAATCATCGTGCACCGGGGGCTTCTCTCTAGGTTCCTCCGTTGAGGCAATTTCAGCATAAGGAGCAGCAGCATGTCTCACTAGCTTTAGATCACCAGAGGGTAGATAGAGCAGGCATAGGACAACCCCATGACACTCCCCATCCTCATAGAGCAGAGCGCGGCCATGGTGGTGATCATGATCAGGGTCAGAGAGGCCTTAGAGGAGGTCGTGGTCAGCTTCATGCTCTAGCGTTGCCAGACCCAGGCGAGCCAGATGTTGTTCGAGTTACCCTTTTCTTGTTTTCTACCTTGGTGTATGCCTTTTTTGATTCAAGAGAAACACACTCCTTCATATCACCTACCCTTGTCCATGCTTTAGAACTTGAGGTAGAGAGGCTTCCAGTGCCCTTGGCATTGACTACGCCAGTTGGAGGTCGAGCCGACTTGTTTGAAGTATGTAGAGACTGTGAGCTAGTGTTGGGGCAACACCGCTCTTGGGGAGATTTCCTATGTTTAGGAATACAACCATATGATGTCATACTCGACATGGATTGGTTGTATTCGGTGAAGGCTATTGTGGATTTCTACAGGAAGAAGGTCGTTTTCATTGATGTAGATGTAGAGAAAGTGGTGTTTGTTGGTGAGAGAGATCCTCGGATGGGTCATAGACGAGTTCCAACCTTATCATCCATGATGGATGAGATGATGCTGAGTTCTTTAGAGGTTCAGTAGTTGGCGTTTCCTAGGGTTGTAGAGGAGTACCATGGTGTCTTTCCAGAATAGGTTGTAGCGTTACCCCCTCAACGAGAGATCGAGTTTGGGACGAGCTACAGCCAAGGGCGTCTCCTATCTCTATGTCTCCGTATAGGATGGCCCCTTCTGAGTTATGAGAGCTATGTATACAGCTTGATGGCCTGTTGCAGTGCAGTTTTGTTCGGCTAAGTGTGTCACCGTGGGGTGCGCCAGTTTTGTTTGTGAAAAAGGATGACGAAAGTTTTCGGTTGTGTGTCGATTATCGTCGATTAAACAAAGTGACAATAAAGAACCGCTATCCTCTCATGTGGATTGATGACTTATTCGATCAACTATATGGTGATAGTTGGTTCTCAAAGATCGACTTGCGGTCAGGATATCATCATATGCATGTTAAGGATGAGGATATCCCGAAGACTGCTTTCTATTGTTGTCATGGGAATTATGAGTTTGTTGTAATACCATTCGGTGTGACGAATGCTCCAGATGTTTTCATGTGGTTGATGAATGCTGTGTTCCGTGAATTCCTGGACAAGTTTGTTGTGGTTTTCATCGAAGACATCCTTGTGTACACCACATCTAAAGAAGAGCATGCAGAGCATCTAAGATCTGTTTTGGGAGTTCTTTGCCAACATCAGTTGTTTGGGAAGTTGTCGAAGTGTGAGTTTTGGGCTCGAGAAGTTCATTTCTTGGGGAATGTTGTGTCCCAACAGGGAGTAGTTGTGGATCCATCGAAGATAGAAGTAGTGGTGTCTTGGGAATCCCCCAAGACCGTGTCAGAGGTGCGAAGTTTCCTTGGTCTCGCAGGCTATTATAGGAGGTTTGTAGCCAATTTCTCCCGAGTTGTGACTCATATGACAGCTTTGACCAGGAAGGATCAAGCGTTCATATGGACTGATCAGTGTTAGGCAGCTTTTGATTATCTAAAGGAAAAGTTGTTAAGTGCTCCAGTCCTTTGTCTTCCAGTGGAGGGAGTCCAGTTTGATGTTTTTTGTGATGCTTCACATCTGAGGCTAGATTTTGTTCTCATGCAGCAAAGGTCAGTTGTTTATTATGGGTCTCGGCAGTTGCGTCCCCATGAATGCAACTATGCCACCCATGATCTTGAGTTGGCAGTCGTGGTGTTTGATCTGGAATTGTGGAGACATTACCTCATTGGTGAGCACTTTGTGGTTTTCACTGATCATAAGAGTTTGAGATATGTTTTCTCCCAATGTGACTTGAACTTGAGAAAACATCGGTGGATGAAGTTCTTGCAGGAATATGACTTTGAAATATCGTATACACCTGGAAAAGGGAATGTTGTAGCTGATGCACTGACCTGAAAGTCACGTAATGATGTTGTGCGTGAATCTGGTGATTCCTGGAGAGTGATGGAAGATCTATCAGCTTTGCATATTGATATGGGAGAAGTTGGGGGTAGAGGTTGTCTTTTCTAGATAAAGGTGCATTCATCCCTGATGCAGAAGGTGGAAGAGTCTCAGTTGGGTGATCTAGAGGTGGAAGTTTGGAGAGACAGAGTTGTTTGTAGTGAGGCCCCTGATGGTTGGTTGGAGGAAGAACAACACCGAGTGTTGTATCATGGAAGGATTTTTGTTCCCTTGGCGATGAATGAGACGGTTCTCTGAGAGTTTCTTAATTCTCCCTTGGCAGTACATCCTGCTGTGACAAAGATGTACTGATCCTTGAGGAGTCAGTTTTGGTGTCCTGGGCTGAAGCGTGCGATTATAGATTGTGTGTCTTGGTGTTTAGTCTGCCAGAAGGTGAAGGCCGAACACCATGTTCCTAGTGGTCTTCTCCGGCAATTAGAGATTCCTCAATGGAAATGGGAGGAAATCTCAATGGACTTTGATAAAGGTTTACCTCGAGCTCCGGGAGGACATGATGCTATATGGGTCGTAGTGGATCATTTAACAAAATCGACCCACTTCATAGTGATCAAGGATTCGATCTCAGTGGAAGTTTCGTCGAGGCAGTATCTGGAGGAGGTGGTGATACATCATAGAGTACCTAGGATGATAATTTCTGACCGAGATCCTCGGTTTACCTCCAGGGTGTGGAGAGGTCTCCAACATGCTTTTGGCTCTCAACTGTGCCTTAACAATGCTTTTCATCCTCAAACGGATGGTCAGACAGAGCGAACCATCTAGACTCCTGAAGACACGTTGCACTCTTGTGTTCTTGATTTTGGAGGTTCATGGATGAAGAACTTACCCATGGTAGAGTTCGCTTAGAATAATAGTTTTCACTCTACCATCGGTATGGCACCGTTTGAAGCCTTGTATGGCCGGCCATGCCGTTCTCCGTTGTGCTAGACTGGGGTCGGAGAGTCAGCAATTCTCGGACTAGAACTAGTGCAGAATACAACAGAGATGGTTCAGGTGATTCGTGAGAGGATGAAGATAGTGCAAGATCGTCAGAAATCATATAATGATCATAGAAGGATACCCTTAGAGTTTAATGTTAGGGATCATGTGTTTCTAAAGGTGACTCCCCATCGTGGGCAGTGAAGGTTTGGTCGTGGAAATAAGCTTTCTCCCCGGTTTGTTGGGCCTTTTGAGGTGTTAGCTAGTGTTGGAGCTGTGGCGTATTGAGTAGCACTTCCCCCTCAGATGAGTCGAATACATGATGTTTTCCATGTATCACAGCTCCGTCATTATCTTCATGATGAATCTCATGTTATTGATTGGGGAGAGATCGATATTGATGATGATGCAACCTTCGAGGAGAGGCCTGTGGAGATCCAAGACTACAAGGAGAAGGTGTTTCATGGGCGTTCTATCCCCTTAGTTCGTGTCTCGTGGCGACACGGTGTCATGGAGCTGAGTACCTGGGAGCGTAAGTCACAAATATGTGCTCAGTACCCAGAGTTGTTTAATGTTTAACTCCTTTCATGTAATGATGTTTCCTTTATGTTTAGACCTTTCATGTTTTATTTATGTACCTTTGATGTGATGTTATGATTGAATTTTTTGGATATGCATTGTTTTTTCCCATACTCTCGGATGTCGTAGTTTTGTTCCAGCTTTCGAACAGCTCATGGTGGTTTTCCCCTAAGAGGTATCTTATGGGGTGGTTGTTCGGACCCCTCTTTTCTTCTGGGTTGGTTTTTAATTCTCGAGGACGATAATGTTTTGAGAGGTATCTAATGTAATGGCTCAGACCTCTCTCGTCCATTACTTTGTGAAAATGTGGTGTTGGAGGTGTTCTGGGAGGTCAAGGTGACTTATCCCCAACACTTTTCCAAATTTCCAGTTCTGTGAATAGTGTTTCCAGTTTTATGAACAGTGTCAGTAGGTGAATAGTGTTTCTATCGGTGAGGTTCCGTGAATAGTGTTTCTATCGGTGGACTTCTATCGGTAGACTTGAACAGTGTTTCTATTGGTGATGTTCTATCAGTGGACTTCTAACGGTAGACTTGAACAGTGTTTCCAGAACGGTAACCTTCTAATGGTGACCTTATAACGATAGACTTGAACATTGTTTCCAGAACGGACACCTTCTAACGGTGACCTTATAACGGTAGACTTGAACAGTGTTTCCAGAACGGTAACCTTCTAACGGTGACCTTATAACGGTAGACTTGAACAGTGTTTCTAGAATGGTAACCTTCTAACGGTGACCTTATAATGGTAGACTTGAACAATGTTTCCAGAATGGTAACCTTCTAATAGTGACCTTCTAATGGTGGACTTGAACAGTGTTTCCAGAACGGTGTGGTCTAACGGTGACCTTTTCTTTCCTTTTCCAAATTTTGAGTATGTGAACAGTGTTTCCAGCTTCCTACAGTTTCTCCCCTTTCACATTTCCTTTGACGTAAAATACATTTAAATCCTTGTTTTAAGGACTCTTAAGGCCGATTCAAATGCCATAAATCCTATATTAATTATTCCTATGGCTCGGGATGTTTTTAATTGGTCAAACCATGTGGGTTAATGTGATCCGTTTTCAGTGGAGAATTAATCGGATCTTAAACTTACGCCCCATTAAATCTTCAAAAAGGGATGAGATATCATTCTCCCTTATTCTTCCTCCTTTTTCATGGCTAAGAGACACTAGAACCTTTCAATCATTCCCATAGGAGTTTCACAATCAAATCCTAATCCTCTGATTGGTTCCCCTCTATTTTGGATGCAACCGAGCAGTGTCGGTTAATCTTCTCAATAAGGTATGTTTTATCGTCATTCCTTTGGGGATCATCTTCTCTTGTTTCTCTATTCCATATTATATCATGTAATTTCCAAGATTCTAATGGGTTTTTCTTGGGGTTGGTTGGTACTTTCGTACCGTGGCATCCTCTGGTGGATGGAGTTGTCGTGAGAGGAGGATTGTGACCCATTGTGTGGATAAAGGATGTCAAGAACTCTTCGAGGTAGGGGATTCATGGCTTCTATAATTGTATATGTGAAATTGTAGAATTAGCATGATTTATCCCTTTGGATCATAATGAAATTGACCTAATTAAATACTTGAACCGGATTAAAAGAATTGGTTGATCGTGTGTTGTTGCTTTGTACCGTGATAACGGTTTGCCTCCTATTTTTTTAGATAGAGTGATATCTATGTTTTCTTTGATTAATTGTTCGTTCTTGATGGAAATTGATAATGAACGTAAATCCTGAATTAATTGTTAATTAATTGGCTAAAGATAAAGAGGCATGTAAATGAATCTGGTTGTTGTCGTTGTTGTAGTTGTTCTAATTTGAGGTTAATCAAATTAGGGAAGTAAGCATGGTTATTTGATTGTGATAGCTTACTGATTAGGTATCCCGTAATTGGAACCTATGAATAAAAAATATGCTAATTCAATATGGATTAAAGAATAGATTGTGAGAGAATTTCTTAAAGGGGTTAGGAGTTACCCTCTTGATTGTTAAAGGGCCAAGAGCCCATCGATGTGATGTTTTTTTCCTGCAGCTTGTGATGTAATGTGATCCTGGATGGCTGATGTGATATGTGGAGGCATGGGGACTTGTGTTTGTGGTAGTGGATGACGCCTAGGGTGGAGAGATGCATCAGCTTATGCGTGTGGGTGTCGGGGAGGACACCAAGGATGATGGTATGGGATGAATGTGATCGATGGATGTTGGTGGTTTTGTTTGGTTGTTTATCTGATTTACTTTTCCCCACTGCTCAAGGCAGCTGGTATTGCTTACCCTCTTTCTGAAGGAGGTGAAGACACGCGGGGTATGCCACGTTCTTTCCGTGTTTAGCCTCTCGAGGGAGAATGGGTCTATGCTCTTGCAATAGGCGGCAAAGACTCGACGGGTAGTATATCTACTCACCATGTTGAGCCCCCTTTGTGTTTAGTAGCATAGGATGACTTTCTAGAATGTCTGGGAATATGGGAATGTAATTATGTAATGAATGTTTGATTAAATAGGGATAATCCACGGGGAGGGAGATACAGGAATTTAAAGGTGATGTGAATTTTAAAAGGAGCATTTTTTTGAATGTGATGCCAATTCAGTTTAATGTGGAATTTTTCATGGTTAATTAATGTTTAAAGAATTAATTAACGTACAGTGGAACTGATAAAATGGGAATGGAGTAATCTAATAAATCTCTTCAAATGTTTGTGTGTGGTTCACGCCCAAATTTACCCAATAGAAGAAGGGTAGAACGGTCCTTGTAGTGTAGCTTGGGTTGTCGATTCCACAGAGACCTAAGAAGATACATAAGATACACAACCTAAGAAATGGATTTTTGGCTATGAAGTGGCCAACTTGGATTTATTTTGGATTGGTTTTAAAGATATCTAATAGATTTAAGTGGATTCAATTTAAAATAATGAGTTGATCCTAGGTTATCGCTCGGGTGGATTGGACGTATTTTCTTTTTAATGATTTCAACTTCTTAAATTTGAGATGGGTTCATTTAAGGAGATAAAACAATATCATCACTTACTGGTTTAATGCCTACACCCTCTAATACTAATCACCTATACACTTGAAGGATCAAAGTTTTGAGCACTTCAAGGTAAAGGATCGTATTAGTACTTGAAGTGTGTGGCCTTAAATTCAACAAGGACGATGGAGTTTAAAAATCATCAAATAAAAATCCCAATTAAAGAAGTGATTATACATTAATTAGGTGATAAATAACATCCAATCCAGCCCCTTGATACTCCCTGAATCAACCCATAAGTGGGTTAGCCCTCCATTGATCCCATGGTTTCAATGGAAGCGGAAAGTAGACTCATGAGGGAGGAAATGAAGAAGTAAGGAAAACAACAAAAATAAAATGATCACTCCACCGTTGTGTGAATAATTTCACAAGGGTTGGGGTGAATAAATTCACACCTTGATCCAACGGTATCAAAGTGATATTAAGAACAACAGAATAAGAGGAGAAGAAGAACTTTTATTAAGAAACTAAAGTGATTTGAACAACTTACATGTGAAAGACAAAATTGAGGCAACAAAAATGCAGCATAACATTACAATTGAACAAAGCAACCAAGATCCTCAACTCCTTCATCACCACTGCCTTAAATAGGCATTTTGGGAGCCCTGGGTCGAACCAACAACAGTACAAAGCATCTTAATTAATTTTTATAAGCTATAGGTGGTGGAAATCTTGTGGAATTTGGACTTTTCCACGTTTGACCCGAGGTGGCAGCCAGCTTTCCTTCACCGAACAGACGCGTCTGGAAGACCTTCTAGACGGCCGAATAAGGGTGGGTCATAGAAGAAGAAAATGGATATCCGGATGTATTATAACCTCCTGTAAAATCTAGGCCCATTTGGAGTTGTGGATTCCGAGATATGATCAAATTAGTTGGATGTTTTTCTGGGCCGCAGAATCTGGCCCAGAATTGTATCTCTAACTTGGGACGCCAAAATGACCACCATGGAAGCCGAATTATCATTAAATATTGAAGAGTTATTTGTTCCTATACATGTCTTCTAGCATCCCGAGACATTTGGGATTAATTGAGACTGTATGTTGGGCCCCACAGTCTCATAAGTGGGCTGGTGTCCAATCTGCCTTCTCCAGAATTGTTTCCTTTCATTGCCAAATATCTCCATCATCCTCCATGAATTCTCCATTGATCCCTGAATGAAACATGTTCATATTGGAGTGTAGATCAACTATGAAATTAAAATATGTATAATAAGATAAATAATTTGGTACTTTAAATGATGTTCAAAAATGTATTACATAATAGTGCATTTTAAGAAGGTATTACAATCATAATGTGAAATGATGTTCAAAGTGTAAGATGCACTAAAATGGTGTTTATGAATAATAAAGAACATGAATATTATATATATTACCAATGAATATTAACCTCATTTAGTGGCTAATCACACCCCCCATCTTGAGTTTTGCTAGTCCCGAGCAAAATATATCTCATCAAAAATGAAATTCGAATTCCCTTTTCTAAAAACATTTTAATACACAATGATCACCAAAAAACCTTATACCAAACAATCATGAAACCCATCAAAATATTTTAATACAAGATATTTTCATAAGAAGATCCCAATCCCAATCCCATTACTTTGATAAAATCCATCATCATACTTCATCCAACTCAATTAGGTGTAATGATGTGTTGTGAATCACAATAGATATGGGGGTTCATTTTCATTCAAGGGGGAAATCATGGAAGCGCTAGGTGGAATCACATTTAATCCTAATATGAGTATTCTTCATCCTTTTTTTTGTTTTTTTTTTTGCAATATTTATATAGTAATTGAGATTGCAGTTAATCAAATTAACCCATGTATCAAGACTTTGCCGATGACTCCCAGACTCAAAGGCCTTAGGGCACCAAGTGAAGCCCACATACTCGGGCATCGTCTCGAGTTAACTTAATCAAAAACAAAGTCATATTACCATAAATAGAGATATATTGAAAAACTTAGTGCTAGACAACTCTGGAGTCACGATCCCCAAGTGCCGAAAGCCTCGCATTTTATCAATCCATTGCTCTACACGCAAATTTTTATTTTTATTTTTTATTTTTATATTTTTTAATAATAATTTTTTTAATAATTTTTTTTTGAATACTCATATTATTCATAAAAATAAAAACATCCTATGCTATTTATTATGGGACCCCAAAAATTCAAATTAGTACCCCACAGTCTAGAGGACGTGCATTGTGGCATTTTTTTTATTTGGATGAAAATATAAACGATGAAATATCACATTGGACAGCCACACTTTCCAAAATCTATGCTCATGAAATTATACAAGGATTAAAATCAGAATCAGGGCATGCTAAATTATTTGATATTCAGTTTCAAAGTGTGCAATGTGTATTACCATGTTCAAAGTTAAAGGAATTTTTCCTTCCATTTACTTTTTTTCTTCAAATCATTCAATTTTTTTTTGACACAAAAGCATTTTTTTATTTTATCTCCCCCCCAACTTAAAACAAAACTGTCCCCAGTGTTTGAAGAAATGAAAAATTAGGAGTAGAGGCAGGGAATAAAAATCTAAAATGGAAATTGAAAATGAGGATTATGGAATGAAGTCAGCTGGTGGTTGAAGTTTGAAGTTCTTGCCGCTCGAATTTATTCCTTTGATATCCATGTCGCTTGCAAAGTTCCCTAGTGGAAAAAGGAAAAAACAAAACAAACAAAACAAACAAAACAAAAAAAACAAACAATATATATATATATTTATATAATAAAGGATGTAAAATATAAGAATATATATAAAAATTATAGAATAAGGTAGCACAAGAAGCCGCAGGTCAGTGGTAAGCGCGCGCCCCTGTCTCCCTTCGGTCCCGGGTTCGAGTCCCCGCGGCTTCGCCGGTTGTGACGGGGTTTTCCCTACGGCCTATGGCGTGGAATGTTTTTTTGTATTATTATATTTTAATTTTTTTTTCTTAACCTACTGAATAATAAAAACAAAATAAACTGATGATACATTGTCTTCTTTTTAAATTTCTGGGTAAGGTATTACTCAAGGATCACACCACGTGACACGGATGAATATGGTGCTCCTCTTTCGTACCCATCCATACTCATAATAGAAGAACAGGTCAAAAGTCTATTTTTTTATTTTTAAATATAAAAATGATTAAGTAATCTTAAAAATAAAGATGATTCAGAAAGATTAGAAACATAAAACCCACGGGTTGCCTCCCGTGCAGCGCTTTGTTTAACGTCGTTAGCCCGACATAGATCCCAAATTTATCAATTTTTTTCCTGGTTCATAGATTGGATCAATTAACTCAACATCTATTTCCTGTTTATTGAATGATTCAACGAATGTTTTTAACCTTTGACCATTGACCTTGAAAATGTGACCACTTGTGGGATCTTGAATCTCTACTGCCCCATGGGGGAATACATGATGCACTATGAAAGGTCCTGACCATCTAGACCTTAACTTTCTCGGATGTAAATGAAGTTTTGAACTATACAAGAGCACAAGTTTCCCTGGTTAAAAATGTTTGACCTTGATATTCCTAGATTGGTAGGCTTGAACTCTAGCTTTATTGATCCTTGAATTTTCATAAGCCTCCATCCTTAGTTCCTCCAGTTCATTGAGATCTAATTTCCTTTTTGTTCCGGCCAATGAGAGGTCATAATCCATTTTCTTAATTGCCCAAAAGGCCTTATGTTCAATCTCCACTGGCAAATGGCATGATTTTCCATAAACCAACCTATATGGGGACATTCCTAAAATGGTTTTATATGCAGTTCTATAGGCCCAAAGAGCATCTAAGAGTTTCTCAGACCAATCTTTCCTAGATGGGTTGACGGTTTTTTCAAGAATTTTCTTAATTTCATGATTGGCTAACTCAGCTTAACCATTGGTCTGTGGGTGGTAAGCAGTGGACAATTTGTGAGAAATTCCATATTTTTCCATGAGTGATGAGAATGGACGATTGCAAAAATGAGTTCCACGATCACTTATGATAGCCTTAGGAATTCCAAATCTAGAGAATATGTTTTCTTTTAGGAATCTAATCATAGTTTGATGATCATTGGATTTTGTGGGAATGGCCTCAACCCATTTTGAGACATAATCAACAGCTAAGAGTATGTAGAGGTATCCCCGAGAGTTTGGGAAGGGACCCATGAAATCAATTCCCCAACAGTCAAAGAATTCAACCACTAAGATGGGAGTGAGTGGAATTTGATTACTTTTTGTGATAGACCTTACTTGTTGACACCTAGGACAGCTTTGACAAAATGTGTAGGAGCCCCTTGAAAGGGTGGGCCAGAAAAGACCACATTGAAGAATATTAGCAGATGTTTTCTTAGAGGAAAAGTGACCTCCACATGCCTCATTGTGACAGAATTTAAGGATGGACTCTTGTTCAGATTCTGGAACACACCTCCTAATGACTTGGTCAGGGCAGAACTTATAGCGGTAAGGATCATCAAACACATAGTGTCTAACATCAGAAAGAAATTTCCTTCGAGCTTGAGTCCCTAAGAATTTTGGAATGACTCCTGTCACTAAGAAATTTTCTATGTCATCATACCAAGGGCAGTCACTCACAGAGTATAGGTGTTCATCAGGAAACGAATCAGACACAGAGAGGTGATTTGAGTTGTCTTTGAATTCCATCCTAGAGAGGTGATCAGCTACAACATTTTCAACTCCCTTTTTATCCTTGATTGTGAGGTCAAATTCTTGTAAGAGAAGGACCCACCTAATCAGTCTAGCCTTAGCATCTTGTTTTTGGAAGAGGTATTTTAGTGCAGAATGGTAATTGAACACAGTGATGGGTGATCCTAAGAGGTAGGACCTAAACTTCTCTAAGGAAAACACAATAGCAAGTAACTCCTTTTCAGTGGTGGTGTAGTTGATTTGGGCATCATTTAAGGATTTTCTTGCATAAGAAATGACATAAGGAGTTTTATCACAACGTTGTCCTAACACAGCTCCAACAGCAAAGTCACTGGCATCACACATAAGTTCCAAAGGAAGGTTCCAATTTGGAGATTTCATAATGGGAGGAGAGGTGAGAGAGGATTTGAGGGTTGAGAATGAACCCTCACAGCTTTCTGTCCAAACAAATGGAGCATCCTTTACTAAGAGAGCACAAAGGGGACGAGATATTGAACTAAAGTCCTTGATGAATCTTCTATAGAAACCAGCATTTCCTAAGAAAGACCTCACTTCCTTGACAGTTTTGGGTGATGGAAGGTGACGAATGATGTCAACCTTTGCTTTATCAACTTCAATCCCCCTACTCGAGACCAGATGGCCTAGAACAAGTACCTCTTTAACCATGAAATGGCATTTTTCCCAGTTTAGGACCAGATTTTTTTCTTCACATCTTGACAAGAATCTCTCCACATTCTGCAGAAATCCCTCAAAAGTATCCCCAAACACAGAGAAGTCATCCATGAAGACCTCAAGAAAATCCCCTACCATGTCTGAGAAGATTCCCATCATGCACCGCTGGAAGGTTCCAGGGGCATTGAATAACCCGAAGGGCATGCGTTTGAAGGAAAAGGTACCGAAAGGACATGTGAATGTAGTCTTCCCTTGATCCTCTAGGGAGACCTCAATTTGATTGTACCCCGAGTACCCATATAGGAAACAGTAGAAGGCATGACCTGCCACTCTCTCAAGGACTTGGTCAATGAATGGTAAGGGGAAATGGTCCTTCTTGGTGAATGATTTTAGTTTCCTATAGTCAATGCAGACCCTCCATCCACTACTCACCCTTGTTGGAAAAATCTCTCCATCCTCATTGGTTATCACTGTGATTCCAGCCTTTTTTGGAACCACTTGGATTGGGCTCACCCATTCACTCTCAGCTATGGGATATATGATACCAGCTTTCAACAATTTCAGAAGTTCCTTCCTTACTACCTCCATGAGATTAGGATTGAGTCGCCATTGAGGTTGACGACATGGCTTTGAATCAGATTCTAGAACAATCCTATGAGTCCCGATAAGTGGGATAATCCCAGGAATATCAGAAAGGGTCCAACCAATGGCTTTCTTATGTTTCCTAAGGACATCTAGAAGCATCCTCTCATGATTGGATTCAAGAGAAGAAGAAATGACAATATGATGTGTTTGATTTTCCCCTAGGAAGTCATACTTTAGTGAAGCAGGAAGTTCCTTCAATTCAAGATCATGTTGGTTCAAAATTTCAGCAGAAGATTGGGACATTGGATCAAGATCAATTTATTTTTTTAGAGGTTCAGATAGGATTAGTTCCTCACATGTAGAAGTTTCAGCTACTAGATTGGCTTGATCAGATTTAGGAAAGGAATTTAGAGGGGTATCTATGAAATTGGTTTCTTGAAGGGTTTCACTGATTGTTGGACCTAAGACTTCATCATAAGAGCAATTTGAAAATGATTCAAGCCAAGGAGATAAACTTCCTTCATATGAACAAATGAAATCAATCTCATTCTGACTTAAACATTCATCAAATATTCCTTGATGTTCCATGGATTCATTATCAATGCTTCCTATCATGTTTACTTCATGAATATCCTCGTCATCCCCTATTTGTGAGCTTGCATTATAGATGTTCAAGTCTAGACTCATGTTCCCAAAGGTGATGGTCATGTTCCCATTTCGGACTCGGATAACAGAGTTGATTGTTGCAAGGAAAGGACGACCAAGGATGATTGGGGTTTGTTCCTTATTTCCTAAATTTGTATGGTTGTCAAGGACAATGAAATCAGCAGGGTAGATGATGTTTTCAACCTTTACCAGAACGTCCTTTAAAATCCCTTTTGGAACCCAAATTCTACGATCAGCAAGCTGAAGTGTGACAGATGTGGGTTGGAGATCTTCCAGGCCTAACTGGAAGTACACAGCATATGGGATGAGATTGACACTAGGACCTAGGTCACACAAGGCCTTGACAACTTTGCTCTCTCCTAGTTCAACATTGATGTAAGGTCAACCTGGGTCTTTTAACTTAGGAGGAATGGTCCCTTGAATGGTGGTACTCACATTAGCAGCCAAAAGGACTTGGTTTTTATGTGAAATTTTTTTTTAAAAGTGCACAAGTCCTTAAGATACTTTGAGTAGGCAGGTATAGTTTGGATTGCATCGAGAAGGGGTATGTTCTACTTGACTTGTGAAAATATTTCCCTCAACGTTTCACTCAGTTCAGGCTTGGATTTCCCCCTCATGCGTTGGGGAAATGGTGCAGGTTGTGGGGTTGTGTGTTGAAGAGTTGTTTCTTTCACATTGTTATCAGTTTCCTCAGTTTGATCTTGTGGTTCATTTAAATTTTCATCCAAGTTTGTATCTTCAGGTGGGTTCTGAATTAGTTGTTCAGGTTTCTCAATTGATTTCCCACTTCTTAAAACAGTCACGGCCTTTAGTTGTTCATGAGTTGTTTGAGCACAACTTGACTCTCCCCTTGAAGTTGAGGATGGCACCGCCTGAGTAGGCATGGGTGCCTTTTCTGTTTTGATGGTTTGATGTTCTTGTTTTAGGGAAGAGACTTCTGAGTTCATCCTCTCCATTTGTTTGCATAGTTGTTCTAGTAGGCTTTTTGGAACAGTTTGGGTTGGTGCTTGAGTAGGTTGGCTTATCCCAGGGGGGATATTTTCGAGGTGGGATGGTTTGTTGAAAATGGATCGATGGCTGTTGGTATTGGATAGGTTGTGTTTGGAACTGGTTATGGGTTTGTTTGTTCTGTTGAGGGTAAGGATTTTGCCCTTGTGGTTGGATATGTTGTTGGTTATCCTTCCATCGGAATCCTAGGTGGTCATTGTACCTAGGATTGAAGGTGTTTTGGTATTGGGGCTTTTAAAAGTTTAGGGCATTGACTTCTGCTGGGGGTCCTCCTAGAAGAACATCCTTGATGGAAGGAATGGTTGGGCAGTTGTTTTTTTTATGGTCATGTTTGTCACAAATTGTGAAAACAAGGTCTACATTTTGGATTTCATGGACTTTCCTAAGGTCTACCTCTTCAACCTTCCTAGAGTGTGCTGCGAGTTTAGCCCTAAGGATTTCCTCTTCTCTAAGTGTATGAATTCCAGTGGTTCTTTGTGGCTTTTCAGAATAAGGTGAAGTTCTCCAAGTTTGGTTTTGTTCAGCTAGACTTTCGAGATACTCGTAAGCATCATTTGGTGCCTTGTTTTTAAAGGTTCCATTACACATCATGTCAATGAACTGTTTGTTCCCCGGACCCGACCCTTCATAGAAAATTCTCACTTGTTCAGGTATGGAAAACCCATGGTGTGGAACCATGTTTAGGGTGTCTTTGAACCTCTCCCATGTTTCATAGAATGACTCTCCCTCTTTTTCAAAAAAGTTTTGGATGCTCTTTTTAAGTGCAATTGTTTTGTGATGAGGGAAGTATTTTTTGTAAAATTCTCTTTGCAGTTGGTCCCAAGAGTGGATTGATGTAGGTCTAAAGTTGTTTAGCCAATTTTTAGCTTGATCCTTTAATGAAAAAGGAAATAGCCTCATCTTAGCGGATTCTAGTTGATGTGGGGGACACATGGTTTCAACAATGTCGTTGAACTCTTTGACATGAAGGTATGGCATTTCTGACTCCATCCCATGAAAGGTTGGAAGGTGGTTTAAGACATGGGGTTTGAATATGTAGTTGGTGTCTCCTATGGAATTGTGTCTAATTCATGAGGGGGCATTGGTCCAAGCTGGAGTGAGGTATTCGTTCATGGTTTGATCAACTACCTTCCCTAAGTTTGGAGCTTCTTGGTTTTGGTTTCCCATTTGATTCCCCCCAGGGTTTACAATTTGATTTTGTGGATGACCCTCCATTGGACTTGTTTCAAGTTCTGACTTTGGGATTTCAAGAATATTTGAATCTGATTTAAACAATCCCTTAGGTGCACTTGACTCCCCTATCCTAGGACTTTCCACCCTAACTAGTCTGTTTGATAAATCGTGGGTGTAGGCGGACATGCGCCAAAAAAAAGCGAGAAAGGGACAAGATAAGAGATCTTGGGTGAGAGTAGAAGAATGGAGGTGAGGAAAGAAGGTTTTTTTGGATCTAAAGTACTTACTTGGTCCCCGGAAACGGCGCCAAAATTTGGTTCACGCCCAAATTTACCCAAGAGAAGAAGGGTAGAACGGTCCTTGTAGTGTAGCTTGGGTTGTCGATTCCACAGAGACCTAAGAAGAAACCTAAGATACACAACCTAAGAAATGGATTTTTGGCTATGAAGTGGCAAACTTGGATTTATTTTGGATTGGTTTTAAATATATCTAATAGATTTAAGTGGATTCAATTTAAAATAATGAGTTGATCATAGGTTATCGCTCGGGTGGATTGGGCGTATTTTCTTTTTAATGATTTCAACTTCTTAAATTTGAGATGGGTTCATTTAAGGAGATAAAACAATATCATCACTTACTGGTTTAATGCCTACACCCTCTAATACTAATCACCTATACACTTGAAGGATCAAAGTTTTGAGCACTTCAAGGTAAAGGATCGTATTAGTACTTGAAGTGTGTGGCCTTAAATTCAACAAGGACGATGGAGTTTAAAAATCATCAAATAAAAATCCCAATTAAATAAGTGATTATACATTAATTAGGTGATAAATAACATCCAATCCAGCCCCTTGCTACTCCCTTGGATCAACCCATAAGTGGGTTAGCCCTCCATTGATCCCATGGTTTCAATGGAAGCGGAAAGTAGACTCATGAGGGAGGAAATTGAGAAGTAAGGAAAACAACAAAAATAAAATGATCACTCCACCGTTGTGTGATTAATTTCACAAGGGTTGGTGTGAATAAATTCACACCTTGATCCAACGGTATCAAAGTGATATTAAGAACAACATAATAAGAGGAGAAGAAGAAATTTTATTAAGAAACTAAAGTGATTTGAACAACTTACATGTGAAAGACAAAATTGAGGCAACAAAAATGCAGCATAACATTACAATTGAACAAAGAATCCAAGATCCTCAACTCCTTCACCACCACTGCCTTAAATATGCATTTTTGGAGCCTTGGGTCGAACCACCAACAGTACAAAGCATCTTAATTAATTTTTCTAGGCTATAGGTGGTGGAAAGCTTGTGGAATTTGGACTTTTCCACGTTTGACCCGAGGTGGCAGCCAGCTTTCCTTCACCGAACAGACGCGTCTGTAGGACCTTCTAGAAGGCCGAATAAGGGTGGGCCATAGAAGACAAAAATGGATATCCGTATGTCCTATAACCTCCTGTAAAATTTGGGCCCAATTGGAGTTGTGGATTCCGAGATATGATCAAATTAGTGGGCTGTTTTTCTGGGCCGCAGAATCTGGCCCAGAATTGTATCTCTAACTTGGGCCGCCTAAATGACCACCATGGATACCGAATTAGCATTAACTCCTGAAGAGTTATTTGTTTCTATACATGTATTCTAGCTTCCCAAGAAATTTGGGATTAATTGGGACCGTATTCTGGGCCCCACAGTCTCATCAGTGGGCTGGTGTCCAATCTGCCTTCTCCAGAATTTGCTTCCTTTCATTGTCAAATATCTCCATCAACCTCCATGAATTTCCCATTGATCCCTGAATGAAACATGTTCATATTGGAGTGTAGATCAATTATAAAATTGAAATATGTATAATAATATGAATCATTTGGTACTTTAAATGATGTTCAAAAATGTACCACATAATAGTGCATTTTAAGAAGGTATTACAATCATAATGTGAAATGATGTTCAAAGTGTAAAATGCACTAAAATGGTGTTTATGAATAATAAAGAACATGAATATTATATATATTACCAATGAATATTAGCCTCATTTAGTGGCTAATCACACCCCCCAACTTGAGTTTTTCTAGTCCCGAGCAAAATATATCTCATCAAAAATGAAATTCGAATTCCCTTTTCTAAAAACATTTTAATACACAATGATCACCAAAAAACCTTATACCAAACAATCATGAAACCCATAAAAATATTTTAATACAAGATATTTTCATAAGAAGATCCCAATCCCAAGCCCATTCCTTTGATCAAATCCATCATCAAACTTCAACCAACTCAATTAGGTGTAATGATGTGTTGTGAATCACAATAGATATGGGGGTTCATTTTCATTCAAGGGGGAAATCATGGAAGCGCTAGGTGGAATCACATTTAATCCTAATATGAGTATTATTCATCCTTTTTTTTTGTTTTTTTTTGCAATATTGCTATAGTAATTGAGATTGCAGTTAATCAAATTAACCCATGTAGCAAGACTTTGCCGATGACTCCCAGACTCAAAGGCCTTAGGGCACCAAGTGAAGCCCACATACTCGGGCATCGTCTCGAGTTAACTTAATCAAAAACAAAATCATATTACCATAAATAGAGATATATTGAAAAACTCAGGGCTAGACAACTCTGGAGTCACGATCCCCAAGTGCCGAAAGCCTCGCATTTTATCAATCCATTGCTCTACACGCAAATTTTTTTTTTATTTTTTATTTTTTTATTTTTTAATAATTTTTTTTTTAATAATTTTTTTTTTGAATACTCATATTATTCATAAAAATAAAACCATCCTATGCTATTTATTATGGGACCCCAAAAATTCAAATTAGTACCCCACAGTCTAGAGGACGTGCATTGTGGCATTTTTTTTTTGGATGAAAATATAAACGATGAAATATCACATTGGACACTCACACTTTCCAAAATCTATGCTCATGAAATTATACAAGGATTAAAATCAGAATCAGGGCATGCTAAATTATTTGATATTCAGTTTCAAAGTGTGCAATGTGTATTACCATGTTCAAAGTTAATGGAATTTTTCCTTCCATTTACTTTTTTTTCTTCAAATCATTCAATTTTTGTTTTTGACACAAAAGCATTTTTTTTATTTTATCCCCCCCCCCACCCAACTTAAAACAACACTGTCCCCAGTGTTTGAAGAAATGAAAAATTAGGAGTAGAGGCAGGGAATAAAAATTTAAAAAGGAAATTGAAAATGAGGATTATGGAATGAAGTCACCTGGTGGTTGAAGTTTGAAGTTCTTGCCGCTCGAATTTATTCCTTTGATATCCATGTCGCTTGCAAAGTTCCCTAGTTGAAAAAGGAAAAAACAAAACAAACAAAACAAACAAAACAAACAAAAACAAACAATATATATATATATATATATATATAATAAAGGAAGTAAAATATAAAAATATATATAAAAATTATAGAATAAGGTAGCACAAGAAGCCGTAGGTCAGTGGTTAGCGCGCGCCCCTGTCTCCCTTCGGTCCCGGGTTCGAGTCCCCGCGGCTTCGCCGGTTGTGACGGGGTTTTCCCCACGGCCTATGGCGTGGACTTTTTTTTGTATTATTATATTTTTATTTTTTTTTCTTAACCTATTGAATAATAAAAACAAAATAAATTGATGATACATTGTCTTCTTTTTAAATTTCTGGGTAAGGAATTACTCAAGGATCACACCACGTGACATGGATGAATATGGTGCTCCTCTTTCGTACCCATCCATACTCATAATAGAAGAACAGGTCAAAAGTCTATTTTTTTATTTTTAAATATAAAAATGATTATGTAATCTTAAAAATAAAGATGATTCAGAAAGATTAGAAACATAAAAACCACGGGTTGCCTCCCGTGCAGCGCTTTGTTTAACGTCGTTAACCCGACATAGATCCCAAATTTATCAATTTTTTTCCTGGTTCATAGATTGGATCAATTAACTCAACATCTATTTCCTGTTTATTGAATGATTCAACAAATGTTTTTAACCTTTGACCATTGACCTTGAAAATGTGACCACTTGTGGGATCTTGAATCTCTACTGCCCCATGGGGGAATACATGATGCACTATGAAAGGTCCTGACCATCTAGACCTTAACTTTCCCGGATGTAAATGATGTTTTGAACTGTACAAGAGCACAAGTTTTCCTAGTTCAAAATGTTTGACCTTGATATTCCTAGATTGGTAGGCTTGACTCTAGCTTTATTGATCCTTGAATTTTCATAAGCCTCCATCCTTAGTTCCTCCAGTTCATTGAGATCTAATTTCCTTTCTGTTCCGGCCAATGAGAGGTCATAATCCATTTTCTTAATTCCCCAAAAGGCCTTATGTTCAACCTCCACTGGAAAATGGAATGCTTTGCCATAAACTAACCTATATAGGGACATTCCTAAAATGGTTTTATATGCAGTTCTATAGCCCCAAAGAGCATCTAAGAGTTTCTCAGACCAATCTTTCCTAGATGGGTTGACAGTTTTTTCAAGAATTTGCTTAATTTCACGATTGGCTAACTCAGCTTGACCATTGGTCTGTGGGTGGTAAGCAGTGGACACTTTGTGAGAAATTCCATATTTTTCCATGAGTGATGAGAATGGACGATTGCAAAAATGAGTTCCACGATCACTTATGATAGCCCTAGGAATTCCAAATCTAGAGAATATGTTTTCTTTTAGGAATCTAATCATAGTTTGATGATCATTGGATTTTGTGGGAATGGCCTCAACCCATTTTGAGACATAATCAACAGCTAAGAGTATGTAGAGGTATCCCCGAGAGTTTGGGAAGGGACCCATGAATTCAATTCCCCAACAGTCAAAGATTTCAACCACTAAGATGGGAGTGAGTGGCATTTGATTCCTTTTTGTGATGGACCCTACTTGTTGACACCTAGGACAGCTTTGACAAAATGTGTAGGAGTCGCTTGAAAGGGTGGGCCAGAAAAGACCACATTGAAGAATCTTAGCAGATGTTTTCTTAGAGGAAAAGTGACCTCCAGATGCCTCACTGTGACAGAATATAAGGATGGACTCTTGTTCAGATTCTGGAACACACCTCTTAATGACTTGGTCAGGGCAGAACTTATAGAGGTAAGTATCATCAAACACATAGTGTCTAACATCAGAAAGAAATTTCCTTCGAGCTTGAGTCCCTACGAATTTTGGAATGACTCCTGTCACTAAGAAATTTGCTATGTCAGCATACCAAGGGCAGTCACTCACAGAGTATAGGTGTTCATCAGGAAACGAATCAGACACAAGGAGGTGATTTGAGTTGTCTTTGAATTCCATCCTAGAGAGGTGATCAGCTACAACATTTTCAACTGCCTTTTTATCCTTGATTGTGAGGTCAAATTCTTGTAAGAGAAGGACCCACCTAATCAGTCTAGCCTTAGCATCTTGTTTTTTGAAGAGGTATTTTAGTGCAGAATGGTTAGTGAACATAGTGATGGGTGATCCTAAGAGGTAGGACCTAAACTTCTCTAAGGAAAACACAATATCAAGTAACTCCTTTTCCGTGGTGGTGTAGTTGATTTGGGCATCATTTAAGGATTTGCTTGCATAAGCAATGACATAAGGAGTTTTATCACAACGTTGTCCTAACACAGCTCCAACAGCAAAGTCACTGGCATCACACATATGTTCAAAAGGAAGGTTCCAATTTGGAGATTTCATAATGGGAGGAGAGGTGAGAGAGGATTTGAGGGTTGAGAATGAACCCTCACAGCTTTCTGTCCAAACAAATGGAGAATCCTTTACTAAGAGAGCACAAAGGGGACGTGATATTGAACTAAAGTCCTTGATGAATCTTCTATAGAAACCAGCATGTCCTAAGAAAGACCTCACTTCCTTGACAGTTTTGGGTGATGGAAGGTGACGAATGATGTCAACCTTTTCTTTATCAACTTCAATCCCCCTACTCGAGACCAGATGGCCTAGAACAAGTCCCTCTTTACCATGAAATGGCATTTTTCCCAGTTTAGGACCAGATTTTTTTCTTCACATCTTGACAAGACTCTCTCCACATTCTGCAGACATCCCTCAAAAGTATCCCCAAACACAGAGAAGTCATCCATGAATACCTCAAGAAAATCCCCTACCTTGTCTGAGAAGATTCCCATCATGGACCGCTGGAAGGTTCCAGGGGCATTTCATAACCCGAAGGGCATGCGTTTGAAGGCAAAGGTACCGAAAGGACATGTGAATGTAGTCTTTCCTTGATCCTCTAGGGAGACCTCAATTTGATTTTACCCCGAGTACCCATATAAGAAACAGTAGAAGGCATGACCTACCACTCTCTCAAGGACTTGGTCAATGAATGGTAAGGGGAAATGGTCCTTCTTGGTGAATGATTTTAGTTTCCTATAGTCAATGCAAACCCTCCATCCACTACTCACCCTTGTTGGAAAAATCTCTCCATCCTCATTGGTTATCACTGTGATTCCAACCTTTTTTGGAACCACTTGGATTGGGCTCACCCATTCACTCTCAGCTATGGGATATATGATACCAGCTTTCAACAATTTCAGAAGTTCCTTCCTTACTACCTCCATGAGACTAGGATTGAGTCGCCGTTGAGGTTGACGACATGGCTTTGAATCAGATTCCAGAACAATCCTATGAGTCTCGATAAGTGGGCTAATCCCAGGAATATCAGAAAGGGTCCAACCAATGGCTTTCTTATGCTTCCTAAGGACATCTAGAAGCATCCCCTCATGATTGGCTTCAAGAGAAGAAGAAATGACAATAGGATGTGTTTGATTTTCCCCTAGGAAGGCATACATTAGTGAAGCAGGAAGTTCCTTCAATTCAAGATCAGTTTGGTTCAAAATTTCAGCAGAAGATTGGGACATTGGATCAAGATCAATTTCTTTTTTTAGAGGTTCAGATAGGATTAGTTCCTCACATGTAGAAGTTTCAGCTACTAGATTGGCTTGATCAGATTTAGGGAAGGAATTTAGAGGGGTATCTATGAAATTGGTTTCTTGAAAGGTTTCACTGATTGTTGGACCTAAGACTTCATCATAAGAGCAATTAGAAAATGATTCAAGCCAAGGAGATAAACTTCCTTCATATGAACAAAGGAAATCAATCTCATTCTGACTTAAACATTCATCAAATATTCCTTGATGTTCCATGGATTCATTATCAATGCTTCCTATCATGTTTACTTCATGAATATCCTCGTCATCCCCTATTTGTGAGCTTGCATTATAGATGTTCAAGTCTAGACTCATGTTCCCAAAGGTGATGGTCATGTTCCCATTTCGGACTCGGATAATAGAGTTGATTGTTGCAAGGAAAGGACGACCAAGGATGATTGGGGTTTGTTCCTTATTTCCTAAATTTGGATGGTTGTCAAGGACAATGAAATCAGCAGGGTAGATGAAGTTTTCAACCTTTACCAGAACGTCCTTTAAAATCCCTTTTGGAACCCTAATGCTACGATCAGCAAGCTGAAGTGTGACAGATGTGGGTTGGAGCTCTTCCAGGCCTAACTGGCAGTACACATCATATGGGATGAGATTGACACTAGCACCTAGGTCACACAAGGCCTTGACAAATTTGCTCTCTCCTAGTTCAACATTGATGTAAGGGCAACCTGGGTCTTTTAACTTAGGAGGAATGGTCCCTTGAATGGTGGTACTCACATTAGCATCCAAAAGGACTTGGTTTTTATGTGAAAATTTTCTTTTAAAAGTGCACAAGTCCTTTAGATACTTTGAGTAGGCAGGTATAGTTTGGATTGCATCGAGAAGGGGTATGTTCAACTTGACTTGTGAAAATATTTCCCTCAACGTTTCAATCAGTTCAGGCTTGGATTTCCCCCTCATGCGTTGGGGAAATGGTGCAGGTTGTGGGGTTTTTTTTTTTGAAGAGTTGTTTCTTTCACATTGTTATCAGTTTCCTCAGTTTGATCTTGTGGTTCATTTAAATTTTCATCCAAGTTTGGATCTTCAGGTGGGTTCTGAATTAGTTGTTCAGGTTTCTCAATTGATTTCCCACTTCATAAAATAGTCACGGCCTTTAGTTGTTCATGAGTTGTTTGAGCACAACTTGACTCTCCCCTTGAAGTTGAGGATGGCACTGCCTGAGTAGGTGCCTTTCCTGTTTTGATGGTTTTAAGTTCTTGTTTTAGGGAAGAGACTTCTGAGTTCATCCTCTCCATTTGTTTTCATAGTTGTTCTAGTAGGCTTTGTGGAACAGTTTGGGTTGGTGCTTGAGTAGGTTGGATTATCCCAGGGGGATATTTTGGAGGTGGGATGGTTTGTTGAAAATGGACCGATGGTTGTTGGTATTGGATAGGTTGGTTTTTGAACTGGTTATGGGTTTGGTAGTTCTGTTGAGGGTAAGGATTTTGCCCTTGTGGTTGGCTATGTTGTTGGTTATCCTTCCATCGGAAGCCTGGGTGGTCATTGTACCTAGGCTTGAAGGTGTTTTGGTATTGGGGCTTTTGAAAGTTTAGGGCATTGACTTCCGCTGGGGGTCATCCTTGATGGATGGAATGGTTGGGAAGTTGTCTGTTTTATGGTCATTTTTGTCACAAATTGTGCAAACAAGGTCTACATTTTGGATTTCATGGACTTTCCTAAGGTCAATCTCTTCAACCTTCCTAGAGAGTGCTGCGAGTTTAGCCCTAAGGCTTTCCTCTTCTCTAAGTGTATGAATTCCAGTTGTTCTTTGTGGATTTTCAGAATAAGGTGAAGTTCCCCAAGTTTGGTTTTGTTCAGCCAGACTTTCAAGATACTCGTAAGCATCATTTGGGGCCTTGTTTTTAAAGGTTCCATTACACATCATGTCAATGAACTGTTTGTTCCCCAGACCCAACCCTTCATAGAAAATTCTCACTTGTTCAGGAATGGAAAACCCATGGTCTGGAACCATTTTTAGGGTGTCTTTGAACCTCTCCCATGTTTCATAGAATGAATCTCCCTCTTTTTCAAAAATGTTTTGGATGCTCTTTTTAAGTGCAATTGTTTTGTGATGAGGGAAGTATTTTTTGTAGAATTTTCTTTGCAGTTGGTCCCAAGAGTGTATTGATGCAGGTCTCAAGTTGTTTAGCCAATTTTTAGCTCGATCCTTTAATGAAAAAGGAAATAGCCTCATCTTAGCGGATTCTAGTTGATGTGGGGGACACATGGTTTCAACAATGTCGTTGAACTCTTTGACATGAAGGTATGGCATTTCTGACTCCATCCCACGAAAGGTTGGAAGGTGGTTTAGGAAATGGGGTTTGAATATGTAGTTGGTGTATCCTATGTAATTGTGTCTAATGCATGAGGGGGCATTGGTCCAAGATGGAGTGAGGCAGTCGTTCATGGTTTGATCAACTACATTCCCTAAGTTTGGAGATTCTTGGTTTTGGTTTCCCATTTGATTCCCCCCAGGGTTTACAATTTGATTTTGTGGATGACCCTCCATTGGACATGTTTCAAGTTCTGACTTTGGGATTTCAAGAATATTTGAATCTGATTTAAACAATCCCTTAGGTTCCCTTGACTCCCCTATCCTAGGACTTTCCATCCAAACTAGTCTGTTTGAGAAATCGCAGGTGTAGGCGGACATGCGCCAAAAAAAAGCGAGAAAGGGACAAGATAAGAGATATTGGGTGAGAGTAGAAGAATAGAGGTGAGGAAACAAGGTTTTTTTGGATCTAAGGTACTTGCTTGGTCCCCGGCAGCGGCGCCAAAATTTGGTTCACGCCCAAATTTACCCAAGAGAAGAAGGGTAGAACGGTTCTTATAGTGAAGCTTGGGTTGTCGATTCCACAGAGACCTAAGAAGAAACCTAAGATACACAACCTAAGAAATGGATTTTTGGCTATGAAGTGGCCAACTTGGATTTATTTTGGATTGGTTTTAAAGATTTCTAATAGATTTAAGTGGATTCAATTTAAAATAATGAGTTGATCCTAGGTTATCGCTCGGGTGGATTGGACGTATTTTCTTTTTAATGATTTCAACTTCTTAAATTTGAGATGGGTTCATTTAAGGAGATAAAACAATATCATCACTTACCGGTTTAATGCCTACACCCTCTAATACTAATCACCTATACACTTGAATGATCAAAGTTTTGAGAACTTCAAGGTAAAGGATCGTATTAGTACTTGAAGTGTGTGGCCTTAAATTCAACAAGGACGATGGAGTTTAAAAATCATCAAATAAAAATCACAATTAAAGAAGTGATTATACATTAATTAGGTGATAAATAAAATCCAATCCAGCCCCTTGCTACTCCCTTGGATCAACCCATAAGTGGGTTATCCCTCCATTGATCCCATGGTTTCAATGGAAGCGGAAAGTAGACTCATGAGGGAGGAAATAGAGAAGTAAGGAAAACAACAAAAATAAAATGATCACTCCACCGTTGTGTGAATAATTTCACAAGGGTTGGTGTGAATAAATTCACACCTTGATCCAACGGTATCAAAGTGATATTAAGAACAACAGAATAAGAGGAGAAGAAGAAATTTTATTAAGAAACTAAAGTGATTTGAACAACTTACATGTGAAAGACAAAATTGAGGAAACAAAAATGCAGCATAACATTACAATTGAACAAAGCATCCAAGATCCTCAACTCCTTCACCACCACTGCCTTAAATAGGCATTTTGGGAGCCTTGGGTCGAACCACCAACAGTACAAATCATCTTAATTAATTTTTCTAGGCTATAGGTGGTGGAAAGCTTGTGGAATTTGGACTTTTCCACGTTTCACCCGAGGTGGCAGCCAGCTTTCCTTCACCGAACAGACGCATCTGGAAGTCCTTCTAGACGGCCGAATAAGGGTGGGCCATAGAAGAAGCAAATGGATCTACGGATGTCTTATAACCGCCTGTAAAATTGGGGCCCATTTAGAGTTGGGGATTCCGAGATATGATCAAATTAGTGGGATGTTTTTCTGGACCGTAGAATCTGGCCCAGAATTGTATCTCTAACTTGGGCCGCCTAAATGACCAGCAAGGAGGCCGAATTAGCATTAACTCCTGAAGAGGTATTTGTTCCTATACATGTCTTCTAGCATCCCACGAAATTTGGGATTAATTGGGACTGTATGTGGGGCCCCACAGTCTAATCAGTGGGCTGGTGTCCAATCTGCCTTCTCCAGAATTGCTTCCTTTCATTGTCAAATATCTCCATCATCCTCCATGAATTCTCCATTGATCCCTGAATGAAACGTGTTCATATTGGAGTGTAGATAAATTATCAAATTAAAATATTTATAATAAGACGAATCATTTGGTACTTTAAATGATGTTCAAAAATGTACCACATAATAGTGCATTTTAAGAAGGTATTACAATCATAATGTGAAATGATGTTCAAAGTGTAAAATGCACTGAAATGGTGTTTATTTATAATAAAGAACATGAATATTATATATATTAACAATGAATATTAGCCTCATTTAGTGGATAATCAGTGTTCTTATAGGATACCTAGTCTTAGAAGTAGTAGCCTGGAGTCTGAGAGACGTTAGCTGCAGATGTATCTAATACTAGGTAATTACCATAGTTTGGATGTGAGTTATATATATATTCTGTAATTTTTGTGTTTTAATATGCTACTCCACCCTTTCAATAAGGACAAGTAACACCATGGGGATTCTGAGCCCTATGGGGTGTTTTCCCCAACATTCTGATGGGAGGTCGAATGGCTGACTACCCCCTTTGGCCCCACTCTCTTCTCTTGGTAGATAAATGTGCCAACTTGCACAACAATTAGTTTCCCCATATATGTGTGTAGAGTGATGTAATGGCTTGTGGTTATTTCACACACATGTATTCTGGATATAGTATCCTATGGACTACTATAGGTGTAACGTGTATAGGCTGTGATGGAGTGAGGATCCCTACTCGGTGTATGGGCTATACTGGCTTGAGGTATAATACCTAATGTATGATACATGTTATGTGGGTTGTGGTGGCTCTCAGAACTTACCTGGTTACTTTTGGTTGGGAGGATGGTGTGGTGCTTCGCCCATGTTTCTGCGGGCAAGCCTTTGTGGTGCACGAGGTGCAGATTGTGGAGCTTAGCCCAGGTGTCTGCGGGAAAGCCTTTGGAGAGAGATGTACATGACGTATGTCGTTAGGGCAAAGCAGAAAACCAGTGGGGAATTAGTAGAGGGGTACCCTTGATAATATTTACTATATTCTATATTCGTGTATGCGTTACTTGGCGAGAGTGATCATGGTGAGGTTGGGAACTTAGTATACCTGTTTAGGTGACAAGTTAGTTTCACTTGTTGTTCACTGGGATTTAGTATGCTTTATTTACTTTTTCACGAGAGGCATGGGGAGGATCCTTTTGAGTATACTGTTATACTCACCCTATGTATGTATAAACTATTTTTCAGGTCACATGGAGCAGGTTGGAGATCAAGCTGGTTACTACTAGCTTGTGGTTGGAGGAGGAGCTGTTCGGGCTTGTGGTCGCTGTTGTTTTACTTTTTTTTGGATACTTTTAGTTTTCCCTTTCAGCTGTAGTACTTTTGCATGAAATTACATATGTGAACTTGGGTTTTCTTTTATAATTCAGTTCTGAGTTGGAGTTGGTTGGAGTCTATTCTATTTCTCTCTTCTTCATGTGTTCTCTTAGAGGGTAATGCATCCCATTTGTGTGTTTACTATACCCTCGGTGCTAGTCGCCAACCCGGGGCCTACTGGAGGTGGGACTCGGGGGTCATTATCTTCCTTCTCACATTTCCAGCCCAAGAGGGGTACACTTTGTGGGGAGGGGGTCGTGACAAATATTATATCAATTAATAATATAGTATTTGTTTTAAAAACTCATGAATGTCAATTTTGACCCTATTTGGTATTTTGTTTTTGTTAATGTCCTAAAAACATTATCACTTCAAACAAAATTTATTTAATCGACCCTAAAATGTCATATAAACCTATAAAATTCTTGTATGGAATCAAAATCCTCAATTTACATTTTTTTATAATATCAATTATTTAAATCTTTTATTGATAAATTAATTACTCCATGATCATTGTTCCATAAATAAATTTAATTATTTAATCTCTAAAAATTATAAATAAAATACCATTATGTAGGAAATAATTATATATTTACAATGAATATTTATAGTTTAATTTATCTTTTGTATAACCCTATATTAAAAATGAATTAGTTATTAATCTTTGAATTTAACACTTTTAACTCTTTTTTAAGTAAAATAATAATAAATGTCCTAATCTAGTCCATGTGGACCAAAAGGATCGTATTTTATTCCTAAGGTTGTTTTTTGTCGAAATAAACTTATCTAATAGAGTTAGGACATGTGTTATGGTAATTATAATATCATTTTTACCTTTAATCACCCTATTTACTTTTAACCGTGGTAAATAAAAGTCAAAAGTTATTATTCACCAAAAAATATTTTCATCTTATTGAACCACATTTTTCTTACTTATGTCAATTTTGTATCTTGGATTTTTGAAATTCAATTAAAAAAAGTGGTAAAATTCAGTTTTATGCCAATTTTCCAACGTGCTAAGAAGGTGGGTAAAAGACGTTAAAAAGTTCAATAAAATTTTAAAGATCTAATTTTATTATAAAATGAATCCAATGAACTAAATTGAACTTATATAGTTATTTTATATATATTCTGACTTAAAATAAATTTAAATATATTTAGTAATTGTTTAAATAGAAAGTCGGTTCTAAACAATAACGGAGTGCTTTTCACTATTCATCAAAAATTGAATGTTCTCAAAAAAACCAAAACTTCACCCTAAGATAATTTCGATATTCCAAATTAAAAATGAATTTTATTTTAATAAATTCAAAATATAGAAGTTTCATTAATTAATTTAAAATTAATTCTCATTGTCAAAACCAAAAATGGGTTTTTAAAAAGTAAAAAGTATCAAAATATTAACATGTGTTTATGTCAAATTTAAATGTTAAATTACTTATAATGACCTACATTACATTAAATGATAAAAATATATTGTAATTATAATTTAAAACCATTCAAATTAATAATTTAACACTATAAATTTTTTCGATTAAAAAAGTTTTTTTCAATTAGAATTTAGTATTTTTTACTATTCATCAAAATTTGAAAGTTATCAGAAAAGTACCAAAATTTATCCAAACTAAACTTTTATGTCCAACTTCTAAAGAAGAATTTAATTTCAATAAATTGAATATTTAAGAGTGAAAATATTGGTTTTAAAAAGGGTTTTCCATTAAAAGTTAGTAACATTTCATTTTTTGAAAAATAATTCTTTTATCTGAAAAAAAATGAATTTGTTCTTATATTATGTCTATAAAACACATAATATGGATTATAAAATTATATATACTACATATAATTCAAAATACAGTTAATATTATTCATAACCTCTTTTTGAACGGCTAGTTTGTTAAGTCGTGGTGCGCTCGAACTCGGTGTTGTGTGTAGCGCAAGTTATTAAATTACATTGAAGAGATAACGTACTATGTAATCATGGGGTGTTACAACTAAGATTGGGAGTATCATGTAGGTTTTTGTAAATGTGTGATTTATAAGTATACAGAACACAATCCAAGAGAACCATTGAAAATGGTCACATCTAATTAAATTCCATTGGGACTATTTAGTTTTGTGAATGTTAGTGCTTTCTCCGCAGAATGACTTTGACCTTGTTTGTGGTGTATGAAACTTCTAGAAAAATCCATTGGTCATGTTTGAGTTTGGTTGTCAAATATTGAGTAATCACGTAAATCCTTAGGGGTAAAATATTTCTATTAGTTGTAATGACACATCAATAGGTGAATCCAAGTTTCATCAAAGAAGTTGAATAGTTGTCATTCGACTGATCTCCTTTCGAGTAGTTGGGTACATATGATTGGAAGCCATTAAAATCCTCTTAGTGTTTTATTCTTATTGATGAGCATTTCCTCTATATTTACATCATCATTGATGCGCTAAAATAGCATTGGACTTACACTATACTAAAGATTTATTATATTAAGATTTTTGGGGGAGTTTTCTTTTTATTGCATGCTTACACTTGGTTATTTTTGAGGCTTGGTAAGTTTGGAGTTATTACTAGGTTCCCCTTTATGAAATCCTTGTTCGGAATCATGGACTCCAGCTGTTTATTTTGACATGACCGCTAGGTGGATTCCACTCTGGGCTAAGTTAATGTTCTGTTTTGGATTTTGTGGGCTTAGACCAACATCTTTTCTGTAAAATGGAGTGTGAACTACCTTAGAATAGTTCCTTAGACTCCATTTTAAATGGTCGGTTCATGGTTTGACCTATGAAGTGTCACCGAGAGTTATGTGTGGGCTTCAACAAATGCACTCATTTTAAATGAAATATTCCTTGGAGGAATGCATTGTTGTTTAGTTTGAACTATGTTGCCTGAGATGAGAATCATTGAGATAAGTTTTCCAATTGGCTTGAATCATTATCTCTTATTTTAGTTCAATGTTTATAGTCATAAGGAACCATTTTAAAGAAAGTTTCAAGGATAAGGTGAGCATGGTTTTACAGTTGTCATTGTCTTCTGATAAATCTTGTGTGACCATAATTTATTAGCTCGGTCGGTATTTGATTGTTCCTTTTTAATGAAATCATGCTAGGAGCATTAATTGGACACTTAGAGTCAATTGTTTTATGGAAATTCTGATGGTGGAGGTATTATATCTTGGAATTGGACCCTTCCTTAAGTAAGACCTTTGGTGGGGAGCATCATCAGTAAGATGTTTGGAGAGATGGTGAAATTATCATGTCTCTTTATTAATAGGATAGTGTAAGCTCTATTTCAATGTTCTAGTTGGAAAAAGCAGGCATTGGATCAGGTTACAATGGCTTAAGTGTAGAAAGCTTAATAAGTGATTAAGGGTGTGTTGGTCATCGAAAACACAATGTTTCAGTTTGAAAGAGACTTCACGATCCTTATAGGCAGGGGTTGTTTTTATTTTTTCCTGATGGCCTCATGGGGAGGAAAAGTTATAAGGTGGGGAAATTATAGAGTTCCATGTTAGTGAACATAACAAAAATCCAGGGGATTTTGATCATTTTTGTTTACTAGATTGTATTAATTTAAAACCAATGTTAAGAACTCATTTCCATGAGTTAGAACACTTTAATGTGATTTTTTTGGACTTGGGTAATGGCTTGCAGAGTTTCCTAGACGTCTTGGTGATTTTTAGGAGCACAATACCCTTAAAAGAATGGTTTTGAAAGGCTATAGAGGGTGCACGATTTGTCTAAAACTGTGTAGGCCATTGAAGGAAACTGTGTGCCCTTGTTCAATGGGGGAAGTGGTAGTGTTCATGGGATACACATAGTTTTCCAAACCATGCACCTAGCCCACACGGTCAAAATTTTGAGATAGTAACCTCGCATTTTTTCACCGTACATTTTCCGTGTGGTTCATCAAACCGTGCGACATACCATGTTTTATGAAATTAATTAAATTAAAAACCTAAACTAAACTCTCCCCTCTCCCCTTATACCCATACAACAGGACCCCTCCCCCTGGGGATATCCCCCTAACAGCGTGATGACACCCCCTTACGGTCGCCTCTAACCTCCAATTTTGGCCGAATTTCTCACGGTTTCTCATTAGAATCTTCATGGTAAGCCTTCCTATCCCTTATCCTCTCTTTTTCTAGTTAATATTCGGTCTAAATATCACTCTACATAGTTTTTCCAAACCTAGGGTTTAGGGATAATCCTAATTTCTAGTTTTATTTTGATTATAGGTTGTACTAAGGGTCTCTCGAGACCCAATCATCTAGATTCTGGCAACCACCACTAAAGGAAAAGTGGTTTGTCTTGTTTTGGATCGCCGTCATTAATTTGGGGTAATGGATTCCATCTTTTCTTACTATTGATCCATTTAGGATTTGGGGGTTTAGTAATTTATGGGTCATTGGTATAATGTTATTGGGTTTTTGGCATCTTTGAAGGTGTGTTGGCATATACGTAGGTTTGTAAATATATAAGTATATATATATATATTTCAAGTATGTATTCCATTATGGAATGGGGAATAAGTAAATTGGGTTAAGATATATATATTTATATTATATAAATTAAAGTATGTGTGTGAATATATGGAAAAGTTTCGAGTGGTCACCACCAAATCTGTCATGTGATGACTATTAAATTTGTTCCTCTTTGAGGTAGGGTCCCTCTCCTCTCCCCATTAATTTTAAGAATCAATTAATTATTTACATATTGAACCTTCCTTATATTTTTATTTATTCAGTATGGTATTTATATAAAATTCCTCTAAAATGTTAATTCATCATGTTCCATGATATAGATGTTAAATGTAATCAATGATTTGTTTGATAATAAATATCATGATTTTATAATAAAACCCCTCCAACAGAGATGCACTATATTCAAGATAAAAATTAGTGAATATATATTCTGGATAACTTGGTTTGTAGTATTGATATTTCTTATGCCCTGATTCTATGTCCGAGATATAACATTTTTAGGACATTACCCTTAATAGCATTAGAAAAAATAGATTTTCCCTTTTAAAATGATTTAAGAACCAAGAAATTGTCAAATTTATTGGCCTAGATTTTAAATTGGAATTACCCTTGTAGGATGTTTTTCCATAGTTTTCATTTTATAGTTATGAAACGTTTGAGCCACCATTTGGGTATGACTTGGATTGACTTATCTTCTGAATTTCATAATGGAAAGTAGCATGTATTCTTACCACTTGAGACACAAAAGGTAAGTGCTTCAATCTGATAATTAAATGTGAAATGGAAATTGGAAAGTATACTAAGTATAAGACATGGACGTATTAAATATAAGTGGATAATAGGTTTCATGTCTGTAACACCCCTTACCATGTTAATGGATGATAGTAGAGTGAACCTTGATTATTGAAAATGTGTTAAATGTATTCAATGAATGGTGTCAAGATACTTGGCCTTATCACACTAAAGAAATGAAAGGCTTGGAGTAAATAGAGTTATTGATTACTTATGACTTGATTAGATGGTTGCATGACCAATCAGCCTTGTCACACTAATGAAAGGTAATGACTTGACCATTATAAATTATATATGACTTCATTATCAAAATAGGAGTGTCCTGACTCGATCCCACCTTGTATCCCTGAAGGAATGACTTATGCTCTCGAGGACCCCATTTTGAATTCAAGGATAGAGGTTTGTTAGGTTGAGACCCACCAAGAACATGATCCTTGTCTAACCTTGGATGCTGAATATGAAACCATAGGATACCTCATGTAGAACTATAGGATGCCTTGGATACACTCCTTTAATCGAGCACTAACAAACTGGTGCCATGATTAAATACCATTAGGCCCATTCATTTATTACCCCCGTTTTACCTTGGATTAACTCTTTGGACTCTATAGGCATCTTACTATTTAATTCCTTGGACGATCCCCCTTGTATTAGACTCTTATCCATTTATAGGATGCCTTGGATACACTCCTTTGATTTAGTATTGATAAGTAGGTATCATCGTTAAATCCCATAGAGGCCAGTCATTGCTTAGCCTTGTTTTTTCTTGGATGAACTCCTTGGGCTCAGTATAAATATTGTTGTGGAATGACATGGAATATGCTACTTGGATTACACTCTTACCCTTATATAGGATATAGTCACTAGTGATTTGGTGACCCTTGAGGTCTATGTTTCCTTGGTTATTACCTTGGAACTTCATTATTAAATATCATTATAGGTTTCCTTATTATATCTTGGAACATTCATTATTGAAAACATGTGAATTATTTATAAACAGGTTACATGTTCAGACACCAGCCAAGGGATGAAGTAGGTATAACCATCAGGATTCCAATAAGAACCTAGACAGGTGATGTTTAATTTTTCTATTTGTTACTATTCTGAATACCTGTTCACTATTTAATTTGTATTACACTATCTAGATTTTCCAACAAATAGCGGGATCTACCCTACTGAGATTTCATCTCACACCCTTCTCAAGTACCCTTGGTATCTAAGTTCACATTATAATTACTAGATCTCGGTTTATTTTTTGTCTTTCTTATACCTGGGAGTTATGTTAAAAGGACTGATCTGGAGCTTGGTATGCTCATGGATATCACTCATGGGGATTTACTACCTTTTCCTTATTTTGAACAACATTGGAAAGCATGATACATTATTTTATTATTTATTTAAGTATCATCACCATAACATGAATTCATATATTGTATAAACTAGTGTCAACATCATTTATTAAATTGAATATATTATTCTTCTGATGCTTTGTTATATATTTATTTAATACCTATGTTTTTGTATTATATTTATATACTATTATACCATTGTAAAATCTCTGATATGAGGGTATAGTCTCCCCATTATTACCTTCTGAGACCCTCACTTCTATTCAGAAGCTTCTGGTGTATGGGGAGATGGGCTAGTAGCCATGTGACCCATAGGTCCACCTACCAGTTTAGTGGTAAGCTAGGTCAGGATGTTATAGTTCATCAAATTAGGGTTTAATTAGCAAGATCCATTGGCTATGAACTACATACCCTACATCAAGACACAACCCAATGCTATTCTAGATGCCTAAAAAAACATAACTCAAACATGGTTATGAAAGTATCAAAATCAGATATGATGTCAATTTTACCTTCTTTTCCTCATAATTTTTCTGACATTTTCCATTCCACTCAAGTTTTACACACTTATGAGTTAAATTTTTCATCAAATATGAAATCTTGGAGATGTCCTATACAAAATTCTTATAATAACTATCCAACTCCAAAAATATTTGGATCTCAAAAACATTTCTCAGCTACCCCAAAGATATTACTACTAGTACTATTTCATAATCCTCTAAATTGCACCTCTCAGATATAACATGGCCCATGAAATTTATTTCTATAGTCAAAAATTCAGATTTTTAAAGATTACCTTATAGGTGATATTCCCACAAATTTATAATAATGATATCTACATTTTTCATGTGCTCCTCCTAAAACATGGAGTAAAACAAAATATCATTCACAAACACAAAAAAAGGTATTTTAAGAACCAAGGAAATATTTTGTTTATCAATTCCATAAGCACCATAGAAGAATAACTTAGATCTAATGACAAAACTAGAAACATAAAATTCCCATGTCATCTCTTAAACATTTTCATTGGTATATCCTATTCTCATTCTATCAATTAGTGGTTCCCAATCAAAAGGATAATCTTTAAATACTAATAATCCCCTCTAAGATGGTATAAGATTTCATAAATTATGGGAAAGGGATATTTTTTCTTAATATTCACCTGATTTCAATTTCAATAATCGATTAAAAATATAATTCTCATGTTTTCCTTCTTAAAAAAAGGTTAAGAGAAGCCCATGGTGACATTCTAGGTTAAATAAATCCCTTATCCTTGAGATTCATAAGCTGTAAATTAATTTATACCAACTATATATGAACCATATGATAATATTTCATAGAAATGGTCATCATACAATGTTGTAATTATATGGTAAATTTTACTTCTCTCTATGGTGGTAAATGAGAAAAATACTCTAGAAATACCTTAGGGTATGGACACACCACCATGGGATGTGAACTGCTTAAACATGGATCTTTTGTATCTTACAACATTTCCTTAAATTGACATGAGATCACCCCAGTGTGAGGAACATTATGACTCTCTCCCAAACCTGGAATCCCACTCACCCTAAAACACATGAGTGATTCTATCCTGAGGTAAAAATTGAACTCAATCGAAATAACAATAAATATAGGCCTTAATGTTGATTATACAATCCATTCGAATAGTCATATTTAGGATATAAAGATCAAGAACTAAGAAGACCCACTCCACCTCATGGTATTTAATCGTTTCTCAACATTCTGGACACTAAAAACATTATTCGAAACACTTTCGCAATTTCAAGAAAAGATCCAACAAGAACATAATAAACTAAAAACATAGGGATAGTATGTATAATAAATTTGATTATATAAATGAATGAGTATCAAATTGATCAAAAAAATATAGCACCATATAATATGAAATAAACATTTTACCACAAACAATATCTATCCCAACTTCAGATTCCTCTGGTGTATACTCCACCACATAAAATTTTCTTAACTCAACTCATCTTTAAGCTTTCTTAGCCACATGAATGTCCTTCATAGCATGAGGATAAGAACCAACTCCCTTGGAAGCATTAGTATGAGCCTATGAATCCTTGGTGAGAGTGGAACTAGCCTTAATACCTTAGGACATCCTTTCACAAAAAACACCTTATATGGATAGATTCTTCACGATGATAAAAATTCTTTGGAGCATCCATATAATTAGTCTAGGTATGATCAGACCTTCTACATTGATACAAAACAACCTAATTATTTCCTGATAAATCCCCTGAAACTAGTCTTTAATATAACCTTATACCTTTGTTCTTCCTTTTATAACTAGAGTATATACCCTATCTAATGACAATAACAACTGAAGATCCTCCCAATCCTATTTTTCAATTTATTTCTTCCTCTTCCAAAGCTACCTTATCAACTACCTTCACAAAGTTCATAAGGAACATGAGAATAATCATTGAAAAAATATCAACCCTTAACCTGAACATAAAACTATGAGTCTTTAAGTAATCATTGTTGAATATATCTAGTGTTGAGTACATCAACTCTACATAATGGGTGGAATACTACTTAAAGATATGGCCTCCTTACTCTAGGGTTAGAATCTCTTAGGTCATTTACCCTCATAATATATCAGGATAATAATTCTAGTTAAATATTTTCCTGATGCATATTGAGGTGATTTCCTCATGAAAATTGACTTTAAAAATAGAGGACCATCATCTCCTTCCCGATCCTTAATAATATATGATTAAAAACCCAACATAGATCTCTCATGAGTGTTTATAAAGTTGAATATCCTCTCAATATTTTCACGTCATTATTTAAATTCCTAGTGTCCTTTGTCACCACTGAAAATATTTGGATGCTACTTTGTAAATTCTGAGTCATTATCCATTTTTTATCCAAGGTTCTCGAAAACATCTTGGCTTAGAGTCTGAATAGTGAAGATTATTGTTTCTACCAAAGAATGGTACACTGGAGGATGTTTTAATAGAACCTCTCTTGCAGCTCCCTCACTCAGATTTGGAACTAATCTTATAGGATACAATCTCTGATAATCATAATAAAAAAACCAAACGATCACAAGAAAATTCCAAAATCATAGGACCAACTTTATGTAATCTTATAAATGTTTTAAAATAACATTAATTAAATGAAATTGTGAATTATTTTAATAAAGATCAAAAACATAGGAATTCATAAATTTAAATAAACCTTATATCCAATTCATGAAAATAACCTCAACCACCATGTCTCAAGTTTGGTAATAAAAACTCTAAGCACCAATGTTAACTCAGATTTTGACACAAAAGTGAGCTGGTCAGGCCCCTTTTCTGTACTTCCTACTTGAATTCTAATGGTCCTAACTCCAATATACTAAAACACAAAACAACGCCAATGTAGTTTTAGAAACACATTAGGTTTTTTATTCCTTTTGGTAACAATTTATAACAAACCAACTCGGGACAACTAGATAAGTCACCCAAAATTAGTCTACAACAAAGTGAAATATTAACTAAAGAACAAAAAACTATTCTCATGTAAAACAAAAAAAGGTATACAATAATAGTAAATCATAGAATAAATATAAACATCCATGAGACTAATAAAGTCAATCCAAACAAGACATATCAAAATGATAAAACAAGAAAATTATAAACAATCCCTAACTTGACTGTCCATCACTACCAAATCATCTATCTTTTAAGATTTCCTATAGGAGAAATTAGCATGTTACACAATTACATCCCTTCACCTGAGTCCTATAGCAAAAAAAATATAACCTCCCAAAGGAAAAACTAGGTTGCGAACAAAAATCCAAATTATATACCACCAATGAATCGATAAAATTACTAAGACCAAGAATTCATTTTTGTATCATTAAAACAAATCTAGTTTACAAAAAAATTGAAAAAAAATAAACCATTTTGTAAAACAATCCTTTTATTTTCAAAAAATATACCATATTTACTAAATCTATGAATATGGTATGAAATATGATAAGAAACCATGATTAAAATGTAATATAATTTTGTGTATAATAACCATGAATTATATCATCATGTGATAAACAATGAAAAAATAAAAAAGAACACCATTTGGCCTCTAACCTCTAGATATACATGATACACTAGAAAGAAAATCCTCAATCGATGCCTTAGGTGGATCCAACCAATATAAACTCTTGTTTAAATATATACACTAAATTGACATAAAACCACTTGTGTAATTAAACACACAAAGAGTTACAAGTCTATTTTCAACACACCAAATGTTACGAAATGTTCTAATTCTATCAAAATTCATTTCAAAACCCAAAACCACCCTTTAAATCATGTAATCAAATATTTAGTGTTTTTAAAAACCATTTTTACATAAAAACCATTTAAAACATTTATCTTTTCTAAAAAATTCCATTTTAATGTCAATACCATCAATTTCAATGAATAACCCAAAGGAATTGAAAATAAAATAAGGAAAATCATGAATTAGAACCAATTATAAAGGTACACCTACCTCATGATTTAAGGAAACCTAATTGCCTTTGACAATGGAGATTGGAATCATGATAATCTACCTCTGATAGACGATTTGTTACTAAAAATAGAAAAAGATCAATAGAAAACTCAAATCAATCATAGCCTAATCCATAAAGGCATCCAAACTCACTATTGATACTAAAGGTAGAGAAGAAATAGGAAGACTGCTTGCCAAGGAGAAGTGATGTAGCCACCATTGTGATCAAATGCTGAACTAAATGATTTGGAGGAGTAAGAGTCAACCAAAATGCACTAGGAGAAGACTAAAGCCCAATGTGGAAACCAATGCACAACTAATGAGAGATATTATATGTGATGTGTGATATAACCAATTGGGATGAAGGTATTTATGGAATAAACTCTCATTTTATGGTGTAAAATTACCATAATTTATATATGGTTTAAAACCTATTTCCTAGAGTTTAATTTTTCCTCATCGACAGTCTTAGAGAATAATATAATATATTATGATGTATGCGTAATTTATGGTGTAACTTAGGAATTTATTACTTGAAATATTATCATGTCGTAATCTTATTCACTGCATATTCTCATTGTTGTACTTACATCATAATACATACATTTTATGGTGTAAATTTCTCTTATAAGTAGTACCAAGAACAGACTCTTTTATAAAAGTTAAATGAATATCTGGAACCCCCCCTCTGAGGTCTTTTTTAAATTTATACCTAGGCTTCACTAAGAAAAAAAACATACATATTCAGAATTTAGTTCATTTACCCTAGAAAAACCTCTACAACGCTAAAAATTCAACAATGAACCCAAAAAAGAAGAAGAACAAAACCAAGATATAAATAATACATAAAAGAATATAATGTAGTGTTATAATATCTCCACTGTAAATTTTTTTAGTCCCCATAAATTCTTAAAGATCCTGGACTCACAAAAAGATAAGGCTAATGCTTCCCACTCAAGAATTTACACTCCCCCATCTCATGGTTATCCCATCTTCACTACCATAGTATACGATCTAAATGAATCATTTTCCCATGCAGTACTTTCTCTTGGTGATCCATAATCTGAACTGGTTACTCAACCACAATTGTGTTGGTTTCAGGATCAACATTCTCCAATTCAATAACAAGTTAAGCATCTAGTTGATACCTCTACTACTTGGAAACATGAAACACATCATGAATCGAAGTCAAATTATATGGTAAGTCTAAATGATATGATTCCATTCCAATTTTTTCAACAATCTCAAAGGGTCCTAAAAACCTCGGTGCCAACATACTCACCTTGACCAACTGAATATGTCCCATGAATTTTGAAGCATTAATGGAAATCCGATCACCAACTTTAAACTACAAAGTCTGGTGATAACAATTCACATAAGATTTCTAACAACTCTATCCAAATATCAATCTCTGATATATCAACTAAATCTTTTTTGTTGTTTCCTAAACTAGATATGGTCTAAAATAGAACTACTCTGCCAACACTACCCAGTATAACGAATATCTACATGTCCACCAATAAAAATCCTCAAAGGGTGACACTTGAATCATGTTTTGATAACTATTGGTATAGGAAGACTCAACTAAAGGAAAATTATTTTCCAAAGAACCATGGAAATCAATCACACAAGCTCGGATCATATCATCAAGAACTTGGTGATCCCTCTCTATCTGTTCATATGTCTATAGATTATATTTCATGCTCAATTTAAACTTGAAAATCATAACCTCCTACAAACCTTTCCAAAACCATGATGTGAACCTTGGGTCCCTGTTAGAAAAAAAAACCATCGAGGGAACCCCATAATGTGTCATATTATCTCATGATCATCTCAGAAAAACTCATCAGAGACCACTCTTCCACTAATTCCTTCACTTTGTTTCGTTAATTTCCAACTCAACGTATTAGTGGCCACATTCCCTTTCCTGGGAGTATAATCAATATCAATATCAAAAGTCAATTAATACTCCACCCAATATCTTTGTCGTAAGTTTAGATCCCACTGAGTGAAAATTTACCTCAAGTTTTTATGGTTAAATTATACAATAAACCACTCCCAAAAGAGGATTTTATTCCACATTTCGAGTGTGCTAATAAACACTACTGACTCAATATCATAGGTAGGGTAGATATTATCAGGATGGAATAACTTGCGAGAGTTGTAGGCTACCACCTATCTCCCATGTATCAAGACACACCCAAAACCTATTCTATAATTATCAAAGAAAACATAATAAACTTAAACTGGTTCTAGAAGTTTTAGAATTGGGGTTCAACTCAATATCACCTTCAGTTCCTCAAAATATCTCTAACTTTTATCATTCCACTCAAGATTTACACCCTTACATGTTAAATATATCATCAGTGCTGAAATCCTGGAGAATTTCCAAACAAACCACCTTTAATTACCAGCCAACCCCAAGAAAATATGGATCTCAAACACATTTCTATGACACTACCAAAACATAAATATGTGTAACTTTTTAGAATCCACTAATATTCTCCTCTCATATTTGACATTCTAGAAAAAATTTACTTCTTGAATGAAAAAACTTACATTTCGAAAGCATAGCATAAATACAATATTCCCTCAAAGTTCAAATAATGATATATAAATGGTTCATGTACTCCTCCTATGACATGTATTAATCCAAAATATCATCAATGAACAAAAAAATAAGACTCTAGGTACTGATGAATGATTTGGTTCCTAAATTTCATAAAAACCATAAGAGTGTTTGTGAAATCTAATGGAATAACTAGAAACTTGAAATGGTCATACTAGATCCTAAATTCTATCTTTGATATATCCAATTCTCAGACTCTCAACTTGTGCTACACTAACCAAAGAATAATATTTGAAAACCAAGGATCCCCTCTAAGCTGTTCAAAGTTATCATCAATCCTATACAAGAAATATTTTTTTATCAATAGTCACCTGATTTTGATTTTTATAGTCGGTAAACGTCTGAGGCTCCCATATTCTTTCTCAGAAAAAAGGATCAATGAATCCCATTGTGACACTTTAGGATGAATAAACCCCTTATCCTCAAGATAAACAAGTTAGAACATAAGTTCTATAAACATTTCTATCCCTATATGATATGATGGAATGGAAATGGGAATCATATCAAGTATAAAGTCTATGGTGAACCTGACCTCAATTTGTGGCAGTAAACTAGAAAAATCCACTAGAAATACCTTGAGGTATGCACACACCACTTCAGGAAGTGAGAGTCTCAAAAATTGATCAACGGCACCTAGGAATATTTTTAGAAACTCTCATGAGATCACCCAAGCATAAGGAATAAAAGTCCTCACTATCCCAGACCTAGAATCCCATTCACCCAGAAATAAAGGAGTGATTCGATCAAAAGGTAAAAACTAAACTCGATGGTAATAAAAATAAATATAGGCCTTAACATTGCTCATCCAATCCATACCAATAATTAGATCGATGATATCATGATCAGGAACCAAGAATTCCAAATCCACCATATGGTATTCTATCATCACTCAACATGTTTGACAATTGAAACTTGGTTTGGACCTCTTTCCCAATGGAATGTAAATATCTTACAAGAATGGCATAAGATCCAAAAACAAGATGATCACATTAAAAAAAATTGACAATATAAAATAATGATTAGCACCTATATCAAAAAAAAATATAGCACCATAGAATATGAAATAAACAAAGTACCTCTAATAGTATCTGACCCTATTTTAGATTCCTCCAGTGTATACTCCACTTTATAAAAAAATTTGTTCTCAACTCCTCCCTAATATTTTTTAGAAACCTGAACTTCCCCCTCATCCAAAAGATAAAACCCACCACCCTTGGAATAATTAGTACAAATCTTATAAGACTTGGTGGGAGTGGATACATATTTACTTTATTGGGACATCCTTTTACAAAAATATCTTATATGGATAGATTGTCCACAATGAAGACAAGTCATGGGAACATCAACACAATTAGGATTAGTATAACCAGTATTTCAACACTAATAGTAAATAACCTTGTAATTTCATGATGATGCCCCTGAAACTAGTCTTGAAGAAAACATCCTACCTTTTTGCTTACTTTTTTGGCCAAAATATACACCCAGGATAATGAAAGTACCAACTAACACTCCACCCAAATAATTTTTTTCTTTTTATTTCTTCTTCTACCAATGATTCCTTATTGACTACCTCTATAAATTTTGAAAGTCATATAAGAATCATCATCAAAAAAATATCATCCCTCAACCCTAACTCAAACCTCTGTTCCTATAGGTAATCATTGGTGACTAGCTATGGTTCCATGTTCACCAACTCAGTAAAATAGATAGAATACTCCAAAATGGTACAATATACATGCTCTAATTACAAAATCTATTTGTTTTTTCCCTCATAATTTCTTAGGATAAAACTATTGGTTTAATATTTTATTCAAATATAATATGGTGAGATCCTCATTCCACTTATCTTGTACAAAACAATATTTTCATCTCCTTTCTATCCCCTCAAGAATATACATCAAAAAACCCACCATAGAGTCCTTAGGAGTCTTTAGAAATTCAAATATAATCTCAATACGCTAAATCCATTAATCAGATTCTTAGGGTCCTTTCTTACCATAAAAGATAGGTGTATGCTTCATATTAAATTCTATGTTATGATCCACTACTCATCCCAGGTTCTTGACACATGCTTGACCAACTTTCTAAATAGTGTGGATTACAACTTCTAAAAAAGAAGGGTTAAGTAGTGGATTTTACTCCGTAAACTTCATTTTATCTCCCTCTCTTGTATTTGGAAGAGTTATTATATGAGGTATTTTCTAATAATCTCAAGAAAAAATTAATCATCCACAAGAAGATTATAAAATCATAGGACAAACTTTTGGTATCTATGTCAATTCATTAAAATAACGTGAATTTAATGAAATTATGAATTCTTAGGAAAAAATTAATAAAAATAATAAACTAGCATATTTAAATACACCTAGTATCTGGTTCATTCAAATAACATCAACCACGAATTCACAAGCTTGGAAAAATCCCTAACCACTAATAGTATCTTGGATGAAAACATAAAAGTGAGTTTTCCAAGATGATTTTCTGCACTTACTACCTGAGTTCTGACATTTGAAACTCCAATTTACCAAAACACTATAACACGCATAGGAAGTGTCAAAAAACCTTCAGGCGGGTATTCCATTTGATACCAATTTATAATGAACCAACCCATATCAACTAGACAAGTCACCCATAATCGATTTTCTGAATGGTGAAGTATGAACTATGGAATATAAAATCAACGTTATGTGAAACAAAATAAGGTATACAACTAGAGTACAATGTCGAATAATGAAAAAAATACATGAGACTAATAAGGTATGTACAAACCTTCCAAACCAAAAAGATAAAATAAGAAAAGTTTAAACAATACCCTATGTGAAAATTTGTCACCACTAAATCATCATGTTATGAAGAAGCCCAACAAGAGAAAGCGATATATGACACAATTACCTAACATTTACCAGAGTCCTAGAAAACAAAATCTTTGACCACCCAAAGGAAAAAAAGAAGGGTTTTATCACAAATCTAATTAGAATAACACCAAAGTAACTATAAAAGTTCTAATATAATGGATGCAATAGTTTTATTTTAAAATAAATCCATCTTATAATGAATTTTTGAGAAAATAAACCATTTTTATAACATTCCTCTAATTTTCTTGAAATATACCACATTCATTAAATCTAGGAATATGTTAAGAAAGTATGTAAGAAAACATGATTACACTATAAGATAGGAATATTTATAATAACCATGAAATATTCCATCATATGATAAATAATAAAAAAAATCAATCTGTTTGGCCTCTAGACTATGGGTATACATGCTTCAAATGAAAGAAAATCCCAAGTCTAGGCTTAAGGTTGATCCAACCAATATAACCTCTAGTAAAACTACACACAATAAAGTGACATAAAACCCCGACAAAGTGTGAAAAGTACATTCTTAATGCACCCATGGTTTCCCAATGTGCTATGTCTACCAAAATCCATCTCAAAACCTAAACAACCTTTTAAAGAATTTATTCAAATACTTAGTATGCACAAAAGAATTTATAAAGAAAACCCCTTTGAAAACTAGACGCATTTCTAGTTCTAATATCAAATAAATCAATTTCAATGAATAACCCAATGGAAATGAAAATTAATTAAGACAAATCATGAATTTGAACCACTTGTAGATATACACCTTCCTCAAAAATAGTGTAAACCTAATTTCCTTCACCAAAAGAGATTGTAACCAAGAAGATCATCCTCTGAAATATAAATTATGATGGAAAACTAGAAAAGATCAAAAGAATAACCAAACTTATCACATCCATTTCCATAAATGCAGCCAACTCCACTACTGCTACCAAAGGTAGAGAAGAAAAAGGAATAACGCTTACCAATGAGAAGTAATACAACTATCACGGGGATCAAATATTAAAATAAATGATCCAGAGGATGAATATTCTCCCTAAATTCACATTGAGAATACTAGGGTTCGACAGGAAACTTGCATTTAATGAATGAGATAGATCAGACATGTTTCACAATATAACATATTGGGTAATGGTATTTATGGAATAAACCCTTTCTATATGGCATAAAAATCGTATGACAAGTATATAATGAAAAACACATCGTCATGGGTTAATTTTTTCCTAATCAACAATCTTATAGTGTAAAATAAGATCTTATAAATTAAATGTAATTTATGACATAACATATGATTTTATATAATACAAGATTTTCATGGAATAAACTGATTCATAGCATATCCCCAGTGCTAGACTTAAGTCACAATATAAACATTTAAGGTGTTAATTTTTCCCACATGCACTACCAAAAAAGGAAACATGTATAAAATTATTAGAAACATATTGACCCCCTCCCCTCCAAGGCCTTTTTTACATTTATACCCAGAATCAACTAAAGAATGCAAATAGATATCCCTAGAAATAGGGTCATTTTACTTAGAAAATGCTCTCTATCATAGAGACGCCCACAATGCAACAAAACAATTAGGGTACCCAAAACAAGATCCAAAGCATAATTGAAAGAATGTTACATGGTGTTACATATAAAAAATATTTTCAGATTCCAATATATATTACCAAACCTTAAAAGTTAAACTTTGAAAATATACAAAATAACTTCATTGGAAATTACTTTGAAGCAAATAATTTCTTTGAAATCCCTTTTTAAACACCAAGACCCTTTTAAAAATCATGAACTTACTCATTTATAAGTTCCATCAAATAAAAATCCCACATTTAATTTTAAACAACCTATTAGAAACATTAAACTCGTGTAAAATAGTTTTTCAAATTAAAAATTCATTTAAAAATAACCTTTATAAAATTTATACATACACATAGAATTATTAAACCAATAATTCCATGATTAAAAATATAAAAGCTATGAAAATCCATTTATTCCTTGTAATGAAATCCTTGAAAAATATTTCAACACAGATCAAGTGTACCACATAAAGAAAAAAATTTATACTAGATTTTAAAGAAAAATAAGAATTCAAAAAATATCATGAAATGCAATTATAAAAGAAAAACCTATATAACAGAATAATAACAAGTCACCTTTGATGGGTGAAGCCCAAAAAAGGATAAAAATGATCTATACATGCTCTATAATCAAAAACCCCATCATTAGGTTCACTAAAAACTATAAATTTAGAAACATGACCACTAATGCTCATGGGAGAAAAATAAACTAAGAAAAAAGAAATAAGAAAGGGAGACAAAGACACCTATAAGAAAATACTAGGAATAATCAATCTTAAACATGGGAGTGATCTTTGGAAAAATAAATAAATATTGTGGGGAGGGAAGGAGGAGCATGATTGGGGTCACCCAATCCACATTTTAAGGAGAAAGGGGGTTTAACCCCTTTAATTTGAAGAAGGTAAAATCAAGAATTTCACAATTTTAAAAAAATTATAAGATCACGTCATTGTCGCCTAATTCATCAAAAAAATTTCCAACTGTGATTCCTTCAATAGAAACACTGCACTTTTTTAGTCACATTATTTTGAAACTAAGGAACTAATAATAAAACCTTTTGTTAAATGTATTGCTAGTTTTTTTACAGGTAGTCTACACTGTTAGCTGTAATTTTTTTCCAAATCTGTACCTAGCACTGCAACCTCAAGATTTTTAAAATCCAAGGAAATTTAACCTAAAACTCAAGTAAAGTGATAAAAATAAATAATTTAATAAAATAATAATTAAAATAAATTTACATATAAGATAATTATATTTTAAAAAATAAAATAAGTAATTTTTTGTGATTTAATGAAAATTCACCCTAGAAAAATAGTTTTTTTCTATGTTTTTTTATAATTATATATACTAGTATATTTTTTGATATATTAGAATTTTATTATTTAATTTTATCCATTTGGGAAATTTATTGAAATTTAATATTTCTTCAACTTAATTGAAAATCCATAATAAAATATTTGTCACTAATCAACCAATATCATGTCATCTTCTTTGGTATTATTATAAATCCAAGAAGGCCTAAAGCCCGAGTTGGAAGACCAACCCATTTTCCAGCAAATATTTTTAATGAAAAATAGTTTACATAGAATCCAAATGATGAAAATAACTCTCACCAATATAGATTACATGATATAAATGAAAAAAATAATAACTAAAAAGCCATTGGTTAAAGGAAAATATAGAAAACTAATCAAAGAACCCATAATTAATGCATCATCATCCTATGATCAATTTTAGAACCCTTAAAAAATGAAAATCTAAAATGAAACAAAAATAAATATTCTAATTAAACAAGTCATTTTTTAGTGCCCTAGTTGAGTCCCGTTTCCCAACATCTAGTTGAAATCCAAATCAGTTGCAGTCAAATCACATCATACCATTTTAGTGAATGAATCCAATTCTCACCTAAAATTGATTTTATTCCAATTTCACTTGTTAATGTATTCAAATATTCATTAGTTGAAATTGTACTGGAAACCCATTATTTATAACCCCAATTGCATCCTCTCATCCCATATCAATTTAATATTAAAATCTTCCACCATAAAATACAATATCCTTGTGAGAGATTTGTGTAAAAAAATCAATATCATAAATCAAAACCTTTTCTATTAGTCTCAAAAAAAATATTTCTTATCACTGTATATTGGAATTATAAACAATAAAATTCAAATAATAGTATGAACTGAAAAACCACACCATTTTCACAAATATATTTTTCCATGTTCAGTAATAATCCTACAGTTTGGGTCCCAACCTGAATCCATTCATTATAGAAGATCCATCAATAACAATTTAAAAATCATATGGAAATCATCAATGTAAATAGAGAAGGTACCATGAATCAAAGTAGTTGTAGTTTTATATTCTTAATGAACTAATTCAAAAGTGGTCAACATAAAATATTCCTTCTCAAAAAGTCATCCCATATTTTAGATCAACAACAAGTTATGTTTCCTCAATTAAATCTTATCCTAAAAAATTAAATCTATAAATTAGAAACATATTCTATCACATGTTAGGTAAAAAAGAAAACAATAATCTTGGAATAAATTGGTGAAGGAAATAATAAGAGATATATGGATCTTGAACCGTGATCAAGGTTCATATCAATGAATTTAGATATATATATATATAATCAACAATGTCCTTATTTAGATATCTTCAGCAAATAAAATTAAATAATTTTAGAATATTTTTCAAAGGTAAAATTCTATATTCTTTTCAAATTTGGATATAATTTTAGTGAACACCCATACCCTAAGATCAATGTATATATCCATAAAAAATTCCCCTTTTTTGTATCTACTGAATTTCAACAAATTTTTCGTCAAACCATGAGTATATTTCATCCTTGAGACCCTATTTTATGATTTATTTTTTATTGTTTTATTTTTAGTGGTCAAGAAAATGTTTCATTGAAATATATGATGAAGATATATCCAATTACGTTAATCAATTCATGAAAGTCACAAATAATAATGATGTTTTGTCACAATAACCATGTGTACGATGTAAAGTGAAGTAAAAGTTGATCATGAGTATATTAATAATTGACTTCAATATATTAAGAGTGATAACACTACTAACCATGATGTATTATTATATAATTTACCATGGGATATTGTCATCCAGCCTATGAGACACTATTTACAAGTTACTCTAATCTATTGTTAAATATATTTTTCATAGTTCTCATGATGTGTTGTGTTATTAATAATGATTTACCATTGCTATTGACCATGATGGTTTTTAAAATAAATGAATATAATAAATGATTTCATCATAAATAATATAACTAAATAAAAAACTATCAATGATAAAATTTTTTGATGAATTGGATATGGAGAAATATTTTTGGATAGGATCTTAAATATTATAATACATTCATTAAGTCACTATAGTGCCACCTATGTCCTTACATGTCACCGACTGTGAATTTATATTATCATTGAGGGAATGAAATTAATTCTTATGAAAATGGTGACATGAATCTTGGAATATAGAATATTTTTATAATATTTGGATATCATATTGTATACATGCTACTATATTTTTCTAAAAATCCATTAATAAAAATCTATGTGTGGTATTATCATATAAAATATAGTTTTCTAAATTCATCATGGGGAATCCATCAGTTTAATGAAGTTCATTGGTAGTAAAATTTTCATCCAAAAATAATTACTATAATGAACAGTTACATCCAGTTGAAAGCTAACTGGGAACCAAAAAAATATAATCAAAATAAGTATAATTATATTAGGTATAGAAGTAAAAAATTGAAAATTATGGTAGTCCTAGAATATGAATTTAATGCTGGGATTAATTATTATATGGTACTCATATATGTGTGGAATAAGGTTTGGGTACATGTCATTAGCATGAAAAGGACATATTATGGGTGATCATCGAAATATTATCAATAGTATACCACTCAAGGGTGCTAAAATATGGATAATACAATTTATTGGAGTGGTATTCAATATTTTGATAGGTTTCTCACTTCAATATACCTACCATATAAGGTTTCAGAAATGTCATGTCACTAACTATAATGTTTTTTATTTATGAAATATATCACACAATCAAATTTGAAAATAATATGTTCATACTTCTTAAAATAAATATTTTTAAGGCGAATTTTAAAAATTTGTTTCATGATATATTATTTATTAATGTCTGGGTTAGAGTATACTATATTTTTTATGTATTGGCAGGCATTAATATAGAATTAAATATTTTTATCCAGCTTAGGAATTCACTTAAGTTGTATTATATTATATTTGAAAAATATTATTCACTAATTTGTAATTAAGGGAATGGTTTTATATTACTCATGATAAATAAGTGTTTTAGCATAAATATAAATAATGTACTAAAGTAAAAAACAATATAACAACATTGAAGAAGTTTTGATGTTTTTTAAAACATTTTCATGGAAGGATATGACAAATTAGGTTTGTAAGTGATATTAATGATCAATTGAAATTCAACACCAAGGGTTGAAACCATATATTTTTATATGAACTATAAATAATATTTACATAGGAATATTTCAACACTGTGAATGGATCTAGTATATATATTAAAGGTTTATATTTGGGTTTATTATAATAGTCCCTTGTATAATCATACATGTAAATTAATAATGGGTTGAAGCCAAGTATTGGTGGAATTGTTTACACTTAAATAATAATTAATTTTAATTTTTTAATGAATATTTTCAATGTTCATTTGTATTAAGGATAATAGATAACATAAAAACAAATTCACAAGAATAATGATCATGTGAACTAGTGTCAAAAAAACATAACCATAAATGGGAAATCTATAGGAAATGGGACACATGAAAAAAACTCCTTGAATGAATAAGGAATAATTGATGAGTGATAAGGGAATTGATATAATAAAATGATGCTCACAATGATATCTAGATTTTATATATATTAAGTAGATTTAAATTTAATAGAAATAATCATAATAGATATAATTTTTAAAAAAATTGGAATTAAACATGGATGGTGATGGTAGGAATAAAAAGGTGAATAAATAATCATGAAAATATTGAAAGTAATGATAATTATTTTATAGAAGGATCATTTTATCAAAATGCATATTGAGTTTTCCTATTTTTATTTAATTTAAATTATCTATATTTCTAGATTTTAGAAATTATATTCAATTTAATTTCAAACATGAATTTGATTTAACTTCTTACAAAGGGACAATAATCAATCTAGTTTGAGAACATCGTTAACATTTAATTATATTTATTTATAATACCTTATCTATTTTTTATGATTTTATTTCTAATATGATTTTAAAATTATAAGACTATTATGGATTGGGATGAAGTAACAATAATATAAGTATTATTCTCATCTTCTCTTATGGAAGAAAATCATTTCAATTATCAAAAAAGGAACTAATAGTTAAATTTTGGTAGTGATGGTTAAAAATGATTCTTATAAGAACAATGAGAACTAAAATTCCATGTATCCCAAATAGAACATAAATTCTTCTCAATTAGTCAACTTTATATCACTATAGAGTATATAGATTGATTCAGTGAGATGTTAATAAACATAATAGAGCTATTGATAACACATTTCAATGAGTTTAATATTCTATAATATTTTATATTTAAAAATAATGGTTATTTTTAATATTTAATGACATAAATATCACACCCCCACATTTAAAAAATAATAATTGAATTTCAATTCATTATATATAATTTTTATTTTAATTGGCACGTGATGTTTTTTTTACTTTGTTAATTGATTCAATATGACATGTTCACACTCTCTTCATGTTTCTACTAATTTTATTATTTTTATTTATAAATTATTTTTATTTTCCTATTTTTTTGGATATGAAATAATTCATGATGAATTGGCTATTCACCACTAATTTGAAATCACTGAGGTAATATAATTGAAGACTAAAAAGAATATCTTGTGTTAATTATGATAATAATTTTTAAAAAACTCTAAAGGGAAGAAAAAAATTTAAAACCTTGATATGAAGTTTTTAAGGTCTGAAGATGGATAATAATGAATCTATTATTGAATTTATCATAAGTATCATTGTCGTTGTGAGAAAAAATATAGGTTATATAGAAATGAGAGAAAAATAAATTATGTTAATAATTTTTCCATAATATTTTCGTATAGGTTTGATACTAATGTATTCTCCTTTGAATATATATAGTTGAATTAATTTTCTCGATGTATTGTCCTAGTCTTCTCTAGGTTGTTCATTTATATGATTTGGGTGTCAATATGAGTTTTTAGGAGTCGTTCAGTTTGAGATAAGTATTTAAACTGATATAAGGAATTTGAGTGTGACTATCTTGTTTACAACATAAATGGTTCATTGTAGTTATTGGTAAGATAAATTGTTGATGTGTCGTAGTGTTACTAAGTCTGAGGGGTCGTTATTTTTTCTAGGGGAGAGACTTCATGGTGTGGTTTTAGATGTCATGATGTGACGAACCAGTGTTTTTTTCTAGGGTTATTCCTAATTTTATATCAAGCTGCATCAACCCTTTTCCTGGTTTGATGAACTGGGGAATCAATATTCTAAGGTTCTACCTTGGGTTTCATTATATTTGGGTGACCTTAGTCACAAAGATTTTCTTCATTTTTTATAATGGATTTTTAATATTGAATAATTACAAGAGGAAGAGATATAGGGATATTCCTGGTGTGATTTTTAAGATTTAAAGTAAATTTGACTACAGCATCATTATCATGGAATGGTTTACCATAATTTAGTGTTTTCCAGTGTTCATATAAATTTAGAATAATATATGATTTGTTTTATTTTCTTATGATAACTTTGATCCTTTGGTGATTGGAGGTGTGAAAATAGAGACCCTTGAACCCCTATTGATAGTATTTGTCTTTGAACAACAATTGATTGACAGATAGAGATATGAGGTGAGTTTCCCTCTTCGTTTCAGTTAATATTTCTCTTTATTCATCAATAGGGAAGGATATGAAATGGTTTTTGTTGACATAAAATTTGGTGATTAATGGATATTTATTAATTTATATTTTTGGGTTTTTTCTTGGGTGATTATTTTCATGTGATCATATATTCCTCACTTTTTCCTTGCAAAAGGAATCATGAAGCTTTAATCAAGGTATCAGATTCAGTAAATATCTTTTTATGAGTGATTTGTGGAATTTTAATTCACTTTATTTCATCGGGTGGATGGTATATATTGGATTAATAATTATAATAAACTTGACTAATGAAAATTTATGGGATGAGGGTAATTCACATGTGTCTATTTGTTTCTATGATATTTCACGTGTTCTTGATTCTTTTTTACTTTTCTTCTGGAAAATAATTTTTGTTTTTGAGGTTTTGTGTTATTATTTTGATATTATTTCTAGAATCACCCATCATAAAAGGTAAATAATTTTAAGATGGTAATAAATTGGTTACATGAAACATAGAAATAGAAATAAAATATCATTTGGGAATGTGGGATTGAATTTTTATAGATTAAAATTTAAATGAGAATGGTGGAAGTGTTTATAACTGGAATTAGTTAATATATTATGTTATATATTTATTATTATTTTTTGATTGTGTGGCCTTATATGGAAACATTTTTTGGTCATTTTATGTTATTTTTTGTTGAGTAATGAGGATGTAGAAAATTTACCAAAGTGGGAAATAAGAGAGGTGGGGGTTGGTGTGGAACAATGATATGGTTATTGATTAATAAATGGTGTTAGGTCTAGTTATATATAAAGGGGAAAAAAATTTATGGGTGTGGTAGTTCATGGATTTTATTGTACCATGTATTGGTGTTATATATTCTTAACGGTATAGAATATAAGGTTCTTAATGGTGAATATGGTAAATAAGTGTGTACTATAATTGAATAATTATATTGATATTGAGGAAACATAAATACTAGAAATGATTAATGGAAATTGGATAAAATATAGGTAAATGATGGAATGTTTTTCATAAAATCTGAAATTTAATGGCCAAATAAATACACCATGAATGGTAAATATTAAATCTACATTTTTATGGTTGATTGAAATAGAAAATGGAAAATTGAATGCTTGTTGTTGTTGTTTTGTGTTGGAATGTGAACTTATTGATGAGTTATATTTGTCAATCGTTATTTGTGAAAGGTTTTGGAGCTGTAGGGATTATTTTAGGTTATGATAGGGTTGTTTTTATGTGAAAATTATAGGTTGGTATTATGTGTGAATTTTTTGTAGCTTTATTTTCTTGTGATTTCATACACACCCATCAAAAGATTCAGATATACTTACCAATACCTGAATGTTTGGGTTTTTTAATGTTTTCCCTAGAAAACAAGGTTTGTTATGGAATGGTTAGTTGAATACTCTTTATATTATCTCCCTACTAGGCATAACACATTATGATATTTTTAGATGTTGGGGGTTATTCATGGTAGAAGGATAACATGAGGTTGATTTCATCTATGCTCATAATACCCTATTCTGATGGAAATGTATATAGATTTGTGGTTGTGAAATGATACCAACATGAGATGTTGGAACCTGTAAGAGGTTGGAATAGGTAGGGATATGGTTTTAACCACATTGATTATTATATGAGTATTTATAATGATATCGACATGGGATGTTGGAACCTGTTGGAGGTTGGGATAACTAGGACTTTAGTCCAACCCACATCAGTTGTGACTTGATTTATATATTTATTGTATGATTAATGGGTATATAAGGTATACTAACACCATGAAATTTATTATTGGGGTGTGAGAGAAAAAAACAGTGGGTAAGTAGTGTGAGGTATCTTTTTTCACCCTATTCATTATTATATTATTATAACAGGTGCGTTATTGGGTTAGGGAACCTCTATGATTCTGGGTGTTAATTGACATGATATGTGCTTGTTTGTTCTGTATTTTTGTAATGGAATCATTAGAAATATTCTACAAAATTTTAAAAAGTTTTCATGAGAATTATTTTACTGAGTACACATATTATCCTCACCCATGTAAATAGATATATAATGTTTTTCAGGATTCTAGTGTGAGTTTGGTGACTGAGTAGGATAGTACTAGCTTAGAGATTAGGGTTGTTGTGGGTGCATCTTCCTAGGGTCTTATTTTTTGTATTTTTATCATTTATACTTGTATATAATTACATATCATTCATTATTGTTTAATGTGGGGTTCTAGAATTATTTTATATTTTATTTTTAATTAGTGTATTTTTTATCATTTTCCTAGGACTTATGAGGGTAAGGCCTCCCATTTTTATGTTTTATACCCTTGATGATAATAAAAAACCTATGGTATATTAGAGGTGGGACTCATTGATCACTTTAATATTTACTATATGAAAAATAGGGGTTAATACATGGTGTTAGTTTTCAAAAAGTTTTATCCAATATATATACAGTAGTTAGGATGGAGGATGAATTTAGTCACTAGTGAGGATTTTATGATAATGGTAGAGAAACCATGTTTGTAAAACTTATTGTGTAATGTAACAATATAGGATATATAAGAAACAAACAATTAATTTTATCTGGGATACGATTTAAGAACCTTAATCATAATAAATACCCTATATGAGGTAATGTGCATTGTGAGGTAATGTCCTAGGAGAGGTACTATTGACACCAATAAAGTTGAGTTACATTTATTGACAATAAGTTATGAAATATTGGTGATTGAAGAAGGATGTCAATATATTTTTTTCTCTATGCTATTAAGTAAATTTTAATTTTGATTATTGATGTGATGTTCTTAAAGTCCATAACATGATCTAAAGTAGTTATGTGTGAGAACTTTATTCATAACATGTTGAGGAATTGATAAGAAAGGTAATTAAAAAATTCCATGCAATATAAATATTATTTCGTGACGAGATATTTGAAGACCATTCAATTTCATAAAGAATTTATAAATATTAAAAGAATGGAATGATATTCAATTATAAACTTATAATTCTTATATGTCCTTTTAGAGTGGGCATTATATAAAAAATTATACTAGCCACCCAATCAATGAGGTCCAGATCAGTCTAAATTAATTTGAGATAAATTTTAACCTCATGGGAGAGCCAGCCCAAGTGGATCTCAGGGAATCATGGATGAGAAAACCTACATATATAGGTAGGCATGCACATGGATCTGAACAATCATACATAGTTGTGAATATAATGGTATCACATACACTATAAGGGGAATCATAGTAGCATAAGGTGGGTGTGTTTAGTGTGGTTTCAAGATATGACCCCAGACTATTCACATCTTCTAAGTTATAGGGACATATTTATATATATATCAAGGATAAACCAAGATAATGATCAATATGGGATACATTATAGATGGATATTTTCATGAATTAAAATGTTATGCATATAATGATGGCTATCTGATAAAATTAATCTACGTAATATGACCACATCAATGGTCATCTTTAACCTCTTGAGTATGTGAATCATGTGAAGACTATATCAGTGACCCTTAATAATCAATATTTCTTACCATTATGTGGAGATTTCATTAAGGAAGAGATAACACCTTTCTTGTTGTTGCATTATATTAAAAAGTATGAAACCTTCGCAAAAATATTTCTAATAATGATATATTTATTTATAGGATATATTTTTTAGGATTCTAATTTGTTGAAGGAATGGAGGAGAAGGTGGTGTAAGGAAGCGGTGTTTCCTATAAACACTAGATCACCAATTTGGAATAATGTTGATGTTTTTCATCATTTATTTTCTCATTTTATAGAAACAGATCATAGTGAGACCCCTATTTCATGAATATAATTTACCATGAATCTTTCTTCTTGCTTGAAGAAGAATAAGATCACATAGACTCTTGAATATAGAATCACTCACTTAATAGTTTCTCAAAGAAAATGAGAACTACTGGCCATCGATTATGTTACACACATTAAATGAGATTCATGAAAAACTATTCCATGAAGCCTTTCAGGTTTTCTCTATGTAACATCAATAAAATTTAAAAATAAAAAAACTATATTCAATAGAATACAAAATGTGTGACACTTAGCTTAAATGAATAAGGAAATATTATTATTTAAATGTATCCATTATAACCTAGCCATTAAATTGGATGTAATGAAAAGTAGTAACCACATTATAAAATATATAATGGTCTTACTCATTTTTAATTTATTAATTAATTATTTAAAAATAAATAATAATTTTTTAGTATAGCCATTTTATTCTACAAAAAATACTTTTTCTTCAAAAATGATTTTTATTGCCATTGATGAGTTACTATTATAAATAATTTCTAGAAATGTTAGAAAATATAATTTAAAAAATTAATTTAAATTTTTAATTCATAATTTCCAAATTATCATAGGATTAATTTCATAGAATTTTCTAAAAATATTTATTTTTCAAGGAATAGGGAAAAAAAGATAGATTTTTATTAAAAAATGTATTTTATTTTAATGTTTTTACAACATAAAACTATATTTTTTATTAGTTTTAAATTTATATTTGTTCATTTTAATTTAAAATAATATAATTATGGTTTTTAAAATTTATTATATACTTTAATTTAGTATGGAAACATTTGAAATTTTAAAAGGTTATTTTCCGAAAAACTGTTTTTCATTGCTTTTTCCTAGTTTAATTTTAAAATTAAAATATATAATTATATGTTTTGAATTTTTAAAAATGGATTATATATTTTTAATTAGTGTGTAAAATTTTATTAAATATCCCACTTTTATTTTTCAACAATACGAATAGTAACCTTACTAATTTTTAATACCATGGTAAAGGGTAAATCAAGTGATCTAAGATAAAAATAAAATGATAGGAACTATTAATTGATCTGAAAACATAACTAAAACTTATTTTATAAAAATATATCAAAAATAATCTTCCAGGGGTCTAATTTTTGACCTTTCGGGGTTACTTGGGTGAGATTATGACCTTAATAGTATTTTATTTAATGAAATGTCAAACATGTAACACTTTTATTTTTAATAACTGTAAAAAAAATTAAATGGTCTTATTTGGATGGTATTTTCAACTATAAATATTACTTGGTATAATAAATTATTTATATTCATCATGTAAATTTTTTATAAAAAATTATAAAAGAAATAATTCCTTTAAATTCTTGCACAACGTTGATGTAATAATTTTTCAATTATTGGAAAAATTAAATAAGTGATATTAGAAATAATAAAATAAATATTATTTTTGATAAAAATGGTGATAAAATAATTTAATATATTTCATTTAAATTTTTAGGATATAATAAAATATATTTTTTCAAACTGTTCTTATTTTTTTTTGTTTTTAAGGTCAAATTAATTAATAGTTCCAACATTGAGAATAATGATATTTTATGTGATTAAATTTTATTAAATTATTTAAAAGAAAAAAATATTAAATTATCACAAATCAGATAATATATGGTTTAAAATTTCATCCCTTTTACATTTATTGTCTATTTGGAATCATTTTTCTCTATAAAAATATTATTATATTTTAGTATTTTGAGAAATTCCAAGAGTGACCCTCCCCTATCTTATAAAAAGAAACATCTTCTTATTAATCCTTCACACTTAAAAACCCATTTAGTTCAGAAAATACCTACCAAAATAACTTTTTATAATACCTACCCTCATTATAGAGGTATTTTTTAAGGAAGAACACTAACCTTAGTGGTCTTAAGATATTAAGAAATGAAGATTTTCTAAAGAAGTGGTTTTATTTTTAATCAAGCATTTCTATTTTGTTTTTTCTTTCATATCCCAAAAACCATATTCAAACATGATTAAATAAAAACATTAATATCCTACATATACGTGTATGTTATTAAGTAATTACAATGACCTATATCCATCTCCACTTCCATTAAATGGGAAAATAAGTCATTATTTGTGTGTATAGTGGACTATATCCTTACTAACTAATGTTATTCATTTTCCATCACTATCTATAAAGATAGATTATAATTATTGAATTAATATTTATATATGATATTAATGACATATTTATCATTATTAAATTATAATATATCATTTTACTGCTTACCTTTAAATTCACTTGAAAATGGTAATGTAGTTTGTGTGTACGTGTGGATTAACACCTCCATGAAGCGATGTGATTTTTTTTAATTACCACATCACAGGGATTATATATAAAAGTATTTTGGGGGGACATCCCTCTAGGTATCATTGTTTTTATTTTATGTTAATTGTTTTGCAGAAAAAGAAAGTGGACAAGATCAGTTGTAGAGTTCCTTCATGGTGGTCACATAGGTATGTTGACAAAGATCCAAGAAAAATGAATATATTCATTGGAGGTGGTTTAAGAATTTGTGTATACAGGGTGGTTCAATTTCCATTTTTTTCCAAATTTTTGGGTTATAAAATTTGAAGGATGACTCAAGACTCATGAAAATTGGATTTCTATGAATTCCTTATAAAAATATAAAAGTGGCATTAATTCCTAAAAGGTTGGGTATTTAGTGAAGGTGTGGTGATTAATTTAAGATTGGTGTATTATGATGGTTTATATCCTTGAAAAAGGGGATTGAGTATGAATGGTTAATTGTAAATCTCAATGACTATGTGATTCTTTATGAATGGAACATTTCCCTAAATATTCATAAAGATAAGGAGGTTCATGAATAGTAATTAAAATATTCACAAAAAGATGTTGGTAAGCATGGAAGCTTCATGAAAGGGAGGAAAAATCTATAAATAGGCCTATACCCCTCTCATTTGTGTATAGTAACCTTTAATTAAAATATAATGGCTCTAAATTCATAAACATGATTTGTGAAGGATGTTATTTCAAAAAAATGAAGAAAGAAACGTAATGAAGGCTATGTAAGCTGACTAAAAGTTTTAAGAATCATGAATGTACTAAGTTTTATAAAGTCTATGTGAGATTCAAAAAAGTTTTTAGCTTTATGAAGGTTAAGTGAGATTCTCAAAATGAGGTTGATTAGTGAAGGTTTTTTGAGATTCATGAAACTAATGAGATTTCTGAAATTTGTGTGGTTCGTAAAATAAGTATTTTATTTTGAATAATTGGGCAGTTTCATGAAGGTTGTGTGAGATTCTTGAAAGATGTAAAAATCTGGAAAGGGTTGAAAAGGGATTTCCTATTAAATCTGTGGTAAAGAAGTATTCATTAAGTAGATGAAAGTGGAACATAATAATACACCAAATAAGGTTTAAACATATTGATTCAATTGATCAAAAGAAGAATCATATGAAGGATAAGTGATCACACTTTAGTTAAGAGAGTAGTGATCTTTCAAAATGTGATTGGTTGTAAACCAAGAGAGATAGTGAGTCCACTCCAAGCGTTGTAACAATAGTGTTCTTTTGGGGATTTGATAAACAAGATCATTTCCTTGGTATTCACCTTGCAAGTAAACTAGTGTCGGTGAACCAAGTAAAATTGGTGTGTCTTATGCATGATTTTATTTCTACACATACATTTCTACAACAAATGGTGATAAAAGTGTTTTGTTTAATGATGAAACAATATCTAAAGGGTATTAGTTTAATTATGTCATACCTTGATTCCCCCCCCCCACCTCAAAATATTTAACCTAGTTTTGATAATAACCATATAATATGAATTAATATGATATTATGATATTGTGATAATTTAAAAAATATAAAATAATACTTACCTTATTTTCATAAAAAATATTTGAAGAATGGAAACTTTAATTATGCGTACATACAACAACCATCTCCATAATTGTATCATAGTTCATTTTTCATAATAATATTTGATGGGTGTATTTAAAAGTATAATTCAGATATAAAAATTATAATTATTTCATGATTATTATTCAGCAAATAGTGGAAGAATTACCTCTTGGACCATAGTCGACATACCTAAGTCATTTTGGACTTGTGAGCCAAATATCATCAAAATATCTTCAGTGAAATTAATTAATTTATTAATTGTATTAACATGGTATTAGATAAAATAACAGAATAATAAACTTGAAAAAGGTTCTTAAACTAGTATAAATTAATATTATTTTATTTTTTAGGAACACAAAAAATGTACGTGATGAGTTAGAATCAAGGTAATGGATATTCTTTTAAATAATATTCTTTAAAATTTTCCCTCAAACCCTATGTTCTTTCATATCCACCTGATATTTTTTCAAAAAATGTTTTAAATATGGTTTTTATTATTATCGTATGATTTTTTAAAGTCATTTTTCCCAATATTAATTTTAATAAAATAGTTGAAATAAATATTTTTTTTCAAACATGGTACTTTGTGACATTTCCAAAAAAAATATGAAAGAAATGTGTTTTTAAATTATACAGCATGGGAGGATTTTCTCACCTTTATGAGTAATAATTTCTTTGAAGATTCATTTACTTGATTATATTGTTATTTTTAAATAATATGTCTTCCTTTCTATATGAACACTTTTCTTTTAAATAAGTGATTTTCATAAAGGAATGTTTTTATGATACATGTATTCATGTTTTATGATTTTTTTATGTTTATTCATCGTTGTTTATCCTAATTGGTGGATTCGTTATAAAAAAAAGTTGGGGTGGGTCTATTATATCCCACCAATTCATTGGGTACATTTATGTTGGAAGTTGGCCATGAGGTTATTCCAAGTGTAACTGTGATGATTACTCTAAGTATAATAGTGAGGATTATTTCAAGAATAATCGTCCGGGTTATTTCATGTGTAGCCATGAGAGTTACTTTGTAAGTATGTATGATATAATATGATTCACTAATTTAACTATATTATTTATTTATTCTTGGTATAATATCATTATTTCACAAGGTATGTTTTTGAGTTTTTAATCGAGAGAATTTTTTTTTTACTTTTTAAGGATCAAAAGTATAAATTTGTGAAAACAAATTATGATTTTATCATTTTTTCAAAGAAACATTTAAGGGTTTTATTTTTTTATGATTCTTTGTCAATTGTTTTGAAAAAACATTTTGTGCAAAAGTTGATTTCATGAGTAAGAAAATATTTATTTTAAGGTCAAATTATATTTTGATAAAGGTAAATTTTATAAGTATTATGGACTAATAGTTTATTTATTTATTTTTAGGTCCCTTAATAAGATTTTTTTGATCATCCCATATTTAAATCAATTCACAATATTTAGGTATGGTTAAGAGAAAAGAACAATTCAAGTTTAATTTTTTCAATAGTTTTCCTGAAAACAAATCTTCTTTTATTTTAACGAATTTTGTTTTTTTGGAAAAAATGGATACTATGTAGATATTTCAACTTTTTATATATGGTTTTACATTTTAATAGTTATTCCTAATACTCTAAAACTCTAAACCAAAAAGATATTAATGATTTTAATCATGTGAATTCTAGTTTAAAATTAGAAGAATATGTAATGTTTAGGGTCGGGTCCTTACATGTGATACCCTTACTCAAAGTGTATTGAGACACTACTTACCTTTATGTGAATTGTATTGAAACAACTATTACAATTATGTGAAGGTAGCAGTTTTGAATGTAGATAATTTTTGTGTTCACTACCATGAAGGATCTTGATAATAGTTATATACTCAAACTAGTGTGTGACACTTAAATGCATGTGTTACCATACATTTGGGTATAATTGAATAATTCCCATGAATATGAGGTATTTCATGTGAATAACAATAAAGATAACCAAAAAAAATTGAGATAGAACATAAAATAATAAAGAGATAAATGATATGTTCTCGGGTATCAGTAATAAATATACATCATGTGTGAAGTGCACTTTTTGAAATTACAGAGATGATTCAAGAAGAAATTTAATTAGCTTGTCTATGATTAATATTTCATAGAATAATCTTAAATATGTTGTGTTCCCTAATTTCACATATTTAGTAATGTTGGAACTTCGTCATCAGATTGAAGAATATTTTCCCTATCATTTTTTCAATGAGGAAACTAATCATTTACAGATGATCTAATTCATTGATAAAGACTGATATACTTAATCAATTGTTGTTGAAGGTACATAAAGATGTATAGGATATTGTAAAATCCAATAATCTCCAAGAGTAAGATAAAGATATAGTCGTATATTAGATCAAGTCGAAAAGAATAGACTAATTTCTGATGTAGTATAAAGACCCCCTTATGTGGACTTATGAATAGATGGTCAGTGTGGACTCTGATAACACTTTGTAAAGCAGTGTAAATATCCTCTTGGGTGACTCATGAGTGTAAAGTTCAATTTGGAATCTAGTAAAACTATGTGAAGCAGTATAAATGTCATCATGTGTGGACTCATGCATTAAGATTTAGTGTATCGACCATTGTAATTGATAATAAGATTATAATAGAGAATTTATATTAGAGGTATAACCAACATAGAAAGGAGTATCCCTTTCAGTCTAAACTTATAATCATTATGTATTACTCTCTATATTATCACAACTACACATGAGGTGTTATTGAGATATAATACTAAGTGGATCTCGAACCATAACATGTTACATAGGTTAGATTGAATGGGAATTTGTAAAATGAGTGTATAATTAATTCTACCTCACACCCCTCTAAGTGGAACCTAACTGATCCTTGGACTCTAAAATTGGTATCATATCAAGGTTCACTATAAAGATCCATGCTATATTTCATGAAGTATATATTTTAAGAAATGGATAAGATACCTTGGATGGATATTTCTTCTAAGACTCAGAAGAATAGGAAGAAGAAATATGAAAGGAATATGAAGAAAAATATTACAGTAAATGGAGAGACACATCCAACTAAAGGTAATCTAAATGGAATAATTTGATATAATTCTTTTGATTATGATTCTTAAAATAAAGTCTTCTCATGTTTTGATGTTGATATATCACTTATTGATCTTCATTGGGAACTCAATTAACATCTGAATATGGTTCCAAAAAAAGTTTTAAATTTTATTATTGGGGGTATCAAGGGTATTCAGGATGAAAATTTTCGTTTGGATGGAGAGGCTAATTCTATGGAAGAGGCATTGGATAAAATGGTTTCCATATCTAACACACTCAAAAAAATTAAAAGAAAGTTATGAAACAATTTCTATTTGAAATGAAATATGTGCGGAATCAATATAAAAATTGCAAAGAAATTTTTGTTAGAAATATTTCTTTAAGATATTTTTTATAGAATCATTCCATGCACTTGAAAAAATGTAAAAAATTTCTATGCTTTTAAAATATTCTAAATTCGAAGAAAAAATAAATAGGTTAAAGGGGCTTTAAAATTATTTTTAAAAAACAAGAAAAATGTATGATGAACAAATAAATAATATGAATAAGGATTGGGAGGACAAGATAAGATTGGTTGAGCATGAGAATAACTCCCTCAGCATTAAGTGTTTAGAGAGGTGGGATTTAGGAATCAATAATCAAAACAAGATAGAACATTCCATGTTTCTTGAAAAAGATATGCTACCACATATGTTTTCATTGAGATTCATGACCCTATAAGACCATGAGATCATCCTCTAATCAAAAGGAATCATCCTTCAATAAGAAGTCATCCCATGACCTAGAAACTATATTATATACAAATTTTGTTTCAATTTTTGTACAGATTTTAAACAAAATGTTGTGAATTTATGGATAGTCAGAACAACTGATAAACCCACCATATAAAGGTTTTATGAGAGAATATGTATAAAGAGTTTTTTTACAAGATTTCCCAAAAAGGGAGGGGGTTCCACTCAGAACAATAAAGTTTACAACCTCTGAAATCTGCATAAACTATAATTGAAAATAAGAAAATAAGACTCATAGTCTGTAATTGGTGTTGTTGGAAGTTCAGTAAAAAGAAATTGGATTGTTATTATAGCATTTTCATTTCATTAAAATTATAAAAATCTAAAATTAGGGGGTAAAAAAGCTAAATATAGAAGAAAAAATTCAACCCAAAAGAAAAAAAGAGGAAATAAATGTGATAATTCCTTAGTAGTAAACAAAATAAATGTGTTGATCCAAAAACTCCCCAGAATACAAAGAAATATGAAAATGTTCCAATTAGTGTAAAATTAAATAATGATGGTGACATGTGTGAAACGTGTGGAAAATATGAACATACTCCCCAAAGATGCATGGGAATTCTACATAAATAGTGGGACATATTTTTATGTAAATATAAATAACTGAGAATTCCATATGCTTAAATGACTACAATGGAAAAGGATATTTCATATAGAGGAAAGGAATAAATTGGAAATAAATATTATCCTATGTTAAAAGGATTATCTTATCCTCAATGTTAATTATGAGAAATAAGGAGGTTCCTCCTTATCTTCCTATTATTTTATGCCTTTTTATATAACATATAGGTAATTGAGGGATAATATTCAGGTTTTTACTTATAGATAGAAATTAGGATGAGTTTTTTTCATGGAGTTTAATGGTTTTAAACTAACCATGATAAAGAATATGAGTTGATCCCTTTATGGGGGATTGCATAAGAAATGAGGTGTGATAATCCCACCATATACCACTACTTAAATTTTATTATTTTGATGAAATAGTGAGAGTTTTGGTTGATGAAAAGATGAGACAAAGGGGGAGTTATTCTTATGAACATAAACATTCTAATGCGTTTGTTAAAGTTTGTGTAGGATCATGTATTTCTTTTTTGAATAGACTCTATCTTGAGAATGGGTAATTTCTAGTAATTATTTCACATGCATGGTAATTTATGAATAACATATACAAACTTGGAAATATTCTCTTTCTTCTTACATAGGGTGTAACTTCCTGACCTGGCTCACCCCTGAACTGGTGACCAGACCTATTTCCACATGACCAGAAGCATATCTCCTCGTATTCCAGAGGCTGCCAAATAGCACCTAGGATCTAAGTATAGTTAGTGGGGAGACTACACCCTCTTATTAGAGTAAAAAATAGTGAAATATATCAGCAAAAGGCATAATCAGTTTTAATAATGATAAAGCAATGAAAGATATAATTTTATAAATCTTTTATAAAACAAAATGGCCAATGCCAATGTTATACAATGAATGCATGTTATTATGGTACATCTATGCAATTGATAAAAAATATATCATGATTTACATATCAATAAATAAATAAATAAATAATGGCTCAATATCCTTAAGATAAAACTCTATGAGCATATTGATCTCTAGGTCAGACCTTTTCTCATATCTCCATGTATTAGTATACAAGAACATGCAAGGTCTATAGTCTACATTCTTACTAATAAGAAAGGTCTACTTAGGTACCCTGGTGTAATGGCGGCCCGAGTAGGGTGTGAGATATACATCTTAGTAGGCTGGAACCCCTGATGTTTACCCCAAATCTAGATATTCAATAAATAATTTAAACAGTGTGAAATCATGCACAAATAATGTAAGCAATACAATGTAACTATATACCCAAGTACCTACTTCATCCCTCAGCTGAAGTCTAAACCTACATTGTATGTTTTTCATGATTACCCAACAGTCATAACACATTCATTTTAATTTATCAAATATTCAAACCTCATTAAATTATATAAGTCTTGAGATCTGGTCTAAGCCTGACATTCCTCTTATAATTCACTCACAAGAGATGTCTCTAAATACCATCTAAGTAATCAATGTAAAGACGAAATTCAAGCTTGTGCTTTGTCATGGATAACGCGTCATAATATATTTCATTTAATATTTCATATATTATTTCAAATCCCACCCACTAAAAATTGTGATTAACCCAACCAATATAAAAATCTGAGCATGTCTACTATACATAGTGATTCTCTCTTTGGTTCCCCTAGACACTCATATCTCAATACCTTCCTCGGCTGTGCCGGGGTCTAAACCATTTCCCATATTCAATCACAAATAATTACATCACACCAGATTCCATTAACCATTTAATTCAATTCATGTACGATCAATTAGACCCACCGTCCAATGTTAATTAGTGGGTGTAGAATGTCATGTATAACACCCTCATCAGTATTTGGAGCATCAGTCCTTGTCTCACAACCCATGGGTATTGGGACCATTAGTCCTTATCCAATAAAATAATATTTTCATGCAAGCAAGATATAGAACGCCATGTCTAGCACCAGGTGAGTATTTAGGGAATCAATCTCTCTCTCACAACCCATTTATCAATCATACATATATATTTACCATTGGGGTAGAATGTCATTTCTACCACCCAAAAACCATTCATTAATTAATTCATTAATTAATTAATCAAATACATTAATCAATTTGACAACTAATTAACAACATAAAACTCCAATAAAATAATTCCATAATCAATTAACCATTAAACATCTCAATAGTTAATAATTAATTAACCATGAATTATTCTTAACCACAAGCAAATAAACTAGATAATTAACTCAATGTTTAATTATCCCAATTCCTTGACCAAAAACATGATAATTAATTCACCAATCAACTGTCCTAATTCCCATACTAATCTAATTTATTTGTTAAATATACTAAATCAATTAGTTAAAGAAACAATTAACTAAGTACACATTACCATTAATTTATCCTTAAATTAATTAACCTACAAAACAAATCCCATCACATAATTAATTTTCCAAAAAATAATTATCGCATTCTAAATCTCTACTCCCAATATTTAATTTTCAAAATTAATTATTTAAATAAATCACTATAAAATCACATAATTAATTCACCATTAATAATGTCAATTAAGCCAAACTGAATTATCACATTAATTAATTTTTAAAACGAAAATTAATTTATCACATAATTTAATTATTTAATCATATCACTTTAACCAATTCATGAGTATAGGATTAAAACCAACACATGGTCATGACCTTATTTGTCTCACAGAGGAAAGCGTTATTTAATGACATCAAAATCCATGCATCAACATATCACAAATCACGTTTAGAAATTTAATCAAACTTACTAAATTAACTTTTTAATGGAATTCAATATAAATACTTCATTGAATAATTTAAAAACCAAAAAATGTGAAGCTATCATTTTATTAATGCATTTATTAAATTTGAGGACTTGAAAATGATCCTACTTCAGGGTGGAACCTGATTGAATACATAGGCCCTTGATTTAAATACCGGAAATCGGTTTCCATTGGCATGTATTCACACATACACACCATTAACCAGCACCTATAAATAGTGCGGCGGGAACTAACACACACCCAAAATATTTACCACAACACAAAAACACCATAAACATCCAAATAATGGGGTGCAAAACCAAACAATGAGTTTTAACCCTTACTCGAATATGGTGGTGATGAACTGAAACTGAGCCTAAATGATTTTCCCTTGGTGGCGGTAGTCAGAAAATAAACCAACGAGTCGAGAGGAACCCATTGCACAACCCTAGAACTGATGAAACAAGGAAACTAAATTAATCCCGAGCCTTATGTTTTCAGCCTATAAAACAAGGAGAGGGAGGAGACAAATAGTTGATAAAAATCACAAAACATACACAAATAAACTCACCTTGACAAGGTGGACAAGACTCATGAAGATTCTATAAGGATTCAACATGCAGAGAGGTGCCCATTTGAAGGTGTGTAGCGCATCTCATTGGAGGCCTGGTGCGAGTCGCGCTGCTCATGTAGTGCGCCTCCTCCTTTCAATCACCTCCCTTAATCATATAATTAATACCATATTAAACTAATATATTTAATATAATATTAATAAAAATAAAAATAAAAATAATATTAACCTTATCATTGATTATTTTACACCCCTATTAGGTAAAACTCAATACTTCATTAACACATCAAAATAATTAAATTCTCTCAAGAGAAATTTAATTAAATAAAAACTCTAAATCGTTTGTTAAATTTATTTGTCACGAAAAGAATTAATTAAATAAAACCCCCACTTCATAGTGATTAATTAAATTCTATTTAACCATCTATTTAATTAAAAACTATATTTCACCCTAATTAATTAAATTAATCATTAACTTGAATTTAATTAAATTAAATTCAACTCCATATTTATTCCTCATTTAATATTACCATTTAATATTACCATTATTTAATAACCTCTAACTCCTCATTTAAATATCATTTAATATTACTATTTAATATTACAATTCTTTGATAACACACAACTCCTCATTACATGTCGTTTAATTAAATTATCACAGCTTTAATTTAATTAACATAAACCCCCAACAATTCATTTAATGAAAATCATTTAAATCTCATATTAAATAAATGAAACCTCCATAATAATAACCATCATTATTATTATCTTATTAAAAATTTATTCTTTGATAAAACCCAAAAATCCCCACTACATATCATTTAATTCAATTCCCTTTAACTAAATTTAATTAAATGAAACCACTATTTCTCAAAAATTTATTAAATTCCCCTTTTCCTTGTATTTATTTAAAAAACCCCAAATTCCATTATTATTATTCTTCATAATAACAACAACAAACATAATTAATAATTATTATCTTACTCATAAAACCATTATAATAATAATTGCGTTATTATTTTTATTCAACCTTAGATAAAACCCAACACCTCTACTAAATAAAAATGTTTATTTATTAATTCTAAAACTCCTTATTTAATTAAACACATCTTCACTAAATTTGAAACTCCACATAAAAAAACAATTCTTTGAGATACCCAAAGGCCTCATTAATTTCACATAACTATTACACCTCATTAATCATCCAACTAAAAAAATTTAACATCAAAATAATTTATTACACCATAATAATATTAATAACATTATTATTATTAACACATTCTTTTATTTAAACACAATTCTCCCATTTAATATTATTTAATTAAAATAAATAAAAAATTAAACTGGGTAAGCTACAACGGTTGGACCACAACTATGCGCAACCCATGAAGATCCATTAAAGTGGACTTTTCTGGATCTGGTGCTCCCGAGACTTATCGGGACACCCATAAAAATTATTAGGTATTCAAAAAAGTCCAAAAACAACACCTTTAACTTTTCTAACACTAAAAATAATGTTCTAGATCTCAGTTTAAAAACTGACCAGTTGATAAATGGAAAAAAATAAAAAACCTTCATAATTTATACCCAGTTAAAAAAACAGAACCTTACAATCTACCCACCTTAAAAACATCTTGTCCAAGAGAATTCATCGAGAACTACTACAAATAGCTTCTAACCTAGAATATATGAGATGTTTCATTTGAACAAATATGTTACGTTTAAAAATTACAAACACTCTACTAACCAAAACATAAGTCAAACCGCTTAAATCATGATCCAAAGCTCACTAAAATAGAGCTTACATCTGAGGCCATTACAGGAAACTCATTGAAAAAATGATCAAATCTCAATCGACCAACAAAAACTAGCTGTAAATTATTTCCATGAAATACATTACGGTCCCAGAACCGACACTCACTCTTAAACTAGCAATGTGCCTTTTAAAATTATTTCATCACCAACCGCATGTACACCAAATTCCTTACTCGACCTCTTGTGATATTACCAAGTCAATCCATTGCAAGTCTATTTAAAAAACCAACATGTCCCAACATGAATGAAGGTGTATCCCAAGGAAACCATTCTTCCTGGGTATAAACCATATAATAACCACTCATCAGGCCTAAAAATATTTAAAACATTAGTTCGGTATAAGGCCAAAGCTATTTTAGTGTCTTCATGATGAGGTCTAGATAGGGTATATTCTCATATCATTTGAAAGAGTGCACTAAGAGAAAACCCAAGTCACTAAAAGATCATTTGTACTATCACTGGTTGAATATTTTCACAAAAACCTTCGATTCTCTTGCTGACACATTATCAACCAAACCTTGATTCCTATATCATCAACGATATTAATGTTCTCTCAAAGCTTACCATTTCCTCACTACCCATCTTAAGATTTTCCATGTCATCGCAAGAAAAGATCAGCTTCTCACTAGTGCTCTATTTTACAACACCTTAACACATTCCTATGATGTTCCTTGAACCACGATCACCATGTCAAACATTGATCATAAAAGCCGCCACTTAAACCTATTGGTGTTTCAAAATACTCGAGTCCCAAAAACTCATCCTGGGTAGTGGGAAAAACATACCTTAACTCAAAATACATTCTAAGGGTACTACCTACCATGGGTTAACCCCTTAAGAAACATAAACTTCGAACCTCTCTCTTAGCCACATAAAACCTAAACCACAAGGTTCAAAATCTCTTTATTAATTTTATCCTTTTAACTAATTCTTTTCAGCCTTTAAACAATTGAATAGGTATCAACAAACCCAAAATTAATTTTTCATAACAAGTCACTTGGTTTTCAAAACAATGCCCTATAAATAAATAGGCATGATATCACAAACATCCTATTAAATAATTTAACATTTAGTATTTTCCAAATATAAAAAGGAAATTTAACATCTAAATTCATTTTACCAAAAAAAAGTCCTTTGAGTGTCCCATTTATTCAATCTGGGTTCTTCAAAAAGCAACCCAACAATAGTAAAATTTAATAAAAACTCATCAGTTTTACATTTATAACTGTTATGAAACATAATATGGTTATATAATGTTCAAACACATGGGTGGACATCTACCAATCGATAAGGCTCACATACACCTTGTCACTAGCATTTGGATCCCTTTTATCATAATCAACATTCATTTAAGATTTTTTACTTTATAAGCCCTTTCACACATCAAAACACCTCTAGAATGTTATCATAAGTAGTAACAGAACAACATGTTATAACATAGAAACATTGAAAAATTATAAAACATGCAAATTACAGAGGCCACATGGAATATAAACACCCAAGAAGGTAAAATCTATCACCAAAACATGCTATTTAAAAAGGAATTCTAAATAAGTACAAGGCATGGAACATATTTAAGGCACACAATCCATATTAGTAGTCATCCTACTAATGTGACTAAATTTCATGGAATTTATGCGTGGCATATGAATCTCTAAGTGTCTAAGATGGTGTATGTATGAAAATTTATTTCCTTATCAGTCCAAGACAATTGTTTTTGAAAATTCTCAAAATCAATTAGCAATTGAAAATATACCAGTCACTCAAGGTGAAATCATATCAACTATAACCATGAATATTATAAACTTCAATTCCCATCCCTATCCACTTGGTCATTTCTCGTACATGGGGTGATTGGTCCCAAGCCTGGATATGAACCCAAGCACCGACATTTTCCTAGTCTCCAATCTACCAACCCCAAAATAGTAAGACAAAGGAAAAGAAGCTTTGATACCACTTTGTAATGTCCTGAATCATCTCACCCCTGAACAATTGGCTAGAAAAGTCGCCACATGACCTCAAGCGCATCTCCCCATATGCCATAGGCTATTGACTAGTAGCGAGGATCTGGGGAGATTGTACCCTCTTATCCGAGTAAAAACAGCATACAATATCAGAAAAAGGTGGAATAAGTTTGAATAACGATAAAGAAAATGGAAGATTTAATTTTATAAATATTGTATAAAACAAAATGGCCCAAGACAATGTTTTACAATGCATGCATGTTATGATGGTACAAATATGAAAGCGATAAAAAATACACCATGATTTACATATCAATAAATAAATAAATAAACAATGCCTGAATAGACCCAATGGAAAACTCCAGGAGCATCCTATGCTCCAGCTCAGTCCACTTCTCTGATCTCCAGGTACTAGCATATAGTAACACGCAAGGTCTAATGTCTGTAGTCCTATGAACAAGAAAGGTCTACTCAGGTACCCCAATGCAATGGGAGACCGATTAGGTTGTGATATATACATCTCAGTAGACCAGAACCACCAGTTCCTACCCCAAATCCAGACATTCAATAAATAATTTAAATATTATAAAAGAATAACCAAATAAAGTAAGCAGTACCATGTAATTATATACCCATGTACCTGCTTCAACCCTCAGCGGGTGTCTGAAACTGCATTATACATTTTTCATGCTTACAAAATAGTCATCACGCATTCATTTTAGTTTATCAAATATTCAAACCTTGTCAAATTATATAAGTCTCTAGATCCGGCCTAAGCCCAACATTCCTCATATAAGTTACCCACAACAGATGTCTCTAAAGACCATCAAAGTAATCTATGTAAAGACTGAATCCAATCTTATGATATATCTTGGATAACACATCATAAGATATTTTATTTAATCTTTCATATACTATGTGTGATCCCATTAATTAAAAATAGTGATTTTCATAACCAATACCAAAATACGAGCCTATCCACTATACATAGTGATTCATTCCAAGTTTCCCCTGGACACCTGTATCTCAATACCTACATCGCTTGTGTCGTGGTCTAAAGAATTTCCCATATTCAATCACAAAACGTTACATCGCAACGGCTTTCATTAACCATTTAATTCAGTACATGTATGACCAATTGTACCCACAGTCCATTGTCAATTAATCGGTGTAGAATTTCATGTCTAACTCCCTCATGAGTATTCATAGCATTTGTCTTTGTCTCACAACCCATGGGTATTTGGAGCATCGGTCCTTGTCCCATAAAAGAATACTTTCATGAAAACTGGGTCCATAATGCCATGTCTAGAACCTCCTGAGTATTTGAAGCATTAAACCCTATCTCACAACCTGTTTATCAATCAAACATATATATTTATCATTGGTGTATAATGTCATGTATAGAACCCAAAAACCATCCATTAATTAATTCATAAATTAATTAATCAAATCCATTAATTATTTCGACAACTAATTAAAAACATAAAACTCCAATCAAATAATTCTATAATTAATTAACCATTCAACATATCAATAATTAATAATTAATTAAAACTTAATTATTCTTAACCACAATCAATTCAACAAGATAAATAACCCTACATTTAATTTTCCTAATTCCTTGACTAAAAACATGATATTTAATTCACCAATAAACTATCCTGATTCCCTTACTAATACAGTAAATTAGTTAAATATACTAAATATATTAGTTAACTCAATAATTAACTAAGTACACATTAGCATTAATTAATACTTCAATTAATTAATCTAAAAAACAAATCAGATCCCATAATTAATTTTCCAAAATTTAATTATCTCATTCTAAATCTCGACTCTCCATATTTAATTCCCACAATTAATTATTTAAATAAATCACTATAAAATCACATAATTAATTCACCATTAATTACATCAATTAATCAAAAATGACTTATCACATTAATTAAATTTTTTTAAATAATAATTTATCTCATCATTTATTTATTAAATCATATAACTTTAACCAATTCATCAATACATGATTAAAACCAACACATGGTCATGTCCTCATTTATCTTACATGGGAAGCATCATTTAATAACATCAAAATTTGTGCATCAACATATCACATTTATTAATTTAATCAAACTTACTAAATTCATGTTTGAATGTAATTCAATATAAATACTTCACTGTATAATTTAAATACCAACAAATGTGAAACAATCATTTTATTAATGAATTTATGTAATTTGAGGACTTGAAAAATGATCCTACCTTGGGCTGGAACCAGATTGAATACCTAACCCTTTGATTTACTTGGAAGAAACTAGTTGTTATTGGCATGCAGTCACACATACACACCATTAACTAACACCCTTAAATAGTGTGGTGGGAACCAATGCACACACCAAATATTAACTACAATACAAAAACACCATAAGAATCAAAATCATGGGGTGAGAAACCAAATAACGGGTTTAAAACCTTACCAGAAGATGGCGGTGATGAACCAAAACTAAGCCTAAATGCTTTTCCCATAGCGGCGATAGTCAGAAAATGGACCTATGGGTCTAGAGGAGCCCATTGCACAACCCTAGAACCGAAGAAACAAGAAAACCCAATTAATCCTAAGCCTTAGGGTTTTAGCTGAGATAACATAGAGAGAGAGGACCAAATGGTTGATGTGAATCATGAAACATACACATATGGGCTCACCTTGATGAGATGGACTATACTCGTGAAGACACCGGAAGGATTAGACATGCATAGAGGAGCCCAGTTGAAGGTGTGTAGCACGCGTCATAGGAGGCACGGTGCTGGTCGCCCTGCTTAGGCAGTGCGCCTCATCCTTTCAATCACCTCCCCCAATCATCTAATTAATACACAATTAAACAAATAGATTTATAATAATAATAATAATAATAATAATCACAACAATTTTATTATCCTTATCATTAGTTATTTTACACCCCTATTATATAAAACCCAATAATTCATTAACATATCAAAACAATTAAATTCTCCCCAATGGAAATTAATTATATAAAAAATATAACTCATTTATTTAATTTATTTATCTTAATAAAAATTAATTAATTAAAACCAATGCTTCATAGAGATTAATTAAACTATTTTTAACCATCAATTTCATTAAAAACGCTCCATTTGACCTTAATTAATTAAATTCCAAATTACCTTGAATTTAATAAAATTAAATTTAAATCCTCATTTATTCCTCATATAATATTACTATTTAATATTACAATTCTTTAATAACATCCAAATCCCCATTTAAACATCATTTAATATTACCATTTAATATTACCATTCTTTTATAACCCCCAAATCCTCATTTATAAGTCATTTAATTAAATTATGACAACTTTAATTTAATTAAAATAAACTCCCAACAATTCATTTAATGGAAATAATTTCAGCCTCATATTAAATAAATGAATCTCCCATATTAATAACCATCATTATTATTATCATCTAATAAAATTATTCTTTGATAAAACCCCAAAATAACCACTACACATCATTTAATTCAATTTCGTTTAACTCAATTTAATAAAATGAAACCATTATTTCACAAAAATTAATTAAATACAGCTTTTACTTGGATTTTATTAAAAAACACCAAATTACATTATTATTATTCTTCTTAATAATAATAAAAATCATAATTAATAATAATTATTATACTCATAAAATAGTAACAATAATAATAATCAAATTATTATTTTCATTCAACCTTGGAAAAAACCTAACACAACTATTATATAAAAATTATTATTTATTAATCTTGAAACTCCTTATTTAATTAAACACATCTAAATTAAATCTGAAACTCCTCATTAAAAAAGATTTCTTTGAGATACCCAAAGGCCTCATTAATTTCACATAACTATTACACCTCATTAATCATCCCATTAAAATAATTTAATATCAAAATAATTTATGACACCATAATAATAATAAAAAAATTATTATTATTAACACACTCTTCTATTTAAACACCAACCTCTCATTTAATATTATTTAATTAAAAATTAAAAAATTAAACTGGGTAGGTTGCATGGGTTAGAACGCAACTGTGCACAGCCCATGCAGATACATTAAAGTGAACGTTTCCAGATCCGGTGCTCCTGAAACTTATGGGACGCCCATGAAAATTATCATGTATTCACCAAGTCCAGAAACAACACATTTAAGTGTTCCAACACTTGGAATAATGTTCTGGAGCTCAGTTTAAAATTTTACCCATCAATAAACAGAAAAAATAAAAAACCTTCGTAATTTAAACCTGGTTTAAACACACGGGACTTTACATAGGGTTATCCCACATAGACTTAGAGTTAATTAACTATAGTCCGTTTTCTAGAAAAAATAATATGATATCATCCCTATTTAAGAATTGTTTGAGAAACAATTACATAAGGTAGGAGAACATATTTTGATAAAAATTATGAGATGATAATACCACTAAATAAACTTTTATATTTATTTTTAATAAGGGGAGAAAAAAGAGAGAATGATTCATATATTGACATGATAAATTATTTGGTGGTATTGAAAAAAAAAATTGAAAGGGGGTATTTTTTCTTCTTATGAAGTTCAGTTACATTTATTTTCAATAAGGTGAGATAGCTTGGTGTCTGAAAAAGGATGTCCATATGTGTTTTTATCCTTAGTATTAAGTATAGATTAATTTTTATGATTATTGTGTTGTTCTTAAAGTCCAAAACACGTGCTAAAGGGGGTTTTTTTAATAAATTTTTCCATAACATGTGGACTGATTTAGAAGAATATGAATTAAATATGGGATGAAACATAAATATTATTACATGAGGAGTTATTTGAAGGACCTTAAATTACATGATGTATTTATGAAGATTGAGAGAATGGATTGATATTAAATTTCGTATATAGAATTTTTCTAATTTATTTTGGTGTATGACTTATCAAAAACATTTTCCCAACCACAAAAGCCACAAGGGCCACCTCGATCTAACTTATTTTGGGAGTAAACCCAACCACAAAAGAGAGAAATCCTGAGAAACTCACATGGAGGCATGAGTGGGAGAAACTACATAGGAAGAAAGGTGCGCACACATAGATTCACATGTATGTATGAGTGTTTTTATAGAGGTTTCAAAGCAACCATAAGTGGAGGGATGAAATCATGAAGTGTGTGTGTATTGTGGTTTTTATAATGGAATTTTTTCTACTCACATCTTCCCATAATGCAGATGGATTTAATTATATAGCATGGATCAACTGAGAAATGGTCAACATATGATGGGATATGCATGGGTATTGTTTGTGCCCTAAAAATGTTACAAATATAAATGTGGATATCCAAATAAATTAATATGCATTGTTTGATTGAATGGTTATTCATCTTTAAAAAACCAAGTGTACCCTTACATGGGGACCATGTTACCTATACACGAGGCCTGTGAAGATTGGGTGAGTGACCCTTATATAGAACAAATTATTACCTTTACATATGTAATACATGAATTAGTAGATCCATACTCCATCAATATTTCAAGATATTCAAAAGTGGAAAAACTATATAAAAATATTTAAAATGTTGAGATATTCAAGCATTTGAAATATTGACTCAAATGGAATATTTATCAAATTTTCTAAGTCAGTGAAGGAATAAAGGTTAAGGAAATTCAAGTAATGGGTGCCTCCCATTAACACAGAATCACCAATCCAAAATAATGTTTTTGATATTCATTATTGGGGATTTATTTTTTCAAAAATAGTATACTGAAAAACACTTATTTCATGAAGAGAAGTTCTCATGAAGATTTCTACTAGCGTGAGGAAGATGTAGATACCACAGTCTCTTGACTAGAAAATGTCACACTAAATATTTTTTGAAGAAATTGATAATTTTATTTCTTTGATTGTGTTATATTCTTTTAAAGAGCATTGTGGAGAACTATTCCACAAATCCTTCTGAGTTTGAATAATACCCTAAAATAATGTGGATTAAGAAACTAAATACTCTTACAAGAAGTGGATTGAGATGTCATTTAACCTTACATAAAGTTATAGATATTGAATGAAGATAGATCACGTGCTCACTTACATGGAGGATATTGAGAATAGTGAGACACCTAAACCTATGTGTGACACATACATGCACATGGTATTATGTATGAGAGGATAAATAAATCAATCCCATGAATGTGAGATTTTTTATGTAAAAAATATATATATAACTAAAAATAATAATTAGATAGTATATAAAATAATAAAGTGAGATATAATATATGTTAGGGTTTCACAACTAAATATACACAATGCATGAATTTCTCTTAGGTAAATAGCCTAGATGGTTCAATTAGAGATTGAATTGATTTATGAAATTTTAATCTTTGATAAAATTATCTTTAATATATTGTGTTCAAATTTTACACACATTTAGTGAGGTCATGAGTTAATCAGTATAAGGAATAATATTTTTATGTGTAATGTTTCACTAAGGTAATAGATCATTTATAGGTGATCAAATTCATTGACAATGACCATTAGACCTGATCATTGGATATTGAAGGTACATAAGGGTGTACATGAGTATGTAATACCTAGTAAGATCATGGAGTAATATTAAGAGATCCTATTATAGTGGATCAAGATGAGCACAATAGAAGATTTAGTGATTCAGTATAAAGACCCTCCCATGTGAACTCAGGAGTTGAAGGTCACTGTGGATTGTGGAAACACTTCTTAAAGTAGTATAAAGATCTTCCTATGTGAATCAAGAGTTTGAATTCTAGTGAGGAATATAGTAACACTATGTAAATTAGTATAGAGATCCTCCTTTGTGGACTCGGGAGTTAATATATAGTGTGACTCTTTATCGACACAATTTTTAAAAATATTATAATGGAGAATCCATGTTTGGAGGTATAAAAAACATGGAAAGGAGTTGATATTTAAAAGGAACCTTGTAAATATTGTATGTTTATCTCTTTATTATTACAACTACACATGAGGTTATATTGAGAGATAATATTTTCTAGATAATGAACCATAACAAATTAAAGAGGTTAAATTGAAATATAATTTTTAAAGTCTGTGTACCATTGATTCCCCCCCTAGTGTCTCAAACCAATTCTTAGACTCTACAGGTTCATGAATCATACTCTTGTGTTCTTTTGATTTCCTTGGGGTGATTATAGAGAAATAAAATGAATTAAATAAATCTGGTAAAATAAATTCCTGGCTATTGGGATTAGGTGTTTGTTTCATTTTTTGTAATTATATATGTTATTCACCATCTATGTGTGGATCGGGTTTGTGAGGTTTTCAAGGATGATCTATTTGACCACTATAGGATTGATCTGTAGGATTATTATGATGTTCGAAGGAATATGTTGAATAAATCACAATGTTAGGGTTTGGATATGTGTGATGGAAGAATCTATGATTTAGATATCAAACACTGGTTAGAGGATCTAGATGATGCCTTTAGCCTAATTATATATAAGGAATAATTCTATGTTTTGGTGGCTAGTATTCATATGTGAGTAGAAGCACAAAAGTGGTGGATCTTTTATATTGGGGAGTGTAAGGAAGCATGTGTTTTAGGGGATGATTTTTTGTGGTAGTCTCATGTGCAGTTTCTATTTTCTATGAAGATGGAAATGAATAATAATGTGATTTTATATCTCCATTAGGGGATTATAAGTATGTGATATATCAGGATCTACATCAAGGGCCTTCTTTCCATTTCTCTCAATCTTTTCCAAGATGATGAGTCTATAGAATGTCACCTAGAGGGGGTGTTTCACCCAGTTAAACATTATATGGTCACCCCCCCCCCATTATGTATCCAATATATTTAGAGTTTAATAAGAATTGTGAGGTTAAATATAGGATATAAACATATATAGGATCATCTTAAGAGGGGATTCATAATATCTCTCAACGAAGAGGAGATGTTAGTTATGGATCTCAGGTGTTTGGGAATTCAAGGTTTCAACTAGTGATGAGTCATCCTCTATTGTTTTCTTTATAATTGTTTATAACCAGTGGCTACTATACACTTATTAAGATATCTTCACTGATGTGATTTGTCTTTAGAGGTAATGGACAATTGTGAAATAAACACCCAACATTCTTAGGGATTAACATTGTACAAGAGGTTAGATTCGTTAAAATTCCCCATAGTAGGTTCCTCCAAGGGCATATTTTTAGTAGGGATAATAATATTATATTCTACAATAGGGGATGGTGATGGTAGAGGTAAGATTCATAATGTTCTATATCCTCAGAGGAATGTGGATGAGTTCGTCTATGGAGGCAGTCATTAATAAAAAGTTAGAGAAGTTGGATGTGGAAAATTTCATGTAATAGAGATGTCAGTGATAGAGTTGTCATAGATTATTTTATGTACCATCTATTTATCATCAACCATGGTTTATGTTTTATTTGATTATTGTAAATTGTACTCCATTATTGAACTCACCTTGGTCAGTCCCTTAGAACTGAAAGTGGAGATTCTTCTAGTACCCAAGGTGTTCACTACCCCAATAGGAAGTTGTACCATCTGAATTGATATTTTCTAAGGTTGTGAGCTGGTGATGGGGTGGACTCACTAATCTGAGGATTTTTTTTCCCTTAAATAAAACCATAACATGTCATTCTCATTGACTTATTATATTATATGTATTCCATCCTGGATTATTTCAAGAGAAATGATTATATTCTATTATGAGTAGAGAAAACATGCAATATTCATTGGTGTGAAGGATTATTGGTTGGGTTTTAGGTTCCTAGAGCCTCTTTTATTTTTGCTAGTATTATATATGTTTGATTCGATGGTGGCATAGGTCGTGGATTTTACCAGTCACCAAGTATTTTTTGATGTGTTTCTTGAGTTGTTCATGACCCTACCACCTTGAAGTGACATTGAGTTCAAGATAGATTTTCAGCCTAGTGAGTCTCTAATTTTGATGACTTCTTATTTAATGAAACCTTCTAAGTTATAGGAGTTACATATCTAGATTGTTAATTTCATCTATAATGGATTCATTTGGCCTAGTGTATCTTCATGGGGATGATCTAGTGTTATTCATCAATAAGGAGGATGAATTTCTAATGTTTTGTATAGACTATAAGAGGAAACACCGAGTGAAAATCAATAATAATTACCCTCTTATCAGGATTATTTTTTTGACTAGTTGAAGTGATATAGTTGGTTTTAATGAGAAAAAATTTTTGTGATATCACCATAATAGAGTTAAGGATGAGGAAATTACAAAGACTACTTCTAGGTGTTTCTATGGGAACTTTGGGTCTGTATTTATTCTATACAGATTCATGAAATCCCTTTATGTTTTCATTGGACTCATGAACTCCACGTTTTCTTGAGTTCTTGGATTAGTTATAGATAGTTTTCATTGATGATAAACTCATGAACATTGAGCCATAGGATAAGTATGTAGATCATCATAAGTTTGTTTTTCAGGTCCTTAAACACAACTATCTCTATAGAAATTTATCTAAGTAGACTTTTTATATTTATTGGGTTCATTTTATTATGTATATGATATCATATTAGGGAGTGGGAGTCGATCCTTTGAAGATGGAGACAATTGTTTATTGGGAATCACCCAAGAATGTTATATATATATTTTTAGTTTACTAGGCCTTATGATATATTACTAGAGGTTAATATCTTATTTATCTTATATCATAGTCTAATAGAAATATTTCTCTTGGAATGAATGAGAATTCATTTAGAAAGATCATTTTCAGGTGCATTTCAACTACCAGAATAGAAGGTGGATTATTTCTCTCATTATTCCACTTCCATAGGGGGGTAGTAGTGTTTGAGGTGTTCTATGATGCTTCCCATATCAATTTGGGGGGGGGGTCTTGATGTTTCATAGAGAATTGAAATTTTATGGGTCTAGACAGTTACATCCCCTTGGGCATAAATATTCCACCTAAGATCTCAATTTGGTGGAATTGGTATTTGATTTGAAGTTATGATATCATTACCTTATCAATGAGTGATTTGTCTTATTTATATATCACAATATCCTGAGGTGTATTTTATCTCAGTAGGATCTAAATCTTTATTATTGTTGTTGGATAGATTCCTTGTATGACTATGACTAAATGACCTCATGCACCTTTGATAAAGGGGTGTATTTTTTGATGCATTGATAAATAATTCATGGTAATATATTATTTGGGAGCCTAGGGATTCTTTGAGGGTGATGGAGGAGATTTTTGTATTTAATATTCATACAGATGAGTCCAATGGAAGTGGTTTCTGATTTCAGATAATAGTGTAAACTTCCTTAATATAGCTAGTAGAGGATTATTAGTGGAATGACATGGATGTAGAGGTGATGTGGAACTTTTTCTTTCATATTTATACTTTTTAGGTATTGTTAGAGGATGATCATCATAATTTTTTTGTTTCGATAGAGTTTTCTAATTTTGTTAATAATGTGAAAAGTGGGTTTTAATGAGTTTTATGGCTCATCAATGGTAGTACAACTTAGTATATTCATTATTTATCATTCATTCATGGGTCATATTTAGTGTCCTGGAAAAAATTGTTATATAGAAAAGTTTTTGTCATAATTTTTTTTTCAATATTTGATGGAAGAGAATCATATTGGGAGTGGTTTTTTAAGTCCATTTGATATTTCTAGTGTAAATGAAAGGATTTCTTGGTGAATATTTCCACTAGTTAACCTCATTCCCAAGTATAATTTTAATTTATATGAATTATTATAGATTAGAATAGGAATTTTACTCACCTAATGTAAATAAATGAGTTGAGTGTTATGGAGGATTTAGTGAGGCCTTATTTGGATGAGGTGGTGTGTGCTCATAGGGTACCGAGGACTATTACTTCTGATCAAGATTGTTTCTTTCCCTCTGGATTCTAGGGAAGTCTTCAATGTTCTTTTTTTCTATTATCTATACCTTTTAATAATTTTTTATCCATTGATAAATGGGTTTAGGGAATGAAATATTCAGACACTCAATGATATGATATGCATCTTCATCTTGAATTTTTTAAAGCTTGTTTGAAGAAACTATTTTTGTAGGTTTTTCATGCAGTAACATTTATCACTATTCCATTAGCATGGATTCCAGGAATTGTATGGGTGGCCTTAAAAAAACCTTATTATAATATATTGAGGGTGGGGATCAGGTGGCCCTTGGAATCAATATGGTATATAGAATAATATAGAAGGTTTATATGATTCAATAGTAGATGAAGGTGGGGTAGGACCATAAGAAGTCTTATACCGATTGAGGGATTCCACTAATCATGGGAATCATAGGTTTTTCCATTTCAGTAAGATTGTTTTCTATTTTATCAGTACCATTGAGGTATTATATAATTTTGGTGATGTGGGATATCAGTTAGCACTTCCTCCATAGTTGAATGGGGTCCATGATGTCTTTCACATGTTTTGGATTCCTCGATCTCATCGTAATTATTACCTTGTGATCAATTAGGGATAGATTTATATAGAGGATGAAATGAAGTTTGCGGGCCAATAGAGATCCAATTTCATCGGGAGAAGGTTTTTTTTGGATATTTCTCCCTTTGGTTCATGTTTATTGAGGTATTGTGTCTTGGATAAGATAACATTCGAACATGAGTCATAGATGTGCACACAATATCTTCATCTATTTTGAGATATCTTTTTCTATAATGGTTGGGTTGTTTAATTTTATATTGTGATTATTGAATGATTTTTTATAACGTCCCAGGCTTAACATATATATACATTACTTAATTTTTCCAGAATACACAAACACACACACAATGACCATATAAGTTTAGTGCCTCTAGAAACATGGAACAGAAAATTCTAGTCCAATGAAAGATATTAAATGTTTCCCATAATGATCTTATACTTAATTAACCCTACCTAAAACCATTATTTATAACCTATGAAAAGAAAAACTAATAAAAGTGTGAGCTCAGATGCTCAGTAAGGGTAAACAAGGGAGATACGTAAGCATAATCATGAACATAATGGTATGAGAACATGAGAATAACATTAAAAGATCGTACCCTAAATATCAAATTTCTTATTCATGATTCATATAAAAAATAGTGGAAGTTCATAAGACATTAATCATGAATAAATAAAGAGAATAAAGATGAAATCATAAAATAATAATAAGACATAGAATTTTTGGGAGAAACATAAACATGTAATATTATTCCCTTTAAGTCATGTCTCATCACCAAAACATAACAGGGCACTTCATATGGGCTTAACCTATTGGGAAGGACACACCACCATCCCCAGTCAGAGTCCTTTACTTATAGTGGATTGGGTTTCAAATTCATCTCATATTGGATCAAGTTTCCCCTTCATCACATAGTTGATCAAGCCTATTAACTTGTTTCCCATCACTATCTCCTGAGATATAAATCCTTTCCCAATTAATGAGAAGGAGATATCGGTCTCACTCATTAAAAAATAATAACCATATATATGTGTGACACAAGAACATAAATCATTTTTCATAAACATAATGTAACCATTGACATAATAAGGATATAATCCTTGAATCATAAACCCAATAAATCGTAAGGAACATCAAATAATGTTATCATAGATGGAAAATGGTTTTAAAAGATAACCTGAAATAATTATTGAAGAAAATATCCATTAAACTTTGAAAAATTAATATTTGAAAATAATAAAACATTTATAAACCCATTTATATTTAAAATAAAATTGAAAAATTATAAAGGAATCTTTGAAACCCATTTTAAACATCCTTGAAATCCTTTTCCTTAAAAATACATAATTAATCATTTAAAACACTTTTAAAACAGTTTTAGAAAATATTGTTTTGAAGGAAGACATATTTATGACTAACGATATAATAATATTACATGAAACTCATAATATCATGAAAATAAGGATATTCATGATACAACATTCCAAATGGCATTATATACACCTCGTAAAAGATTATAGGTTCATAACATAACATATGTATCAAAGAAAGAAAATTGAGACAAAATTACCTTACTAATTTTGTAATTTTTGAACCATAAACCCCACTAAGGGGAGATCATTAAATGGATATGTAAATAAAAATAAATTTAAGTAAAAATAAAATATATTAAATTAAGTTTTGTTATATACCCCAAATAAATTAAATATGTGGTGAATATGGCATACGTCTTGAAAAAATAAAAGTGAGACAAGAAATCCTCTTAACATAAGTCTTGAGTTAATTTATATACATTAAAACATATAATATAATAAATATAGTTTTATCACAAATATTACATATAATAATATTCATATATATAATACCAAATATGATTTAATTTTTAATTTTTAATACACATTTATAGACAATTCCTTGATAAAATTATAACTTTGTTTTTCATATATGTTTTGACCTGTTATTATTTTTCATCAAACATATCTCATGATTTCATCATCTCCATAATAAAAATAATGATATTAATATCATATATATATATATATTCTTTATATATTTATTTTTGTTTATTCATAAAATTTATAGGTAGAAAATAAAATACACCATTCTTGGGGATGGTAGGTTATAGTACGAATGAACGTTGTTTTCATTTTCTTTTCATATTAAAAGAAATAAAAGTATATGATATATTATCCTAAAATAATCCTTTTAATTTCATATATTTCAAAAAAAAATTATTAAAACCAACCTTAATACATTTCATGTAAAGCACGAACAAATCACATCACTTCATGAGGTGGTGGTCCGTCGTACACCCGAAAAACATTATCGTATTCCCAAAAAATGGAAAGCATGAAGGCGTGTGTCATATAAAAGTTAAATAATAATAATTACATAATAAAATTAACATATATAATATATATACTATAAATCCATCATTATTCCAAACCATTAAAGGTATTAATAGAAGAACAAATGACATCGGTTCGTGAGGTGATAGTCCTCCATGCTCACGAACGATGATTGTGTATCCCATTTGATGGAAGTGTGTGAAGGTTTAGGTCATACCCTTAACATAAAAATTTATAATCATATTTAATGTACTAATTTTATTATATAAACATTAAATAGTAATAAGTTAGGGATTTTAAGGAAGAAATAAAATAAAAACATTTGTTTTGAACGTTACCTCTTCTTCAGGTCTCTTATTTTGGTTTTCCCCAAAGAACATCCTTGGATGGATTTATTCCCAAAGGTAGTATTATAAGAAAAAGGTAGTGAATTTAGGGGTATATTTTTATATAGTTTTTCTGAACCAAATAGGTTATTAATTGTGATTAAATGAGAATAATATATTTCATTTTATAAGAGAGGGGAGGGAAACTTTTGGAATTCCTCAAAAGATTAATTATTAATAAATTAAATATGAATCCAAATATCTCAAAACTTACATATATTAAAATATAATATATTAAAAGGTTGTAATATCATCAACCAATATATTTTAGGGAATTTTTGGTGTTATTTTAAATCTTATCATTTTGATTAACCCTTAGAAAACTGATTTTAATTTTACATATGCTAACAAATTTTTCAATACTAAGAGGATGTGACTTTTACTTATAAATTTTAAATTGGAATATAAATAAAATTTTATTATATTTTAAACCATATGTAATCCAATTATCTTTATTTATTATTTTTATGATTTCTAAATAAGTTAATGAATTATAATTTTCATAAAATATTTTATATTATTTTTGACACAATTTATTACTTTGGGTTTAAGAAACACAATACAACAAGATATATTCTTACCAAATAGTTTAATACACCCCTAATATATCATAATAACATATAAAATACTTTTATCTCCTTAATTATGTCCAATTATATTTATTTTAATATTTCTAGTATCATTTTATTGATTGCATTATTAATTGAATAATTACTGCATTGTCATTCTGTGATAATTTATGACATTTATTTCTTCCCTAAATTTTGAAAATAAATTTCCATGATGTATATAGAACTTTTAAATTTCATAATAATATATATATTCAAGAATATATTCTATTTAACAACATATTAAAATATTATTTCTATTAAAAGTAAAAGTGACATTTTGTCACTCTTTCATTTTAATAATATTTAATTCATTTTCATAGAAACGTTTAAATTAAATAATTTAATTCAGAAACATAGGTTTTAATGGTAGAATAATATTCATAAAATAATATTTTTCAGGTTTTAGGTTAGTTTCTAATATTTATAATATTATTTTTATCCTTAATTACTAGATTTACCCATAATAGTTGTAATAAACATTACTAAGCATGCTATTTATATTGTACAAAAATAAAATGAACCTATTTAATAAATTTTGACATTTTAATTACAAATATGGAATCCATTTTGCAAAATTTAAAACACATAAATTTATAAAATAAATTTAATATTAATTTCATAAATGGGGTGAGAAAACAAGTTTTTAAAATGAAAACATTCAAAAGATTGAAATGTTTTTATTTCTAAATGCAATGTAAAATTGATTCCAATGACCAAAATTAAAGTAAATAATATAAATTTTTTATAATTATAGTTTAAACCCAATGAAAAATATAATTTAACACTATAGATTATTTAGATGAAAAATATTTTTTCTATTAAAATTATAAATTTTTTCATTATTCATCAAAACACGAAACTTATCCGAAAAATACCCAAACTTAAACCAAAGTAAATATTTATATTTCTATTTAAAATAATATTTTTTCAAATATAATTTATAAAATCTTCAAAAACTAGATTTAAAACAATGGCACCACAAAAAAGAGGAAAAACTACTTTTTAGACTAATACATATTTTAAGCGAAAAATTATATTTTTTTATAATATATAGAAAACTCATAGGATGAATATTAATAATTAGATTAGATATCTTAACCATCTGTTCCATTAATATAATCCAAAAATAGTTATTTTTATTTTATTGTTATGAACACACTTTTATATATTTAAATAGTTTTCCAAAAAAATATTCTTTTAATTTTAAAAGGGTTTTACGTTTGTAAACCATACTTTTGTAATTCAATTATTCATGTTCATAACTTCCATTATAACATCTAGGTTATAATTTTATTATTTAAATAGTTACAACAATAAAATTATGTTCCTTAAAAACTCAGTTTTGAATGTAACACAAGATAAGTGTGTGTTGTGTGTAACGCAGAACAACAAAGAAATAAAATTATTTTAATAAATCTATCTCATAAAAATATTTGAATTTTAAATTCTACCCCCCTTAAAATGAATTTTTACTCAATATTTTTTGGGGTAATAAATTTTTTAATACATTAATGTTACTTTCATAGGTTCCCACATCATAAAAATGAATATTAAAACTTTCTTTTTAAAAAAAGAATGTTGTAAACTTAACAATTACTCAAAGTAACTCATAACTAGGTTTCCACATAGGAGAACATAGGTGTAAAGTGAAAACATAGATGTATAAGAGAAAACTAACAGTAAATTTCTGATGGATATTGATAGATAATGTGGACATTATAAGGATAATCACCACAAAAACATTGACCCAATATGTCTAAAAAATTCATTTATATCATTATAAATGATGATAATAGGATAAATTTTTATTTAAAAATCAATTGATAATAAATACTTACATGGTTTAGTCTAATAAGTTCAATATAAATATTTGGTTGTGCCTCTATCAATCTCAATTTCATTCTATTACTCCAATAAAATATGAAATTTAAATTCTAATGACTGAAGAACAAGTCGATCATAAGATTCATAATGGGATGAGAATTCATTCCTTCTGTCCCTAGTTATCATTTCTACAATATGGTTAGCACATGTTATCCATTACGAATAAATAATCATATTATGAAACATTAAACTCTAAAATTACTTTAAAAGGTTAACAAAAACTTTTTCATAAATGGTTAACATTTTGACCCTTCCTTTTAGACCCGGATTCTCAATTACATGCTTTGATTCAAATCCTCTTCCGGTTCTAAGCTTTCTCTTGGTTTCTAGGTGTTCTGGGTTTGAAATTTTGGTGTCTCTTGTGTTCTTAATTTATTAACTCATTCTTGGGGGGTATTTTATGGTACATAGACTCATCTTTTTTCAAGGGCATGGTGTGAGGTTTTGGGGTTTTTTAGTGGGATTAGTGACACTCCTAGTGGCGCCACTTTTGGGACAAGTTGTTAAGGTGGTTTTTACCCAGGAGTTGGATGAGTTTTTGGTTGAAAAGTGTGATTTCTTTGGGAATGTTTCTCCCATATTCTTGTAATATATTTCCCCCTAGGTTTCCTCCTTGGACCTCTGGAAATTGGAGGCAAAACATCACTTTTTGGGTGACCAGAACTGGCTACACGGTTTGGCTACACGGTTTACTAAACCGTTCACGGTGTCTAGGTCATTAAAAATATTTTTTAAATGCCTATTTTTACCTCCCAAAAATAAACCTAATCTTCTCCATTATTCCCCCATTCGACCTTATCTACCATTGGAGGCCTCCAAGCTCCATTGTAACCCATCATTGATGGGGGTTTTTTGTGGGGAAACTTCAAGATTCCTTCAAGTAAGTATTTATCTCTTCATTCCCTTCCTTTTCCTTAGGGTTTAATTCCTTCTTATGAAGTTATAAAATGTCCAGAAGTTAGGGTTCGTACCTAGGTTTTGATTTGGTGTCTTTTTGGTCAAATCGTGTTGTCTAGGGCTGGATTTATATCCCTTATGGTGCGACAGAGGTCCTGTTGAGCTTTCGCACCAATATTTAAGGGTTTTGACTCAAGAGGTAGGTGATTTTGTGTGTAAGTAATTATTGATGAGTTATATTTCTTTTTTTATTAATTAATCATGTTCCTAATCTATTGTGTGTGGTGCGAAAACCATTTTTGGTTGCATTAGTAATGCATTTAGTATTAAAGTTACATTTTTGTTTGAAGTTGTGTGTTTTTCAAATGTAACTTTTGTGATATCTTTTATGGTAGTTTTATAAAATATGAAAGTGATTTATTAGTTGTTAAAAGGGGCTAAAAATTCATTTTTGGTAATTATTTAGTGTCATGTGGGCTTCCAAATGGGGTTTTTGAATGGTTTTTATGTGTAAAACCTTGTTATACTCCATGAAAGTGTTTTGTGAAAATGTGTGTTTTTTAAGTGTATATTTTGTGGTATTATTTGAGGAAATTTTATAGCACTTGAAAGTGGTTTAATAAATGTTTAAAGGGAATATAATTCTATTTTTTATTGGTATTAGTGTGATTTTGGACCTGAAAGTTGGTTTTGAAATGGATTTTGTGTGAAAACCTTGGTTATACCCCTTGGGTTTGTTTTATGAAAATTGATAATGATTTAGTAAATTAAACAAAGCGGGAAAATGATGTACATGTACTATTTTGGTGATTTTTCTCACTTAATATGGGTTATTTAAAGGTAAATAGGTGATTTAATATGTAAAACATTTTTTTAATGTTTTATAAATTGCTGAAATGTTTCATTAAATTGTGATGTGGGTGTGAAACATGTTTATGGGCTGTTTTGTTTGACTACATTGAGAAAAATGAATTTTGTTAATGAAAGAAGTATTTTGTGACATGTGTGTTGGATGTTATGTAAATTTTGATATCTTGGAATGGTTTTATGAATTTTGTTAATGGATTTTTTTGAAATGATAAAGTGATTTGAAAAGTGTTGTGGTCTATTTTGGTGTGAGTATGATTTCAAAATGCATTTGAATGAAAAAAGTGTATTATTTGACTTCTGTTATATACATTGTGGATTTTTGGTGAATGTTTGGTGTGGAAGTGGTATTTCCACATGAAAATTACATTTCATGGCTTCTTTAACTTGTTTGAGCACAAGAGGGAAGTCCGGGTATCTAGGTGGGTGGATGTGTACTAGTATTCTAGTGATACTGTGGAGTTTGGCCTCAGTTTCACATAGCAAGATTAACGATGACAACACTAACTGAACTATGATGATGATGATGTTGGGGGAACACTATTTTATTGGTATTATCCCTACTAGTGGCTCGTGTACATGAGAACATGTATTTTAAGGGTTACTCTCACTGAGATACGAGGTACTTGAGACCCACAACGAGCTAGTGCCTAGGGGTTATTTTCCTGTTCTTTATGCTCATTAGATAATTTGTGCTTACCATCAGCATATGTTATGTTTGGAAGGAAAATTTAGTAGTGTTGGTATTATTTTTGAAAGTGTTTATTTTTTAAAATATCCCACATGGAAACTGATTTTCTTTAAAGTTTCAACTTTTAGATATTGTAACAAGAATTTCTTGTTTAAAAAACCAACAAGATTTTTGTCATTGAATTTTTATCACATAGAATCTCTTAGTGGTGGTATCATATTGGTATTTCTCTCACACACTAATTACACCTTTGTGTGTAAGTAGACTTGGTTATTTTTGTTTTAGGTTTTGGTACAGCTTTTGTGCCTATGGTTCGTGTTTTTAGTGGTCCATCATGATGAGGTTTTGTAGAGATGGCTTGAGGACAGTGCCTCTTCCTATGTGGAGGTTCTTGGTATATCTATTTTTGGTTTTTTACCATGTAATGGTATTTGAACATTGTTTTAAATTATGTAATTTTGTTCTGAAATTTAATATTGTTTTGTTTGAAAAATCTAGATTTGGTTTATTGGATTTGTTTATTGTCGTATGTTTATAAACCCGGTTAAATAATTCCCAATATTCATGGGCACTTTTTCAAGACTATGGGGATTAGAAATTCCCATTGGACCTTGTCACGGTCTAGGTATGGTGTCAGTTTTTATGGAGACCTGATTTGGTTCGTGACAAAATGGTATCAGATAAGGTTCTCTCTCTTTGGGTTATATTATCTGGGGAAGATTCGGGATAGTCTAGAGCTAGGATTTTCGGTTCTTGACATTATGATTATGGGTAGTTTACTTGGCCATCACACCTCATGATAGGATTCGAGTCCCCAGGGGATGTTGGGATTTATCTAAGTCATTTGGTTTTATTGGTTTCATGACGATTGGGGGAAATGAAAAGAGAGTTGGGATAATGGTCTCAGTGAGCTCACAGGGCCTGTAAATCCATGGGGATCCAAGTGCATTCCTTAGAACACTCTCTATGATGGTGAAGTTTTTGGAATATTTCCACCAACCATATATCCATGTCACCCACCGAAACTATTTTCTTCTCACTTCCTCTTGTTTCCTTTTGTTTTTGAGTCCTGAAAGTTTGGTTTTAATGAAAAAATGACATAGTTTTAAAAAGAATAATGTTTTTGAGAAATTATTTTATAATAAAAAGGGGATGGATTGATTTTTGAAATGGTTGCACAAACTTTTCATAATTGTTTTGAAATGGAAAATGTTGTGTTTACACATCTTTTGAAAGAAGGAACTATGTTGAAGTTGGTTTCGAAAAAGTGTTTCCAATAGAGTTATCTAAACAATTGAAAGGTGTTTTAATGGGATTATATGTTTTGAAATTTATGAGAATTAATTGAAAGTGGGTTTTCATTTGTATGATTGTGTATTTATGAATGGTTTTGTATGATGTAAATTGGGATTTTGATCTCGTGGTTCACGGTCTTGAGAAAAAGGATGTATTGGTTGACCATTTTAGTTTTGAAAAGTGGAATGAATTTTTGTTTTTTCCTTTGGTATTTTTGTGAGATACCACATGCATGGGGTTACATGGGATGGTGTATGGTTATTGGTATGTTAGTATGAGTGTCAGGATGGATATGAGGAGGGTTCCTCGTGTGGCGCAGAAACATGCACGTTTGAGCCCCACAAGATTCCATTGGTGGATACGCTACCCTCCGAACCATTTATTTTCAAATAGATTATTTTAAAGGAAAACATGATGTATTTATGACTAGTTTGGTATGGTGTGCCTGATGTGTTTTTAGAAATGTTGTTGTGGGATGTTTTGAGTCCAGGAACGACTCTAGTTTGAATAGAGTTTCGGGTTTGTGTTTGGTCGGTAAGCTAGGTTGAAGGTCCAGTTAGTGGTCTCTTATGAGAAAATATTGGGAATCCTTTATTGTAGTTCCCCTCATAGGTTTTTTTTCTGGTTTGTGGAATGTTTTTAAAAATGGACCATCTTGGTTGGGTCCTTGGGTTCTTTTTTTGAATAATGTAGGTCGTCATTAAGGGTTAGTCCGTGACTGAAGTGCAACCCAGATCGTTTCTCCATTTGAAGACACTCTAGTTGATCAATATAAGGAATATTTCTATCAAGATTTGTATATTGAGTCTACACGATTTCCTTTCTTTTTTTTGGGATCCTCTTGTAGTGAGAGAGTTCTCATGGAAGGTTTAAAGATACCTTAGTTTCTTAAGTTACCTAATTCATCGAAGGTGGAAGTGGTCTGGGGTTGTTAGTGTGGATGAGTATCTGGGTGGTTCCTAAGAGGGCCTCTAGGTAATTTGTAGTCTCTTAAAAGAAGTAGTTCATGGTAAAGCACCAGGGTGGGAATTCTGGTCATTAGAGGTTGTTATGGCCACTTTCAAGAATTTTGTGATGTTTGGGGATGTAGTATAAGGTCCCCCTACATGTATTGTTTTTATCAGTCGTATTGGTCATGTTCGGTGATGTGTAGTGATGTTGCATTCTTGTTTTACTATAATGGTGAAGGTCGTGAAATCCTCTGAGAGTTTCTATTATGTTAGGAGTATGTCTCCCTAGGAAAAAAACATCAAAACCCTCTGTTTTAGAGGAAGGTGTTTTTATGTGTCCTTTCCTTCTTTTGTTTCTCACCCAATGAAACAAGGTATGATGTGTGTGTATCATCTAAGCCCTTGTTTCAATTAATTTTTGAGTTAGGGTAAAGTGAGTTTGGATTATTTATGTCTTTGTAAACCCATATGGGTTTTTGGCGTAGTTGTTTGTAGACCTGAAAGAAGAAGTTCCATTTAGGTGTTTCCATAGCCTAACTGTGAGGCCAAAGATGCTTCAATAATTTGAGATCCAACCATAAGTCCTGGAGAGAAGCTGGCACATAGTTAGTGGAAATCCAAGGGTTTTTTAAACCCTTGTACAAATTTCTATCCTCAGTATGAAATATGGTAATAGTTTAAACCTATGGTGCAGTCATATTTCTTTTGTTGTTCCTATTCAATGGAAAGAGGTGGGAGGACCTCTTATCCATGTTATCTCCAATGAAATTCATTCCCCCTTTAGTTTCCATTGATTTTTTGGGGAAAGGTTTGAAATTGGGCTAGACATGTTGAGAACACGGTTTGTGCACGATTAGTAGTGACTATTTTCCATGAATCCATGCATACAGAATGATCCCCATGGTTAGTGCACAGTTTCCCAAACAGTGCGGACTAACCATGCAGTCGTCCCAAATTTTTAAATTTTTTGGGTATTTATGTGTCGTCCTATGTTGGTCTGTTAAGATGGTTGGTTTTTATGGTGGGGATACCCATTATGAGTCTCATGTATGTTCTTTTCGAAATTTCTAATGGAAGTATACCCCCTGTATTGGGAGTCTGTTCGGGCCTCCCCTTGTTAGTGTCTTGTTTCCGTCTCAAGAAATTTTAAGTTGTCTCTTATTGTGGGAAGCCCATTTGTGTATCAATATACAATTAACACATATTTTTTCTTGGTCTTGGCTTGGAAGTAAGTATTCTAATTTGGATATATCTAACTACAAACATCTTCTTTGGGTAAACATTAGGATTGGAGAGCACCCAACGGTTTATTTAAAGCAAGGTAAGTGTACCCTTGTTCGTTGTTGTTCTTCATTTGGGTAAATTTTTTGAGTCTTGTTCAGATATTGTTTGAGGAGTTTTATTTTGGGATAAATTCGAAGTTTGCTTGATCATTTCAGGAAAGTGGTGTATGTTTTGGTTTGTGAGGGTATTCCTTCCTTAATTGATCAGTAGAGGTGTTTTGGCCTTTGGGGGTGAAGCTTGGAAAAGGAGTACATTTTGGATTCTCAGTTGGGTTTTGTTGCCACTTTGGCCTAGATGTGGATTTCTGGGGGCTGAAATCTTTATGGTTAGGGGAATTTTCACACCCAGATTTTCAATTCCAGGATTTGATTCAAATCCTCTTTCTCTTGTTATCTTTCCATTGTTTTCTGTGTGTACTGAGGTTTAAATATATGGGTCTCTTGTGTTCTTGATATATGACCCTAGTCTTGGAGGAATGGTATCGTACATGTAATACTATTTTTTCAAGGGGATGGTGTCATATTGTGGTGTTTTTGAGTTGGATTTGTGACATGCCAAGTGGCACCACTAGTGGGTTAAGTTGTTAAGGAGGTTTTTACCCTTGAATTGGAAGATTTTGGGGGTAGAAAGGAGTGCTTTGTTTTTGTAATTTTTCTCCCTTATTATTGGCTTATCTTTCACCCAAGGTTTGTCCCTTAAACCCCCTAGAAATTAGAGTCAAATAATCACTTTTTGGGTGCATAGAACAGGACACACAGCTTGGCCACATGGTTTACTAAACCGTGCATCCAAACCATGCAAGGTGTCTAGGTCATTAAAAATATTTTTTAAATTCTAATTTTTCCCTCCTGAAAATAAATCTAATCTGCTCCATTATTCCCCCATTCAAACCTAGCAGCCATGGGAGGCCTCTAAGCTCCCTCAATCTCCCTTGGAACCCATCTTTGATGGGGTTTCTTATGGGGAAACTTCAAGCTTCATTCAATTAAGTGTTTCTCTCTTCATTTACATCATTCTCCTTAGGTTTTCCTCCCTCTTTTATAATGTTCTCATATTTCCATAAGTTAGGTTTCATACCTAGGGTTTGATTTGGTGTCTCTTTGGTTAAATATTATAGTCTAGGGATGGATTTATCTCCCTTGTGGTGCGATGGAGGTGCGGTTGTGGTTTTTCGCCAAGATTTATGGGTTTTGACTCAAGAGATAGGTGACTCTATGTGTGAGAAATTATTGATGAGTTATCTTGATTGTTTTATTAATTTATAATGTTCCTAATCTATTGTGTGTGGTACCAAAACCATTTTTGGTATCATTGGTAAAGCATTCAGTATTAAAGTTACATTTTTGTTTGAAGTAGTGGGTTTTTAAAATGTAACTCATGTGATATCTTCTGTTGTAGTTTTAAAAAATATGAAAGTGGTTTATTAGTTGTTTAAAGGGGATGAAAATTATGGTTTGGTAATGCTTTAGTGTCATGTGGGCCTCTAAATGGGGTTTTTGAGTTGGTTTTATGCGTAAAACCTTGTTATATGCCTTCAAAGTGTTTTATGAAAATGTGTGTTTTCATGTGTATCGTTTGTGGTAATATTTTAGGTAATTTTATAGCACTTTAGAGTGGTTTAATAAATTTTTTAAGGGATGATAATTCTATTTTGGATTGGTATTGGTGTTATTTTGGTCTTTAAAGATGGTTTTGAAATGGTTTTTGTGTGCAAAACCTGGTTATACCCCTTGGATTTGTTTTATGAAAATTGAGAATGATTTAGTAAGTTAAAAAAGTGGGAAAATGTTGAAAACGTACTATTTTGGTTATTTTTCTCACTTAAGATTGGTTTTTTAAAGGTAAAGAGGTGATTTAATATGTCAAATATTTTTAGAATGTTTTATAAATTGTTGAAATTCTTTAGTAAATTGTGATGTGGGTGTGAAACATGTTTGTGGGCTGTTTTGTGTGACTGTGATGGGAAAAATGAATTTTGTTGATGAAAAAAGCATTATGTGATATGTTTGTGGGATTTTAGGTGAATTTTAATATCTTTTAATGGTTTTATGAAATTTTTTATTTGAGTTTTTTAAGTGTTAAATATATTTGATAAGTTTTGTGGGCTATTTTGTGTGAGTATGATTTCAAAATGCATTTGAATGAAAAGGTGGATTAGGTAACTTGTGTGATATATATGGGGAATTTTTGGTGATTGTGTGATTAGTAAGTGGTATTTACATGTGAAAATTATATTTCATGGCTTGTTTAACTTGTTTGAGCACAATAGGGAAGCCTGAGTATCTAGGTCGGTTCATGTGTACTAGTATGCTAGTGATCTCGTGGGATTTGTCCTCTGTTTCACATAATAAGATTGATGATGACAACACTAACTAAAATATGGTTATGATGATGTCTGGGGACCACTAGGTTATGGGTATGATCCCTACAAGTGTCTCATGTTCATGAGAATTGATATAGTAATTGTTACTCTCACCGAGATACGAGTTACGTGGGACCCACAACGAGCTAGTGCCTAGGGGTTATTTTCCCGTTTCTTGTGATCATTATATAATTTGTGCTTACCATTGGAATAAAGTATGGTTGGAGGTAATGTTCAGTAGTATTGGAATTATTTTTAAAAGTGTTGATTCATTAAAATATCCCACTTGGAAACTAATTTTATTTAATGTCACCTCTTTTAGAAATTGTAACTAGAATTTATTTTTTACAAAACATGCATGATTTTCATCTTTGAATGTTTATGACATGGAATATCTTAGTGGTGATTTCATATTTCGGTTTTCCTCACACCCTACTTACACCTTTGGGTGTAATTATACTTGGTTATTTTTGTTTTAGGTTTGAGTACAACTTTTGTGCCAATGGTTCAGTTTTTTAATGCTCCATCAGTATGCAGTGTTGTGGCGATGGCATGAGGGCGGTGCATCTTTCCATATGGAGGTTCTTGGGATGTCTCTTTTTGGTATTGTACCCAGTAATGGTCTTTGAAAATTGTTTTAAATTATGTAATTCAGTTATGAAATTTTGTAAAATATGGATTGGTTCGAAAAATCCAAATTTGGTTTGTTGGATTTGTTTGTTGTTGTATGTTTATAAACTCGGGTAAATTGTTCCCAACATTCATTTTATGATACCTAGGAACTTGTACCAGACTGTGGAGATCGGGAATGCCCTTTGGGCCTTATCACGGGCTAGGTATGGTTCTGGTTTTTATGGTGACCAGATTCGGTTCGTGACACTTCCAAAAGATAAAAATCTAAATATTTAGAAGGAATGTTACAAAATTTCTCAAAATCAGCTTAACATTAATACCCCAAACAACTTTGTGTACTCTTAATTACTAAATATTAGAATACCATTATAATATATTCTATTTAAACATTTTAATAACATTAATTACAATAAAACCTTAGCGAAAACATGAATTTTTTTAAAAATTAACTCTTTCTGCATACTATAAATGAAAAAAATTTATAAACTCTACCCATGATATCATAAACCACTTTGCCATATATTCTAAGTTCAAAAAAATTATCACATTTATTGTATCACATTAAAAAATAACTTTATCTCATTATTATCCAAACATCATGCACATAATAAGTGCTAATTATCCCTTAATTTTATATCCTCCAAAATTTTCATCATACGACTTCAATCACTATTCACGGTTACTAGTACCATTCAACATATGCTCTCAAATCCTTAAGTAAAAAATATATTAGACCACTCCTTAGATGTTTAATTATTCTATAATACTATAAAATTACTTCTAAAACATTATTCTTGAATTCTAAAACATAAAAAGCCAACAATTATACCACATTATTATCATACACCACATCACCAATAGTGATCACATGTGATTTTCCTTTGTCTTTTGTCTTAAGTGTTTATTGATGTTTATCATCATCGATAGCCATAGTATTTGGGAATTGATTTTCATAAATCCCATTTTTCTTTAACTTCAATCATTGAATTGTGGAAGTTTCGTTCTCTATAGCCTATTCTTTATTCTCATAATTAGTTATCTTTTTTCTATAACATTGTTAGTCAATTTCCTGATGACCTAATTTCCCACACTTAAAATATTTAATAGTCCCCTCAATATAGTTTCCTCCATGTTTCATTCCATAGTTTGAACAAAAATTAAATCTCATATTATTTTCTCCATGGTTTTTATATTTTCCTTTAATCTGCATCTTCTATTTCTTATCAAAACCATGAGATTGATATGTAAATACGACCAACATTTCCACCTATATAGAATAACATACAATATCTTCATTAATTCTTAAGTACCTTATGGATAATTCCATTCAAATAATTGGTTTTAAGCCACTTAAGAATATATCATCCTTATTTTCAGGTTGGTTGATAATACCAGAAGCGTACCTCACATGTCTTGAAAGAATAGCATCATAAGTACCAATGGAATCATCTAACCTTTTCTTTAACTAAATTATCTCTATCTCCATATTATTACGAAGAACACTAGGTAATAACTTATTAAATAATAAGTTCCTAAACTCATATCAATACATAGATTCAATTTCAACTTATTTTCTACTATTCTTGTTTGTAGTCCACAACTGCTCTTCTTATCCTTCTAAATGATAAATTTCATAAAAGAGAATTCTTCATGTTTTAAACATTGAAGGATTTAAATTATCTTTTCAGGGGTATTGATCCATTGTTTAGAAACAAGTGGATGACAAGACCCATTAAAAGAAGGTGTATGCTACCTCATGAAGTACATAGGAGAAATTTGATCCCTCCCATTCTTGTTTATAAGTCCATCATTATTCATAGCTTTTGTGAATAGATAAATAAGATTTTTCATTACAACTCCCATCATATTTAGTTTCTATAGAGTAAAATCATTGCATTTCCCATCATATTTTGCATCAATGAAGTTTATTAGGGTTCTATTAATGGACTAAAACCAAAATTACTGTGTGAGTAACTATAATCATAGTGGGAAAACCACATAATCAAGGGAAAGATCGTTCAATATATAATCTCTTAGGATTAATCCTAGTTTATCCATGTTCATTACCAAAATTCTAGGATTGTAACTTATACTTAGACTTATCCTTATGGATAGTGCTATGTTTTTTTATCCTAATTTACAAAGGATAAAGAAAATTTTTCTTTAATACCAATTATAAAGAACTAATATTAACATACATATACATTACCTCATTTTTTTAATATATAAACACACTCCTAAATACTGTATTAGTTTAGTGCCTTTGGAAACTTTGAACACAAACATCTAATCTGGTGAAATATCTTCAATGTTTCCCAAAAAAATCTTCCCCTTTAGTACCCCTAAAAAATTTTCCTTATAACCTAGAGAAAAGAAAACATAATAAAAGGGTGAGATCATATGCTCAGTCAGGATAAACAATAGATATGCATAAGCATAATCATGAAAATAAGGTTATGAGAACATGAGCATAACATTATAACATCATAACATGAATATCAAATATCATATACATGTGTCATGACATTATTAGTGTAAGTTCATAAGACATGAATCATGAGTAAATCAAGATAATAATCCATAAAATCATTGTATAGGAATAAGATGTGGAATTTTTGGTAGATACATAAACATTTAATATTATTCCCTATAAGTGAAGGCTCGTCCCCAAAACATAACAGGGCACTTCATGGGGTCTACACATACTAGGAGGGACACACCACCTTCCCCACTCATTGTCTTTTACTAATAGTGGATAAATTTTCCCCTTCTTCACATAGTGGATTAGGGTTCCCCTTCTTCCCATAGTGAATCAATCTTGTTGACTTGTTTCCTATCATTATCTCAGGAGATATAAATATTTACCCAATGCACTATAAATATATATAAGTCCCACCCCTAAAATAATGAAAACCATAAATATTTGGGCCATAAGAACATATATAATTCATATTAAACCTAAAATAACAATGAAAATAATAAGGATGTAATCCTATAATCGTAACCCTAATAAAACATAAGTAACATCAAATAATGTAATAATAGATGGAAAATGGTTTTTGAAATATCACATGAAATAATTCCATATGAAAATATAATTTCCTCTTTGAAAAAAATTAAAATCATAAAAAATTTAGAAAACTATTTTCCTTTAAAATAACTATGAAAACTTATAAATTCATCTTCGGAAACCATTTTAAACTTCTTTGAAATCCTTTTCTTTAAAAATGTATAATAGATCATTAAAAAATTATTTAAAATGAATTTAGAAAACATTATTTTGAGGGAATATAGATTTCTAACTCGATAGAGAATAACACTACATGAATCTTATAATATCATGAAAATAAGGATATTCATTGTAAAAATTTTCAAGGGGAATTATATACACCTCTTAATAGAATATAGGTAAATAACATTACATGTGTCTCAAATAAGACAAATTAAGACAAATTTACCTTACCGAATTGGTAACTTCTGAATCGTAAACCTCTTGAAAGATAGATAATAAAATGGATAAATAAATACTAATAAGTTTAGGGATAAATAAAATATATTACATTCATAATTAGTATATACACCACAAAAAATAAATGAGGGGTGAATATGGTATAAGTCTCACAGAAATAAAAGTGAGATAGAAATCCCCTCAACTTAAGTCTTGAATTCATTCGTACCCATTAAAATTGACTTTATAATAAATATAATTTTATTATAAATCTTCCATATAACCATATTCATATATATAATACCATATATGATTTACTTATTACTTTTTAATACTCGTTTATTAACAAATCCATGTTAAAATTACGGCTTAGTTTTTCGTACATGTTTTGACTTGTTATTTGTGATCCTTTTACATATATCATGATATAATCATCAATATAAATATAATCATGATACCAATATAATATATATTTATTATATATATTTATTTTTATTATTAAAATTTATATTTAGAAAATAAAATGCTCTATTCTTGGAGATGGTAGGTCCAACGTAGGCAAGAATGTAGTTTTCATTTTCTTTTCAAATTAAAAGAAATAAAATTATATGATATATTTTCATTAAATAATACTTTTTATATCATATAAATCAAATAAGTTTGTTAAAACCATCCTAAATACATTCAATGTAAAGTGTGAATGAATCACATCGCTTGGTGTGGTGGTAGTTTGTCGTACACACGAATGACGTTATCGTATTCCCCCAAAATCGAAAGCTTAAAATTATGTGTGATATAATAATTATAGAATAAAAATAACATTATAAAAATAATATATATAATATATAAACTTTAAATCCATCATTATTACCAACCATTATAGTTGGTAATGGGAGAACTAACGACATCGGTTCGTGAAGCGGTAGTCTGTTGTACACACGAACAATGATTATGTATCCCATTTGATGGAAGTGTGAGAATTTTTATTTAGTAACCTTAACAAATCAAAAAATTATTTTACTAAATATACTAAATTTTTTATATAAACATTAAATATAAAGAATTTGTGGCGCTCATGGGGGAAATAAAACAAAAAGGTTTGTTGATGAACATTACCTCTTCTTTAGGTATCTATTTTGGTTTGCACCAAAAGACTTCCTTGGTTGGCTTTATTCGTGAATTAAGGATTATAGGATTAATTTAGGAAAGTTGGGATGATATTATGATATGTTTTACATTATCCAAAAAAGTTTTTAAGTTTTAAGAAAATAGAATATGAGGTGTCCTTTTATAAGGGAGGGTTACTTTTGGAATATCTCAAAAGACTAATTTATAATAAATTCAATCTCAATCCAAATAAAAAAAATTAAATTTATTATAATATAGGATATTAAAATGTTTTAATATGATCATGAAATATATTATATATATGTTTTGGGGTTATTTTAAAATTTATCATTTTGATTAATCCTTAGTAAACCTGTTTTAATTTTAACTACCCTAACAAATTTTGCAATATTAAGATGATGTAATTTTTAATTATAAATAGTCAATCATACCATAAATAGAAAATTTATGATATTTTATACCATATTTAATATCCTTTCTCCTTATTGAAATTTTTTATGATTTTTAAATTATTTAATAAAATATTATTTTCATAAAATATCATAAGTGTCAGTTTTGATACTATTCATTACATTGACTTTAAGAAACACAATAAAACATATTATATTCAAAACAAATATTTAATACACCACTAATATAAAATAATATTCTATAAATTTATTATATAACCTTAATTAAGAAAAAATATATTCCATTTAATATTTCTAATATCATTTAATTGATTTTTTCATCAATTGAATAATTACAGCATCATCCATATGTAATTATCTATGATAATTATTTCTTTGATAAAATTTAAAAATAAATCAAGATTATGTATATAAACCCTCATATATTTAATAATAATTTATATAGTTGAGAATATATTCTATTTAACTCCATATTAAAATATTATACTTATTAGAAGTAAGAGTCTGACATTTTGTCACTCTATTTGATTTGAGTAATATCTAAGTCATTTAAATGAAAAAGTGTCCATTAAATAATTAAATTTATACCTTGGGTGTTAAGGGTCAAATTAAATTCATCCAATAATATTTGGGAAAGTTTTAGGGTAGTTTTCAAATATTTATAATATTAGTTTTACCTTTAATTACCTGATTTACCCTTCACTTTGGTAATTAAAATTACTAAAGTTACTATTAATATTGTCCACAAATAAAAGGGACCTAGTTTATAAATTTTAAACTTCTGAATAAAAATATTTAATCCATTTTTAAAATTAAAAACACAAAAATCGATAAAAATAATTTAAAATCAATCAAAAATATAATTTAACACTATAAATTGTTTAGATGAAAATGTTATTTTTAATTAAAATTTAGTATTGTTTCACTATTCATCTAAATAAGAAAATTTTTATAAAAATACCAAAAATTACACCATAGTAAATTTTTTCTTTATATTTAAATTAATAAGTTTATTTTTTCTAATAAAATTTAATAATTTTCAAAAACTATTTTTAAAAAAAGTTTTCCATCAAAATAGTTCAAAACTACTTTTTAGAAAAATACGGTTTTAAAGTATAAAATTGTACTTTTATATGATGAATATAAACACATAAGACTAATGTTAAACATTAGATTTAATATTATACATATTATTAATATAATCCAACAATAATTAATTTTTTATTTTATTGGTATAAAACACACTTTTGCGTATTAAAATGGTTTTCATAAAAAGACTACCTTTCAATTTAAAAAGGGTTTCACAGGTATAAACTATACTTTCAAAATTAATTTAATACTTTTCATTCCTCTATTCTAATAGATATTTTAAAATTTTATTATTTATATAATTAAAATTATAAAATGATGTTTTTTAGAAATTCAGTTCTGTGTGTAATGCAAGCTAAGTTGGTGTTGCGTGTAACACAAGACATCAAAGAATTTTGATTATTTAAGAAAATCTATATCATACAAATATGAGGGTGTTAAATTTTTTATAATGATCTACTGGGGTTTTTTATTCTTCGATTTTTTTATTGGTGGTTTCATATTCATGTTTGAGTGGTATCTCTTGGGGAAGGTTCTTCTTAGTGTATGTGGATTTCATTAATGGTTTTGGTTTTTATTCTTGAACATTATAATTTTTTTAGAGTTCTATAATGTAATTTATAAAACCATTATAGTTTTTTTGTTTTCATTATTTGGGTATCAGGGTATTTGTGGAGGATATTTGTTAGATTCATGTGAGAATTTTGTTTTAAGAATGATGTTCTAAAAAGATTATATAGGTCACAACAAGAAGGGTTGGTTGATGTTTTGAAGCATATCTACTGTTTTTGTGTTGTGATGTGAAGGTTTTTTGAGATTTTATATTATAGGTCCTTTACAGAGTGGTTCTAGCTGTTATAGACCAAAATATTGGGGCTTATTTCCATGCTTCTAGCTTTTTGAATGTCACAGTACATCCACACTTATCTTGGATGAAGGACATGGGGTTCAGTTGTTAGTGGTTCCGCAATGAGTTTCATCGTGTCATGGGGACCCTTGTCAGTGATTAACCCTAGTTTTTATCAAATATTGGAGTTTTATTGATTTATGAGTGATAAATATGGTGAGACTCGTAGAATAATGTCTGGGGTTCGGTGAAATTACATTATCACAACATGAAAATGGTCAATCACACCGTGATGTATTGTTTTCCAGTGTTGGTATAAATTCCTAATTATATATAAAATATCCAAATTTATCATGATTTACTAAAATCAGGGTTTACCATTGGTGTGACCCTAGAGACCCTTGAACCCACATTGATTATTGTTAGCTCTTGGATTCAATAGATCAACTGATATCAATATGAGGTGAGTTTTACTCTTCATTTATCTTGAGTATTATCATATTTATTTATCTGGGAAGTCTTTGTAGAAGTTTTATTGGAATCCATGTTGATTTATTGATGGATAATAATTTTTTTTAGATTCTTGGTGGTTTTCCATGCATGTTTTTCATCAAGTGATCATCTCTTACTCACTTTATCTGTTTACATTGAATCATGAATAATTGATTTAAGTTGTTGATTTGAGGACTTTTTTGTATTTGTTAATTATAGAAGCTACATGATATTTATTTATTTGTGGGTTGGAATGAATTTTATTAAAAAAATAATGAACAAAACTAAATAAAATTCTTGGAAAGGGGTGATTCTAATGTGCCTATTTGTATCAATATTTCTCATGTTCTTTATGCTTGTTTACTAAGATCATGGAAAATCATTGCTTCTACTGAGGATGTGTGTAATTGTTGTGATCTTATTACTAGAATCACCCTTCATAAAAGGTTAGTAACACAAAGATAATAATAAAATAGTTGTGTTGAAATTATAAATTGAATAAAATGTTTCTTGTGAATGAGGGGTTGAATTTTTATGAAATCATGACTTAAATGAGAACAGTGGAAGTGGTTGTTGGTGAAATTATTTAATATATGATGTTATATACTAGTTGTGATGTTATGATTTTTTCCCTTGGATGCTAATTTTTAATAGATGGTTTGTGATGGGATGTATGGATTGGCATGGATGTAGTTTCCTTTACTTGATTGGTAAGAGGAGTGGTGGAGGATGGTGAGGGAGGATGATATGGTTTTTTATCGAAAAATGGTAGTGGGGATTATTATATGGAAAAGGGATGACGTTGTGATGGGTTTGGGGGTTCTTGAATTCCATTGTGATGTGTTTTTGTTTATAGATAGTTGTGGTGGGGAATATATCATTTTAATGGTGAATATGGTAAATAAATTTGGTATATAATTCCATAAGTAAAGGTTTTTTAATGAAATATAAATCTATAAAATATAGGGTAGTGATTGAATTAATCATGGTTAAAGGCTAGAAATTTTTTGTCAAAAAATATGAAAGAGAATGGCATAATAAATGTAACATTCCAAGAAAATTATAAATATATAATTCGTTTGTTTCTTAAAAAATGAAAGTTTAATTCTTTCATGGTTGTTTTTTATGGGAAAGTGGGTTTGTTAATGCGGTATAGGTGTAATTAGTAGTTCGTGGAAGGTTATAGATGTATAATTATTCTTATGGGTTGTGATATGATTTTTTTGGTGTGAAACTTCAAATCTAGGATTGAATTTGGGTTTATTATACCTTTATTTTCTTGTGATTTCATACACACCTCACCCAAGTCAAATATCCCTAGTGATTCTTTAACGTTTTGGGTTCTAATTCTTTTTTCAAATATCGAGGATAGTGAGGGAATGATTGGATCAATAATCTCTCTTCCCTAATATCCCTGCTAGTCATATGACATTGTGGTGTAGGTATATGGTAGGGGTCATGCGTTGGAGGAGGATGGTATATGGTTGATGGCCTCTATGTTCATGATACCATACTATGATGGATATGGATATGAAGTTATGGCTATGAAAAAAATTCCAAAATGATATTTTTGAAACTATGGAATGTTTGGATATGTAGGGTTATGATCTAACCCACATCGTCTCTAAAATGAGTATTTGGATAAATTCCCAAATGGGATGTTGGACGCTATGGGAGTTTGGGATAGGTATCCCTATTTTCCAAATGATAATAATTATAAATTCATATATATATATCTATATATATTATGTGGATGATTGGAATAGAAGGAATGAGAGAACAAAGATGTTGTTCATTGTTGTGTGAGAGTGAAAAACTAGTGTGGAAGTGGTGTGGGTGCGCTTTTTATACCTTATTTCATTATTATGTTATTATAATTAATAAACTTTTGGGTGAGTGAGCCTTAGTGTGGTTCGGTGGTAGTTGACCAGATATGTGCTTCTTGGTTCTAGAGTTTATTCACATAAGATTTATTATGCATATTTCGCATTTTTACAAGTGGTCTTGAGGAGTAAGCTACTTAGTATACATGTTTTGCGCACCTATATGTATATATAAATAGTAATTTGGGATTCTAGAGAATTTTTGGTGACTGGGATGAAGAGTAATATCTTAGAGCTTGGGGTTATTATTGGTGCTACTTCTTAGGGGACTATTTTTAGTATTTTTATCTTTAAGACTTTTATTGTATGACATATTAGTAATTTTGATTTATAATGTAATTTTGGATTTATTTTATATTATATTGTTTATTGGGGGATTTCATATCATTTTTTAGGGTTTATGAGTGTAATTACTCCCATTTTTATAATTTTTACCCTTACCGCTAGTCAATAAATCAAACCCTACTAGAGACATCCCTTAGGGGTCACTATCATATTCACTATAAGAACAGAAAGGGTTCCTAGTAGGGGTTGTTCCCGACATTGTAAATGATTTATATATTAATAAAATTACATATAAGATGATGATGTATTCTACTTTCAAAAAATAATATTGAAAAATTAACTAGATATAACTTGGAAGGTGGTGAAAAAACATAAACTGAATGATAAAGAAGATCTTTTATGACTTTTGAATAAGTTAATTTAAATAATTAGAAGATTGAGGAAATTATGTATCTTTTTTAGATGAAATTATAAAAATTTAAGGATAAATTAAAGGGAAATATTTATTGGGTGTTTTTTTTATGTGATGGTATTGAACAGTTTTTAGGGATCATCAAATGGGAATTCTTAATTATGAGTATACTATTGATTCTAAAAACATGATTAGGATGAGTCTACCATAAGTATAAAATCAAGAAATCCATATAATTCCATGAAAGGGAAAAATAAATTTAGATAAAATTAATATTTTATAATAGAAATATATGTATCCTTAAAATAGAGAGTCAAAAAATGAAATCAACACTGATTCTTATGAATTTGAAAGATGAAAAAACTGGAAAGTAAAGGATATTCTTTTCTCACATTGAATATGATGAATTTCTTTTAAGAAGTATGGATGATGGAAATTTCCTAAGAATTAACTATGATATTTTTTTGATAAATATATAATCAAATATGAAATTCAGTTTAACCTTGAACAAATTACAAAGATCTAAATGGAGACTAAAAAACTAAATATTGTAGCTAAGAGTAACAAAATCAATGATGGTAGATATCAATTAATATAAATTGTGTATGGTGCAGAACTAATAATTCCTGAATTTTATTCTTCTTGACATCATATGATCAATAAAGTACTAGATGGTGTGGTTACTACCAAATATTGTGAGATAATTGAAACATAGTTATAGTTACTTGAGTTTGTTGAAAAAATATAGAAGTTGATATATAACATAATCAAATGGAAATATGTTTATATTTAATCATCCAAAGTTCTTGAGTAGAGAATATCTTTAAGAAATAAGTTAAAAGTGTATCTTGTATTTTAAATACCTCACTTAATAAAAAAGAATAATATATTATTATTTGTATATGTGAGTGGTATAAAACATAAAATAAAATTTTAAATTTGGTCTATGAATAATTATTATATACAAAACAAAATACTAAAAATATGAATTCAAACATGCATTCTAGAAAAATGGTTTTATTAAAAATTATAAAAAGTCTATGTATAAATAGATGTAATGTTAATGAACACCAATCAAAAAATTACCTTAAATAATGATTAAAATTTAAATTATTTAACTCCAAAATTTAAAGCTTCAAACTATATAACAAGTCCAATTCATATTGGAAATGAAAAATTCAATGTCCATGGTGAAATTATGCTTAATTTGAAAATAAATCTTACATTTTATAGTAAAATACATCTTCTTAATAACCATAAAGAAATCTTGAGTGTATGGGAGTCATCCAACAAAGAACTATAATAACACTATAGTCAATAATGTTTTAACGAAACTAAATAATTCAAGTATCAATCCCAATATATTTTATTTCTTAAAGATAAAATTTGGAATATCTTGTTAGGATAGTCATGATAAAAAAGAATGTGGGTGTATGATCTTTGAGAAAGTTCAACATATTACTAAATCTAAATGAACATATAAGGTGGATAAGAAATATGGAGTTCATGATGAGTTCAAATTAGGTGAAGTATTGGACATGATTTATTATAAAACGTTGACAATGATGATTTTGTTTCCTGGATACATAAATAGATCTATAGATTGAAGGTAAATCAGAATATTTTACTTTTTTAAGAGATAGAATCATTTTTATTCATTATAAAGAATCATAAATACATGGTAAATGAAGAAAGTTTTTATATGAAATTAGTTTAATTCAATCTCAAAATATATTCAATAGTATAGTTGGAGTCACCTATAAAGATAAATAAAAAAAATTCCAAATATGAATTTCTTTAGAAGTTTCTTGGATGTTGTGGGGAATCTTTAAAAATTGATGTAAACTACATTTCAAGGATTCTATAATAGCTGAATAATTTTCTTACATTGATGAATTTTCAAATATATGAATTAATTAAAAACTATATGGTACATAAGGGTAATTTGTGAGCATCATGCAGGTAGAAAATCAATTTGATTATGGAAATTATTATAGTGATTCTCATTTTTCTCAGTCAGGACATAGCACATTTCATAGTTTCAAAATTATCAATTCTTTTATAGGGGTTAAACAACAAATTTAACTTATAAAAAGACCTTTTTAAAATAATTTATTCATTTTTTTGATCATGGGATGTAGTTTTTTCCCTTATTCTAAAGTTTTGTGAAATTTCATAAAGATTAATTTTTAAAGAAAATTTAATATTTATTAAATAAATTAATATCCTTCTCATATTGATATTTTTGTGATTCACTAATCACTAAAAAAGGGAATTGGTAGAGAAAAATAAATTTTACTTCTAGTAGAAGAAGGATTATATGAATTACCCACACCCACTCCTCCCTTTCTTTCTCGCTTAGAGCTCTCAAGGCTCTCACAATTTAAAGAATCTCCCAAGATTTCATTGGATGATGAAGGATGCTCCTCAAGGCATAATTTTATATCTAGGGATAATGTGTTTCATATAATGGAAAATTCATATATCATATTGAATATATTTATTCATGTTAACTCGTATTCATTGAATATTTTGGGAAATTAACCCATTCAATTCTTGCACCAAAATATTCAATGAATATACTTACTAAAAAACTCTTCAATTATCCCCCACTAGATGCAATCCACTAGAGAATATTCAAAATTTTATCTTCACCTAAGAGACCACCATTGAAATCATGGTGTCCAGTATCTCTTTTGTGTGGAAATTCATAAGTTTCAGTAGTTATTTATCTATCAACCCACGTATCCAATGATAGATAATGTCAAGGTTCTTCATCTAAGAATGATACATAGAGTTTTTTCTCAATTAAAAATCACTTTAACTATTTAAATGAACCTTATACTTCTTCTGGATGAATCCACAATCATATATAAAATACTTTGGCCACAATATCTTCTTGCCAACCTCTGTTGAAGCAATTTACTCTATTTCAGTTACAGATAAATCAAAGCAGTTCTATAACCCTGAACGTCATGATATAGATGTATCCTAGTCTAGGCATCATGTTTTCAGGATCTCCAATCATATATGTGTCATTATATCCCTCAGATAGTGGATCATCTCCAATGTAGCGTAATCATAGTTTCGATGTACCATTAAGATACCTCAAAATCCACTTTACTACATCATAGGGTTTCTTCCTGAGATTAGAGAGAAACCAGCTCATGGTTTTCACTACATAGAAAATTTATGTTCCCGTACATGCTAAAGAATACATAAATCTTCCAACCTCTTAAGAGTATGGTATAATTTTCATTTATTTTATTTCTTCCTTAAATGAATGACTTGAACTCTTACTCATCTTCATATGATTCAGTAGAGGAATACTCACTGGTTTAGCTCAACCCATTTTGAAATATTTTAATGCATGTTCAATATACTTCTCCTGAGATAGTAATAATGACCTTTAGTTTTTTCATGAGTGACCTAGAACCCTAAAATCTATTAATCATCTCCAAAGTATTTCATATCAAAAGACGTAGATAAATCTTTAAAATGGATAATATTTTGTGTATCCTTCACAATGATAAACATATCATAAACATAAAGTATAAGATAAATGATTTTTCCATCTTAAAATATCTAGAAGTTAACACATTGGTATTCCTATGTATTCTTGTAGAAAAGACTCACCATGAATGAGTAAAACTTCATGTAACACTATCTCATGGATTATTTTAGTTCATATATGATCTTCCTCAATTATCACATGATCATTTATTGTCCAAAAACCTAAAAAACATTAGGCTTCATTATAAATATCTACTCATTGAGGTCACTATGATGAAAATTTATCTTTTCATCAGGCTTCTCAACATTTAGTTTTAATCTAGAAACCAATCTAAAAATGAATTGGATTAAATCAATCTTTACTAAAGGTAAAAAAAAAGATCTCATCAATGTCAACTCATATATTATGAGGGATTCCTTTGAAGCTAACTGAGGTTTTTTCTTGAACTCGTTTACTTTTTATCATCATTCATCCTGAACACTCAACTTTCTATGAATACAAGGTTACCTTGGGCAGTTCCATGAAATTGTATGTGTGGTTCTCCATTAATCACTCCTTTAATCCTTCATTGCATGTAGAAAATTTTGTTTGTCTTGATAAGATATTTATTCTTGATATCCTTCTAGATCCCCCTCATCAATCAATAATTGATACATTGATTCTAGATATCTTATTGACAGATTTCTTCCTCATATAGTTCTTAAAACCTATGAAATGCAAGGTTTTAGAGGCACGTTATCATATGGATCCTTTGATGGTTCTGTAACTTTTAGTACAGAGGGATGAGTCTCACCCTATAACATATCATCTTCTAAAGCCTCTTGGTCTACTACTAATGAGTCTTAATATAACTCATATTCATCAATAAAAAGTGGTGTTGGTATAGGTTTTGGATCATGAATTTATTCCTCATCACTTTCACTTTAATACATTCTATGATCATCTTGTACTCACGGGATATGACATCCCTACTTCTGATCACATTCTTCTCCTTCAGATCCCTAATATTATATCTGAAATCCATTTATCTATATATAATTAAGATTCATGGAGTAGATCTATTATATAGATTCATCCTAAGTGATTTTGATACATTTAAAAATCCAAACATCCAAATACTTATAAATGAGAGTAAGAGGGATGTTTACCAAACCACCTCTTCAATGGAATCTCAAAATTCAAGGGAACTAATCTTGATATTTTGATGAGGTAGCATGAAACTCGATCATCTTCTCCCCAGAATGGCTTCTGTATATTATTATAACTTATCTGTATCCTATCCTTATCCATTATGGTAATTTTCATCCTTTCATTAACTCCATTATGTTGTGAGGTGTGTGGGACTATCCTCTCATGACAGACACCCTAAATACTAAAATAGGCATCAAACTCAATGGATGTGTACTCTTCTTCATTGTCTAAATGAATACATTTTTTCCTCCTTCTATTTTTATAATTTACCATGGAAGGGAATATCATGAATTAGTCTAGCACTTGGTCCGTTGTTTTCAATAAGAACAGCCAAACCTTTGGAGAAGCATTGTAGATAAATGTTAGGAAACATGTGTTACCTCCTAGTGATTCTACCTCAATGGGACCTCATAAATTAGAGTATACTAGATCTAGTAACTTTGATCTATTTGATGAAGCAGTACTGAATGAGACTCTATGATGCTTCCCATACAAGAACTAGTTTCAAGGATAGAGTGATGAATCCTTGTCAATATAGATGTTATTCTTCTTCTCCAAGTTTTATAACCCTCTTTCACTCATGTGGTTCAGTCTCTTATTCCATAAATTTAATGAAACCACTCCTTCTATGACGTTAAGTCCTTATTTATAATTTTTCTCCATATTTTTGTAAAATATACTACATGTTTTTCCTCAGGTGATGAATATGGATCCCTTCATCATATTCCATGATCCATTTTTGAAGATGTTATCATATTCTTGTCTATGAAAGGTTGTTATTGGTAACATTTTGAGTCAAAGTATTATAATTTGTTAACCATCCTTCAGGGAGATTGTGTATCCAACATTATTCTAGACTTGTATATCACCCATTCTAATGATTTTTATAGAGCTTGTATTCCCTACCTTCACTATAACAAAGTCACTATCTTGATAATTAAATAAATACTCACAATATATAGTTACATGGTAATATTCTACAGTATAAAACACTCATTCTATGTCTTTTCCTGATGTGTGAAAGTAAGTCGCCTCATCATCTTTCAAACAAATTGAGGTATCTCTAACGATGATCACATAGGAATCTTCATTTCTGCTCTTTTAGTTACAACTTTGGCCATTCTCTCACATAAACATTCAAAAGTTCTTCTTCAAGTGTCCTTCTATACCACAATGGTATCATTTTTATGTTTCCCTCATTCAATCCATATACCTTACTAAACTCTTTATTTGACCTATGATTTATGCACCTTGACCACATAATTGTTCTCTCCCTCACTTATCCAGGATAATAGCTTGCATCTAATTATAACTCATGTCATTAAATCAAGCCTACTCATTGAAACATGCATCTTTTTTCATTTCTAGGTTATGATTTCCTCCGAGCACCAAATTTCTAAGGGATACCACCAGTGTATCCTAGCTATTGGGAAGTGTGAAAAGTAGGTTTTTTTTATCTTCATCACTCAGAGTCTTACTTATATCCATCAGTTGATTCACCAGTATTTGCTACATTCTGGTGTGTTAAAAAATAGATCTCTTACTCTATAGTCAAAGATTCGTCAATAACTTTATAAATATTTCATTGTAATCTTTATTTTTTAGGAATGAGAGGAAACAACATCTGGGTTCACTACATAGGGAGGATGGGGAGATTTCTGAGGGGAGATGGTTCTTAGTGATACAAAATAGGTTTTGTATGGTGTTGCACAGCCAAAAGGAATGTGTTCTAGTGATTCATGGAATAAGGAGGATAGATCGATCTGGTTCGGTTACGATACAAGTGGGGAAGGATAGTTATACAGAGGGGGTGTTGTTTCATCTTAAGTCTGGTGAAAATAGGGAGCAGATAAGTGATATTCTTGTACTGGGGTCTCCCCACTTTTGAGGATTATGAAGGAAGAAGAGACCTCAATATCATTCTCATAATTGAATATGAGTGAATCGGTTATGTAATTTTTTTTAAAAAAAATAGTTTCCAAATTAAAACTGTTAATAATATAAATAATAATATAGGAAGATTACACCAGAATTTCCACACACAATGAATATATAAAGAAAATATATGCACCCAAGAACTCAACACCATGACACACCCTCCCCACTAAAACAGCCTCAAACTAAAGTGTGGATAATAAAAATAATAACAATAATAACCAATATAGATAAATAGTAAGAATTTCATCTATATATATAAATATAATAGGGTTTCATGATGAATAAAATTAAGTTAACCATATAATTATTAATATAATAATAAACCTAATAATAATAAATACAAGTATAAATTATAAATAGTAATAAGATAATTATTATAATTATTATAATAATAGTAAAAATGAAAATAACATGAAAAATAAAAAAAATGGTAAAATTTTATATGATAATAATATATATAATTGATATATTTGAAAACTAATAATAATAAATAATATTAATATATATTTAAATAAAAATTCAAAAATTAATTTAAAAAATTTGAAACTGTTAAATTAAGCTAAAAACACTAAAAACGGTTTAATTAATTAATTAAAATTAAGTTAGAAAAATATAATATTTATTATTGATTTACATGTGCTTCATGCACTCTCAGGGGTTTTCTAAATTCACTATAACTCAAAGTAATTCCTTTCATGTCACCATGTGATCACGTGATAAAACATATCCCCACAACATTTTAGTGAGTAACATCTATGAAGAAAGTTAGATATAATAATGGTGAGTCTTAGGAATCATTTTCCAAGTGTTCAACTCCTTGAAAAAAAATCAAACTCTGGAACTCCACAATAGTAAATGATAAAATATTAATAACTTTTTTTTCTACCCATTAATTTTTCTAGGTTCATTAATATCATCAACCTTTTGAACTAATTCCATCAAATTCTTTCCTTTAAATAATTTTTTAACTACAGTAACTCTTTACATTTATTATTTAAAAATATACTCTAAACCCCTTTAAGATATAATGTAAAATTCACTTTGAATTTTTTCTAAAAAAAATAATTCATTTTTATACTTGATATTCTCTAATTCCAAGAATAATCTCACTGAACTCTTAGTCACTATATTCACATTATAATATCTTTTCACAAAACATCAATCATTTGTATTTAGGAAATAACTCATATTTCCTTTAGTTGGAATACTTAACATAAAACTATTATTTTCATATCATATATGATACTCTATATGATTTGAGTATTATTCCAAAAAGAGGATTATTTTTTAAAGTATTTCACTGAAGGGTGGTAGAATCTCGATTCATCACATTTTAATAAACATATATATAAGCTCTTTTATCTGAGATAAAAAATGTTTCTATTTCCTCCTTTTAAAAACATGTTATTGAACTTGGTCAATCATAAACCATGCGTATAGAATTCATTATCTATTTTTTTTCTTAAAAACAATTTGTTAATAACTCATCCTATTATATAATAGAAATTAAATAAATATACACATCCTTTACTGAGTTCCCTGTGAGCTTGATAAATTATTTTTCATTCAAAAACATGATTCAGAAACACTTCTCTTTATCAATCAAATTCAAACTATAGTCTATTTCAATTATTTCCTTGATTTTAAACTCTTGTATATTTAAAACGGTTGTAAAGTATACATTTGGTATCACATATCCTTATAAACTAAAGAATTAATTTATATAATAGAGATACATTACATATAAATTCAATGAAGTTTCATAAACCCCTTAAGTTATCTTGAAAAATTCAGTCATATGGAAACATTACTCCTCATTATAAATAACAATAGGATTTAATAACTATATCTAGTTATTTGATGAATCATAATTAGACTATATAAATAAATTTTATTCTTTGGGTTTGAGATTTTATCCACTTATATTATCAATATAGTAATAGATCTGGATATCACTTGCCCTATCTGTTGTAAATACTTTGAGAAAGTAAGAAAAAAATTCATGAATATATTCATATTATCCAAACATTTACTATAATGAAAAAAATGAATTCCTTAACTATAATTATCCTTAATGAAACATTCAGGTAATCTCTCAATTCTTATCATAAGCATCTATTTTTACAAGTTTAATAAATTCAATAGTTTTTTTACTTAGAAAGGTGAATCTCTAAAACATAAAATTTGATCACTTAATATTGTTTCTTAGATTTTTAGTCTTAGGAGTTACTTAAATTAACATATTTTTGATGAAATCCTGTCATAGGGAATGTAAAAACAATTATTTCTTAAGTTAAAATGTTGTAATGTGTTTGACCTTGGATGTCTCTCAAAGAGGAGTGCACAGAATACAGTTTGTCACTTTTAATCGAGGGTAAAAATGTTGAGTTGTTGAAAGGAAATTTGAAATTCAAATGATTGAAAAACTATGATATTAAAAGGGTGATTAGGTTGGGGTTAGTTTCCCAATTTTAATGCGACCCTTATTCAATTTAATTCAAACCTCTTTTTCTTAGTTGATTAAAGTGAGTTTCCGTAATCGTTTCCTCTCACTTCCTTGGTGAAATTATGATTGTGAGAGAAAACCTTACCAAGATCTCAGTTTGGTTAACTCTCCTTCCATGTGAAAAATAGTTGTATTGACTATACTTAATTGACATGGGAAATACCCGATTGGGTCTTTTTTATCCCAAAAAATCAAGAACATTCACTACACCTTTTACACATACTGACGATCGTCGAGTATTTCACCACTAATCCCGGGTTTCTTCCATCATATATAAACCAGAAATTAGTTGAGGGAGATAATGATTATTTTATGAAGGAAATTTTCAATAATGAAATTAAAATTCAAGAATGATCACACATGATAATAAAATCCTCTATATGAAATTGAAAACAAATTTGAAGAAGAAAGAGATTTCATTCAATTATGTTCAAGAACTCAAGCATTACAACATAGAAAACCAACCCTTCCTCAATCACTCCAAATGTTTACCCCACCATGGTAAGGGTAATTGAGATTAATGGGGAAGAAGAAGGAATTACAAAACTATGAAAAATAAAAGAAATAAAAGAGAAATCTGAAAAGTTATTCTTCTTGGTGTCCCGGAAGGAATGGGATGGAAAATGGGATGCTTTGAGAGGGAGGAGCTCTCCTCCTTTTATTGATAGAATTTATCCCAATAAATTTGACGTGTTGTATCCCCATTAACTCACATCTTCACATGTTACACCATTCTGGAATGTTTTTCATAATTATCTTGGGCGTTTCCCGTCAAAATATCATCGGATTTTGACAAGTATTCCGAGAGTTATGCCTATTTTACTCTGACCAATTATTTTGTCCAGTCATACTCTCCAAAACGCCAACCCTCAGATTAGGAAGCTTTAATGGACCCTTAAACGGACAATTCACGTGGAATTTCCTTCATTGAAGATTCTTCAAAACTCCGTTCACGTTCCCAAACCGAATTTCACAACAATGGGTCCCACCATGAATGAGTTATGGACCCCACATCAAAACTAGGAAGAACTGAAAACAGTTTTCTTGAGCCAACTTGTGAGAAGCTTTTCAGCTTCCATATGGTCGATTTAACTTTTGGTCCAAAGAGATGAAATGAATCTATTGATGTCTAAAATCTGCAAAAAGAGAAAATTTTGAACTTTGGATTAGTGTAGAAAATGTTATGGCCAAACTACAGAAATATGTTAAAACTATTAAAAATACGAAATTGGCCATTTTTACTATTTAGCTCAAAATGACACCAATATCATAAAAATGTAGAAATTCATCATAGAGAAACAATTTTGTGGGTTTAAAACAATGAAATTCAATGTAAATTTAATTGAAAATATTTTCTCAATGAATTCCTCCACACATAGCACTTGGACTCATGGAAAAGTAAACATCAAAATCAAATCAAATCATATCCAAATCACATACCAATGAGATCTACCAAATCAAAACCAAGAAACAAAAAGATATTATGCCTCATCAAAAAAATTTATTTCAACTTCTCCATTTTAGATTATTTAAAATATTTCCACTTCATTTCTTATCCCATGCACACAAAACACCTACCTCACATGAATTTTCTCTCATCTCACAAATGTAAGTGCTCAACAAGGATTTTCTAATCCAAACTCACACATGAGTCACCATAGAATTGATAAATTAATACTTCTCCACCCGATGTGAGTCAAGGACATGTGTTTCTCATGAGAAATTTTCAGGGTTGTTCTGTGGCTTTTGGTTGGTAGGATTTAGATGTTAAAAATTTTGAGGCTGAAAAAGGAGGGCTTGGATCTTTTTCAAGAAAAATTTCCAGATTCTAATTTTCACTCAAATATGGTCTCCTTATCTTCCCCTTTGTAGAAAATAGGCTCTATCATCATTCAACAAGTTCCGGATTTCAGCAGTAAAAATTTAAATCTTTTCAAACATGATTTTTTTTAAATCTCCAGATAGGCATAACTTTCTTTTTACATCGGAAGCTCTAGAAAGGCACAACTTCTCTTATCATGAATGCTCTAGAAAAGAAATAGCTTTTAACAAAATGAAATATTCATTAGAAACATCATACCTTCAACATTTTATATTCCACCAAAAGTATCACCAAATGAGGTAGTACACCACAAGACATCTTCCCCCACACTTAAGTTCAACAACATCACGCAATTTCACTTCATGTTTAGGTTTGATAGGGAAAAATAGCTTGTAATTTGGCTTAAACATATAGGGATATTCATGGAATCTAAGGTCTTATGAAGGATAAATGTAAAGGTGGGATATAATGAAAAGGATTATTTGGAAAAGGGGGCTTAAAACCAAATAAATTCCTTAATCACTTAAAACACATGTACCCCAAACCCTCATGTTTTGAAAGGAATAAATCAAATTCTTGTTAAAGAAAGCATCATCTGGTTCTCTCAATAAATGAGAAGAATGAAGAAAATATGACAAAAATAGTTTAGAAGCCTCACAGGAAAGTGATTTCAAAGATATAGACAGTGAAATATGGCATGAGATTCAAAAATCAGTGTACTTTTCATGAAATTCCAAAAGATTTGAACTTGAAACAAATTCATTTTAGCAATCATTTAAGATCTGTTTCATTGAATAGATTGGTTCACTCAATGAGATGGGTTTCAAAAATTTAAATTATAATCATTTCAGTTCAAAAGTTTCAAAAACACACAATTTTTTAAATACACACAAAAATTCTAAAAACACATAACAATTTTTTTTGGAAAACATTAAAACAAAATATAAATGAAAATTATTAACTAAAAAGGTTCTCTTACCCACCCTTAAATGATGTAGTGTCCATAATGCATTGGAGTGGATTTGACATGTAAGATGATTTTAAAATTAATCACAACATTAAGAAAGTGTGAAGTATAGGTACAACCTAATGGATATTATTGATTAATAGGTTGGAGGAGCTCGATCTCCTCCACTGGCTTTGATGGAAGGGTCCCAAGGAATTTCTTCAACCTATTCCCATTCACAGTGACTAGATCCTGCTCTCCATCCTCCATAATCTTCATAGAACCAAAAGAATATACATGAGTAACTATAAATGGACCTTCCCATTTGGAATGAAGTTTACCTGGAATCAGCTTGAGTCTTGAGTTGAATAATAACACTTTGTCTCCAGGATAGAAGTCTTTTGGTCGGATCAGCTTGTCATGGGACACTCTTGTTCTTTCTTTCTAAATCATAGAGTTTTCAAATGCTTCCCTTATTATTTCTTCCAACTCTTGAAACTTCAATATTCTTTCCTTCCCAGCACTTTCAAGGTCCAAATTCATTTTCCTCACATCCCAATACGCCTTATGCTCCAATTCCATAGGTAGGTGACAACTTTCCCCATAAATTATCCTATATGGACTCATTCCAATCAGGTTTTTGTAGGATGTTTTGTAATTCCATAAGGTATCATCAAACCTTTGGCTCCAATCCTTCCTGTTTGGATTAACGGTCTTTTCCAAAATTCCCTTGATTTCCCTGTTTGAAACTTCATCTTGCCCGTTAGTTTGTGTATGATAGGGAGTTGATGTTTTATGATGCACCCCATACTTCTTCAGAAAATTCTCCATTATCCAATTGTATAAGTGAGTCCCTTGATCACTAATGATTGCTCTGGGCACTCCAAACCTACAAAATATGTTAGACCTGACAAAATCACAAACAAATTTAGCATCATCAGTTCTAGTTTCTTTTGCTTCCACCTATTTTGAAACATATTATACATCCAAAAGAATATATGAATTTCCGAATGACATTTGGAATGGTACCATGAAATCTATTCACCAAACTTCCAAAATTTCACAAAAGGTTATTGGTTTTTGAGTGATTTCATGTCATTTGGATATGTTACCAGAAAATTGGCATTTTTCACATCTTTTACAAAATTCATATGCATCCTTGAATAAGGTGGGCTAGTAGAGTCCAGATTCGATAACATTCTAGTAAGTCCTCTGAGGTCCAAATTGGCCTCCACAAGATAATTTATGACAAAATTCAAACAATGATTCAATTTTCACTTCTTGGTAAGAACTTTCTTATGATTTGATCATTACAAATTCTCCAAAGAAATGGATTATCCCAAATGTAAAATCTTGATTCAGATTTAAGATTACGTTGTTGATGAGAGCTTAGATGAGAGGGTACCTGAGATGTAACCAAATAGTTGAAAATGTTGGAATAACATGGTACTTTACTACTGATGATGTAGAGTTGTTCTCTAGGAAGCTCATCATTAAGTGGGTTCTTCTTTGGGATTTCTGCTTCAGCGGTGTGAGGTAGTCGACTCAGATGATCAACCACTTGATTTTTTGTCCCCTTCTTATCATTAATTTCCAAATTGAACTCTTTTAAGAGTAGCATCCATCTAACCGATCGTGGTTTATAATTCGTCTTTTTCCCTAAGTACCTACGTGTTGCATGATCAGAAAAAACAACAACTTTAGTTCCAAAAAGATATGATTGGAATTTATCTAGTGCAAAAACTATGGCAAGGAACTCCTTCTCATTGGTTGTATAATTTATTTGTGTTGCATCCAAGGTCCTTGATGTGTAGGAGATGACTTGAGGCTTGATGTCAATTCTCTGTGATAGAGCTGCTCCCACCGCTTGGTTAGATGCATCACAAAGTAGCTCGAAATGGTAATCCCAATTGGGTGGCTTCATTATTGGTGGTGTTATCAGCCTTTCACTAGTGGAAAAATGTATTTCGATGTCGGTTTTTTTACATTTTGACATCGGTTTTTATAAACTGACGTAAAAAACCTTCACCATACGGGTCTCTGGTGTCGGTTTATATAAAAACTGACGCCAAATTTCAGGGCCTCAGGGATCTTTGGCGACGGTTTTTATATAAACTGACACCAAAAATCAGGCCCTGGTGGTCTTTGGCATCGGTTTTTTTTAAACCGACACCAAAATTCATGACCTCTGGGGTCATTGGCGTCAGTTTTTTAGAAAACTGACTTCTAAATCTGGCTTCTACACGAGTTTTAATGTCGGTTTTTGATAAAAACCGACGCAAAAAATACATTTTATAAAAAAAATATTTTCCACGTCGGTTTTCAAAAAAACGGACGTCAAAACCTCAAAACTCTGAATATTAGAATATAGATCGTTTCCCAAGCTTCGATTTGACTGGTTATGGAGATAAAACGGACTTACGGATCAAAAGTTATGGTTGTCGTAAGTTGTACCTCGTTATGGGTTGATAGATACAACTTTCTTCGAAGAATACATGAAAAAAAAAAGAACCAAAATGAATATGCCAAATGAACAAAAAAAATATAATTAATGATTGAAACTAAATTTAATTCTTTTATTGGGCCATTTGAATCAGTATGTTGTTTATCATTATTTCACTTCGTTTTAAGGGAGAACTCACGTGGTAATGAAAATAGTGAGTGATAAAACAAATTCCCAAAAACTAATGAATATTATGCAGATGTTTTATTTTTGTGTCTCAGTTAGAAAAATACTTCATCATCATTATAAAAATAATAAGATTTTTAGTGATAAGGAAAACAATAATAATGAAATTAAATGATGAAAATAAACACCTTGTACAAATCGTCGATTGAAAAACATTTGAAATATTGATTGTATCGAAGATGTAAAAAATGTTGAAAGAAAGAGGATGAACTTTTATATAGTGTAAATGAAAATTTCTACAGCAGAAATTCAATAAAATTTGACCTGGATTTTGAAAATAGGAACGTGCGTTGGGAAAAAATTGAAATATCGAAGCCGCGTATTTGAAATTTTACTTTTTTCATCGGTTAAATATATAACTAATGCTAAAAATATTCTCATGTTGGAGTATTAACATCGGTTTTTGAAAAAACTATGCAAAAAAGTGACTTTTAACATTGGTTTTTTGTAAAACTGATGCAAAAAAGGGACTTTTAACGTTGGTTATTGAAAAAAACTGACGCCAAAAATCAAGTCATATATTCTCCAACTTCCGATGCCCATAACTTTTGATCCGTAAGTCATTTTTCGCTCCACGACCTGTCAAATTGAATCTTGGGAAATTATCTAAAACATTAATCTTGATCTTTGGCAATGTTGTTTTGTAAAACCGATGCAAAAAATGGACTTTTAACGTCAGTTATTGAAAAAAACCGACGCCAAAAATCAAGTCATATAATCTCTAACTTCCGACGCCCATAACTTTTGATCCGTAAGTCCATTTTCACTCCATGACCTGTCAAATTAAATATTGGGAAATTATCTAAAACATTAATTTTGATCTTTGACGTCCATTTTTTGTAAAACCGACGCAAAAAAATGGACTTTTAATGTCGGTTATTGAAAAAAACCGACGCCAAAAATCAAGTCATATAATCTCCAAATTCCGACACCCATAACTTTTGATCCATAGGTCCATTTTCACTCCACGACCTATAAAATTGAAGCATGAGAAATTATATAAAACTTTAATTTTGATCTTTGGCATCGGTGTTTTGTAAAACCGATGCAAAAAATGGACTTTTAACGTCGGTAATTGAAAAAAAACCGACTCCAAAAATCATGTCATATAATCTCCAACTTCCGACGCCCATAACTTTTGATCCGTAAGTCCGTTTTCGCTCCACGACCTGTAAAATTGAATCTTGGGAAATTATCTAAAACTTTAATTTTGATCTTTGGCATTGGTTTTTGGTAAAACCGATGCAAAAAATGGACGTTTAACGTCGGTTATTGAAAAAAACCGATGCCAAAAATCAAGTCATATAATCTCCAACTTCCGACGCCCATAACTTTTGATCCGTAAGTCCGTTTTCGCTCCACAACCAGTACAATTGAAGCATGGGAAATTATCTAAAACTTTAATTGTGATCTTTGGCATCAGTTATTTGTAAAACCGATGAAGAAAATGGACTTTTAACGTCGGTTATTGAAAAAAAAAACCGACGCCGAAAATCAAGTCATATAATCTCCAACTTCCGACGCCCATAACTTTTGATCCGTAAGTCCGTTTTTCTCCACGACCTGTCAACTTGAATCTTGGGATATTATCTAAAACTTTAGTTTTGATCTTTGGCGTTGGTTTTTTGTAAAACTGACCCAAAAAATGGACTTTTAACATCGGTTATTGAAAAAAACCGACGCCGAAAATCAAGTCATATAATCTCCAACTTCTGATGCCAATAACTTTTGATCCGTAAGTCTGTTTTCACTCCACGACCTGTAAAATTGAATCTTTTAACATTATATAAAACTTTTATGTTGATCTTTGGCGTCGGTTTTTTGTAAAACAAACGCAAAAAGGGACTTTTAACGTCGGTTATTGAAAAAAACTGACGCCAAAAATTAAGTCATATAATCTCCAACTTCTGACGCCCATAACTTTTGATCCGTAAGTCCGTTTTGACTCCACGACCTGTCAAATTGAATCTTGGGAACTTATCCAAAACTTTCATTTTGACATTTGGCGTCGGTCTTTTGTAAAACAGACGCCAAAAAGGGCCTTTTAACATCGGTTTTAGAGAAAAGTGACGCCGAAAAGTTTAAAAAACATTTCGGCATCGGTTTTTCAAATAACTGACACCGAATATTTTATTTTTATTTTTTTCGGCATCGGTTTTAGAGAAACCCGACGCCGAAAATAAATCTTATGGCGTCAGTTTTCCAAAAAACCGACGCAAATTTTTATTTTTTTTATTTTCAGCATCGGTTTTCCTAAAAATCGACGTCGAAATGTTTTTTAAAAATTATTTTCTGCGTCGGTTTTACTAAAAACTGACGCCGAATTTTTTTTTCAATTAGTTTAGGCTTCGGTTTTCCTCAAAACCAACCCGGTAAATTGGTTTATTATTATTATCGGTGTCAGTTTTCTTCAAAACCGACGCCTACACATTCTTTTAAAAAAATTCGGCGTCGGTTTCTTGAAAACTGACGCGAAATATCATCGGATACTTGTTTTTGGCGTCAGTTTTTTGTAAAACCGATGCTAAAAATTTCCCGCACATACTATTCGCATCGGTTTTTAAAAAACCGACATTATTACGACGACGTTAAAAACCGTATTTCCACTAGTGTTTCCTTTAATCCATCAAATGATTCCCTACACACACAATCAAAATTAAAGTCAACATCCTTTGAAAGTAATCTTTAGATAGGGAGAGAAATCTTTCTAAAATCCTTGATGAATCTTCTATAAAATCCTTCATTCCCTAAAAATGATCTAACATGTTTGACACAAGTTGGATATGGAAAGGAATTTATTACATCAATTTTGGATTTGTCAACCTCAATCCCATTTTTTGAAATTATGTGCCCCAACACTATCCCTTTTTCAACCATGAAATGAAACTTTTTGAAATTTAAGACAAGGTTCTTTTCAGTGCATGTTTTCAATACTTTTTCCAAATTTCCCAAAAATGATCAAATGAATTTTCCAAAACTGTGAAATTTTCAAGAAACACCTCCAAGAATTCCTTAATGTGGTCCGATAAAATACACGCCATACACCGTTGAAATGTAACTGGGGCATTGCATAGCCCGAAAGGCATTCTTTTGTAAGTGGATGTTCCAAAAGGACAGGTGAAGGTCATCTTCTCCTAGTCTTCTGGTGAGATTGGAACCTGAAAATATCCTGAGAATCCATCTAAAAAATAGTAATGAGTTTTTCCAGCTAACCTTTCAAGCATCTAATCAATGAATGGAATAGGAAATTGGTGTATTCTAGTAACTTGATTTAGTTTCCTGTAATTTATACACACCCTCCAGTTGTTTTGTACTCTCATGGGGATCAGTTAATTTCTTTCATTTTTAACAGTGGTCAGGCCAGTTTTCTTGTGGACTACATGAATTGGGCTAACCCATTGAGAATCAGAGATTGGTTAAATGATGTCAGCTGCCAACAATTTCTCTATCTCTTTCTTAATGACCTCCATGATTTTGGGATTGAGTCTTCTTTGATGTTGTTTAACTGGTTAGGAATCACTTTCTAAAAATATCCTGTGAGAGCATACCTTAGGGTTGATTCCAAGAATATCACATAAACTCCATCCTACAGCTTTGATATTCCTTTTGAGAAGGTCAATCCGTGTTTGTTCTTGTTAATGGGATAGGTTATTGGCAATGATTACTGGAAATTTCTTTCCTTCCATTAGGTAAGAATACTTTAAATCACATGGAAAAGGCTTCAATTCTAAACATGGGGGTTTTTAAGGGATGATATTGCATTTAGGTTTCCTACTTCTAAGGTTATATTCTCTAGTATAATCTCACTATCTTTTAACAAATCATTGAAAAAATCATATTTTACCTCATCCTCTAACATGATATCAGAATTTTCAGGTTCATGGGAATTATAACATTCAAATGAAAAGTTTTCTCCGACAGATAAGAATTCATGAAGAATACATGAGTCTTCAATTGGTTCCATACCTTCATCATGGGAGATCACATAAAGTGAGTTATTGTTGGACAGGTGCTTCATCATTTCAAGAATATTGATGTGTACCATACTATCTCTGAGCTCCATGGTTAGTTTCCCTTCATTCATGTTGATGATGGTCCTTACTGTTTTTAGGAATGGTCTCTCTAGGATGATGGGAAATTGGGCTGGTGCTCAGTCTTCTTCCATGGAAAGGATATAAATGTCTGCTAGAAAGATTAATCCTCTCACTCATACAAGTACATCTTCAACGACTCTAGCTAGGAAAACTGTGGATCTGTTTGCTAATTGTACCACCACCTGAGTTGGTTTTAGTTCTCCGATATTCAAAGATAAAAACACCGAGTGAGCCATCACATTTATCATAGTTCCATGATCACATAGTGAATCTGTAAAATTTAAAGAAACAATAGTGCATGGAATAGAAAAAGTCTCTGGATCTTTACATTTTTGCGGTATCGGTGGTGTGATCAATGCTGAGATGCTTCTTCCTAAGTTTATTATTTCATTTCCATCCAGCCTCCATCTTTTAGTACGTAGCTCCTTTATAAATTTTCCATATTTAGGGATTTTCCATATTGCATCCAGTAGTGGGATGTTAATGTCATCTTTCTAGAATGTTTCCAGAATTTCTCGTTGATGTCTTTATTCTTAATTCTTTTTGACTCAACCAATGTAGATGGGAATGGTACTGGGATATCCTTTTTCTCCCTTTTTTGTTTTTTCAGAGGTTTTTCCATCCTTTCCTTCCCGAACCTTGTTATTTCTCCATTTTTTTTATTGAATTCATCTTTTGGTTGGATAGGACGAGCTTCAGGAGATTCCCTGGAATCGTCCTCCTCACATTGTTCTGGTGGTGTGAGCTCTTTCCCGCTTCAGGTGGTGATTGAACTAACATTCTCCTTTGTATTGGTAATTGTTTGTGTGGGAAGCTTACCTTGGTTCTTGGTGATAGAATTCATAATGCTTGAAAATTGATCAGCTATCTTGTCCATTTTTTCTTCTATTCGCACAACTATTGTCTTTACCTGTTGATCTTTGGTTTTCGGTGCACTTGTGGATGGTTGCTCATAATTCTTCCACTGGAAAGGTGGTGGTTGGAAAGTTTTTTGTTGTTGTAAGGGCTTCTTATAAGGCTGTTGGAATACTATTGGGTTCTAATATTGCAGCTGAAAAGGTGGTCTGGCTTGGTTCTGTTGAAACCCATACCCTGGTTGGGTTTGCGGTTGGTATTGCCTTTGCTGATAGGTTTCATCACAACATTCTCTCCACTGAACTTCTAGACATTGAAAAGTGTAATGAGAATTAGAATAGCATAAACCACATACCTGATTTGGTCCTTGTTGGTCCTTCACAAGGTTCACAGCTATTTTTCACACTAACCTAGTGAGTTCACCCATTTCGTTTCTAATTAAATCTACTGAATCAGATGTTCTTACCTCATGTATTCCTCTAGTGATCGTACCTCGAGTGCCAAACTGCTGTGAATTTTGTGAAATTTTTTCAATCAATCCTCTAGCATCCGTTGGTGACTTGTCAATAAAGGCTCATCTAGATGACACATCTAGAAATTATTTATCATTGTCAAGCAATCCTTGATAGAAGAAAACAATGAAATGGTGTTCTTCCACAGTCTGATTTGGATATCTATCACAGAGCTTCTTGAATCGCTCCTAGTACTCGTAAAGTGTTTCACCAGTTTATTGGCGAATGGCATAAATCTCTTTTCAGATAGTTGTGCTCCTAGATACAGGGAAAAACCTTTGCATGAATCATCTTTGAAGATCTTCCTAGTCTTGGTCATCTCCAGGTTGTAGACTATACAACCATTCCTTTGATTCTCCCTCGAGTGAGAAGGGTAATTCCCTCCACTTTACCTATTCTTCTACAACACCTCGGGGTCTACAGCTAGAGCACACATTTTTAAATTCCTAGATATGCCTATTGGGGTCTTCACCTGCAAGACCATGAGATTTAGGAAGAATTTGAATCCTGTTAATGCGCAATTCAAAATCATTTTATAAGTCTATAATATCTAGTTGATTTCATTGGTTAGCGAATTATGGGGCGCAAAGATCACACAATGTTCGGTTGGGATTGCCAGCCATTGGAGGTTCAGAGTGATCAATGGATGTGTCACTTGAATCTGTAAGGTGAATTTCTTCAAACTCTATTTGAAAAATTTTCTTTCTCAATTGGGTTATTGTTCGATCAAATTCTAGATCAAATTCAATTAAATGGTTTTTTGAACTATGGGTCATTCAAAAGAAAGAGGAAAAAAAATTAAAGGGTTTTGAGGCACTGCCTCCCCGGAAACGGTGCCAAGTTTGACGCACGCCTTTCATATGGCATGGAACAACGATTATTTCCTAAGTTAAAATTTAGTAATGTGGTTGACCTAGGATGTCTCCCGAAGAGGAGTGCACACAAAATAGTTTGTCGCTTTTAAACGAGGGTAAAAATGTTGTGTTATTGTAAGGAAATTCGAAATTCAAATGATTGAAAAACTATGATATTAAAATTTTGATTAGGTAAGGGTCGGTTTCCCAATTGTAATGCTATCCTTGTTCAATTTAATTCAAACCACTTCTTCTTAGTTGATTAAATTGAGTTTCCACAATCATTTCCTCTCATTTCCTTGGTGAAATTATGATTGTGAGAGAAAACATTACCAAGATCTTGGTTTGGTCAAATCTCCTTCCATTTGAAAAATAGTTGTATTAAATATTCTTAATTGACATGGGAAATACCCAATCGAGTATTTTTTATCCCAAACAATCAAGAACATTCACTACATATTTTTCACATACTGACGATATTCGTGTACTTCACCACTAATCCATGGTTTATTACATCGTATATAAACCAAAAATTATTAGAGGGATATAATGATTATTTTACCAAGGAAAATATCAATAAAGGAATTCAAATTCAAGAACGATCACACTTGATAATAAAATTTGATATATGAAATTGAAAACAACTTTTAAGAATAAAGAAATTTCATTCAATTATGTTCAATAACTCAAGCATTACAACGTAGAAAATCAACCCTTCCCCAATCACTCAAAAATGTTTACCCCACCATGGTAAGGGTAATTGAGATGAATGGGGAAGAATAAGGAATTAAAAACTATTAAAAATAAAAGAAATAAAAGAGAAATCTGAAAAGTTCTCCTTCTTGGTGTCCTAGAAGTAATGGGATGGAGAATGGGATGCTTTGAGAGGGAGGAGCTCTCCTCCTTTTATCGCCAGAATTCATCCCCCGAATGTTGACTCATTGTAGCCCCAATAAATGACATCTTCACATGTTTCACCCTTCTTGAATTTTGTTCATAATTATTTTCGGTGTTTCCCCTCAACGTCTAAGTGGATTTGGACAAGTATTCCGAGAGTTATGCTCATTTCACTCTGACCATTTATTCTATCTAGTAAAACTATCCAAAACGCCAACCCCCATATTAGGAAGCTTTAATGTCCCCTTAAATGTCCAATTCACGTGGCCTTTCCTTCATTAAAGATGGTCCAAAACTCCTTGCTAATTACCCAACTGAATTTCCCAACAATGGGTCCCACCATGAATGAGTTATGGACCCACACCAAAACTAGGAAGAACTGAAAATAGTTTTCTTGAGCCAACTTGTGAGATTCTTTTCATCTTTCACATGGTTGATTCAGCTTTTGGTCCAAAGAGATGAGATGAGTCCCTGGATGTCTTGAATCTGGAAAAGAAATAATTTTGAAATTTTGATTAGTGTAGTGAATTTTATGTCCAAACTACAGAAATAATTTAAAGGAGTTAAAAATCCTAAATGGGCCATTTTTACTATTCAGACCAAAATAACACAAATGACATAAAATTGTAGAAATTGATCATAGAGAAACACTTTTTTGGGTTTAAAACATTGAAATTAAATGTAAATTTAATTGAAAATATTTTCATTATCAATTTTTTTTCAAGGATTATTCTAAAATTTGAGGTTGATGGTAATGACGTTATTCATCTACAATAGAAGATGTTTTCAAATGAGTTTCATGTTTTACAAACATTTAATACAGACATTTAGTAAATTTTTCTACCACTAAAATGATTAATTGTTTTAAATTTTATCATATTCTTTAGTGGGAAAATATCAATTTTAATTAATAAAGGATCCCACTCTAGTGTTACTCACAACACTAAGTTATTTTTGAAATCTATAATGTCAATCATATCAAATATGACTCTTTGATGGCTGAGTGGAAAACTCTTTGCCTTATCCATTGTATGGATAAACACTAAACTGTTACTCTGGTACCCTAACACTTAGGGTTTCTTAGGTAATTGTAACTCAAATATTATAGTAATATTTTGTTACCTAACTTTTAGGGTTATCTATTTCCACCATGCCTTACACAAGATAATTCATGGACACCCTAATTTTGAAGAACCTACTAGGTTGAATGATCAATATCTTGACATGTGTTGGATCTAAAAGGAAAATAAACCTTAGTATTTTTGAGATTTAATATCACCACCATATCTCATGTTATTTCCTTTATATGTATGCATTCTTCTGATGATTTAGTTTGGAATGATATTCCTTCAATCAATAAATATGTTCAAAACAAATTGATATGTAACTCTTTACAGAGCTCATAGATAATGTTACATTCCCAAATTAAAATCCAAATATATTTGTAACATCCCGAGATTTTATAAGATATATTATTTTTAATTTCTTTTATATCTTTTGTTGTAAGCTACACCAAGATTATCTTGCGCTACATGAAACATCGTATTAGCTTTCAGTATACACAACACTAATCTTGGATCGTGTTACAGACAATTTCAAGTTCATTTGATAGAAGTTACTTTACAAAATATTGAGTGTATATATGTATATATATATATATATTCAATGTATAAATTCAATATGGTTGGATTCTATTATACGCAACAACAAATGAATCTTCCACTACACACAACCCTGACTTGACTTTCATTACATGCAATCACGACCTTCCACGATAGCGTGTGTTATAGGCAATACGGAGTTTCACTAAACAACGATATGTTATTAAAATATTATATAAACTAGCTGTTTTGAATAGTAATACCCATTTTTTGAAATTTTATAAATTTTATCTTTCAAAATGGACTTCATTTTTGGATTCGGAATATTGAAATTAGCCTAGGGTGAATTTTGGGTATTTTTCTGAAAACATTCAATTTTTGATGAATAGTGAAAACACTGGGTTACTATTTAAAAACCGACTTTTTATTTAAATAATTATTTATTTTATTTTTATTTTATGTCAAAATTGATACAGAATACCTATATAAGTTCAATTTAATTCATTGGAATCATTTTATAATAATTTTAGATATATAAAATTTTTTATTGAACTTTTCACCGTCTTTTACCCACCTCCTTGGAGAATTTGAAAATTTACAGAAAACATAATTTTACCGCTTCTGTGAGTGAAATTTCGAAAATTTGAGAGACACGATTAATATCAAGGAGTAAAATTTGGTTCAATAAGATAAAAATAATTTTTGGTGAATAGTAACTTTTTTACTTTTATCTACCACTGTTAAAAGTAAATAGGGTAATTAAGGGTAAAAATGATATTATTATTACCCTAACACATGTCCTAATTCTATTGGATAAGTGTAATTCGACCAAAAACAATGTTAGGAATAAAATATTACCCTTTAGGTCCACTTGGATAAGATTAGGACATTTATTAATATTTTATTTAAAAAAGAGTTAAAATAGTTAACATCAAAGTTTAATAACTAAAACATTTTTAATATAGTGTTATACATAAGATAAATTAGACTATAAATATTCATTAGGAAGATAAAAAGATTTCCTACCTAATGGTATTTTATTTATAATTTTTAGATATTAAATAATTTAATTATGACACAATGGTGATGCAGTAATTGCCTAAATAATGAAATATTAAAATAATTGATATTATAAATACCCAAATAAATTTAATTTGAGACTTTTTATGAATTACACTAATTTTCTAGGTTAATATGACATGTTATTATTGATTTAATTAACTTTTTTTGAACTAATCATTCTGTTATGAATTTCACAAGAATCAATTACCAAATAGTGTCAAATTTGACATAAAATAGTTTTTAAAAAAGATATTATATTATTAATTGTTATTATCTTCCTAAAAATCAAAGGTTCAGAAATATGACTTAGATAATGTCATATATATTAATAATGAAACACTTGGGGTTCGTTTGGCTTGTTATAGTAACTTTATTAACCATATAGTGTAAGAAAACAAGAAGACACGGTGAACGTTAAATTATTTAACTTAGAGTTAAATCTAAATGATAAGGTTAAAATAGAAACATAAACTTGTCTAAAACCTATTGGTTGAGAGGCGTTCGACCCATACCCACTTTAGCTTCTAAATAAATCAATTTGGATCTATTATAAACCGAATATAACTTTATTATAAAATAATATTTTAAGTTTTTTCTAAAGTGCCCCTCTCCTCCCTTATAAAAGGGCACCTCCTCCCTATTCTCTTTACATAATTTTGAGCCTTTAATCTCTGAAAACCCCTGCCCATTTTCCTTCTCAAATTCCATAGAAACATTATAGAGGTTCTATACTCCTCAAAAGACCAAATCTAGTGCCTTAAGAGGAAGCATAAAAGAGGTGCATCGAGGAAGAGGTAATCTCTTCTACCAATTCTTTCAAGTTTCTTTCTTCTTCAACTTCTTCTTCTTTAGTTGTTTCATTATAAAGTAATAAAATTAGTATCACTAATATACTGATATGTTATTATGAATATGAAACAAACCCATTTCACCTTCTATCCATCCTACGGAAAATGAAATCACCGCGCGTGCGTACGTATGGAATACCGTCTCCACGCCGTGGTGTAATCTGTTTTTCCACCACCACCTTACTTGGATGGTTATAATGGTGTAAAGAATAGATATATATAGTTATTATAACATCATACTGATTATGATATATTATATCATCAAATCCAATTCAATTCAATAATTATGGTAATGATATCATTGCTCGTGCGTACGTACGGAGTACCGTCTCCACGACACGATGAGATTCATTTTCCATGATAACCATTCAAGAATGATTATAAAGTATATATAATGAATAATAATGAAATATATGACCTGATAAATCTACTTTATTTATGTGTATATATATATATATGTCATATACTTACTTCAATTCAAGTCAATAAGGAAAGGAAAACAATGTTCAGGCGTACGTACGGCCTACCATCTCAATGAACGGTGTATTTCATTTCATTTATCTTTATATTGTATATATATATATACTGAATATATATGATATATAAATCAGGATTTACATTCTGGAAGTAAGTAAAACATAATATAATTAATAATAATATCAATAACAACAAGTCCAAACACGTACGATAAATAAAATGATTTTACCCAAAACGCTGCTTTAACATGGAATTTACAAACGAACAGGTAATATAAAGACATAAGTAAACCATATATGATATCATAACAATGAATATGATTCTGTAATAAGTCAATGACATTATTTAAATCAATATACAGGAGGTTCGGATACGTATGAAGCATATCGTACCTAAGGTAAGGGATAAATTTTTCAAACTCGTTTTTATCTGAGATTGATTATTCGTAATTATTTACTACGGTTATTATTATCATCCATGACCATGTTTTCTAAAAAAATCATGTATAAAGTCCTTTTTTCCCATTTTTAATTTTACGACATGTTATGAAAGGAATCTTACTTTTGTTTACCACATGAGGAACTTTTCTACTTTTCCGTTAAAAGTATGAGGAGAATGTTTTTTTAACTTATACAGCATGAACAGATTTTTACGGATTCATAACACCTTATTTTCATGAAGCTTACTCAAAAACATTTCATTATTATTTTCAACAAAATACTTTTTTTATAAAATTTAATGGCATTTTGTGAAAAGAAATTAATTTTAAAGAAGAAAGGATATTTTCATCAAGAATTCAATTCAAGGGTTTTTTCAAAACTATTTTCTATCTAAGATGACATTATTTAGTATGTTTATGTTTCAAGTATAATGTATATATTATTTAAATAGTTTTATTATTTTTATGATGAAGTGATATCCATTTGTTTTATATGGATTATGTTATGATGGGATGTTGTTTATGAAACCCATTTTATTCTTTGGGTTATGATGAATGATTTGTGTTTATTTTGTGGAACAAGTAAGAATGATTTCATTATGATATGGGTGGGACCTATATCTCCATAAAATGCATTGGTTTAAGATTTATATCTCATGAGATAGCCATGGATATAATGGTAAGTTAATCTGGTTCAGTGATACAGGACTAGAACGAGGAGTGAACTCGATTCAGTAAGGGACTTTGTCCACTAAGATGGTCTTGGCTACAATGCCATGGCTACTATAGAAATCATATCTTGTGCTTAAAGTTTTTCCACAATTTAATGTTTTATTCCCATGTTATATTATCATGATTGATGTTCCTTTATGATCTATGCCTTATGTACTTCCAAGATTTATTTCATAACTCAAGATTTTGATGTCTAAACTTTATGTTCATGTTTTGAAGTTCAAATGTATATAGTTTGTTTTATTTTTTCCATGTGTACCTTTACTGAGCATTTGAGATCACCCTTTATATGTTTTATTTTCCCTAGGATATAAAGAAATGTTTTAGGTAATAAAAAAGGAAAGATATTTATAGGAGATGTTGGAGATCTTTCACCAAGATTAGAAGATTATGTTCCAAGTTTCCAAAGACACTAAACTATTACGGTCCTTTGGTGTCTACTTTTGTTATGTATTAAGTATTCCGTAAAAGTAATGTAATTTCTATGTAAGTTAATCTTTGGGTCTCTACAGTTGGTATCAGAGTCAAAGGAGGTAGGAATGTATCTGATCCTTGGGAACTCTCACATGTGAGCATTGGACGAAGCATGGCTCTCCGCCCAAGGGATTCATGAGGAAATGGATTCCACTGGGGATGGTGGTGTGTCCCACCCAGAGGGTGTAGCCCTCCATGGAGTGCCCTGATAGGTATCAATTATAGTCCACTGGAAGTAATTCCAGACCGCTACAGTTGGTATCAGAGGAAAGGTTTAGTTAACCTTTGGAAACTGGGATGTGAAAACTTTAGTGAGATCCCTAGAGATATTTCTAAGGTATGTATAGGGATGTCCCTAAGGTTAAGTATAAGTATAGGTCATAGTCCTAGAATTACGATAATGATATTAGAATTAAACCTAAGATGTTAGATATTGAAGGTACTCCCTCTTTATTATGTTGTTTTCCTAGCTTGATTTTTGCGTCTCACACTATTCTTTTTGGGTTTTAGAAAATGGCTAGAAATGGGAAGATTCACGATAATAGAGGATATGATGGACAATGGAATGATATTCTTCATGAGACACCTAATGAAACAGGATTTGGAATTCCAAACATTGTTGTTATTTATAATTATAAATCTCATAACATGATCAATAATCTCAACTTTGGTAAGTTTCCTGACTTGGATAATAAGAAAAAGATGGAGTTTCATGATGATCATAGAGGAAAGATGGTTCAATTCACCTCATGTAAATCATGTGGGAAGAGGCATCAAGGAGAATGTTTCAAAGGAACTGGAAGATTATTTGGGTGTGGAAAAGAATGACACAAAGCCAGTAAGTGCAAAGGAAAAGGGTCAGTTAACACCATGGACAAGGATAATGGAATTGCAACGACATCAACAACTGTTAAATGTTTTAAATGTTGAATATATGGGCATTATACAAACCAATCCCTAAGGGAAAATCTCATGAAGAGAATCAATATGGTCATATGAGTAGTATTTATGTTGATGATGATGAAGAATCTACAAATGATATATGAGATGAAAGAAGTGTTGAGGAATAAAATGATGAAGCTCGGTCAATGGTTTAGGAAGGTAGTGGAATGATTGTATGTTTACCAAGAGTTATGTTAATGGTACTATGGAATAAATAATCATCTAAAGATTATTACACTATTGTTTTTCCTATAGTATTTGAAAGTATATGTTGAATGGTACCGGTAACCATAAAAGGTTTTTTAGATATTTTTGGAAAGAAGATGATATGTGCACAATGAATGGATAAGGAGAAAATAATATGTTTGATAGTATTCATGAGCTCATGAGTTATATAAGGACTATGTGATATCATGGTTTGAGTATATAGAATTTTAGGGATTTTTCTATGTGGAAAGAGTTAACTTTTGACAACATTCATGTTTTCATTAAGGTTCAATGGGTATTCACTTTTCAAGAGAATACATGATTAAGGTATTCACATATTTGGAATGTGACCAACAAGATATATCATAAGATATATTGGGGATAAATGATGGTATTCACATGTTCAGTAGATGACATTTCTAGTAATTGTTTTCTTTATAGTATGAGCTTGGATAGAAGTATTTTAGATAAGCCTAAATATTGGAATGAATTATGTTGGACATAAGTTAGTATTGTTTAAGGATAAAACATTTTTCGGTGTTATTGATGGGATGTTATAAAAACATAGTTTTTGAAAAAGGACAACCTGCAGGATGGGCGACAACCCGTCGCATCAGACAAGGCTGTAGAAATCGAACCCACAATCGAAGTGCGACAGGACTTTATTGCCTACCACTGGCCTACAGGAAGTCCCTGGTTTGTAAAAACTAGTTTTATTTTATTAAGCAGTATGATTGATGATGTATAAGTCCATTTTTGGAACCATCTACGATTAATCTCACCATAGATGGACTTATGTATATAACTTTTGCTAACCTTATGTTTGAGACAGATGGAATGACCTATATTTCTATCGCATGATCTTCTAACACTTTTCAAAAGACAAATTAAACTTCATTTCTTTAAGAGGTGAAGTGGAAATGGTTCAAGGCACGAGAAATAGTAAGATTGTACCAAAATCAAGTAAGTATCTCTTTTAATTCAAAAATTATTCAACATTTCGGAAATGATCTTGAAAACAAAAAAAGTTTTCCTACTGCCCTCATATCTGATGAATCATATGGAACCTTAGATCATCACAAATTTCTGGCTTTGTGATTGATCGATTTTTTATAGCCATGTCCTCTACCACTCTCCATCAGAACTTGAGGGTTAAATTTCTCTTCCATATCCATATTTTCACCTATGTTCTGCTATGTGGAAACCCAGGGATAAGTTAATTTGGGTAACCGTTACGTTTCATACATTAGTTTTTAAAATTAAGCTTTAGTATTCTTTTTTATGATGTGGGTTTCTATTAAAGAAACTTTCAAGTAGTAAATGATTTATAACCCCTATGAATTTAGAGGGAGAAATTCATTTTAAGGGGGGTAGAATGTAACACCCCGAGATTTTATAAGATATATTCTTTTTAATTTCTTTCATATCTTTTGTTGTAAGATATACCAAGATTATCTTGCGCTATACGCAACACCGTATTAGCTTGTAGTATACACAACACTAATCTTGGATCATGTTACACACAATTCCAAGTTCTTTTGATAGAAGTTATTTTAAAAAACATTGGGTGTATATATATATATTCAATGTATAAATGAAATATGGTTGGATTATATTATACGCAACAAAAAATGAATCTTGCACTACACACAACCCTGACTTGGCTTTCATTACATGCAATCGCGACCTTCCACGATAGGGTGTGTTGTACGCAATACCGAGTTTCACTAAACAATGATATGTTATTAAAATATTATATAAACTAGCCGTTATAAATAGTAATATCAACTTTTTTAAATTTTATAAATTTTATATTTTAAAATGGACTTTATTTTTGGATTCGGAATATTGAAATTAGCCTAGGGTGAATTTTTGGTATTTGCTTGAAAACATTCAATTTTTGATGAATAGTGAAAACACTGGGTTACTATTTAAAAACCGACTTTTTATTTAAATAATTATTTATTTTATTTTAATTTTAGGTCAAAATTGATACATAATACCTATATAAGTTCAATTTAATTCATTAGAGTCATTTTATAATAATTTTAGATATATAAAAAATTTATTGAACTTTTCACCATTTTTTACCCACCTCCTAGGAGAATTTGAAAATTTACATAAAACTTAATTTTACTACTTCTGTGAGTGGAATTTCAAAAATTATATAGACACAATAAATATCAAGGAGTAAAATGTGATTCAATAAGATAAAAATAATTTTTGGTGAATAGTAACTTTTTTACTTTTATTTACCACAGTTAAAATTAAATAGGATAATTAAGGGTAAAAATGATATTATTATTACCCTAAACATGTCCTAATTCTATTGGATAAGTTTTATTAAACCAAAAACAATCTTAGGAATAAAATATTATCCTTTAGGTCCACCTGGATTAGATTAGAACATTTATTCTTATTTTATTTAAAAAAGAGTTAAAATAGTTAAAATCAAAGTTTAATAACTAAAACATTTTTAATATAGGGTTATACATAAGATAAATTCAACTATAAATATTCATTAGAAATATAAAAAGATTTCATACCTAATGGTATTTTATTTATAATTTTTAGACATTAAATAATTTAATTATGACACAATGGTGATGCAGTAATTACCTAAATAATGAAATATTAAAATAATTGATATTATAAATACCAAAATAAATGTAATTTGAGACTTTTTATGAATTACAATAATTTTATAGGTTAATATGACATGTTATTATTTATTTAATTAACTTTTTTTGAACTAATAATTCTGTTATGATTTTCAAAAAAATAAATTATCAAATAGTGTCAAAATTGACATAAAATAGTTTTTAAAACAAATATTTTATTATTAGTTGTTATTATATTCCTAAAAATCTAAGGATCAGCCAAATGACTTAGATAAGGTTATATATATTAATAATGAACCACTTGGGGTTCTTTTGGCTTGTTATAGTATGTTTATTAACCATATAGTGTAAGAAAACAAGAAGACACGGTAAAGGTTAAATTATTTAACTTCGAGTTAAATCTAAATGATAAGGTTATAATAGTATCATAAACTTGTCTAAAACCTATTGGTGGAGAGTATTTAGACCCATCCCTACTTTAGCTTCAAAATAAATAAATTTGGAGCTATTATAAACCGAATATGACTTTATTATAAAATAATATTTTAAGTTTTTTCTAAAGCGCCCCTCTCCTCCCTTATAAAAGGGCACCTCCTCCCTATTCTCTTTACACAATTTTGGGCCTTAATGCTCTACAAAAACCCTGATCATTTCCCTTCTCAACTTACCTAGAAACATTATAGAGGTTCGTCTATCCTCAAAAGACCAAATCTAATGCCTTAAGAAGAATCTTAAAAGAGGTGCGTCGAAGAAGAGGTAATCTCTTCTACCGATTTTTTCAAGTTTCTTTCTTCTTCAACTTCTTCTTCTTTAGTTGTTTCATTATAAAGTAATAACATCAATATAAATAATATACTGATATGTTATTATAAATATGAAAAAAACCCATTTCGCCTTCTATCCATCCTATGGAAAATGAAATCACCGCGCGTGTGTACGTACAGAATATCCTCTTCACGACGTAGTGTAATCTATTTTTCCACTACCACATTACTTGGATGGGTATAATGGTGTTAAGAATAACTATATATAGTTATTATAACATCATTATGATTCTGAGATACTATATCATCCAATCCAATTCAATTCAATAATTATGGGAACAATATCATCGCTCGTGCGTACGTACGGATTACCGTCTCCACGATGCGATGAGATTCATTCTCCATGTTAACCATTTAAGAATGATTATAAAGTATATATAATGAATAATAATGAAATATGTGACATGATAAAGCTATTGTATTCGTATATATATATATATATATGTCATATACTTACCTCAATTCCAGTCAATAAAGAAAGGAAAACAACGTTCATGCGTACGTACGGCCTATCGTATCCATGAACGGTGTATTTCATTTCATTTATCTATATATTATATATATATATATATTCTGAATATATATTATATATAAATCATGATTTACATTCTGGAATTAATTAAAACATGATATAAGTATTAATAATATCAAGAACAATATGTCCAAACACGTGCGATAAATAAAATGATTTCACCCAAAACGCTGCATTAACATAGAATTTACAAAAGAACGGGAAATATAAAGACATAAGTGAACCATATATGATATCATAACAATTAATATGATTCTGTAATAATTCAATGACATTATTTAAATCATTATATAGGAGGTTCGGATACGTTCGAAGCATATCAGACCTAAGGTAAGGGATAACTTTTTCAATCTTGTTTTTATCCGAGATTGTTTATTCGTAAGTATTTACTGGGGTTATTGCTATCATCCATGACCATGTTTTCTAAAAAAATCATGTATAAAGTCCTTTTTTCCCATTTTTAAATTTTACCCCATGTTATGAAAGGAATCTTACTTTTTTTTACCACATGAGGAACTTTTCAACTTTTCTGTTAAAAGTACGAGGAGAATGTTTTTTTAACTTATACGGCATGAAAGGATTTTTAAGGTTTCCTAATGCCTTATTTTCATTAATCTCACTCTACAATATTTCATGATTATTTTCAACGAAATCCTTTTCTTTTAAAATTTAATGGAATTTTTTGAAAAGAAAATAATTTTAAAGAAGAAATGATATTTTCCTCAAGAATTCAATTCAAGTGTTTTTTCAAAACTGTTTTCTATCTAAGATGACATTATTTAGTATGATTATGTTTCAAGTATAATGTATCTATTATTTAAATATTTTGATTCTTTTTATGATGAAATGATATCCATTTGTTTTATATGGATTATGTTATGATGGGATGATGTTTATGAATCCCATTTTATTCTTTGGGTTATGATGAATGATTTATGTTCATTTTGTGGCATAAGTAAGAATTATTTCATTATGAGATGGGTGGGACCTATATCTCCCTAAAATGCATTGGGTAAAGATTTATATCTCATTAGATAGCCATGGATGGAATGGTAAGTTAATCCAGTTCATTGATACATGACTGGAACGAGGAGTGAACTCGATTCAGTAAGGGACTTTGTCCACTAAGATGGTCTTGGCAGCAATGCCTTGGCTACTATGGAAATAAAATCATGTGCTTAATGGTTTCCCACAATTAAATGTTTTATTACCATGTTATTATATCATGATTGATGTTCCTTTATGATCTATGCCTTATGTACTGCCAGGATTTATTTCACAACTCAAGATTTTGTTGTTTAAACTTTAGGTTCATGTTTTGAAGTTCAAATGTATATGGTTTGTTTTATTTTATCCATGATTACCCTTACTGAGCATTTGAGCTCACCATTTATATGATTTCTTTTACCCATGATATAAAGAAAGGTTTTAGGTAAGAAAAAAGGTACGATCTTTATCGGAGATGTTTAAGATCTTTCCCCAAGATTAGAAGATTATGTTCCAAGTTTACAAAGACACTAAACTATTACGGTCCTTTGGTGTCTGTTTTTGTTATGTATTAAGTATTCCACAAAATTAATGTAATGTCTATGTACGTCATGCTTTGGGTCTCTATAGTTGGTATTAGAGGCAAAGGAGGTAGGAATGTATATGTTCCTTGGGAACTCTCACATGTGAGCATTGGACGAAGCATGGATCTCCGCCCAAGGGCGTCATGAGGAAATGGATGCCACTGGGGATGGTGGTGTGTCCCGCCCAGGGGGTGTAACCGACCATGGAGTGCCCTGATAGGTATCAATTATATTCCACTGGAAGTAATTCCTGACCGCTACATTATTCATGTATATCAAAATGCGTCAAATGCATAAGGTATATGAAACAATTTAATATAAAGGAATATAATTGTATAAAATCAAAAATACCTATACGAGTAATCTCTTAGCTATAAATAACCATTCCTTACTTTTCTAAACAAGGCATGAGCCTCCATGCTAGTGAGAAGTCTGGCCCAAAGTCCCTCTACCCTGGGATACTATACTCTATAGATATTTCAACCCCATTAAAATAATGACACCTTATATGTATAAAATATAATAAACTACTTAATTCAATCACATAATCCTTTACAATACAACGATAAGGTAGTAGAAAACTAAATCAATTTTCATACCTAATAGGAAAATACTTAAATGAAGGTATTATAAAATTGAAGAAGTTTAACAACTTAAACTAAATCATAAACTCATTCATTAAATAAAAATTATATTTATGAATAATAAACAAGTGAATAGTTAAATTAATGAACAATTCACATATTTATACATAAGATAAAATATTTGTGAATAGTTAAAAAATAAACTAATAGAAACGCTTTATAATTAAACCATGTATTATGTAAATTCTATAATTTTAAAAAATATATGAATTTTATATTTATTCCCAATATGAACTCCTTCATTTTATTCATTGTATGAAATATTTCTTAAATATATGATATTAAATGAAATATAAAAATTCTATATTCTAATTCTATTATGTAAATAATTTTCATAATCTAAATACTGCATATTAAATATCATTTTAAATTTGATCAAATAAATTATCAAAGATTTTTTTATATAATTAAAATAATTTCTTAAATAATTCCATTAATTTTAACAATTAAAATTATATATTATTAAATATTTAAATGATTGAATATAAGATATTTTATATCTTTTCCTTATTTTTTAATTTTATAAACCCTTTATAAATTATTCTTATAATTTAGATCTAAACCATTTATATCAAAATTATAATTATTTTCAAATAATTTTAAATGTTATATAAAATATATATTTTATATTATTGATATTTATTTATTAAATGTTTTAAAATCAGTAAAAATTCTTTTTTTGGATTTTCAAGATACCCGCTTTTTGGTTCGGTTGTAACCACAATCAAACAAAATACATGATCAAAATTCAAATTTCAAATTCAAACCGATCAATTCATCATGCCTCTATTGATGTGCCACCTCATTTCACACACCCACCTCGCATTATGCACCAACCTCGAGTTGTACACCCACCATTGACATTGTCCAATGTCCCCTTCATCAACATTGTCTTATTTAAAATCACTTAATAACTAATTATAAATAATTTATAATTAATTATTTAATAACCTCTTTATAAATTAAATATATAACCCAAAATATCTTTTAATATGATTTATAGAAAATATTATAAACCATTTAATTCAATTTCAAATGAAATAAAGAAAAAAATGTCCTTCGATATCATTTTCTATGATATATTTCATATAGTAAATGGAGACTTTTAACATGGGGGTGCTATCTATCATATTCAATGGCAGATAAAATAAGAAACAAGAGGCCACAATAGTTTTTTGAGATTAAACATTGTGTGTGTAGACTAATCGTACGTATAATTAACCCCATGTGCGATATGGGCCTAGCACACTCTAAATAGTAGTCTTATTAGTTCACTATATATCCTCAAGTGTTAATCATTATACGTGAGGGGTCATCAACTAGTGGTGAGTGTCCATCGAGGGATTTTGGGAGAATATATCATCTTTAACGGATTAAAACAATAGAGGAAATACGAATAATTAATAATGAGTTAGTAACCACACATCACATACAAAATTCCAAAAACTGGGTAAGTGCATATAAACTAATAAGAAACATTTCATGTTATGATAGTCTCGTGTTCCAATATGAACCCCAAAAGGAGGAAAAAAACATGCATTCCCCAAAATGGGTCCCAACACCTATCCTAGTTACCTCATCCATTCTCCATCCCATAAGTCCCAAATCAACAATTTATCATCTGGCATTTTCCCTTGACCAGACATGTAACCATGAAGTATGCTTGGGCATGAACGACGGCCCAATAAGGGTGTTAATACAACTTAGTATGCCACCACCAATGGTGTATAAAGCAATAACTAGTAAATTTAATAGTGTTTATAGAAATAATATAGAATAATATAAAACAAAATATTGGAAAATATGTTTTAAAAATAAAATTTTATTTATTAACCATTTTGGCCCTCAGGTTCTAAAGTGACACCTAAGCCAACCAAACCCACTTCAGCCAAAGTCTTTCATCTAAACCATAAATAATAGGGTGATGCAAACTTTAATAAGAGAAAGGGGTTTTATAAATCGTCTAATCCTTGGTATCAAGAATCATAATTACAAGGTATATAAATCATTTTCAATTACTATTAGTTCCTATAGCATCAATCAAACACCTCATTCATGGATGTGGAGTGTGAGTCCAATATACCAATTTACATAGAATACTATTAGTGTCTAGAGTGTTAGTCTAGCACCCAAACTATGGATGTAAAGAATCATTCCAACATCCCAACCATTCCATCATTCACCAATTTCCAAGTTTTGACATATTTTACCTTTCAAAACATTTAAAAACAATAAATGATACATTCCAACCTTCTTTATTTACCAAGGTCCATCATGATCAACACTTTTAAACACAATTCTCAAATAATCCATTTCATCATTTATTCATATAACACAACCATTAAATGTTATTTAAAATAATTTAATAACACAAAATTTCCACTTTTACCATAAGACAAAACATCCTTTTAACATTTCATATCCATCCAAACTTGATAATTTTATTGAATAGAATAAAAATGGATCGATGCCTAAACAATGTCACGAAGGTCAAAAATAATGAAAACCCAAAGCATCAGCCCATATGAGATTAACTCACTCAGGGGGGGGGGGGGGGGTAGTGAACCTATACTACTAAAAAATAGAAGGGTTTTTAGGTGTATCCCAAAACATCAGGATGTTGGAAACCTTGTTACCTTCTCTCCCAGTGTGTGTAATACTAATGCTATTAATAAGAAGGATCTTGTAGTTGCAAATTAAATAATAAATAGTCCAAAGAGTAGTGGAAACACCTCAAATTGATCTAAGTAGAATCTAGGGATCTATTTCCATTCGTTTGAGTATGAATCCATGGGATAATCATAATTCCAAACCTTTGATCAAGGTAGTGGCCTCTTCCCTAAGGGATTATCCTTAGCCAAAATACACATGAAAAACAAATACGAAAGATCCCTAATCATCATGAACACCCCCTATAAAACCATTTATGAAAGAAGCATCGATATTTAATTTAAAACCTACTTTAGGAGGATTCCAATGCTCCCAGTTTCCTTTAGGTGACACCCTTTCCATTAAAAGATCTAACCCCCTACAATCCAAAATTGTCTGCATGGAAAGGGAAAGATCCCACTATTTGAGCAATGGAACCAAATCCATTTCCAAGGAACTCTCCCTAGCCTTTATAGACATCCCTGAACTATGAAACCTCTTATGTATAGTCTTATTTTACATGATCCATATAATCCAACAACCTACCACTAGTAACAATGATCTCACCTTTCACTCATGCATGTTGACCACCAATCCATTGAACTAGGAGTGAAAAAATGCATCCCCTATAAGACCCTGCACATCTCACCCTATAATGACACTAAAATAATACCATATATAGGATTCTCATCCACTTTCATAAATATGTGGGAGGTCATATCCTCCTTTGGGCGATGAAAACATGAACATTTCGACACAATATCAATCCCTTTACTATGTGCCCCTTCATCTGTGGGAAGTGAATAGTTATGAATATTCTAGATGAGGAAGTAAAGTTTGGTCCGGATGTTTCTACATCAAAAAATACCTCCCCAAGTATTGTGACCTTCATTTTCATGTAAAACACCATGATAAGAAATTGATGAGAAAGAATTTGTTTGGGAACCCATAAACACCACTCAGTTGGGCTTTTTGGTGATTCTAATGATTTGTAATAATTCTTATTATGTAGGGTTAAGAATGGATTGGGTGAAGGCGGGGAAAAAACGGTTGCCTATAAGAAAGTTAAATTGGGTATCAGACTTCCAGGAAAACTAATGTTATTACCAAACCAATTATCATTTTAGTAGTTTATCAATCACTAGGAAACAAGCCATCTCGAATGTTGTTCCAAAGTAAGGATATATTGGTGAGTAGCATCTTAATCCTTGGAGAATCCACCACATGGAACTTCAAAATGAGTCCCATACTTTTTGATGGAGAACCATGACTATAAAGACCCCCTTCCATAACATCCCATGTCAGCTTCACTTTCAAGTAAGACATGGTGTCCAAATCACTCCTGAGTTTATTTCCACCCTCCTCAATATCAGAGGTGATTATATTCCATGAGGCCCAATGATGTCTACCCTCCTATTGTGCATCCCAGATAATTCTGGCCAGAATATTTCTAATGTTACAAAGAACCATATTAGTACCAATAATGGATGACCAGACATGAATAGGTATAGAGGATAACACATTGTTAACTAGGGTAATTCTATCCCTAAAGGATAGTAATTTATTATTCCAATTATGGATTTTAGTGGATATCTTTTTCAAAATTCCATCAAAATATTGAATGTGAACCTTACTCAAGGAGAGTGGGGACATAAATAATACATGGTGAATTTACTCTTAGTGACCCCCCATATTTTCTTCAATCCTCTTACACATTTCACTTAAACAAATATTTGAGATATAAACATCAATCTTACCATGATTGATAATCTAACCACTCAATTAATAATATAAATCAAGAATTCAGTTAATCTCTTAAATGTTCCTACTACTACGATTGAGAAGAAAAGAATAAGGTTGTCTACAAAGAAGATATTAGTATTGTTGGGGAAGTTCAAATTTCAATAGAGTATCTAGACACAACCATAACTACTACATTTATTGAGGTATCCACTAAAGGAATCTTGTATCATAATGAAAACACTTGGGGGAGGGGGTCCCCCTATCTCATCCCTCAGACCTACTTAAAGAAGCCATAAATTTTCCACATAAAAGTAAAGGAAAACCATAGAGACATAATGAAAATGAAGAAGATAAAAACAACCCTTTCAATGAAACCCATACATCTCATGACTCTTATGAAGAAACTCCACTCAAATCTGTTACAGGATTTTTCCATATCATTATTTATTACAATGTTTAAACTATGTACACTATTATTGATATAACCCACCATTTCTTGAGCCATGGAAATTGTTTCTTGATTTTAACTTCCTTGAATAAAAATATACTTCTCATTAGAGACCCATCTATGTTGATGTATCACAAGACTTAGGTCGATGACAGTAGAAAGAATGTTTTAGGTAAAATTACACATGTATATCAGCCTATATAACTTTAATGAGGATGGGTATTTAACTATGGGTATGAGAATTAAAGTGGTTGAAATAGAAACATGAGGTAAACTCCCCCTCAGAAATAGTCCCAGATGTAGTCAACAAGTCCTTTTTTGATGAGTTATCAAGTTCATATGTACAAAGATCCTATAAATCCATCTGGCTCAGGCAAACTTTAAGAGTTAAGTACCGAAATGGCCTTCCAAAACTCCTATTAATCCAGAGCCTTCTCAAAGTCCCCATTTATATCATGGGAGACCACGTGAGGGATAGAGTCAAATATTTCATCATTTACTAAGGGGTGTTTATCTTGTATCTGAGGGTTAACATCTGAAATTAAGGAGTAAAAATGGGTCCCAACTATACCTCCTACCACCAATGGGTCATTAGTGAAAGATATATCTTCAAGGAGGATGTTTTCATATTTGGATCTATTCCTCTCTTTGATACATTCATGAAATAAATTAGTATTTTTATCACCCTCATTAAGCCAGGTCACCCTTAGCATTTCTCTAGAAATTCTCTCCTTCTTAAGGACCAGGTCAGCAAGCTGATTCTTCAAGATCATAAGGTTACTGAAAATATCATCATCCCATTGAGATTCAAGACCGTGTTTATATTGTTTGATATTGTCCTTAATGTTATACAAGACCAAAAATTGTGATGGTTTGGAATTCACCCAAAAACATAGGTCCACCTTTATATTGAATCCCACCCAAGAGTTCCCATGCATTGGTTTTTCCCATAGTGATTTCACCACATGACTAAAACCATGGTCATACTCCCATCATCTAGAATAAAAGAAACTCTTGTGTATTCTATTTACACCTACAAGGAATAGGAGGAGAGGGAACTAATCAAAAATCACATGAACCAAATGTTCTGAATTTTCATTAGGAAAGGTAGATATGAGTGTCATGTTAGCTAAGTAACTGTCAATCATATTCCACATATGATGGATTCTCTACTAATTATTACACAATGTATGCTTGTCTCATTAGTATCCTAGGTCAAGAAGCATGTTTTGAGGCACGAATCCCACAAAAACTTACATGTCCCTCAAAGGTTAAGAAATTACACCTTACCTTTATACTGGATCAAGGATGCAATTAAAATCCCCATTGATGAGCCAAGCCTCAATATATATACTAAGTCCACTATGATCATTCAATAGAAGGTATCTCTCCCTTGTGTTTCATATAGCATTAATAATGGACATGGGATAGGAGAATGAATCAATGATGGATTTAATAGTAATATGTTTATTGGAGGAAGTGATTTTCACAACTGATATGGAGTTTTTTCAGAAAATACATATGTGTTGATTTTCTGGATCTCCATGCTTGAAATGAAAAAATATAATTTTTGTAGTGAAATTCCACAATATTCACTGATGTTTCTGGTCCTATATGATTTAAACTAAGGAAAACTACCTAGTAAAAAGTTCCAATGTTAAGAAATTAGTCTTTACCGTAGACCTAGTCCTCTAGCATTCCGAACAAAGTAAGAGATCATTGGAACTGGAGGAATTGGGGTTTTTCCCACAATAGAGATGAGAAATTTGGTTAGATATAAGAGGATGATTTCTATAATTTGGAATGAAATCAGGTTTAGACCCCACTGGTAGATTGAGAAAGGACACTGGACTCTATACCTAGATCCAAATGTGATAATACACCTGTTTGAGAGATCGAGTGTACTTGGGGTATATGGCTTGGGATAACATAGTTGTTCTTTACCCTTTCTATGACTGAGATTCAAATCATAAAAACAAATAACCTCACACCCTAGGGATAAAAACTGATCCACCAATATTTTCACCACCCTCAAACCATTATAAAGTCTTGAAGAAGGACATTAGAGAACTAGATCAGCGCAATTGTTTGTTTGGTCATTTTTATCCATCACTATGACTTTGTGAGGAGGCTCCTACATGCCTTGAAAATGTTGTACATAGGGAGATATGAGATCAAGTGTTTATGGGGGACAACTATTTTTAGTGAGATGGGATCATTCATTTCAAAAACATCTATCTTCCATTGGTCTGAAAGCTCATTTGAAACTGGGCAGTGCTTAGAGAGTGAAGTTTTCATACTAAATTGGGACTTGAGACAAACCTGGAGAGAGTGGCCTTTCATATGAAAACTCATGTAGTTCGGTGTGGGATAGATATACATTATATATTTGAACTATCACACCACATCAAATACCTTAAAAATATAGTTTGGGATAGAGAGGGATAAATTCATCTCAACAGATATTTGAGCTACACCTGTATCTTGTAGTTGGAGAGAATGTTCGTTAGAACAATGAAATGACCCAAGTGTGTCACCAATACCATTAAGGAATGTGAGGTTCTGAAATGACAGGTGATACCCAGTAAGTTCACCTGGACCACCTATTTAGGATAATCCCTTCAAAATTTATCCTCTATAGACCATTAAAAGAGGTTAAATCACCATTTTCCAACTGATTGTGGGAATTGAGACCAGACATTCATGAAATATGCATGTGAGGCTAGAACTACACAGAACGACATGTGGTTATGAACTAAAAATATAATTGGAGCCTAATTATACACTGTATGATTCTAATATTCAATGTTAATATATATAATTTTCATGTGCTTCACTATCCATAAACACCATTTTCGTGTATTTTACACTTCGAACATTATTTCGCATTATAATTGTAATTCTTTGTTAAAGTGCCCTATTACTTGGAACACATTTGAAGATAATCCAAAATAAAAAATGGTCCTGGATTTATTTTATTTTAAGGCCTCCAATTATATAATGAAAAATGCATGATTTTGGAGTAGTTGATGATTCAGAATAGGAGACCACCAAAATGGGATTTCATGGAAACGCATTCTTGGCAAAGTAAACTGGACAACAGCCTAATAAAGAGACTATAGAGGCCAAGATCCTAGCCCAATGATTCTCCCAATTTAACTGACGATAGAGGAAATCATGGGGAATATTTCATCCAATAGTTAAAAGAGCTAATTGTGATATTTTAATGGATTTCCAGGCATCCCAAGTTTGAGATAAAATATTGGGCCAGATCCTTCAGCCCAGAGAAAAGTCCACCATTTGGCCCATATCGCACAAAAAACAAATATTTGGGATGAAATTTTTTAGGAGGTTAGGAGACATCCGGGGATCCATTTTTAGATTCTATGGACCACTCTAATTTTTCCATCTTGAAGTTCATTTAGGTGCCTCTGTTCGGTGGATGCAAGTTGGCTCCCACTTCGGGTTAAGGATAAAGAAGTCCACTCTCCATTACTTTCCACCACCCTAGGCCTACCATACTCAAGTGGGATGCTTTGTACTATTAGTATCTCAACTCATGCCTCTTTAGATACCTATTTAAGGTACTAGGGGTGAATGATTTTAGAATATTTGGTGCTTTCATTCATTGTAATGTTATGTTGAGATTTTGTTGTCTCAAGTTTCTCTTTCACCTGTAAGTCATTCTAATTCATCTTAGTTTCGTAATAAAATTTCTTCTTCTCCTACTACACTACTACAAAAACAGTCTTTATCAATACTCAAAACGGGCTTTATCAGTGCTGAAAAGTGATGTAAATCTCGGTGCGGATAAAGGGGGTACCCTTTATCAGCGCTAAAGATGCACTGATAAAGGAAGACTTTATCAGCGTTAAAAATGTTCTTATAAAATGACCCTTTATCAGCGCTAAAAGAGTGATGATAAATGTATGTTTTATCAGTGATCCATTAGCCCTAATATTATAATATTTTATCAGTGTTTTTTAACACTGATAAAGGTATAGTTTATCAGCACTTTTTTAGCGCTGATAAAAGCTCTTTTTATCAGCACTAAAAAAGCACTGATAAATGCCCAGTTTTCTGCTAAAAAAATCTTCAGTTGCACACCCAAACACCTGCAAAAGATTCAGAATCTTAATAAGCTAATTAGACCAAGTATAAACATACAAAATTAACACATAAATAATAATCTATTTAGAACAAGTATACAAATACAACAACTATACTTTTACACCATTAAAAAATAATTCATAAGTTAATTAATTACATAAAGAATTCAATTCTGAATTTAGGGGATTGGGGGCTGTTCAGGGGTTTGGGGTGGCTTTCAAAGGGGGGGTAGGGGTTGTCCGGGGGTAGGGGGTGTCCAGGAGGAAAGGGGTGTCCAGGGGGTGGGGCGGTCTAGGAGGTTGGGGGTTGTCCAAGGAGGGTGGGGTGTTCAGGGGGTTGGGGGTGTCCAGGTGGTGGGGTGGTGTCTAGGAGGGGGTGTCCAAGTGGGGGTGGGGGGGCTATCCATGGGGGTGTTTGGGGGGGGGCTAGTGTCCAGGGTGTCAGGGGGGCTTTCTAGGGGGTGGGGTGTCTGGGGGGTGGGGGTGGTCTAGGGGGTTTGTGGGGCTGTCCAAGGGGTGCGGGGTGGTGTTTAGGAGGGTGGGATAGGGGTGTCCGGGGGGAGACGGGTGTCCAGGGGGGTGGGGCGGTCCATGGGGTGGGGGTGGGGGTGGTCCAAGAGGTTGGGGGGTTGTCCAAGGGGGTGGGGTGGTGTCCAAGTAGGGGGGTGTCTAAGTGTGGGGGGGTTGTCTATGGGGTGTCCAGGGGGGTGGGCTAGTGTCCAGGGTGTCGGGGGGGCTATCCAGGGGGTGGGGTCCAGAGGGGTGGGGGTGTCTAGGGGGTGGATTGGTGTCCAGGGGGTGGGGGCTATCCAAGGGGTTGGTGGGGAAGACTCATACATGTCAATAAGGACCCTTGGATCATTCTCCTAAAGGATAAATACAATCCGAATGTGTTTGGTCAGATTTCTGTAGCTCAGTTGTTGTTTTCACTTAAAATTGTGTCCATTTTAAACAAAAGAGAGACACTTTGAGTGGTACCGGACACACTGTGCCTCAGATTGAGGCGGGGGTGACTCATACATGTCACAAAGGACCCATGGATCATTCTTATAAAATATCAACACAATCCGATTGTGTTTGGTCAGATTTCCGTACGTCAGTTGTAGTTTTCAATTAAAATTGTGTCCATTTTAAACAAAAGAGAGACCCTTTGAGTGGTACCGGCCACACCGTGCCTCAGATTGAAGCGGGGTTGAATTTTACATGTCACAAAGGACTCGTGGATCGTTCTCCTAAACGATCAACACAATCGGAATGTGTTTGGTCAGATTTTCGTAGGTCAGTTGTTCTTTTCACTCAAAATTGTGTCCATTTTAAACAAAATAGACACCCTTTGAGCGGTATCGGACACACTGTGTCTCAGATTGAGGTGGGGTTGACTCTTACACATCACAAAGGACTCTTGGATCATTCTCCTAAAGGATAAACCCAATCCGAATGCGTTTTTTCAGACTTCCGTAGGTCAGTTGTTGTTTTCACTTAAAATTGTGTCCATTTTAAACAAAATAGAGACACTTTGAGTGGTACCAGCCACACCGTGCCTCAGATTGAAGCAGGAGTGACTCGTAAACATCAAAAAGGACTCATGGATCGTTCTCATAAAATATCAAGACAATAAGAATGTGTTTGGATGGATTTTCATAGGCCAGTTGTTGTTTTCACTGAAAATTGTGTCCATTTTAAACAAAATAGAGACCCTTTTGAGTGGTACCGACCGCACTATGCCTTGGATTGAGGCATAGTTGAGTCATACACATCAAAAAGGACTCTTGGATCATTTTTCTAAAGGAAAAACACAATCTGAAGGCGTTTTCTTGTATTTTCATCGGTCAGTTTTTGTTTTCAATTAAAATTATGTCCATTTTAAACAAAAGAGAGACCCTTTGAGTAGTACCGGCCACACCGTGCCTTAGATTGTGGCGGGGATGAATCATAAACGTCAGAAAGGACCCATGGATTGTTATCCTAAAAGATCAAGACAATCCAAAAGTTTTTGACTAGATTTTCATTGGTCAGTTGTTGTTTTCAATTAAAATTGTGTCCATTTTAAACAAAAAAGAGTCCTTTTGAGTGGTACCGGCCACACCGTGTCTTGGATTGAGGTGGGGATGACTGTTACACATCAAAAAGGACTCATGTATAGTTCTCTTAAAAGATAATGACAATCTGAATGCGTTTGGTCAGATTTACTAAGGTCAGTTTTTCTTTTCACTCAAAATTATGTCCATTTTAAACAAAAGAGAGACCCTTTGAGTGGTACCGGCCACACCATTCCTCATATTGAGGTGGGGATGACTCATAAACGTCACAAAGGACTAGTGGATCGTTCTACTAAAGGATAAACTCAACTTTAATGCGTTTGGTCAGATTTCCGTAGGTCAGTTGTTGTTTTCACTCAAAATTGTGTCCATTTTAAACAAAAGAGAGACCGTTTGAGTGGTACCGGCCACACCGTGCGTCATATTGAGGTGAGGTTGACTTTTACACATCAAAAAGGACCCATGTATAGTTTTAATAAAGGATCAACACGATCCAAATGCTTTTGGTTGGATTTTCATAGGTCAGTTGTTGTTTTCAATTAAAATTGTGTCCATCTTAAACAAAAGAGAGACCCTTTGAGTGGTACCGGCCACACCATGACTTGGATTGAGGCAGGGATGACTCATACATGTCAAAAATTACCCATTTATCGTTATCATAAATTATCAAGACAATCCTAAAGTTTTTGGTATGATTTTCATAGGTCAGTTGTCGTTTTCAATTAAAATTGTGTCCATTTTAAACAAAGGAGAGACCCTTTGAGTGGTACCGTCCACACCATGCCTCAGATTGAGGCATGGATGACTCTTACACGTCACAAAACTCCCATGAATCTTTATCCTAAAAGAACAAGACAATACAAATGTGTTTTGTCGGATTTCCGTAGGTTAGTTGTTGTTTTCACTCAAAATTGTGTCCATTTTAAACAAAAGAGAGACCCTTTGTGTGGTACCGGCCATACCGTGCCTCGTATTGAGGCGAGGTTGACTCATAAATGTCGAAAAGGACTCATGGATCATTCTCCCAAAGGATCAACACAATCATAATGCTTTTGGTCAGATTTCAGTAGGTTAGTTGTTGTTTTCAATTAAAATTGTGTCCATTTTAAACAAACGAGAGACCCTTTGAGTGGTACCGGCCACACTGTGCCTCGTATTGAGGCGAGGATGACTCTTACACGTCAAAAAGGACCCATGGACCGTTCTCCTAAAAGATAAAGACAATACAAATGCGTTTGGTTGGATTTTCATAGGTCAGATGTTGTTTTCACTCAAAATTGTGTCCATTTTAAACAAAAGAGAGACCCTTTGAGTGGTACCGGCCACACCGTGCCTCGGATTGAGTTGGGGTTGAATCTTAAACATCACAAAGGACCCATGGATCGTTATTATAAAATATAAACACAGTAAGAATGTGTTTGGATGGATTTCCATAGGTCATTTGTTGTTTTCACTCAAAATTGTGTCCATTTTTAACAAAAGAGAGACCCTTTGAGTGGTACCGGCCACACTGTGCCTCGGATTGAAGCAGGAATGACTCATACACATCCCAAAAGACCCATATAACGTTATCGTAAAAGATCAAGACAATACGAATGCGTTTGGTTGGATTTTCATTGGTCAGTTGTTGTTTTCACTCAAAATTGTGTCCATTTTAAACAAAAGAGAGAGACTTTGAGTGGAATCATCCAAACCGTGCCTCAGATTGAGGAGGGGTTAACTATTACATGTATAAATGGACCCATTTATCTTTATTACAAAATATCAACACAATCCGAATGTGTTTGGTCGGATTTCCATAGGTCAGTTGTTGTTTTCACTCAAAATTTTGTCCATTTTAAACAAAAGAGAGACCCTTTGAGTGGTACCGGACACACCATGCCTCGGATTGGGGAGTAGTTTACTATTACATGTCACAAAGGACTCTTGGATCATTCTCCTAAAGGATCAACACAATCCAAATGCGTTTGGTCAGAATTCTGTAGGTCAGTTTTGTTTTCACTCAAAATTGTGTCCATTTTAAACAAAAGAGAGACCCTTTGAGTGGTATCGGCCACACCGGGCCTCATATTGAGGATGGGATGACTTTTACATGTCAAAAATGACCCATGTATCATTCTTCTAAAACATCAAGACAATACGAATGCGTTTGGTCGGATTTCCTTAGGTAAATTTTTTTTTTCACTCAAAATTGTGCCCATTTTAAACAAAAGAGAGACCCTTTGAGTGGTACCGGACACACCGTACCTCGGATTGAAGTGGGGATGACTCATAAATGTAAACAAGGACTCTTGGATCGTTATCCTAAAGTATAAACACAATATGAATGCATTTGGTTGGATTTCCATAGGTCAGTTGTTGTTTTCGCTCCAAATTGTGTCCATTTTAAACAAAAGAGAGACCCTTTGAGTGGTACCAGACACACCATGCCTCAGATTGATGTGGGGATGGCTCTTACACATAACAAAGGGCCCATACATCATTATCCTAAAATATCAAGACAATCTGAATTCTTTTGGTAAGATTTTCATAGGTCAGTTGTTGTTTTCACTCAAAATTGTGTCCATTTTAAACAAAAGAGAGACCCTTTGAGTAGTACCGGCCACACCATGACTCATATTGAGGCGAGGTTGACTCGTACAAGTCCAAGAGGACCCATGTATAGTTCTTATAAAATATCATCACAATCCAAATTTGTTTTGTTGGATTTCCGTAGGTCAGTTGTTGTTTTCACACAAAATTGTGTCCATTTTAAACAAAAGAGAGACCCTTTGAGTGGTACCGGCCACACTAAGCCTCAGATTGAGGCATAGTTTACTCATACATGTCACAAAGGACTCGTGGAAAGTTCTAATAAATGATAAACACAATCTGAATTCGTTTGGTTTGATTTCTGTAGGTCAGTTGTTGTTTTCACTCAAAATTGTGTCCATTTTAAACAAAAGGGAGACCCTTTGAGTGTTACCGGCCACACTGTGCCTTGGATTGAGGTGGGGTTGACTCGTACACATCACAAAGGACTGATATATCATTCTTATAAAAGAACAAGGCAATCCGAATGCATTTGGTTGGATTTCCGTAGGTCAGTTGTTGTTTTCACTCAAAATTTCGTCCATTTTTAACAAAAGAGAGACCCTTTGAGTGGTACCGGCCACACTGTGCCTCGGATTGAGGCTAGGATGACTCATACACGTTAAAAAGGACTCTTGGATCGTTCTAATAAAGGATAAACATAATCAGAATGCATTTGGTTGGATTTACGTAGGTCAGATGTTGTTTTCACTCAAAATTACGTCCATTTTAAACAAAAGAGAGACCCTTTGAGTGGTACTGGCCACACTGTGCCTCAGATTGAGGCAGGGATGACTCTTAAATGTCACAAAGGACTCATGTATCATTCTCCAAAAATATAAATACAATCAGAATGTGTTTGGTTGGATTTTCATTGGTCAGTTGTTGTTTTCAATTAAAATTGTGTCCATTTTAAACAAAAGAGAGACCCTTTTAGTGGTACCGGCCACACCGTGCCTCGTATTGAGGCAGGGATGACTCTTACACATCACAAAAGATCCATGGATAATTCTTAAGAAATATCAAGACAATCCAAAAGATTTTGGTTGGATTTTAATAGGTCAGTTGTTGTTTTCACTTAAAATTATGTCCATTTTAAACAAAAGAGAGATCCTTCGAGTGGTTCAGCATTCTTGCATGTTGCTGGTGCATATCATCTATTAAAATAGTAAAATGACTCATTGGAGAAAGGATGTTTTATTTAATAACAATTACAATTTTCCTGCAAACATTTACAAACAATAATGTTTCATCTTTTGATCCCCTTAACCCCTCTCAAAAATGACCACCAATATTACATGTCCCCAAGTCAGATCTTCATTCTATTTGTGTATAATCTGCCATCAGGTATGCAGCCCACTCATTTCTGAACATATCTATATCATCTTGTGAGTATTAGGATTTTCGGCAGTCAGAGTAGTACTGAAAAATATAAAAATAAAGAATTAATAAAGAAATTAAATGAACTACTAGTTTTTTTTTGAAAATACCTCTTTAGGGATTCTAGTCTGTTGATGAAAAATGATCTCTTTCATAAATTTAAAAACATAATAACTGCAATTATTATCGTTTGTTTGTTTTGGAAACTGAAAAAAAAAGATTATCATTAGGATAATAAGTAACTTGTGTTGAGATGTGTTTGGATAGTGAAATTTTATTATATATACCCTGATATTTGTCCAGACATAGTACTTGCTCGCCTCCTTATGCTTATCCCATGTCCTCATTCTTTTTTTTATACGATAATGATACACCTCCCTATCATAATATAATCCTCAGTAAAAGATAATATAAATTATATTACATGATGTTTAGACCTAAAACGTAGGATGTAGTGTCTCACAGATTCACAAACACCACCATGTGTGATCATTTTGATGGATATCCTTGATTTGAATCTAGAAAATAAATCATTGGAGTATCCATGTTCACCACAATAAGCAACCAATGTTTCCTAAAAACCCAAAAAGGAATAAGTAATAAAAGAAGTGAAAATATAATTGATATGATTTAATCATCGATTTTTACCCCTGCATGGTTGGTATTAGGAATAGTATGTCATCTGTAATCTTGCTTTCAAATGTTTTCAGAAAGTATTTCACTATTTCATCCTTTTTTGATGGCTCTAATTTTGTTAGGTGTGTTGATGTGGTATGAGGACTAACGAGTCCAAATCTTGGTTCATGGGAAAATTCCTTCAACCATTTTTCATAAATGCGTCTCTCAACAATATAAAATGCATTTAGTCATAATTTTCACATTAGATCAGATTTTAGAAAATTAATTCATGAAAATATACCTCATATATATATTTACAACTGTGATGCCTAGCCAACCATTTTCAAGGATCTCATTTACATTTTCAGCAGCAATGAAATATTGACTTTCCTCTCCATATATATTCTTTTCGAAAACCACTCAATGACTAATACCATATTTTAACTTCGTATCCACATGATTCTTCAATGATAGTAAATGTGGATAGAGAACAAGTGGTGTTATTGTGCTTTCAGTAGCTCCTTGGTATCAGTTGGTTGATCCTTTAGATGGTTTTGAGCCGACGTTTGCCAACCCCTTCCCTTTCTCTATCTATAATAACAATCATTGGTTCAGACCCTTTTTCCATTAATTGATAAAGGTTTATCTTGAAAAAAAGGAAATAAATACCTCTTTGTTTGCATGTACTCTTATAAGTTGTGACGGCCATGCAATGAATGTCCCAATAGCCTTTTAGACCATATGAATATCATCATCATCAAGTGGAATAGGTAGCTTTGCAATTGGATCTTGAGCTACAGTAATCATCACTTTCAGATGATTTTTCGGAAGTGGTCTATTATGCAGCGTGGCATCTGGGATATTGGACATTGTATCCCTCGCTACAAGGTGATATGTAGGTGTTGACAGATATAAATCACAATCATTATCACCATGTAGAAGATCAGTATAGAAAAAGTATCAGTGTTTGTATGATTCACATTTCATGGGAATAATTATTAGAATATTGATTACCACGGGTAAGACAGTTCTTTTAGGGGAATGGCTCGCCTCAAAGCTGGTGGTGGGGTGGGTCGGGATGTTCACGCACTGGTTGTTCCTGAGTTGTGTCTTGTCTTTGCTTCCCACCCATAAAAGTTGCTAGCAACTCTCCCTGCCATTGCAATTGTTCTTCAAGGGTTTCTATTTTTTCACTCATTTGTTCCAGTTTTTCATCTATATCATCCGTTTTTTTTTCTTCTCAAAATATACTCAGGGTGTCACCCCAAACCCCGCACCACTGACACGACCGTATTTTTCTGGCTGCTTCAAATCTGTCGATAATAGGTCTGCATCCTCTACAGGAGTAGCTGACTCCTGTGACTATCGGATATAGGAAAATAACTAATTACTTTTATGTAATAGCAATTTAAAACAAATCTTTTTATCGTTGTGTCATACTTACACATATTTCCCACACTTTTTGTCTGTTCTCATCTACTAGCTTCCCTTCATTATTCACATGTGCCTCCTTCCATAGCACATGACATGGGATGGAAGTGTATTTGGTTTTTGACTCATCAATCTACATATAAACATGGAAAGATAATTATGATGTTTTTTATTGGCACCTAACAATATTAATGTATATTTAAAATATGTACCATTTTATTTTCTAATGAAACGTACCCCATCCTTGCTTTACGATAGGGGTATGTTGGTTTTGATGCACATTCCTTATTTTCAGTACAGAGTTTCTGTTTCATAAATGAAATATTGACAATCAAAGTGATGAATACAGGTATCCTCAAACAACGTATTATCACCCACAATGTACCTGAAACTTCTCATCCCCATGGCGGCTAATAAATGCATCACATGCTTCTTGGGATATCAGGTGAGCGTAGACAATGGGTGGGTGTGCTTTTATTTTACCTTGGAAATATTTCAAGAGACATCTGGTTAAAATATTGTGAAAATATCGATGAATCCTTCTTGCAAGCCTTAGTACATAATCCTTGTGTGAATCGTCTACTATAAATGTACTCTACAAGAGACTGAGAAGAGTAAGACATTGTTTCATTATTTTATTTTCTAGTAAATTAGAGAAATAAATTCATAATGTTACTGTAATTTCTTCCCAGATTACAACCTTCAGCCCGGACACAACACAGTTCGATGAATCTATGCCAATCAGCACACGTTTCCAAGTGACAACTCCAATGTAACTACTAAACATAACCTTGTTGGGATTCACATGTTTTCCTCGTTCATTCCATCTGACATCAAATTTGATGCCCTTTCTTTTCTCCTTAAGAACTTTGGCTAACACCTTCAAACTATGACGCACCTGTTTTTTCTGCGACGTCGATCCTTCATTCTTGACCATTTCATTGGTATCAACATCATCTATATGTTCATCTGAAATGGTAGAAATGACATGTGCTGATGGTTGTTGGACCTCAACCCTAGTAGCATCAAGATCCGCAGTAGGAGTAGCAGTAGGAGCAGCAGTAGGAGCAGCAGCAGGATCCGCAGTATGAGCAGCAGTAGGAGCAATAGCAGCTGCAGCAGGAGCAGCAAGAGCAGCAGAAGCCGCAGCAGCAGCAGCTTGAGAGACTTGTTCAGCCTCAAGGTTAGGACCACCAGAATGCGCAGAAGTCATTATCTTCAAAATTGGTTGAATAGTTAATTTATATTACATAAATTCAGTAATCATAAGATAATAACATGAGATAACAAGATCTATATTACAAACAAAATATAACTTGTTTATTGAACTCTTTTTCTTTTCTTCAAAGGTTGAAGGGATTTGAAACCTCTATCAATTATCCAAATCCCTTCATTGTGGTCTCCTATAACATAAAAAACATCATCTACATTGGGACCACTCTGAAATGATTGTGATGTACCACTGAAAGGATCGTCCTCAACTGAATTTTCGTCAGAACATTCAGTAGTTTTGGACGATAACATAACAATCGACCACCTTCAGTTTACAGGATCTGGAACATAAAAAACTTGTACTGCTTGTGATTCCATTATAAACTATTCGTCTTTGTACCCATATTTACTAACATCAACTTTCATAAATCCCCATTCATCTATTTTAACACCACTATTGTTATCAACCCATTTGCATTGAAAAATTGGAAATTGGAATGTTGTATAATCCAACTCCCATATTAGTTTGATAATGCCAAAGTATGGCATATTTTCATAAATTGGATTTCTGTCCTTACTACCAGAAACATGCATCGCTTCAACCACAAGTGTAACTCTTCTATTTTTCATGGTACTATCTTCATCATGTTTATCTGTATAGAATTTATAACCATTAATTACATAACCACTTTAAGATAATACATACACACTTGGTCCATCGGCTATCCATCGAAATCATTCTGAAATTGAATTTAGATTTTCATCCAACTGCTTAAAAATATGGTCCTGAAACCATCCTATAAACTCCTGATTATTTGTATCTGATAACCATTTTTTAGCCCTTGATGGATTTAACTTCCTAAGAATTTATTTGTGAGTTTCAATATATGGATCAACCTCCCAACTATTATGCAAAACATAAATTTGGGCATGCTCCTGATCTGTAATACTGATTGTCACAACTTCTCTTCCAGAAATTCTGTCACCCTCAATGCATCCAGTCTGTCAAGATTTCGGGAGACCAATGCTTTCCACATCAGATAGGTATTCGGTACAAAATTCAATGGTCTCCTTAACAATATATCGCTCCACTATACAACCCTCTGGATGACTTCAATTTTTGACATACCCTTTCAAAATCTTCATATACCGTTCAATAGGATACATCCATCTATAGTGCACATGACCACAAATTCGAATCTCTCTCACCAAGTGAATCTTCAAATGAACCATCATATCAAAGAATGTTGGTGGGAATAACATTTATAATTCACATAATATGATGAAAATTTCTTTTTCCATAGATAGAAATTTCACCGGGTCTAAAACTTTGCTACATATAGCTTTGTAAAAGAAACAAAGTTTGGTTAACATATCACAAACATTCTTGGAAAAAATGCAATGCAAAGATATAGTAATTAGATCTTGCATCAAAACATGGCAGTCATGTGATTTCAACCCTTTTAACTTCAAATAATTCATTGAAACATTGTTCTTGATATTTGATGAATACCCCTTTGGAACCTTTACATCATTAAATAAGTTGAAAAACTGATATATCTCCTCCTGAGAAAGAGTATAAGTAGCTGAAAGAAGAAACATTTGATTTTCACCCATCATGGGAACCAACTCTTCTCATATTCCCATGTCAACCATGTCCATCCTTTCCTTAATTACATCCTTTGTTTTTCTAGGGCCATTTAGAAACTTTCTAATAACACTATCACATATATTTTTTTCCATATGCATCACATCAAGAAAATGCCTAACGTACAAACAATTCTAGTATGGTAATTCAAAAAAACTGATCTCTTTTTCCAACCGATTTTTGTAAGGTTTTTCGAAAACGGTTTACCAAAAATAGTCTTCACATCTTTTACTTTCTCAAACAGCTGATCACCTGTTAGTGGAGACGGTGTTGCGCATTGTTCTGAACTTCCAATGAATGATGTCGTCCAAGATCGGTACTTATGCAGACAAGGTATAAATCTATGATGTCCTAGAAACACAGATTTTGATGAATGTTTCAACCTAATTTATTCTGTATCTTCTTCGCACACGGGACACCATTGAGTTCCTTTAATGCTATATCCTGACAAACTTCCATAAGCAGCGAAATCATTTATTGTCCCATGCAACATCGCTCTCAACGTGAAGTATTCACTTTTACAAGAATCATACAACATAACACCTAAATCCCACAATAACTTAAAATCCTCGATCAAAGGAGCCAGATAAACATCAATATTGTTACCTATTTGTTTTGGTCCTGATATAAGCATAGATAACATGATGAATTTTCTCGTCATGCATAACCTGGGTGGAAAGTTATAATTTACCAACATAACAGGCCATGTACTATGACTGATGGTTTGAAAACCAAAAGGATTTACTCCATATGTAGATAATGCAAGATGAAGGTTTCTAGGCTCTTTTCCAAATTCAGTATACTCATGATCAATTTTCTTCCATTGAGGAGAGTCATCCGAATGACATAATTTCCCATCTTTATTTTTTTTATCTGCATTCCATGACAATTTTCTTGCAGGTTCTTCACTTCCATATAGATGCATAAACCTTAAAATGATTGGAAAGTACCAAACAACTTTTGTAGGATTGGATTCATCTTTCTTGTATCGAGAAGCACCACACTTTGGGCATTCTATAATTGATTTGTTCTCCTTACTAAAAAATATAAATTCTTCCGGGAAGGCATGTATTCTTTCAGAAATCATACCCATCGAGCGTAGAATTCATTTAGCTTCATATGTCCAGCTTGGGAGCTCATTATCTTCAGGGAGCATGTAATTCAAGAGAGAAATTAGTTCCATAAAACTGACATCACTCCATCTGTTTCCTGCTTTTAATTTATACAACTTCAGTACAGCTAACAATGTTGTATACTTGGTGCAACCAGCATACAATGGTGTCTTTTCACTACTCTTTAACATCTCAAACAATTTTGGGAAATCACAGAGTTCATCTTCAATTTCCTTTTTCATTTACTCAATATAATGTTTATCATCATTGACATCTATAATCACATCCTCCATACGGTCTTCTTCATTATCCATAGTTGTATTCATATCTGATGATCCATAAAACGCAGTTTTATCCCATCCAGTAGCTACATTCGCTTTTTCTCCGTGTTTATTCCAACATTTATAACTCTGATCTATTCCATGACATATCAAATGTTCTTCCAACTCCTCTTGAGTAAGTAGTCTAGAATAATAACAAAGTAAACACGGACAAAGGATTTGATAAGGATCATTTGTGTGATCCTGTGCAAATTTGATGAACTCTTTCACTCCGTTCTCGTGATCTATTATAAAACGATTAGCATCCATCCAATATTTATTCATCTTCATCCTATTTGAATCTAAAATATTAGTATTTATGGTTCAAGTACACAAAAAAAGACTTCCAAATACAGTAAAGGAGTACCAATTACTTATAAAAATAGAGATTAATAGAGCGTAACAATTAGTATTTATTCATCTTCATTAAATATAATTACTTTAGATTCATTATAGTTTCCTCAAATCACCCCAGACCAAACACAAGAATAATCAAGAATGATAAATCTACCACTCCTAGGTCTCTGTCCTACATTCAATATCATCATGCCTAAATACCCATATATCCACACACACACATGTCACAAACACATAAAAAACCATATCCACATCAGAACCAAAGTACCAATATGGATTTCAATCAGGTTACTCGACTCAAGTGGTGGTGTGTAAGAAATAATAAGAAAATATAATAAGTATATAGTCAAACATAAATCTCAAACTGGTGTTAATAATCTAATAAACCAAAGGTATCTTTCCATTTATAAGAATAATCTGATGGAACCCATATGCGACAGTAGTCCCAGGTGGTGAAGGTTCCTGAGGAGGAAGGGGCAAACACGAACCTATCGGGGTTTGAGGTCAGGTCACTGAGGTTGAAGGTGGCCTGATACTCCTACAAGGGTTCATTCCATATTTCACAAACCATGTCCTGGTACAAGGGTTCCTACAAGGGTTCCTGATGATCATGCCAAGAACAAATGGAAACCAAGAGGGGGGAGTGGTTCAAAATACCTCAAGCAAGGTGGAAAACATGGTATTTGAGAATAGGTTAGTGGATTTCATGTTGGCTAGACACATATCCAATAGACTCCACAAGAGATGATGGCCCATGCAGTTATTGCACCAGGTGAAACTGTCACCTGAGAAGATGAGATCAATGAGGCCCTTCCCAGCCATGAACTAAACAAACTCCATCATGGCCTTTCTCTAGAATGGGCTTCTACCTTTCCTTTCCTTTGTGTTGGAAAATGACATTAAAGTCACCCCCAAAAAACAATGGATGGTGGCTGGGATCGAAGGTATTTTGTTCAATCCATAGAGATTCCCTTTGAAGAGGGTCATAGCTTCAAAATAAAAAAGTCATAAGGAAGTAGGTGTCACTGTTGGACACCTTGGTAGTGATGAATTGATTGCAATGTTGAACAGTCTCAACAACGTATTTATTGTGCCAAAATACCCATTTGTGTCTGTTGGAGGGGTGGAGTGTAGAAATCCATGAAACATAATCTTCCAGGAGAATTCTATGATTATTATAGGGTTTTTTGTGTTATTAGACAAAAAAACAATGACATTATGCTTTTTTATTTCTATGGTGAGGAAGTCCGATTTAATATGGGCACTAAGACCATGAGCATTACATATGAAGATAATAATGATGAGTATGATAGGGCTATAGAATTGGATCTAGAGCTAGTATCCTTATTGAAGTGGGAGGATGATCTCCCATTGAGGTCCCTTGATTTTGAACATGTTCATAATCCCTTCTGGTTGGTAAGCTTCATATGAGTGGGAGATGAGGATCCAAAGGGGAAGGGGAAGGATGGGTAATGAAACATGGGGGATGGTGAGGGAGTTATCTCTGGATCAATAAGTATTTGGAGCTGGATGATAGGCTTAGAGCCAAGGGAGACAGAACAAACACTGCTCGGAAGGGGTCTGACCACTACAGAGAAGCAGTCAGTAACCTTAGCGAGGGAGGACAGAGATGGAGGTAGGGGTCGAAAGGATAGAAATCTTGGTGGTCTGGGCATCATGACATACAATTGCACTACCATAAAAAGTCACTTAGATAACATGAATTAAATAAGGGGGAACCCCTTGAAGAAAATAGGGTTCAAGCATTGGATGACCAAGAAATGCATCAGAACTGGGTGGTGTTGTCCTTAAAGAAAAAGCTTATCCTTCATTACTTACTTTATGGTGACATGGTTTTGGATCTAAGGGAATCAATGATACCTAGGAGGAATCTAGTGAAACTGGAATCCAAGTGGGAAGGACCTTAAATATTTCATAAACTTCACTCTGATAGTGTAAACTCATTGATCGCCATTGATCATGAGCATATCAATCTTTCCACCAATACTCGGTTTCTCAAGAGATATTTAACATGAATAAACCATCCTTTTAGTCTGAGATATATGGATTTGAACTAAAAATCCAACATCCTAGTTATACATAATTCTGATTATCTAGTCAGGAAGCCAATTTCCTTTTTATATGATGTGAAACTGTACAATTTCATAATAACTATATGTGTCTTGATTTATGTCAACACATGATATGTAGGGATGTAGGGGTCTTCAAATCCATTGCCTAGCAACAATAATTACTAGAAACAATTCCCACCTGTGCATATAGGTTAGACCATCACAGAGTGTTTCTCATTTAATAACTTAATTTCTATTCATTACTATCATAATAGGATACATAGTTACACCTAGGTCTCCAATTGCATTCTTAGCTACAACAATCCATGAAACATGCATCCCAAATGCACAAGGAAAAACTCACACATGCTCATTTTCCCCACATACGATCAAGATCTAAATACAAATTTTTTTCTGATGAAATATATCATATAGAAATTCTATACGTCAGTTCCCAGTACCTTGCAATATGACATGAAAAAAATGGAAACATCCTAATCACATGATAATAAAACTATAACACATGAAATTCTTCACCAAATGATGATTAACTACACTTAAAATGTCCTTAACACATGTCATTAAACAACATGTACCAACTACCTAACATAAAGCAAAGTATTCATCACAATAATCAATAGTAAAATCCCAAAATCAAAAGTGGGTTCATAGATTTTTCAGACCGAGCAAAGTGAATCTCAAAGGTCGGCGGAGGTCTGGCACACGAAGCTCAGTGGGCGGAAGAGGACCGGAAACGCGAAGCTCAAGGGCGGTGAATGTACAACAATGAGAAGCTCAGCGGGTGGTGGAGTTCCAGAAAAGCAAATCTCGAGGGTGGCGGAGGTCTGGCAATATGAAGTTCAGCGGGCGGCGGAAGTCCAGCAACGAGAAGCTCAAGGGTGGCCGAGTTCTGGCAACACGAAGCTCAGCAGGCAGCGGAGGGGAGTCACGGGGTTCCAGTTCTATGAGATCTTTAGGTTGCGATAAAACAATGGCATTGTGTGATCGACTTTATAAAAAAATGGACCATGGTTTTATCAGTGCTAAAAAAACGTTGGTAAATACTACCTTTATCAGCGCTAAAATTTTAGCATTGATAAAGGTATCCTTTATCAGTTCTTTTTTTAGTGCTGATAGTGGTCCTCTTTGTCAACGCTAAAAAAGTGCTGATAAATCCTTCATGTATCAATGATTTTTTAAAGCTGATAAAGAGGCTCTTTATCAGTTCTAAAAAAGCGCTAATAAAGGTTACCCTGTATCAGCGCTAAAATTTTAGCACTGATACAGGGTTTCTTTAAAAGTGCTTTTTCTAAGCACTGATATAAGGTGGAGCTGCACTTGCCTATTTTTGTAGTAGTGTTATTCTGTTCTTATTCATATCATGTTGATACCATTGGCTCAAGGTGTGAATTTATTCACACCAAACCTTGTGAAATTATCACACAAAAGTGGAGTGATCGTTATTTCATTGTCTTTTTTTACTTCTTCAATTCCTCCCTCATGAGTATACTTCCTCCTTCCATTGAAACCATAGAATCAATGGAGGACTAACCCGCTTATGTGTTAATCCAAAGTATTAGAAAGGGGTTGTATTGTATGTTATTTCTCACCCCATTAATATATAATCACTTCTTTTAATTGAAAATTTTGTTTGAATATCTTTAAACTCCTTCGTCCTTCTTGAATTTAAGGTCACACACTTCAAGTGCTAATACGAACCTTTACCTTAGAGTGCTCAAAACATTGATCCTTCAAGTGTATAGGTGATTATTATTAAGGTGTGTAGGTATTAAACTAGTAAGTGATTATGTTTTTTGATCTTCTTAAATGAACCCATCTCAAATATAAGAAATTGAAATTGTTGAAAAAGGAATGAATCTAATCAACCCCAAGTGATATCCTAGGATCAACTCATTATTTTAAATTGAATTCACCTAAGTCTCTTAGAATTCAATTAAACCCATATAAAATAAACCCATTTTTTCCAATTTATAGAAAAAAAACAATCTATATAATGTATGTGTTTATAGGAAACTTCTTAGGTCTATTAGGATTCGACAACCTAAGATAAACTATAAGTGAGCGATTAACCCTAAAAACATGGCTAAATTTGGACTATACCAGAGAATCCAAACCCCGAGAAATAACAAAGTTCTATAAAATGTGGAGAGGGTTATTATATATACCAAAATAGGCCACCAAGGTCCACTGGTGGAAATCCACATCTGATTCAAATGAATCAAATGAAAAGTCAATCGATGGAGAACCATCAATAGAAGTTTCCTGAAGATTGCTCTGAGGAATCTCATTGATATGGGAAACTTAGACTGACTGAGAAGAAGCAAGGTGACAAAGAACTTCCTTTAACAATGGACCTTCTAAAGCTACTCGGGATGACAGAGGAGCATGTGTGACCACCAAATTTGGAGAGAAGAGGATGTCAGGACAAACTGAGGGGCTCCTAGGAAGTACCAGCTACCACAAGAGGAAATTCCGATGAAGTATATTATATGGGAGGGAGTTTGGGAATGGGTAGAGTAATTTTAAAAACCTGATTCATGTGTAATGCATTCTCTCTAGGTTTCATAGTGTGTTTCTTTTTTTAATATTTCATACAATATTTTATTCCCAAGTTATTCATAGTATCCCCTTTAACCATACTATCAAGCCTACTAATAAGACCAATCAAGTTAAGATTATAAATAAACTATTTAACCATTTAAGACCCCACATTACCATTACAAAGGATTTTAAACACCCTATGGGTGGCTATAGTTTCAGTCTCATAATCACCAATGGACTTGATGATATCTGTGGAAAGTATAAGACATCAATTTAAGGTCGAAATTATTTTCTTAATCTAGGGATAAAATGAGAAACACATTGGTTCTATCTCACATACTGTATACATATGAAAAATTGTCCTGACTATAGTAAATAGAACTTATAAAACCTACATTATGTTTATATATATCCACTCGTCCTTCCATGACCTTTGATTTGAGCTAAAATGGCTACAAACAAAAAAGTAGTTGATAGAACTAGAAATATTTCATAAGAGATGTATGTTATGAATAACAAAAAATAATTTAAAATTAAAATAATTGAAGGAAATAGAATCATAGAATTACCTAGGGATTTTAATCATCAGAAAAGGCACTCCAAATGGCCTAGAATCGAAGGATATTCACCCTTGAAAGTGTAGAAGAATCCTACGGAACGCCTTGGGTTGCTGGGAGTGAAATGGGGGAGAAAATCGGGCGAGTTCTTAGTAATATCGGGACGGGAAATGGAAAATTTTCCAATTTTAATGAATTTCATGGTTTGGATGCCTAGATTTTTAAACATTTTTCAAATCATGTGGGGACCACTATCCAAGGTAAACCATTTTCATATGGTTTTCTAGTCCACTCTCTTGGTTTGAAAAACTATGTGGAAGACATGAAAATTGGCTCTAGAAGTTGGGTTCCCCAACATTCATGATTATCAAGGAATAACTACATGATTTTCATAATCATGATCACCCTCATTTGAGTGTCACAATTATGGTTTATGGTTAGAAATTATTTTCATCCAACGATTTGATATATTTTTTAAGCCCCATTTTCCAAATTTTCATGTCCTGAACCCAAGTAATTCTCCATAAATCTTCCCAAATCTTGATAAAATAATTATATAATTTTTTTAAACAGATTTTAACCAAAATTAAAATGTTACTCTTCAAGGGTCGGGATATTAAAACCTCCCCACCATATTACAGCTTGTCCTAAATATGCACTCCCTGGAAACACTAAGCCTCCAAGGTAAAAAATCTGGCCACTATTCTTGCATATCAACTTCCCACTTCCAAGTTTCCTCTTAAAAGTATACATGCCTCCCAAAAAACTCTAACTAATAGAACAGTTTTACCCCAAAAAGTTTTCTCACATTGATACAAAACACTAATCAAATAATCCGATAAGGTCACACTGGCCTCAAGCTCAATATCACCAACATCAATCACATGAGAATGTTTGGGGATATACTATTTAATTTAAGAAACATGAAACACATATTTCATATCACTATACCACTATTGAAGATCCAATTGATATTCTACCATAAATATCCTCTCAATAATATAAAACATCTCAACACACCTAGGTACCAACTTACATTGATTTTGAATCTGATGGTGACCCATTCTTAGTTATACATGAAGGAATACATGATCACCCACTAAAAACATGAGTGGTCAACATAGCTAATCATCATATGACTTTATCCTACTCTAGGATGTATCCATACATTTTTGGATAAAATAGATCTTTTTTAGTTTTCCTATACAAGACTCATCCCTAAGAATACCGATTCTTCCTCTTCCAACCAATATATAGATTATCTTCATTGGATACCAGATAGTTCCTCATAGGGTTCAATCTAAATAGTCTCCAGATTACTATTTTATAGGAAAATAAACAAGTTATAGGTTGTTCTCCCAGGTGCAATTAAAATCTAGGATTCATGATCTCAACAAGTCCAATAATAATTGGATAGTTCAATCATATTTACATTTTGTTTGTGGGTGGTAGGTAGTGCTCAAAAATACCTAGGTATCAAGCACCTTCTATAAGACTTTCCAAAAATGAAACGTAAAATGAGGATCTCGATCTGAAATAATACTCTGAGGTGACCCATACAGGAACACAATTTCTTGATTATATAGGTTACCCAACTCATCGATAGTGATGTCTCCCAAATCAGTAATAAATGGGCTAATTTCATTAACTGGTCCATAACCACCCATATCACGTGACTCTACTAAGGATTTTGTGGTAAACCCACCTCTAAATACAAGGTAACATCATCCAACTTCCATTTTCGAATGAGTAAGGGTTTTGATGTACCATTAGGCCACTAATTCTCCACCTTCACCGATTGAATGGTATAACATCAAGTCACAAAACGAGTAATCCCCTTCCCCTTTCCTAAACACAAATAAATCCTATAGAGATCATGATGCATTTTGGTCAAACCAAGGTGCATTACCTATTTCTAAGAATGAAACTCATGAATAAACTCCTTCCTTATACATGTTTTAAAGTAAGATAATATATTAATGGGGATAATCACATCTCTATTTATGGTCTATTCAGGAGGTATCTCACCACTGTCAAATATTTACCTCGACACCATAAACTCTATGTCGATATAATACCTCCTAAGGACCCAGTTTTGAAGAGAGGGTATGATGGATAAAGACAAGAGTGTCATTAGTTTTCACTCATCTAGAACTCCTATTTTCATCTCATTGAATAAGGCCATAATCTTTCATTAAGAATTAGACTCCTAAACTTCTTGGGTTAGTGCCTTCCAACTCAGAGCATCAACAACAATGTTTCTTTTCCTCAGCATATATTCTATATTAAAATAAAAATATTTCATGTATTCCACCCATATCTACTGCCAAAGATTTAGATCATGTTAATAAAATATCTATTTATGGATATTAAGGTTAGTATAATAATTAATCCTTTAACCAAGTAGATAAGGTCTCGATCATTTTAATATGTGAACCACTACAACCAAGTTTTGATCGTGTTTTTGATAGTTCTATTGATATGGCCTCAACTATCATGACCCATATTCCATGAATCAAACTACTTATATCAATAATTCATTAATTATAATACCATATGAATTAGAATATACAATATATTCCTTACTTGGGTTGGGTAAGATCAGAATCAGTGTTTTTCTCAAACTCCTCTTCAGCTCCTGGAAAGAAAGCTTTCATGATAAAGACTACTAAAACTTTATTCCATTTTTGGGTAGCTTATACATCGATGCTTCTAGATAAGATAAGTAATATATTGAATACATATAATATCCTACCAAATACAGAAAGCTCCAAATAACAAATACTTTTTTGTGTTTCTCCCAATATACCATGAATTCCACCATCTCTGGGTCCACTGAAACACCTTCCTCTGGGATGATGTGCCCGAAGAAATTCACCTTGTCACCTTATAAATGACATTTAGATATATTTTTATATATTAAATGATATCTCTAAAAACATAGGATTATGTTAAGATATTGTTAATAGACATATCTAGACTAAGAGTACCCCATGATGTATTTAATTAAGGAAACCATGAATTTCTCCAAATATGGGTGGAAGATTATGTTAATAAAGTCCATGAACATATAAAGAGCATTCATCATCCAAAACTACATCACAAAGAACTCATACAAGCTATAACTTCTATAAACATAGTTTAAGGTATATCATATGGTCCTAGTCCCAATTTATGGTACTCTTATATTTAATAAATCAGTGAGAATAAATAGGCACCCCTCAACTAGTTGAAGAGAATTCCATTGTGAAGAATAAGATACCAGTACTTAATTTTCATATAGTTCAACTTCTAGTAATAGACACATAATCACAATGTTCCATTCACCTTCTTGGAAAATATAATTGAATAACCCCAAGGTATCGTTCTAGATGAATTAACCCTTTAGCCTCCGATTCCCCCAACAGAGTATTAAGATCTTGAAGCTCCATTGGTTCCATTATATATGGAAGGATTTAACTCACTCGGCCCCAGGAACTATCTCAATTGTAAACTCAATATATTTCTAAAACGGTAAACCTGCAAAATCCTTAGGAAACATGTCTCAAAACTGATCCATTGTAGGAGGAAAAACTTTTACTCATCTCCCTCATCATCTAGAATTATACTTGAAACATGGGTCGTGACATCACCAAGTTGCTGAAGAATAAGAACTATATGGACTACCTGGATATCCCAATCCTTGAAATGAATATAGTTGTTTCACTTCGGAGATGTGATAGTAACCGTATTATGTTAAAAATCAATTTGATTCTGGTATGAAACTAACCAATCTATTATGATAATCAAGTCAAATACTGACATCAAAAGTTAAAAAAATCCCAAAATAAATGGTACCCTCAAATATCAATGTCACACTCCTTATAATAATTGATACCCTCCTATCACACCCCTAATGGTCTGTCGATCGATATAACCCCATACAAGAATTCCACCACCCAACCCAAAACATTCACAAATCAGGAATATATAAATGAATGTGAATATATAGTATCAATTAAATCACTATAAATAATATAATACACAAGAATAATAGCTTGAATAGTTGACATCCTTTCCTCGTTACTTCCAGGAGAAGGATGGACTATATGAAACTAACCAATCCTTCTACCCTAGGCTCGTGTATGATTCTCATGTGATGCACTTCTCTGTTAATACTAATGCCCTTTTCCTAGATTACCATGTCCTCCATCTTGAATGGTATAACTAGTATAACTCCAATTTCTAGAATTATGTCAGGTAGTAGATCCCCTCTTGTGCAATGTGTCGGCCTAGGTCCCAAATCACTAGATATCTATTGAGGGATCATGTAGAACCTTTGTGTCTTCCACATCCTACCACAAGCTTAGAACTACACTAGTGGTTGAGGAAATTGTCCTTGCATGTGATGGGGACAACATTAATGGTATAAGAACACTAGATCACTACCCTGAGAGGTTTATCCCCTCCACTATCTAATCTTCTCACCAACACCTTGTTAGAATTACCAATAGAATTGATATATACTTCCAAATGGTATTCTACCAGATTGACAAGATGAAGTTTTATTCCAGCCAATAGAGACCTCATTCAACTTTCCCTCAGTAATGAGAGCCTGATTTACCACCTCGGTGATTTTCTTCAAGCATAAAATATTTAACTTTCACATGATCTCAAACTCATGTCTATCCTGAAATGGTTTCACCCTAGCTATATCACCTCTTTCCAACAACATAAAAAAATGTTTTAGGCCAGTGAAGTGACTAGTATAATCCATAATCGACACATTCCCCAAGGTCAAATGAATAAACATAGTAACTCTTTTATGCCTCGTGGTCTCTATGTATCAATTTTCAATAAAGTTCTCCAATAATTCCTAAGAAATTACCTTATGCTTCTCATCCTATACCTGAATATCCCACCAGTGCTCCACTAGTCCTCAAAAAAATTATTGCTCCAACTTAACCCTCATATATAGGATTCTCTAAGTGGTCAATGATCATTTGTATAGACTTCATAAATAACTCAATTGAATCAATACCACACTCTCTGGTGAATGTCGAGTGATGTTACAGCTGGAACTCCCTATTCAAAGAAAACATGGTTAACACAAGCCACACTATATCCCTCTATATAAAATGCATAAATAAAATGAAATTATCATAGAAAATTTCTTATTCTTTATCACTTGTAGGTAATAGGTACTATGGTTTCACTACTGGAGGTGCATTCTTATTAGTTTCCTTTCGTCACCCTACCAAGAAAAATCATAATAGAGGAATTTCTATATAATTACAAACACAAGTTTTAGAGAACATGACATATAATTTACATGGTAACACACAATAGGGGTGAAAATATCCTTGACCAATCAAATACACATACACTATCACAATGGATATAACCACAACACTATCACTATACTCAACCATCCCTATATAGGTCCATTAGATAAATTAAAGTAAAAATTATTTTCTAAGATCTAATATTTGAATTTGGAACCATATTAACAATTATATTCAAAATATTTACATATAAAATAGTTCAAACATCTTTATTAAGAACTATTTATTTAAACCCGCGAAAGATGTAGAAAATCATTTTATCTTCCCACAACTCAATTTTTTATTTAAAATAAAACATATCATTACATTATTTTCCTTATGTAAAAAATATAATGCACTTCACATAACCTATGAGTATGTGAAATAATGCGTGAATAGATAATCTCATGTTATACCAACCATTGATTAAAATATCATAAAGTAATACCATCACATGATAAGTGTATCACCTAAGATGAAATAACATTTCAACTATAATAAACGATAGTCAAGAACTATAATCTCATCCTAGATTACCTTATCCCCTCCCACACATTGTTTCGCTACTCCCATTCACTAGCTCGTTACTAATACCCAGACATCTTATTATCTTATTTACATTTCCCAAGTAGAAAAACAAAATAAAAGGCAAAGCCTCTGATGCAACATATAATCTCTCATCCTTGCTCACTCTAAATAGTTTCTAAACCAATTCTCCATATGACCTCAAGAACACCTCTCCATACACCAGAGGCTTAAAACTAGAAATGATGGTCTATTTAGGTACATGGTAAGACTATACCCTCGTTATTTGAGTAAAAAAGTGTAAACAATAATAAGTAATAACTAGTGGGTAACCATGCATCACATTAAAAATTCCAAAAACTGGGTAACTACAGAGATACTAATAAAATAAACTTTTCATATCAGGATAGTCTCTTGTGCTAACAAGAACCCCAAATGAAAGACAAAAAACAATAATCACCAAAATGGATTCTGATACCTTGCTCAGTTCCCTCATTCCAGATCATTACAATAAGTCCCAAATTAATCATCTATCATAAGGAATTTTTCCTTGTCCAAACCAACAACCATGAAGTCTGCTCGAGTACCAATGGTGACCCGATTAGGGTGTGAGTTTAACTCAGTAGGCCACCACCAATAGTTTCAAAAAAAATAACCAGGCAATGTAATATTTTATATAAATGTACAATATAATAGTAGACAAGGAAATATATGAAAATATGGTTTAAAAATAAATAATTATTTATGAAAACTTTTGACCCTCGAGTTCTAAAGTGACACCGAGGCCAACCAAACCTGCTTCGGCCAAATCCGATTGTATGATCCAAAATATTATAGGGTCATCCATAATTTAATAATAGAAAGGTATTTTAATTAATTATTTAATTATTAGTACCAGGAATCATTATCCCAAGGTACCCATACAATATTCAAATGCTATTAGTTCCAAGAACATCAGTCAAACACCTCACCCATGGATGTAGAGCATCATTCCAACATCCCAATCGATATTTAATACTATTAGTTCATAAAGAGTCATTGTAGAACCCAAACCATTAATTAAAGGTATCAATCCAATATCCCAACTATTATACCATTCACTAATTTCCATGTTTCAACATATTTTAATTTTCAAAACATTTAAAAACCCTAAATAATTCATTCCAACCTTTTTTGTTTACCAAGCTTCATCATGATCAACACTTTTAAACAAAATTCATAAATAATCCATTTCATAATTTATTCATATAACATAAACCTTAAATTTTCTTTAATACCATTTATCAACATATATTTTCCACTTCAACCATTAGAAAAACCATCCTCTTAACATTTGATAAAACATTTAATCCACAAGTTACGCCTTGTATCCCATTTATCCATGTTGTAAAGAAAACTAATAAACCTAACTAAGTTAAACTCAAAACCACTTATTTCACAATTAATTTCTTCAAATTACCATTACCATGGATTTTTTACACCACATGGGTGGTAATTGTTTAGGTATTATAATCACTAATAGACCTAATGAAATCTGTGGAAGGTCTAAGACATCAATTTAAGGCCCCAACTATTTTCTTAATATTGGGAGAACAAATTCAAAACATTGGTGCTATCACACATACCAAATAATCATGAAACTTTATCAAGACTATAGTAATTTTTTCTTATAACACCTAACTTATGTTTGTAAATATCCACTAATGCAACCAAAAACATTTATTTGAATTAAAATATCCAAAACACTAAAGAATTCAATATCCTTAGAAATAGTTCATATGATATATAAGAGATAAAAGACAACCAAGTAGTGAAACATCCAAAATATGGAAGGAATGGAATAATAGACATACCTAGGGATTCTTATCACAATAAATGGAACTCCAAATGGCATAGAATCAAAGGATATTAATCCATGGAATAGGATGATAATCTTAGGGAACACCTAGGGATGTTGGGAGTGAAATAGGAAAGAAAATAGGGTGGGTTCATAAAACTATTGGGTGGGGAAATGGTAAATTTCCCACTTTTAATGAATCACATGGTTTAGCCACAATGTTTCTCAAACTGCATTCTAACCATGTGAGCACTACTATCAATGTAAATCCTTTTTCACATGATTTTCTTGGCCACCTGTAAGGTTGGGTAAAACATTCAGAAGTTGTGAAAATATTCTCTAGCATTTGTGTTCACTCTCTTACATAGTTACCCAAACATAATTACATGTTTTGAATTACAATTATCCCCATCATTTTAGTCACATTTTTATGGTTCATGGTTAGAACTAACTGTGTGGCATGTGTCATATGCCCCATTTTTAAAATTTTCAAGTCCCAAACTATAACACTATGATTTCTAATGAACCTTTTTTTGAATAAATTAAATTTATTTTATTTCTTAAGTTATACCCTATACCAAGTTAAACATTAATTATAATATACAAAAAATTAAGCTTGTGTTTCACACAACGTCATCTTACTTGCGTGATATGCAGCACGAAGTTTCTATGAAAAAATATTTTATTATTAAAATTATTTTAAACAAGAAAGTTATAACATAGACATTAAACGTACTAATATGAATAATAATAACTCATTTTTAAATATTATTTATAATTTTTTTACATAAAGGAAACATATTTATATTAATATACATAAAGTTTGGTAAAGTCTTTATATGTTTGAAAATACTATTTTCTCAAAATAACTAGTTTTATGTCCTTATCTGAATAATAATAAAATTAAATTTAGACACTCTAATAAATTTAATTGATAAAATAAACTTCATTTTATAATTCATAATGTCAAAATTATCTTATGGTGATTTTGTTGGATTTTTCGAAAATATCTCATTTTTCGATGAATGGTGAAAAATACTAAATATTAATTGAAAGCTAATTTTTCATCTAATTTATTTTTTTATTTTAATTTTATTTTAATTTTGTTAAAAATTATAAATATATTAATCTAATTTAGGTCATTGTAAACAATTTCATGGTGAAATTGGATATAAAAATGTTTCAAACTTTTGGGTGTTTTCACTTTAAAAACACATCGTATATCCCATACGAGGGATTAATTTTAAATTAATTTTTATCACTAATTTAATTAGAATTATGAAAAAATGATTCCACATTTTGAATTAGAATAATTTATAATTTCTAGTTATCTAAACATAGTTTCTTAACAAAAATATTGTTGAAAGTAATTAAAATTAGTTACTACAATTTAGAGAAAAAATGAGTTTACTTAGTGGTTAATCTTTAATCTTAAGAGGATAAATGACCATTTAAATTGTAAAAAAAATTATGAACATATTTAGACCATATAATCACTTGTATATAATATTTACCATTATTTTAGGCACATAATGTAAGGTATACCTCTCAATAGTGTTTACCTTTTTATATTTACAATAATCCCACTCCTCCTCCAATATAAAAGGGAACTCACCCCCCCACACACACACACTTATTCACACATTTAAATACCTTTGTATCAAAAAAACTACCCAAATATCCTCCCAAATTCCCTTCATTAATCCTAAAGGAATCACTTTGTGTATAAAGACAACCAAATATTCCCTTTGGTTCAAACCAAAAACAGTTACCCATAGAAGAGGTAACATCCTTCCAAAACCAATGTTGTTTTATTTATTTCCCCACCCCATAAATTATTATTATTAAATTATTATAAGATAACATAATTATTCTAAATATACTGATATGTTTTTATTTTAAAGGTTCTACCTACACTCACACACTTTCATCAAATGGGATACATAATCATCGTTTGTGTGTATGGCGGACTACCACCTCATGAACCAATGTCGTTCATTCTTTCATTACAACCTTTAAAGGTTGGTAATAATGATAAAATTTATATTTATATATGATATTTATGATATTTATGATTTATTTATTCTTCTTTAATTATTATTCAACATGTACCTTTACTCTTTCCTTTTTGTAAGAATATAATAACATAGTTTGTGGACGTGCTGACTACTGCATCCTAAAAGTGATGTGATTCGTTCACACTTTACATAGAATTTATAAATGATGGTTTTAATATACATATTTTATATATATTAAATAATAATTCTAATTTAATAATAATATATATAAATATATATAATTTTCTTTTCTTTATTTCAAAAATATGACAAGAAAATGAAAACAGTGTCCATGTGTGTGTTTGGTCTACCATCTCCATGAATGGTGTATTTTATTTACTTTTACTATATTTTATAGATTTTTATAAATATATATATAATCAATATATATGATATTTACACCATGGTTATAATTATGTATATGATTAAATCAAGATATAAGTAATAGGATCAAAATATAAAAAATCAAACAACATACAAAAAACAAAGTGGTTGTTACCTGAAATGTAACTTTAACTTTTAAGTGTTAATAAAAGGTTAATAAAACTACATAATTAAATAATATATGGTATGATATAGTTTAATATGGTTCTTTAATAGCTTTATAATAAAATTATATTTATTATACAGGAGGTTTGAATGAGTACGATGAGAGTCAAGACAAAAGGTAAGGGGATTTCTAGTCTCGCTTTTATTTCTATGAGACATATGCCTTATTCACCACAAAATTATTTTATGTGGTGTATATAATGAACATGAATGTATTATATTATTATTATACTTAAATTTATGGGAATTTTCATATCATTTTTATGATCTCTATTTCATTGGGTTTTACAGTTCAAAAGTTACCAAATTGGTAAGGTAATTTTGTCTCAATTTTCCTTCTTTGAGACACATGTTTTTTATGCACCTATATTATTTTAAGAGGTATTTATAATATCATTTTACATGTTATATCATTAATATATGTATTATAATGATATTTTAAGCTTCATTTAATGTTATTTTTTCTCTAGGGACATTGATTCAAAGTTACCAAAGTGGTAGGAGTTCATTTCTACAGTCTCATCATTTATCAGGATTGTTTACAATTAAAATTACATTGATGAAATATTATGATTAAAATATCAATAAACGTCATGAATTTAATTATACTATGATTATTAATTACATATTCATGTATTGGTACCATTTTTTCACTCTTTGGTACTTAAGATAATTAAGAAAATCATACTTTATTTCTCCCTTCGGACTGAAAATTGTTTTCTTCTAAAGCAATGTTTTCTAAAAATGATTTCTAAAATTTTTTTTAATAAATTTTTCTCAATGATATGTTGAGATGATTATAAAATATAAATGATTAATATTATTTTCAAATCCTACTTTATAATTTTTCAAATCTATTTTCAAGAAAAAATGTTTTCAAAATGTTTTATGTTTTAAAAATCATTTTTCAATGAAGAAAGGATATTTTGATAATGAAATGTTTATAAAAACATATTTCAAAAAACCATATAATATGTAATCTATAGGTGTTAATATTTAATTTCTATGGATATTATACAAGGTTAACTTTCATATTCTTTATCTAAATGGTTAATGTTTTGATTCCATGATGTTTATGAAACCTATTTCTCCTCCACGGGTTATATTTTTATGAAAATCATCTATCATTCGTGGGTTATATGATTATTAGTCCTATTTATCTTTCATAGTTAATTATATTATTATCAAACCTATCTATTTCCCACAGGTTATGATATGATGAAATGTTTATCATACACATTTCATTTCACGGGTTATGATATGATGTTTATGAAGCCCATCTCTTTTTATGGGTCATGATATCATGAATGTTTTATTATCTTGTAGAAGATGTATGTATGGTTTAATTATGAGACTATTGGGACCTATATATCCCTCCAATTAATTGGGTAAAGATTTATATCTCATGAGATAGATGTGGCAGGAATGGGGAGTGAACTCAGTTCAGTAAATTACTTTTTCTAATAATATGGTCTTGGGAGTGAACCTTCGCTACTAAGATGGTTTAGGGAGTAAATTATTTCCACTATAAGTAATGGGCTCCGATTGGGGATGTTTATATATAAAATCCAATAGGTTCATCCCCCATGATGTTCCTTGATAATTTTTTGAAATGATCCTTGACTTGTATGGAATGATTTTACATGCTTATGTGTCTACCATAATTACGTGTATTATTCCTATGTTATGATTTCATATTTTGTTCCCTTGATTCCCTTATTATTAATGTATTATGAAATTACAATATTTATTCCATTACTCTAGATTATGATCTTTGATATACAGGGTATGATCTTCTAATATTATTTTCATGTTCTCATAACCTTATGGTTATGATTATGATTATATATATATCTCATGTTTACCCTTACTGAGCATCTGAGATTGTCCATTTTTATTTTTCCTTTCCCCAGGTTATGAAGATATGTATTATTTATGATATGATTAATATGGTTTCTAGTCAAGGAGATCCTAGTGGGGGATAATGTATCTCACTTATATACCAGTGTTTATGTTTCAATGATTCCAAAGGAACCAAACTAAAACAGTCTTGGGGAATCTATTTTTGTATTGTATTAAATGTTCCTTAAAAGTGATGTAATTTCTATTTTTGAGAATTGAGGGTTTATATAGTTGGTATCATAGCAAAATTTTTGTTACCCTTTGGAAACTAGGATGAGAAAACTATTGTGATAACCATAAGGACATGTATAAGGATAAATATAAGGATGAGAAAAAGTATATAAGAATATCTTCTAATTTTGGGAAAGAATAGTGTGAGTGGTTTACTAGAAATATATACTTGCATAGATACTATAAGTGGATGTGTCTCTGGAAAAAATGTACATAGGTGTAACAACCCTAAAAACACTATATTGAGCTTGACTTGGTTAGGAACTGGCTCATGACAATCGTCCTTGTTGCACACCTAGTTTTACACTCTTGGGGGACATGCTTTGGGAATTCACGAACTCTTAACAAACCATCATGAAGGATTTAAATAGAGGTGGTTTTTAATAACCTAGGATAAACCTAAGTTGTCATATTTTAAAGAAGGTATCGTAACTTAGTCATCCTATAAGTTATTTCCATGATTATGTAGTTTCCTACTATGATTATCTTTTCTTACTCTATGATTTTTTGTTTTAGTCAATGGAGGGAACCCAAATAAACTACGTCAATGATGAATGTGATGGTAAATTAAACGATTTTTCTCTTGAGAATCCAAATGCTATGGGAAGTAGAAATAAAAATTTTCTTGATATGCTCACATAGCTTTCTCAAGTTATGAATCATGTTGAACTTAAAAATGAAAAAAGTAGGGAATGATGCTCTATTGATTCATTCCTGAGGTAGGTTCCAACTTCTTGTAGTGGGTCTTCTAATTATTTTTTATTTAATAATTGATTAGTACCATTTAAAATATATTTTTTGTTCTTCAGTTCTTGGAACATGAAAAATTCATTTTGGTTGTTTATCATTTAGAAGTTGAAGCATACCAGTGGTAGACTCTAATCAAGAATATGAGTTAGAAAGATGAAATTGAATCCTTGGATTGGGATGAGTTCAAGAACATATTCTTCAATAATTACTTTCCTCTTGTTCTTTATACAAAAATGGAGGAAATTTTTCTCCAGTTAAAGTAAATGGATAATGAATCTATTAGTACATATGAAGCTAATTTTAGAAGACTTGTTAGATTTTCTTTTAGTATTATCATCCTACCTTAAAGTAAGCTTCACCAATTATTTGGTGGTGTGAATCTAATTCTGTGAAAGACTTTATCCATGACACACATTAGTAACTATGAATATAGTTTTTTTGTGAAATCAAGGTTTAAATCGAGGTTATATTTATGTATCAATCTCATGGTTTAGATAAGAAAAGGAGGATAGAGTTAAATGTAAAATCTAAAAACTAGGTAGATAAGAATCTGATCTTTCCTTTATGCTCTATGTGTGGGAATAATCATGGAGGAAATTGTGTCAAGGGGTTTAATAAATATTTTATGTTTATAATGGAAGGTCCTAAAGAAATTTATTTTCAAAGTGATTGGAATAATTTATATAACAATTTGAATGTATAAAAAGCTACACACAATGAATCTCCCTAACATTAGTGCTTAAATTGTAAAGAGAATAAGAATTATGCTAATAGTACCCAAATTAGATGTTTAATGATGATGATTTATTTTGGCAACCTCTAAAGCTGAGAGACAAGGGGAAATATCATGAAATAATTATTTTTGATGAGGGTTGTGATCATGATGTGGTGAAAGGTACACTTTCCATTCACTCTAAAACTACTAATGTCTTATTTGATTCAGGATATACCAGCTTTTTAACCTATCTAAATAATTTGTTAATGGTATTAAGATTCCACAAAAATGATTATATGTTGAATTACTAGTTCAAAACCCTAATGGTATGATGATTGAATCTTAATTCTATGATTCCTCTCTAATTTATGTCTATGGGAATTTGTATCCTGTAAATATTATCATTCTTCCTCTAGTATAATTTGATTTCATCTTAGGCATAGATTGGCTTTATATGAATAAATCCCACGTAAATTTTAAAGGAATAGGAGTTATGTTTGATATTTCAAACCAACCAATGATTTTCAATCAATGTGCAGATAATTATGAATTTCCTATGGAGATTACATCCAATGTATGGGTCTTAATTTCCATTCAGAAGGGGGTTTTATCTCAAATGGTAAGGGAGAAACTCGACATCGATGATATTCCAATTATTCGGGAATTTTTTTATGCCTTTTTGGAAAATTTTACTAGACTTACACCAAAATTTGAATTTGAGTTCTCAATAGAAATAATAGTTGGTTCCACACCAATTTTAGATACTCCCTATATAATGGCCCCATTTGAGTTGCAATAATTGAATAAAAAACTCCAAGAAAACCATGACAAGGGATTCATTCGTCCAAGTGTGTCACCTTGGGGTGAACCTATTCCTTTTGTGGAAAATAAATATGGATCAATGTGAATCTACATTCCTCCAATGGCTTGAAGGCCTTCATTTTTTATTTATTTTGATAATCCACCTTTCAAGGGGTGACGTGGAACCCTTACAAGGCTGTAGGCGTAAGTATTACATGGGATGTAGGCCTTAGAGGAATTAATTTCCCGTAGGCTTCAAACATTACATACAACCCAGACTAACTACTTGGAACTACTCCTCCATAGCATCTTCATCGTGAAATCATATCTCCACCTTTGCATGGCTATTAGGCTAGGCATTCCCATGAATTCACAGGCTTGTCCCGATGGCAGGTGTCGTACCCTCTCATTCTTGCAATCCATTTAGCTTCTTCTATGGTGAAAGCTCCTTTCTCATCCTCCTTTTAGAGCTTGTTCCTTATAGGTTGTCTGGATTTCATCTGCACTTAAGGGGGCCCGAAGGGCTTGAGGTGGCCCAAAGGCCTTACCAACCCGAAGGCCTAGGTGGCCTGAAGTCCTTACAGGACTCAGGGACCAAATCGGTGACCCGAAGGCCCAAACAAAGGCATATTTCCAGCTGCTACAGTGCCAAACAGTGCCTGCTACAGTTCCCTCTACAGTACCTGCTGCAATACTGCACAGTTCCCGCTACATTACCTGCTATAGTACCTTCTACAGTACTGCTACAGTACCTGGAAATTCTGCCTCCACCTGGATTTGATCCCTGGTCGTTTGGATGCACTGCATGGACCTCAATACTTTTATAAGATTGATGTTCATTTTGGATATCATCGATTGAGGTTAAATAAGGAATATATTCCCAAAACATAATTCAATACAAGGTATTAACACAATGAATATATAATTATGCCTTTTGTCCTTACTAATCCCCATGATATCTTCATGGATTTGATGAATAGAGTCTTTATATATTACCCTGGTCAATTTTTGATAGTATTTATAGATGATGTTCTTATCTATTAAATGAGAAAATAACAACATGAACACCACTTGAGAATTATAATAAAGGCCCAAATGAAGGATACGTTTTATAAAAAATTTATAAACATTGAATTTTGGATGCAAAAGGATTCATTTTTGTTTCATATAATCTCAAGAGAGGGTATAACGGTAGATCCATTAATGACATTGGCTTTTAAATGTTGGATTGAACTGACCATAGTGGTAGAGATCTATAGCTTTCTTATTTTAGCTAGATATTATTAATGGTTGGTATAGAATTTATCATGCCCATCCAATGTTCTAAAAAAGTTAACTAGGAAAGGTGCCAAGATCCTCTGGATAGATGAATGTGAGGAAAATTTCAATTAATGGAAGAGAATGTTAGTGACTGCACATTTCCTTAAATTACCCTATAGTTAAGGGTTTTAAATCTATAGGGACGATCCAAGAAGTGATTGGGATGTGCTATTATAAAGAATAACATGGTTATAGCCTATGTCTCATGAAAATTGAAGATTCATGAGAAACATTACCCAACTCATGATTTGGAGTTAGATGTGGTAATTTTTTCATTAAATTTATGGAGGCATTAACACTATGTAGAAAAGTGTGATATATATACCAATCATAAAAGTTTGAAGTATATTTTCACACAGAAGATCCAATATTTTTTTTATTTTCAAAGGAAATCCTGAAGGAAGGGTAAAATCATATCTTTCTAAATTCAATGTTCAACCTTCTATCCAAGTGAAGATTAAAGAGGAACCAAAGGAAGATGTAGAGCTGTAGAAAAAAGGTTAGAAATGTTTCTTAGATTAACCTTGGTCAGGACAGAATGATAATGTTTAGGAATCATGTGTGTTTTCCTTCCATACCAAATTAGAATAAGGAGTTGTTAAAGGAAGCTCATAGCTCTATGTTCTCTATTCATCTTGGAAGTATGAATTTGTATAAATATTTGAATGACTACTTATAGAGGGATGGAATGAAGATATATAGTTCAACATTTGTATCTTCGTTCTAGGTACTCCACAAGTTATTGATGAATGAAAAAAGTCTAAGGGGATGTTACATTAATTACCCACACCAGAATAGAAATGGGAGAACATCACTATGGATTTTTTCATTATAATCCCTAAAACCTGTAAAGGGAATAGTGATATTTGGGTGGTGGTCAATCACCTTACTAAGTCAGCGCAATTTATTTCCATAGGATAATACTTCTCTCTAGATTAGCTTGTTGGGATATAAATTAAAGAAGTGGTAAGGTTTAATGGAGTACCACATTACATCGTATCTGAATGGTATTTGAGGTCTACCTAAAATTTTTGGTGAAGCCTTCATCAATCCCTTCATACATAATTGAGTTTCAACACTACTTATCATCCTAATACAGAAGCTCATTATAAAATAAAAAAACAAACTCTAGATGATATGGTGAGATCCTTTTTTCTAAATTTCAAAGGTATTTGGGATAAAAACATTCCTCTAGTTGAGTTTACCGACGACAATAGCTTTCACTCAAGAATTTAGATGGCTCCTTATGAATCCCTCCATGGAAATAAATGTAGAGATCTAATGTTCTGTAATGAAGTTGGAGAAAGAAGGTGATTGGGACCTGAGATAATAGAAGAAATTGCCGAGAAGGTTAGAACCATTGAGAAGTATATTAAGGAAGCTCAAAGTTGGTAGAAAGTTTATGTAAATAACCATTGATGTGATATAGAATTTTATGTTAGTGAGAAGTTATTTCTATGAATCTCTCCCTGGAAGAAGGTTATGAGATTTGAGAAGAAAGGGAAACTAAACCCAAGGTACATCGATCCCTTTGAAATTCTTGATCATATTAGGATAGTAGAATATTTCATGGAATTTACACTAAACCTCTATCTTGTCCATGATGTGTTCCATATATCTCTCTTGAGGAAGTATACACCTGATCCTCCACAAGTACTGAACTCAGAGGCTAAACCACTAGAGCAGGATGTTTCTTATAAGGAACAACCAATTGAAATTATAGATCGTATAGAGAAAGTTCTATGAAACAGGGGCACTCACTTGGTCAATGTTTTGTGGAGAAATCACTTGTTAGATGAAGCTACATGGGAACTTGAGGATATTATGAGTCATAACAATCGTAATTTTTTTTATTAAAATCATGGATTTTGAGGGAGAAATACATTTTAAGGGTGATAGAATATAACACCCCGGGTTTTTATGAACCTTTTTTTTATAAATTAAATTTAATTGATGTATTAAATTTTACTATAGACCAATTATAATTTTTTTATGCACTAAAACAATTTAATATTTCACTACATGAAACATCATCTTAGTGTGTGTCACATGCAGCAGTGAGTTTCTATGAAACAACATTTTATTATTATAATATTTTAAAACTGGATAGATATAACATAGTCATTAAAATTAATAATATTTATATTAAAAAATAATTTTAAAATAGTATTTATAATTATTTTACATAAATTAAATATATAGATAATAAAAAAACATAATTTTTGTTAAATACTTTATATGTTTGAAAGTACTATTTTCTCAAAAGAACTTATTTTTTATCCTCCTATAAACAATAATAAAAATAATTTTAGACAATTTTAGAAAAAAAATTGATAAAATAATGGTTATTTTTTAATTCATAATTTCAAAATAATATTAGGCTGAATTTTTGGGATTTTTCATAAATATTTCATTTTTGGATGAATAGTGAAATATACTAGATTTTAATTGAAAACTAATTTTTTTTATAATTTATTTATATATTTAAATTATGTTTTAATTTTGTTTTAAGCTATAAATAGAAAAAAATTATACATTAATTAATCTAATTTTGGTCATTGGAACCAATTTCACTTTGAAATTTGATATAAAATCATTTCAAACATTTGATCTTTTTCACTTTAAAAACTTGTCGTCTCATCCCGCTTGTGGGATTAATTTTAAATTCATTTCTGCCACTTTTTTATTATAAGGTGGAAAAATTGATTCCATATTTTTAATCATAATATTTTATATTTTATATTAAGCTCAAATTACTTTTTTACCAAAAATATTAGTGAAAGTAATTAAAATTAATTACAGTGACTAAAGAGAAAATGAGATTACTTAGTGGTTAAACATTAATATTAAAAAGATAAATGAACTAGAAACTTGTACATAATATATTATACACAACTATTTCGACCATATTATCCCTTTTCTAGATTATGTACTATTATTGGATCATATTATGTAAGGGATACCTCTCAATAGTTTTTATATTTTTATATTTACAAGAATGTCCCTCCTCCTCCACTATAAAAGGGCACCCTCCCCCCTCACTTATTCACAACTCTCAAGACATTTTTCTCAGAAAAACAAGTAAAAAATATCCTAATAACTTCCCTATATTAATCCTAAATTTATCACTTCATGCATAAATACAACCAATGAATCCCTTTGGTGCAAACCAAATGGAGTTACGCAAAGAAGTGGTAACATCCTTCCACAAGAACTTTTGTTTTTTTCTTTTTCCACCCCCTCAATAATTATTATTAAATTATTATATAATAATATTATTATCCTAAATATACTTATTTTTCTATATTGAGGGTTTTACCTACACTCACACCCTTCCATCGAATACGGTAAGCAGTCATCATTTGTGTGTATGGTGGACTACCACCTCGTGAACTGATGTTGTTTGTTCTTACATTACCACATTTAAAGGTTGATAATAATGATTTAATTATTATTTTTTTATGATATATATAATATTTAGGATATATTTATACTTCTATAATTATTATTAAACACATTCCTTTATGCTTTCCATTTTTTGTGAATACAATAACAATATTTGTGGATGTGTGGACTACCGCCTCCTCAAAGTGATGTGACTCATTCACACATTACATGGAATATATAAAGGATAGTTTTATATATATATATTATATATATTAAATAATAATTATTCTGTAATTATAATATATATATATATATCATTTAATTTTATTTATATAAAAAATATGACAAGAAAATGAAAACAACATTCATGCATATGTACGGCATACTGTCTCCATGAAAGGTGTATTTCATTTCCTTTTTCTATATTCTATATATTATTAAAAATTCATATATAATGAATATATATTATATTTATGTCATTATTATAATTATTTTAATTATTAAGTCAATATATAAGTAATAGAAAAAAATACACAAATCAAAACACATGCTAAAACCAAAGCAGTTATTACCCAAAACATAAATTTAACATTGAAGTGTAAATAAATGGGTAATAAAAGGTAATAATTAAATCATATATGGAATGATAAAATTTAATATGTTTTTGTAATAGTAATATAATAAACTTATTTTTATTATACAAGAGGTTTGAATGATTATGACGACAGTCAAGACATAAGGTAAGGGGATTTCTAGTCTCACATTTATTTTTACAAGGCTTATTCCATATTCACCACTCATTTATTTTATGTAGTGTTTATACTACACATGAATGTATTATATGATTATTTTAATTAAATTTATTGGTATTTACATATACATTTTATTATCTCTATTTCATGGTATTTTATAGTTAAATAGTTACCAAATTAGTAAGGTAATTTTGTCTCAGTTTTCTTTCTTAGAGACACATGTTGGGTTATGAACCAATATTCTTTTAGAGGATATTTATAATGAAATTTGAAGTTTTTTATCATGAATATACATATTCTGATTATATTTTTGAGCTTTATGTAATTTTATTCTTTCATAGAGACTTTGATTCAAAGATACCAAATTTGTAAGAGTGTATTGTTACAATCTCATCTTTTATCAAGATTATTTACAATTATGCTTAAATTGATGAAATATTATGACAAATCTCTCAAGAAACCCCATTAATTTTCTTATCATATGTTTATTCATGATATATTCAGGAATTGGTACCATTTCTTTACACTTTGGTACTTAATATAATTAATACAATGTTATTAATAAAATATGACTTTGTTTCTCCCTTCTATAGAAAAACTATTTTCATCCAAAACTTTGATTTCTAAAAATATTAAAAAAAATTAATTGTTATTTTGAGATTATTTTAAATGAAAAATTATTTTAATTATTTTCAAATCCTCCTTTATATTTTTTTAATGATATTTTCCATGAAAAAGGTTTTCAAATTTTTTTACATTTTAAAAATAGTTTTTCGAAAAATAAATTATATTTTCCTCCCGAAATGTTTTTTAAAATATATTTGAAAATTATTTTCCATAAAATATGGCATCGGTTGGTGTTACTTGTGACTTTTTTGATAAATTTTCTAGGGGTTCCATTCATATTATTTCTCTAAATGGTTTATGTTTTTATGTCATGATGTTTATGAAACTCGTTTCTCTTCCACATGTTTTATATTTATGAAATGTGTTTCTCTTTCATGGGTTATATTCTTATAAAACCCATTTCTCATTAATGGGTTGTTCTATGATTATTAAACCTGTGAATTTTTTTCATTTTATAATATGATGAAATTATTATGATAATCATTCATTTTCATGGGTTATGATATGATGTTTCTGAAGACCATCTCTTTTTATGGGTCATGATATGATGAATGTTTTATTATCTTTTGGCATTAATATCTATGATTTCTTTATGGGATGGATGAAACCTATATCCCCCACCAGTTAATTGGGTAAAGATTTATATCTCATGATATAGAAATAGATATAATGGGGAGTAAACTCGGTTCAGTAAAGTACTTTATCTGCTAAGATGATCTTGGGAGTGAACCTTGAGTAATAATATGATCTTGGGACTGAACCTTGACTTCTAAAATGTATTGGGGAGTGAAAACATACCACTATAATGAAAGGGTTGTGACTGGGGATGGTGGTGTGTCCCTCCCAGTTGGTTCATCCCCTATGAAGTTCCCTGCTAATCTTTGGCAATGAACCTTGACTTATAGGGAATGATTTTATATGCTTATGTGTCTACCACAATTCCATTTCTTATTTATATTTTATGCTTTTAGGGACTATACTCTTGATTCCTTTGTGATTCGTGTCTTATTAAATTCTAATATTTATTCCAAGATCCTTTATTATGATGTTTGATATGCAAGTTACGATATTCTATTGTTATTATCATGTTCTCAAACCCTTATGCTCGTGATTATGCTTATATATCTCCCTTGTTTACTCTACTAATCATCTAATCTAAACCCTTTTTATTCTTACTTCCAATAGGTTATAAAGATATTTCTTATGTATGATGTGTCTAAGAGGGGTTCTAGTCATGGAGAACCTTTTGGGAGATAATGTATCTCACTTATATACCAGTTTTTATGTTTTCATGTTTCTAAAGGCACTAAACAAATATATTATTTGGGTGTCTATTTGTGTAATGTATTAAATACTCCACAAAAGTGATGTAATTTATATGTATGATAAGCATGGGATGATATAAAAACCCATGGAACGCTTCCATAACCTTACCTAATCTTGAAAAAATAATCCCATAATTATTTTAAATATAGGTTAACCAAAATAAAAATAAAAATGCACCTCAACGAAGTTATGGATCTTACACTCCACATAGTAGTGTTATATGTAAGGATAAATCCTACATTATTTTGACTAGAAACTACCACAACGTATGATATAGGACCTCTATAAGAAAAACCCATGTTACAATGAATATTATATGTAATATTTGACCCACATGGAAAATAATTGTGTGTGAATAATATGAAATGACATGATTTTCATGAGATTAACCAGTAATACACCTTATGATTGACTTGTGTAAGGTTAATCCATGATAACCTTGTTGAGAAAAATATCACTTTATAATATTAAATTTTAATATCATAATCCAATTCTATAATAATTTTTTTTCTAATATTTATCCCTTATAATTTGTAATGTTTTACGGGAATCCATAATGTTACAAAGTATTCAAAACTACCTGAAATAGGAATAAATTTTTACTATATGGAAGAATTAAGTTCTATAAAATGGATTTTATATTTAATCAATATATGAAGACATAAAATCATATTGGATGTACATATATGAATTATATCATATGTAAATATAAAAATTATATAAAAAGAACATATACAGAGTATATCATATGGATATATACAAAGTATATCAGATAGAAATATATAATGTCTACCGAATGGACAAGTACAAAGTCTACCGGACATAGTTTTATTATTTCTACTACATGTAACTATACTCAAGAAAAATTAATTTCATGGACCTTTAAGGCTATCAAAAAAAAGTTATTATGTGTTTAAATCCTCAAGAGATGAATATTTTATCTCTGTTGTAATTGCAACTGATCTCGATAAGTGCAGAATTTGACTATTGTTGTTTTTTACACTAACATCTATAAATATTACTACAACCTATAGTATAATAATAAACTAACATATATGCAATCTAAATATTTCAACTGATGTTTTTAAATATATTTTTATTGAGTTCTCTTTATATTGTGATCTTTATAGATTTTTTTAGAGCATGTGTTGTGTGACGATTCTATTGAAAATCCTCTATGTTTTGTCACTTGTAATTTTTATTTGTTAGATTATGTGATTTAGATACCCTAGGGATAAGGAGATGGTAGTTTTTCTAATTAGGTGGATCAAAAAATCCAAGGGATAGGGATATGAGAATTTTCTGATCAGGCAGATCAAGGGATTAAAAGTTTTAGAAGAGAAAGACCTTTAAAAATTTTAAAAATTAGGGATACCTAAAATTGAGTTTACAAACTTCCTTATTAGTTTGGTTGAAAGTTAATACATTAATTTTTAGAGGTTCTTTAAGTTTTTTTATATCCTTTTTTATATAAATTTTTCCATATTTATGTTATCTATTTTATAAAATGTTTATATTGTGTAGTATTTACTATTGAGTCTGAAGTCTTACATTTTACATTTCCATTCATTTAGTTTTGGAAATCACAAACACTAACATAAAACATGTTTACTAACTTTTTATAAACCAAGTGTTTTAGCATTTTTTTCTAGAAAACATTAATTTCTACCATGCATATAAATAATCTAATTATATTATGAATATAAAATTTTATTACTTAGTATGATAATCTAACTTAAGGTGCATCCAATATATTGAAATGGCCATTGTTTAAAACAATTGTTAGAATTATGTTTTGTCTCATTAGTTATGACCCCAGGAGTGGAACTACCCTTATCAGTTTATATAATTAGCTATAGTGGTTCATTCCATGAAATATTAGTGGCACAATATTTTTTGTGGGAGATTTATTATTTATATGAACCACAAGATATTATGGTATATCTTCTCTCATTGTGACTTGAAACTTCTTTAGAGGAATTGGGTTGAGTATCTATAGATTTTTGACATTGATATGGATTATTCTCTTATAAAAGGTAATATTGTTATGGATTCCCTTAGTAGGAAGATGAAAGATCTTAGGGATAGATCGTCAGAAGGATAGTGGATATTAATGAGCTTGTTAGAATGTTGCTTGATGGATGCATATGAGAATCATGGGGTGGTGAATTATTCTTCTTTAGTCATCACTTCTTCTTTGGTGGACCAAGTGAAAATCAACCTAGAATCTGATCTATGGTTATCAATTATGAAAGAATGGTTGACGGGGATAAATCTAGTTCCAAGAATGTCATTGGATGAGAATTATGTGATATATAATCATGTAAGGGTAGTGTTTTCTACATTTATAAGAGAAGTGATAATGAGAGACTCTCATGCATTATACTAGATGTTGAATCCAGGTTCAACTAAGATATACCATGATATTAGTTGGTGTTTCTATCGATCGATTATGAAGAGATACATTGCATATTTCATCTCTCATTATCTAGCTAATCAGAGGATCAAGTCCAAGCATTAGTAACCATGTGGATTACATCATCCTTTTCTAGTGCCAGTATAGAAGTTGGATAAAGTGATGATGGATTTTGTTATGGGGAAACCAAGGACCTAGAGAGTTCAATATGTGGTATGGATTGTAGTTTATCAATTGACAAATTTTAAAAATTTCTTACTAATTTTAGAGACCCATTTAGGGGATGATTTATGAAAGAACTATGTATGACAGATAGTGGGGTTTCATGGAGTTCCTAAGATCATTGTTTCTAACAAATATACTCATTTTACATCTCAATTTTATAAAGTTTTTTATAAATTTATGTGTAATAATTTGAAGTTGAGTACAACATACCTTCCTCATACTAATATAAAATTGGAAAGGATGATCCAAAATTTAGAGGATATCTTTGGGGCATGTGTTCTAGATTTTGGTGTAACATGGTATGACCATTTGGACTTTGTAGAGTTCATGTATAATAAAAAATTGTATTATTTAATTAAGTTTACGATGTTTCAGGATCTATATGTTTATCCTTATTTTTAACCTCTATGTTGGCATGAGGTGGGTGAGTTGGTTGTTATCAAGACAATTTTGGTGTAGGGTAAATCTAATAAGTTTTAGTTAATTTGGAAGTAGTTGGTGACTTCTCAAAGTAGGAATCATTTGGATGCTGACTGGAGGACACAACCCTTGGAGTTTTATATGGGAGATTGGTTTTTATTTTGGGTTTCACCTTGATTAAGGAAATAATGATTTTCAAAAAAAAGGAAAATTGGAGCCATGTTTTGTGGTTCCATTCGATATCATCAGAAGAATTAATAAAATTTATTACTAACTAGATTTTTCTCCATGAAATTGTGGTATGATTAACATATTCTATGTGTCTCAGTTTTAGAAGTATCAACCTGATATTTTACATGTGATTGATAGTGATGATTTTGAGTTGAATCCTGATGCATCATTCATGGAACATTTGATTCAAATCATAAATTTGAGTGAGAAAGTTTTTTGAGGAAATAAAACACCCCTTGTTTGGGTTTGTAGAAACAAAAATGTATCCAAGAGGATACTTGGGAGCATGAATTAGATATTTAAGAACAATGTCATAATTTATTCAATAAATACCTCTAGAAACACTTCTTAAGGATAAAAATCCATTAGAGGGGGGTTTGTATCATCCAAAAATTTTAAAGTACGTTATGATTTAGTTTTAAAGTGACTTGGTTGGATTTTTTCCAATTTTGAGACGTATAAGAGGTGTTAAGAATTAATAAATTAAATTATTAAGGAGGTTTGGCACCAAACATTATCTTTAGAGTTATCAATGTTCCACCTACTAACTTGTTTAGAGTCACTGGATAGCCTCTGGAGGTGGAGAAAGCCTAGGAACCCCCAAGTTTCTAAAAACCAGTTAATTTAGTGTCACTATCCAGCTTATGGTAGATGAATTAGATGCATCCACTACTTGAGCTACCAACTCACTAGTGGAGCCCAGACATAATTTTAAGTGATGGTGACACAAAAATTTCCCCCCTAATGCCTCTATTGGATATCTGTATTGCCTCTCTCAAACCTCATTTGACAATAATGAATGGAATATCTCTCTCTTGGAAAATTTAGATTCCTTCACCTATATCCTTTACTATTTTAATGTTTGATCAATATGGTGACTCCCATTTGGCAGGATTAAGTCATTCCTATGTAAAAAATCCTTTATTTATGGTTAAATCATAGATCTAGGATATTATAACTAGATTTATGGATTCCAATATGATATAATAGATAATATTTAGACCATTTAAGGATTGGATCCTAGATATATTTAGTATCATTCTATCTCTTTTGATCTATTCTAGATCTATTATTGACAATGTTTTTTACTAGGTAATTCTAATCTAATTATATCCCCTATCATTTTATTATTCTTGGATCATGATTCTAGAATCCCTTAAAAGATGAATTTCGATTACTTTTAGAAAATTATTTACATTATCTGGATCTAGGTGGAATTTATTTTTGTAAGGAATTGATACTCTTAATGAAGGAAGTCCTTACTATTAAGTGGAATTATATAAACTATCATTTATGATATGCGTGAGGGTGAATAAGTATCCCATGAGACCCTTAGTTTTTGTGATATGTATGTGAGTGTTTGTGTGGTCTTTGAAACCCTTACTTGACGTGATATGCATGTGTGTGTGTGTGTGGCCCAAAAGGCCACGTTTGATGTGGAATACTAATCCTTTCTATGTTATTCTTTTTTTTATGTCTGAAGAACCTGCGAAAGATATGATTTTTCTATATGGTAAAAAATTATAGATGGACCCTTCATGGATTGATAAATATCTTATAGGGTTTCATGTTAAATGTGATGTGATATGATTATGTTGGGGTCCTAAATGATAGATAAAAGTGCATTATGGACTTGAGGTATGGCTTAGGATCGAGTAGTGAGGCATGACAGCCTTGTGGACCTACATGAAATAGCTAGTGGGGCATAAAAGACTAGTGGACTAATCTGAGGCATGATAGTACTTTGGCTTGTTTCAATACTTATGTTAGCAATGTGGAATATTTTGAGTTTTATACAACAATACATCACTTCTCCTCTAACATGTACCCAAAGAAGGTAGATATGATATTTTTGGTATCTAGGTTAACATGAGATGACAAGGCACATGATCATTTATTTACGCATTTACTTTATTATGATGGAATAAAATTTTATATATTGATTAAATTATGTTAAGGATGCATTGGTAGTGCCATACTAGGTTTATAATCACACCCTACATAGGCATCTTGATGTGTGTGTATATTTTATGGTCATGGATCTAGCTAAGGGAAAGGTCCATGCATCTAGTAGTTGAGCAGGTAAACTTTGGAGGTCAGGGGTGATGTTAAGATATACTCTATAATATTTATATAGTGACTTGATTTATTTACTTTTCTCTATATACATCGTTTGACCTACCACATTGGGGTTCCTTTGGTTTATCTTGTTTTAATAATATGTAATTTGTTACTATATGAAATTATTGTTTTAGTATATGTTATGTAGTGTTGTGCTTATTTACTGATGTTTTTTTTTGTATGGATATTATTAACATTGGAATTGTTTCCACACAGCACCATTTAATCCCCCACTGCTAGTCAGAAACCTCATGCATATGGTGAGGTGTACATGAGGTCATGTGGCACTCCAGTCCAAGCTTGGTGTTTTGGGTTAGGTTATTACATCATGAATCAAAGATCATGGTAAATATCAGATGCCACTAATGTGTTTATAAGGACCAAAAACACTTTTTATTGTAATGGAATCAATTATAAACCCAAATTCCCAAGATCACCATGCATGATACCTAAAATCATGATACTTTATAAAATAAATAACTTAATTGTGTACCTCACACCATTGATTTTTGTTGTATATATCTTAATTTCAGTCAAGGGAAACCAAAAAATTCCCCTCTCCATGGTGTATCCATGGGTAATACTGAATCACCTGGAATATGGTTAGGACCCTTCTCATTCTCATGTTATGTTAGAATCTAAATATATTGAAAAGGAAGAGAGATTTGATGGGGAATCCACATATTTTCTCAAAAACCTATCTCTATGGGTTATCCTATTTATATAATCTTTGGTGACACTCCTAGAGCCCCATGAATTTTCTCATACATTACAATGAATGAGTAAATGTCATTGAATGATAATTCATTCATCACATGAATGAACTAAAATGATCCTCTCTAACATTTCAACTTATGAATAATTTACTAATGATATCCAGTGGAAGTGATTTGAACACATAACAATTAAACGACACCTGACTTAAATTAACTTTACATTATAATCAATTGAATAAAATATATCCATATCATATAAAATGGTATTCCATAGAAATTTCATGATATATATATATAATATCATATACCTCGATTGCATAAAAATGCATCATATGAGCTTATGGATTTAAGGCATATCCCTTTTAGAGACTCCTCTCTTTTCTGCTCTATTTTTATGAGAACACTTTAGGATTTATCCTTTAACAATCCAAACATGAATCTATTTTGTAATCATGGTATTATTATCATTTCTAGATTATTATTTATTTGAAATATTTTTTTTCACAAAAGATAAAATTTATTATGAATTCCCCAGTATTTGTTTCTTTAATTTCTCCACCATATCCTTATATTCTGGAAATAATGTCATGTAATTTCTAGGAGTTTTTCATCCTATTTGTACCTTCCACATGGTTTCTCAATAATTTTTGGGTTATATAGTTTTGAAAACTTATCAGGAAAATTTAATCATTATTTTCAACTTTCTTCCACCAAATAAATCTTTTGCTTATCCCATGGATTGATTATCCTTTTTTCTCTAGGTTAGATATTTCATCATTTATGTTCATGTATTGTTATATTTATCAATGATGTATCCCATTCATATATAGTAGAATAATCTTATATTTGGTGTAACATATAACTAATCCTTCCAATGTGTGTTTTCCTCAACACTTCTATTTAACCATAGGGTGAAGTCATCTTTGATATTTCTTTTATTTCCTAAATTTTATGAATTTATTTCTTTAAAATAAAATGAATCATGCCTAAAAGGAATGAATTGTAATTATTCATCATATTGAACACCTTAATTACAATATACATTGATTTTTTCAAGACTTTTAAATCTATTCTTGATGGAAATATTCACCTTTTCCCTAATCTGGTATAATTATTCTCACTTTATGCTTTGATCCCCCTTGAAATAAACCTCAATTTTATTATAAGGATTTACATTTTATTACAATAGTAAATGGAATAATTCCTAAATATAAAAAAACACCAATGGTAACCAACAAACTTTGATATTTTTTTTTAAATTCATTATTTTGAAATTTAACTCCTAACCATTTTTTGAAACAAAATCCCTCCTTTTGAGCTCTTTTTGGGTAACTAAAATTTATGATCTTTCTCTCATCCACATTTAATGAATTTTTTGTTTTCCCAAAAAAACATATCTACCCATATTTGTCTATAATTAACTATGTAACCTACACTATCCATTGAAACAACATTAGTACAGATAATATTTTTTGGATAAAGGGTTATCTTTTTCTTTTTTCTTACAGTAGATATATCAATTTATGTTTTAAATCTATTATTACCAACAAAATAAGTGATTTTATTTGAAACACTATAATCATAAACTTTGATATAAGCAACTCATTTCTCATTAATATGGGAATACTTATATTTTGTTGCTTCCGTATTTCTCAATTTGACCTCTAACCCAAGACACTTCATATAATGGTGTTTTTCTCATCCTAAACCAATCTAAATTTTTTTATCATTATATTTTTATCATAGAAATATGATATCCAGGCATTATGATAATTTCTTATAAGAAATTTTAAATATAATTTATTTTTTTATTTAAACTTTAGTTGATAATTCTTATAATTAATGGTATCATTATGAGTTTCTTCCAGTACATGGATCTTTTGATCAAATACTTTTCTATTATCGTTTTTTTCATCGAATGAATTTTGAAATTCTTCCTAAACCAAGGAATGTTTTTTATAAAACCGTGTAAGATTATCCTTATCATCAAACTCTTTGTAGAGGTTTTTTCATTTTAGTAACTTCTAAGCTAATCCATTTTCTAAATCATATGTCTCTATCTACAGCTATGTTTTCTCATCTATTAGACCCTTTATAAACTCAAATATTAAAGTTTTAAATTCAAAAAATATCATGAAATACTTTATTTTAGAGTAAAAATAACCAAGTTATTAAATAGAAACATACTCTTCACAACTTGAACTACATTTTTCAAGTATATAGTTATAACTACATATAATATTAATTTCCTAACTTTGTTTACCATTAAATTCGGTCAATCCTCTTTACCTAATTTAACTTATGAAACATTTCTTAACATCTTGGATTATATCTTCTTCATTTTCAGGGTTTTCATAGATACCTTTATATTACCTTTGAAGAGGTACCCATAAACTTATTCAAATCTATACTTCATATTGAAAAATATCAAAATTACTCATAAATAATAGATACAAACATAGGTTAAACCTTTTACTATGTTTTTAATTGAAATAAAATATATATATTATTATTATACTAAGGTTGGAGTGAATAAGTGTGAACTAATTTTACCAAATTATTTTTTCTTAACTTAATTATTATTAAATTAAAACCTCTACACCTGTTAGGATAAATGGATATGTTTAATGATACCCAACACAGTGTACCACATGAGAAGTAGTAACTGAAAAGAATAGAAGTATATGTTATTTACAAGTTTCACCCCCCATTTTGGATGTATTCATTCTTACTACATCTGAGTTGAGTCTGAGACATAGATAAATACTATAATCAAAACTAAATATAGTAAAGAAGGCATCATCTTTAACCTCAAAAAATATTTCCCAATAGTTAGCCTCTAGTTTATAATTGGTGTTCCCAGCCTCATTCTTAAAAAATATATTTTCTTTACTTTAATATGTTACATTATCAAATAAAATATCTTCTTTCCCACAAAAATTTCTTTGACTTCTAGGATGTTCAGAAATATTATCATGCATGTCACTCTCTTCACAATTTCGTAATGATCAATTCATGTTCAGTAACATTAAAGAACACTATGTAGTCTTCCTTTTTCAGTAGTGATCCTTCTAATGATTTTAGATAATTATATCTCACCTCAATGAAGATGATAATCAGAAATAGTGATTGTACATTGGTCTCTTATAATATACTTCCCTCAACTTCTTTTTTAATTGTGGTAGGATAATTAGCAGTACCACTTCATAATTTTATTAATCTCTTCTCTCTTATCATATTTTTCTCTTCAAGATATTTAGTAATGGTGGGTATGACCATATCCCCTCTAACTTTTTATATTTTGAATCATACTATATTTATATACTCATCAACAATCACAATTTTAATATTACATAATTCAAATATACAAACTCACCTTAATTCAGTATCATTATCTCTATATTCAAACCATTATCGTTTCCACCATTAATAAAATTCTCTAAGAATAATGCAACAATGTAACTCAATATATGGAAACATATTATTTTATTCAAGCCTCATCCAATATCATTTAATGATATTATAATATCTTCATGATCTTCTTAATTAATTCTCTATAAATATTTGATTCTTATTTTATTCATATAATAATTATATCTTATTTTTCATTTATGTATAGTAAAATACAATAATGATGGAAAATTATACCTCTTGACATAATATCCCTCTTCACATCTTATAATAATGTTTTTAAACATTACTTTTATAACATAGTATCCAGATATTTATATTTTTAAGATCAAAAAACAACATATATCTCAACATAATTTATCTCATAAAAAACCAAATTTAATATTATATAACCTTTAAGGAGACCTTACATATCAATTGAAATCATAGTTTAATTTCACATACCATCAGAGTTAACATTAAATGAGCCAAAAAAATTTATTTATTCTTTTCAACCTTTTATTTACTATTATATATCCTTAAATTTAGTCATAAATATGTTTTAAAAAATCCGAGTCGATCTTACATTTCACTAAGTTATTCTTATCTATGATACAAATAAATCTTAAGTATCACTTGTATAATGATTTATTATTACTTTTAATCCAGAACCTCTTACATATACTATGATAGATATTATGTACCATAAAATAAAACATGTGTTTCAACTATGAGATGTTATATATAATAGTTTAAACTAAAAATACTTTTCTATATATCACTCTACATAATCTAGCATACTCATTTTATAATTGTTTGTGAACTAAAATATATTATATACTAATTGATCATCAGAGTTATTCTTATGTATGAACTTAATCTTACTCTAATAATCTGTAATTAACGCAAAAAAAATTACAAACTTATTCATACACGTTAAATCATCTCAAAACAACTCAAAACACATTTGGAATCGATAAGTGTTCTATAAAACATTTCCGCATAATTTAAAAATAAAATATAATATATAAAACTCATCTTGAGTACTTTAGTGAATATCTATTACCTCATCTCATTCTAATCTCCATTTTAATCAAACTCCTCTATCTGATAGTAATTTAGTACTCAATTAATGATGTATTTTTCTCATAAAAACATTGTATAAACTTATAATTTTAATTTTAATTCTTGATGGTATATTAAGATGTAATTTCATCATTTATACAAAATATTACAAGGATGAATTATAACATACTAACCTAGTTTAACCAAACCATACACCCAAGTCGGTCATCACATGGTGTGGTGAAGTAAGAAAAGATAAAAATGTCTCATATATAATGAAACAAGACATACAACCAGAGTACTATGTAGAATAAAAATATAAACCCATATCCATACAATCCAATCCAAACCAGATAAATCAAAATTAATTAATAAAAAAATACCAAAATGTCTCCATGTGACCAATAGTAACTTTTAAAATACCAAAACCAAAGGTATAGACCAAAGGAGAAGTCTAAATGCTATAAGATTCCCTTCCCTTTACATGTATCCTACAATACAACATCTACAACTGCCCTAAGGTAAAATAAGGGTGTAAAAACAACACCTATTAGGATACCACCAAAGAGTTTATACATGGTCTAATGACGAGAATGTGATAGTTATAGATTTTAAAACAAAAATTTTTTTACAAAGAACTTTCATAAATCAAATTAATTTGTAAATAATTTTCCCTTTGGTTTTTCATAAAGGCCCTTAAAATTATGAAAACCTGAAATATGAGAAGTATAATTGATATAAATAGGAAATCATATTCATGAATCAAGAGGTAATAAAGTAAACACATATCCATGAAATAGCCTATCATGTGAAGTTGTGTGAGACAATCTCATATAAAAACCTTTGAGAAACAATCCATGATAAAAAACTATGCAATAAATAACCATAAATGAAAAAGAACCTCTATTAGGCCCCATAATTTGGGAAATTATGTACTAGAAACTCAAGAACCTAAAACCCCATGATTTTTCATCCAAAAAATATAAATTACTACTATAGTCCATCAATATCCAAGAGGTTAACTCCTAGTGGTTCCACACACACTAATACTACTCATGTATCTTTCCCGATGCACCCAAGGTTCCCAATGTTCCAATTTTCCAAATACATTTTTAAAACCATTCAGACAATTTTATAAATAATTTTCAATGAAAATCCAATTCACTTTGATATTTGAAAATCCATTTCCAAATCATGTAAATCATTTTCAAAAGAAAAAAACCTTTTGAAAACATTTTCCTTTCTATTCAATCCTTTAAAATCACATATCACTTAAAAGTAATGAAACACCTAATTTTATTTACCAAGAACAAAAATAAATTCATTGTATTATCCCATTTTATAGATATGGGTACCTCAAACTAGTAAAACCATTAGCAACCTTCGATAACGGTGACTAGAAATCATGACATCGGCCTTCGAAAGAGAAGGAACAACAAGAAACTACATAGGGTAGGTAGAAAATAATATCTAATAACAAATTTGAATCCTAATCACAGAAAAAGTAAAATCCATGGCCAAAAGAAATAAGAACCAGAATTAAATCTTACCCACAAAAATTCACCATATCCACAATAACGCTCAATCGCTAAACGAAATGGTCTAGAAGGGTCGGAGGTCTCCAAAATCACTACTGAGATCCTCTAGGTTGAGAGGGAGAAATATTGTCAGTGAATGAAATAATAAATCAGTATTTTTCCTCCCAAAAATCCCAACACATGATTATTACATAGTGTTTAAACCCATTATACATCGTGTAATCTATGAAGCTCAAATACACTAAAAAACATATCACCTTGTTATTAAAAACCTGATTTTTGATAGTACATGATGTGAACCCAAAACACAGTGTGTAAACCCTTCACACTCTAAACCCATTTCATAGAATAATCTTGGATAACATTAAATGAAGTTTTATAGCTTTACATAGTGTGTAATATCCCAAAAGATTATAGAAACTGCAGGTTTTGAGCAAAAAAACTGAAAACTCCAAACCGAGTGTTCTCTAATCTTGGGAAGAACCATAATAAGTATTGAACACATTCATTCCCAGGATCCATTAATCCAAATAAAAATACATCCCTAAAATTTATTAAATTTTCCCTATAAAAGTCTCTTCATCCCTGAGAATCCTATAAACATATCAAAATAAGGATGATAAAAAAATATAAACAATGTAGAACTTGAAATTTGTAATGGGTTGATACATCTCCCCACCATAAATGCTTTATATACCTATAAATCCCTTTGATTCCTAGACTCACAAAAATTGAAGGGAACTATAACCTCATCAATAATTCCATCTCTCTTATCTCATGGTTATCCCATCTACATTATCATAGTACCTAGACCAAAGGAATCATTTTACCGCGTATTACCTTCTCTCAGAGATCTATAATCTGAATTGGCTACTCAAACAAAGTGGTATCAATGTCAAGATAAACATCATACCATATAATCATGTGGAAATTATCAGTTATATACCACCTCTACTAGGAAACATGAAATACGTTGTAGATAGATTTCAAACAAGATGGAAAGTCCAACAGATAAGACACTTTTCTCAATTGTCTAATGATCTCAAAGGGGCCCATAATCCTCGGTTCCAACTTACCCTTCTTACCTAGCCGAGGATGTCCCAAGTGATGTGAAACACTAATAAAAACATAATCACCAACCTCAAACTCCAACAGCTAACAATGGTGGTTTGTATATGATTTCTGATGACTCTGTGCCATGGTCAATCTTTTTTGGATCAACTGAAACATATCTGTCATATCCTAAAAAAGGCTCGATCAAATAAAGAAATTCTCTCGCAAATCTTCCTAGTATAAGGGAGATCTACATGGTGTCCCGTAATAATCCTTAATGGGTGTCATCCTAATTGAGGGTTGATAACTATTGTTATAAGAAAACTCGACCAGTGGAAGATGCATTCCCCAAGATCTTCCAAAATCAAGTACATTATCTCAAATAATATCCTTAAGAAAATGGATATTCCACTCTATATATCAATATATTTATGGTTGATAATCCATGATCAAAATAATATAGGAACTCATCACCTTCTACAAGTCTTTCTAAAACCAAGATGTGAACCATGGGTCCCTTTCAGATACAACCACAGAGGGAACCTCATGAAGTCTCACAATCTCTTTGATATACAAGTCCCCAAAAAAATCCACCTTGATTATCTCCTTGTATAGATATCTAGGATTAACATAAATGGATATTACATCATTTTAGATATATATTGAGTGCATTACAAAAATACAGGCCTGAGGACCGTAATAGTTTAGTGTCTTTGGAAACATGGAAACAAAATTTATTATCCTAGTGAAAGATATTCAACATATCCCACAAAGATCTCCAATATATATTAATTCTACCTAAAAAATGTTTTATAACCTTGTGTATTGACTCTCATCGTACTCATTCAGACCACCTCTTAATTGTGTAAAACGTTTTGGTTTGTCATAAAAGGCATCCTCGGATTTCCTTTTTACCAAGGGAAGGCTTTGAGGTGGAAGGGAGGATTGTTGGGAAGTGGATTGGGAAGATCATGGCTGAACATAAGAAGTTTCAAAGGTGTGAGGAATTGGGATAGGTGGTGTCTTTTTATAGTGAAGGAAAAGGACTCGGTTGTAATTTTTAGAAACACATTAGGTCTACACATGTTCTTACCAAACAAATGTCATACCAAACCACAAAAAAATCATGAATGGAAGGTGTATGTCCGAAATATGGACATCCAATGGGTTTTGGACATGTTTATAGATAATTTGGTCGCTCAAGTTTTTGGTTTAGTCCCTAATTAAGCTGAATTTGGCCTTAATCGCTTTTATTAATTTTAATCGCTTTTACTAATCATTTAGGTCCAAAATTAACTTGGTCTTATTAGAATCTAAATATTATACTGAATACAATGGTGTATGTAATTTTTTTGAAATTAAAATTATAGAAGCATAAAAATTAAGATTCATGCTAATCCTGATGATGGGACAAAATAATGGGTTTTTAAAGTAGAAAAAAATGCTCAAAAGTTTGTTAAGATTTTATATTCAATTTCAAAGTGAAATTGATTCTAATGAATTACATTATATTAATGTATGTAATATTTATTTAATTTTACCTTAAACTTTTTTATAATATCATTTAACATTAACAATTAATTAAAAAAGTTATTTTTATCTAAAAAGCAGTACTTTTCCTTATTTATCAAAAAATGATGTTTCTTAGAAAAATCCCAAAAAAATCACCCTAGGATAATTTCAATGTAATGAATTCAAAAATGATGTTTATTTGATCATATTAGTTTTATAAATGTTTCTAAAATCATTTTTATTATTAAAATTGGATCATTCAAAAAAATCACATTTTTAAACATTAAAGAACTTTAACAAAAATCATATCTTTCATTAGTAATATGTATTATTTATATAAAACAATTATAAAAAATATTTGAAAATCATTTATTACTTTTCCAATAAATAATTTCAACGCCTATGTTATTATTATCCCATTTAAATAATTATATAAAAAAGTGTTTTGTAGAAACTCAATGTTGTGTGCATTGTATACCAAGTCGGTGTTGCATGTAACCTGCACCAAGTCAGTGTTGCATGTAACATACGCCAAGTTGGTGTTTCATGTAATGTATACTAATTTGGTTCCATGTGAAAGGAATTTTTGACTTTATGCATTGCAATCCATAAATTAAATTAAATTTATTAGGGTAAAACGTCATTGTGGCCATAATAATATTTCATTTTATATTCAATAGGTTTTAATATTCATTTATAATTAATTGGTAACCTATGAATTCATATTATATTGTGTATACCTTGTCTTTTTATAAATTAGATTATATTATTCATAACCTATAATTTAACATCTAGGTTGTATATTATTATACTAAATAATCATATTTTAATAATATATTATTGTTCGGTAAACATCGATCATCTATGTTACGCCTATCATCAGGGAAATTCATTTTTGTGTATAACGCAAGACAAACATAGTGATTTAATATAAAATTAACTATCTTAAGTGTTGCGTGAAATCCAAAATATCAAAAAGGTTTCGTTAATTTGAAAAATAAATAATTAACAAAATATCTAGGTGTTACACCTTGATAAGGAGGAAATGACCCAATTTCTTGATTCAATCAATAATCACCCAAATCACATCATTCCCACTATGATTTTGTGTCAAACCAATGAATAAATCCATGGAAATATCATCCTGCATTCATACCATAATGGTTAAGGGTAGCAATAAACATGTAGGTCTCTGGTGTTCCACTTTAATTCTCTAACAAGTAATATGTAGTGATTCAAAATCCACAATTCACCTCCTCATCTCCATCCACCAATACCAACATCTCAAGTCATGATACATCTTGGTATACCTGGGGTTAACAAACCAACAAGACCGATGACCACTTTCTAACAACTCCTACCTTAGGGGAAACGGAACAATTGACCTACTATGAAAGAATAAAGTTCTATTTGGAGACTGAGACTACTCACTTGATGTCTCCCTATCATAAAGTATTTCACTAAATCATTGACACTCAGTGTTTTCCACTTACTCGAGCTAAACTCACTCATAAAAAGATGAGTTGGATTTCATCAAATCCAATAACACTTATCCACCAACCTCTTCCACTCTAATCTCGTCTTAGTAAAAAACTCATCATAGACCGCACTTTAACCTGTTTCTTCATGGGTAGTGTTGGTAATTTTTTTCTCAATCCATCAGCAACCACATTTTCTTTCCTAAGAGTGTGCAAAATATAAAAATAAAAAGTTTTATGGTATTCCAACCAGCATCTCTATCAAAATTTCAAATCCCTCTAAGTAAAAATATATTTCAGGCTCTTATGATTAGATTATACTATAAACTTCTCCCTAAAGAGATAGTGATGCTACATTTTGAGTGCATGCATAACCACTACCAACACAAGATTGTTGGTAGGGTAGTTCTTCTCATCAGGGATTAAATGGCATGATCCATAATCCACCACTTGTTTCTCCATTATAAATACACATCCCAAACCTATACTAGAAGTATCGTAGAAAATGAAATAAACATCATACCACTAAATCTAGCACCACAGAAACCATGTTTGGACATATTTCCCAAAGGAGTATAAAGATACAAAAAGTATGGAATAAGTTTCGAAAACAATCCCAAAACATCAACTAATTTTGAAAATAAAAAATAATGATCATCACCTCCATAAAACAATGTTATCACCATATAATAAGAAATAAACATCATACCACTAACAGTCACTAAACCTGCTTCAGATTCCTTAGGCACGTACTCTTCCACATAAAGATGTACATATTTTTTCACATGAACATCCCCCCTATCCTAAGGATTTAATCCTATACCCTTGATGAATTAGTATAAACCTTTAAACCCTTCATGAGAGTGGGTCCTTATTTACTTCCCTAGGACATCCTTTCACAAAAATGCTGCAGCTGACCTGATAATCCACAACGATGAAAATTCCTATGATCTTCCATATAGTTAGTCCCGGTATGACTCAATCACCCACACTAATAGAAAACAACCTGCTACTATCCTAACGCATCCCCTAAAATTGTTCCTAAAGATAAATAACCACCCTTATGTTTTCTTTTATGGCCATAATATACAGTCTAGCTAACAGCTACACAAACTGAAGCTCCACCCAAACATATCATCCAAGTTTTGTCTATCTAATCCAAAGATGCCTTATCAAATACCTCCACAAAGGTCAGAAGGAATATGATAATCAATATCAACCTAATATCAGGCCTCATCCCCAAATCAATCCTCTGAGCCTTAAGGTTCTCATTAGTGACAAGCTCCAGTTCCAGGTGCACTAACTCAGCAAAATGGGTAGAATATTCTAGAACGAAATTCTCCCCCTACTCCAAGGTTATAAAATAATGGGTCTTTGTTGCACGTAACATCTCAGGGTAAAACATATTATTAATTATCTTCTTAAAATAAGCCTAGGTAAGATCCTCATGCAACTTAACATCTACTATAAAATCCCACTATATCCTTTGTAGTCCCTCAAACACGTACATGGAAAAACTAACCTTAGATTCATTAGGAGTCTTCAAGAAAATGAAGATCCTCTCAATCCACTCAATAAAATCCTCAAACTCCTTAATCCCTTTTTCACTATGGAATATGGGTAGATTCTACTTAGTAAAATCAATTCCATGATCCACCACACATCCTGTGTTCCCAACACCCACTTTACTTAGAGTCTGAATGGTGCAGATTACTACTTCAACCAACAAAGGTTCCATTGGAGGATTCACCTATGGAACCTATATCACATGTTCCTATATCATATCCTAAATATCTCTTCTTAGAGGAATTTTCTAATAAAAAAAAGACAATAACCAATTAAATCACAATAATATTCCAAAAATCATAGTACCACATTTAGAATTCAAACCAAAGATTTAAAATAAAAATAATTTGAAGCAATTAAGAATCCCTGTCAATGAAAGACATTACCAAAAGGAATATGGAAATTTAAATAAAATTACCATATAGTTTTTTACCCTTTTTGAGATAGTCATTTTAATAATCACAAATCATGCCAATTTTCAAATCATGATAATTCACAAATTATTTTATAACTAATATAAATCATGTTAATGAATATTTATAAATTATGTCACATGGTATAATGAATTTTAATAATTAAATTATGGATATTTATGTTTTAATATATCTACAAGTGTATATTTACATGTAATTGTGAATTTCACTTAATCTGGTACTATTCTATATAAGACAGACACTTTGTAATTTTTTCAAAGTCTATGGCACTATTTTGTTCAAAGGAGTCACTGATGGTTGAATCACAAATGAGGAATCACCGATCAAAGAAGACATTGATGCATGACTCACAAATAGAATAAGCAACACACTGATGGACAAGTCATTGATGATCGGTTGCATTGATGGTTCAAGCAACACACTGATAGGCGAATCACTGATGGGAGACGCTCTGATAGTTTAAAATGAGTCACTGATGATGAATCACTAATTCCTGGATAGACTGATAGTACAAATGACTCACAAATTCCCAGAGTCACTAATAATGATGGAAAGGACTCACCGATACAAAAAGTCACTGATACTGATAGAGCGATGCTAATGAATCATCGATACTTATTACTCACCGATAGTCAAAAAAACTGTTTTTATTTTATTAATTCAACTTTATATCTAATGGTCATATTTAGAAAAATTTATGATTATAAAATTAATTAATGTTTTTTGTAGGATATTCAGTGGAAATTATGAGGTACATAAACGTGGGGAGATCGTTATGCCTGCTAAACCTCAAAGGATAAAAGGATAATAAGCTGGATAATTCAAGAATGTACAAAAGTGTAGAATGAAATGAAAATGAAAAAAGCAAAGAACTCCTACAACTCGCAAGCATACTTCCAAAACCCAAGAACTAAAAAGTAATAACATACGAGGAGATCAATAAAAACAGATAAACCTTCTAAGATGACATGAACATCCTTTAAACAAGAAGTTGAACATCTCATACTCCTAGAAGCCATAACATAGAGGCTAAAACACTCTTTTTTATATCCAAATTCCATAAGAGGACTCAAAATTCAATTACAGTTCATAAAACGAGTACAGAGCTACAATGCATAACACACCAAGCCTTATAAACCAAACTCCACGTCTTTATCTCTATTGTGTTCATTTAGTTACATTTCTGAGCAGTGTGTGTATCTTTCTGTTACCCACACACTGACTCCTGTGCATAATTGGAGGATACTAGATATCCTCAATCTCACACTATATTTATCCATTTATATCCCATGTAGAACTATGGAAGAGGTTGTGTGTGTCATATTTGTTTTTTTCCCTATGAATAACTGTGGTAGAGGTCAAAGGTGGCCTGGATAGCCATGTGTTCTTTTGTGAACCCTAATCTAGGGTGTGGGTCAAACTTTTTTATTAATTTAAACTATTTAGTGGGGGTGATCACTAAGTGGATAGGACTAAATCTCAGCTAGAGACTGATCCTCTTGTTTTAAATTTCGTTGTGCCTATTTTTTTTTCTTTTACAATGTTTTATAAAAAAAAATCATTCAAAAAAATTTAAACTGTGATATGTATCTTAACAAGTGTTTATAATAGTTTTAAACCAGTAGGTTATTTTAAAAAGTTATATTAATATTTATATTAGTATATCTGAGAACTAATCAATCTCTTGAGAAATTAATTGAACATTCATGACTCTTATAAATTAACTACAAACTAACTTTGATTATTTTTAATTGGGGAAAATGTTCAAAGAACCAATATTTAACAGAAATATTTATAGGAAATCAACTCTCCCCCCCCCCATCTTGAGTTTCTAACAAGGAAAACATTTTTGTATCAGAGCATAGAGTTTAGTTTTCAAAACAGTCTGGTTTTCAAAATCTTTTCTCAAATATTTTTCAACTGTGATATTAGATGTATTTCCAGATCTTAAAATTTCTAATACTTCTAAATTTTTACCTCTTGAAATATTTTCAAAATTACATTATAGATAATAGATTAGAGGGAGCTACTACGAATAGACCACCTTTTTTGATGGAACAAATTATGCTCAATGGAAGTTTAAAATGAAAATACATTTAGAAATAATGGGATTTGAAATCTGTATTGCTAGTGAAAGTAAATATGTACTCCCTGATACTTCTAAAAACACATGATATGAAGCTACCAAAATAACCTATAACAAATAACTATAAATCTATAAATTCATTATACTATGCACTAGAAGATTAAAAATTTAATCGCATTTCTTCCTATAAAATTGATCATGTGATTTGGAACACTTTAGTTGTTTCCCATGAGGGAACAAATAATGTAAAAGAAATGAGATTAAATACTTATACTATTAAATATGAAAATTTTTGAATGAATCCTCATGAATCTATTTTTGATATGTATATCAGGTTCAATGAAATTTTGAACACCATGATTTATTTAGGAAGAGTTATAATAGAAAAGGAGAATATCATGAGGATTATGAGATGATTACTAGAGAGGTGGAAAGGGAAATTAGTATCCATAATGGAATCATGCGATATTGATAAACAACCAGTTAATGAACTAATTAGAAAATTAATGATGTGTGAAGAGGAACTAAAGGTGAATAAAGAGGAGGAGGATCCAAAGAGAAAATATATAGCCTTAAAGACTGCCAATTATGAGATAAAATACAAATAGAAAGTTCAATTTATTGTTAAGAGCACAAGTAGTGAAGAATCATCTTCAGACAATGATGAGGAAATGGCCCAGCTGGCCAAGAGATTCAGAAAATTTGACATAAAGAAAAATTTCTTCAAGAAACCAAACTATAAAGGAAAATATGATAATAAAATAAATTAGAAAAATTATTGGAATAATCCCGGCATATCGGAAGAAATGGTTTTCTATGAATGAAAAAGGGGAGGGCATTTCAAAGCTGAATATCCAAAATTAAAGTATAAAAAGATGTATGAGTATAAAGATATGAAATATAAGAAATCAATGAAGGCCACCTGGAGTGCATCTAATGATATCTCAATTGAATCTTATTCTTCTCAGAATGAGAAATAAGATATAGAAAACATTTGCTTTATGAAAAATACCTCAAATTTAGTCTTAAACTCTCCTGTACCTAATAACTATTGTTCTAGAGATGAATCTGAATCTGAAAATATGAAAAATTATGAACTATTTGTGTATTTAAATATGCTATAAGAAACTTGTAATGAACTGAAGGATAAGTATAAATCATTAAATAAACAGCATGCACTCTCTATAAATATTAAATCTGAACTTACTGTTGAGAAAGAGAAAAATGCACAAATGATAAAGGAAAATAATTACCTAAAGTTATCTAATGATAAATTAAACAAGGATCTGGAAATGGTTACCAATGGGAAAAACACACTTACTCAATTACATAGTAAACATATAGCACCTAGGTATATTACTGGAATAGGATATCATCCAGGACAAAGAAATTTATCTAAAACACATTTTATAACTATATCTGGAAAATACGCTTCGATGTCTAAAAATCAAGATTTTACTTCAAGTTCCAGTTCTGAAAAATCTTTTACTACATCAAGTTTTTCTAGACCAAATAAAGTTTATTTTTTAAATAATTTACAATGTACATATAAGAAACCCATAAGACAATTATGGGTTCTTAAATACTTTATTATTAATGTTTCTAGACCCACACAAATATGGGTACCAAAATATTTTTTGGGACAAATTTTTTTATTGGTAAACTTCCTAAACAGTACCTATAGAAATATTTGGTACTTGGATAGTGGTTTTTCAAGACAAATTATATGATATTACTCATGATTCAAGAATCTCATCAAGATTTATTGAGGACATGTCGCATTTGGTGACAATGGTAAAGGGGAAATCATTGGCTTAGTCTATATTGTTAACCCTAACTCTATTTCAATTTTCAAAGTACTCTATGTTGATGGATTAAAATATAACTTAGAATATCTCAATTGTGTGATGATGGATTTAATGTAAATTTTTAAAATGATTCGTGTCATTTTTTTTTCAAAAATAACATAGTATTTACTTTTTTTAAAAATGATAATGTATTTGTTGTAAATTTAGACACACTAGAAACACAGAATTTTTCCTACCTAAGTGCCTTCCACAAAGAGTCTTGGCTCTAGCACATATGATTTGGAATTTTTAATGTACACTCCCTTATGAAATTAACCAGAAAAGGTTTAGTTGAGGACATTCCCAAACTAGAGTTTCCAGAAAATAAAGTGTGAAATTCTTGTCAAAAAGGAAAGCAACACAAAATATTTTTCACACCAAATAAAGAAGTCGCAAATTCCCAACCCCTCAAGTTGATTCACATGGAATTTTTTTGGACCATATAAAGTTTTAAGTCTCAATGGGAAGCACTATGTTTATGTTCTTATATATGACTTATCTAGGTATACTTGGACCTATTTCTTAGCTCACAAAAGTAAAGCTTTATCTCATTTTACCATGTATTCTAGAACTATAGAAAATCTTAGTGGAATCAAAATTAAATATATAAGAAGTGACCATGGACATGAGTTTGAAAATAAAGACTTTGAATCTTTTTTCTCATATAATGTCTATAGGCATAACTTCTCTATCTCTAGGACACCTCAACAAAACAGTTTAGTAGAAAGAAGAAATAGAACCTTATAAGAAATTTCCCAAACTATGCTCAATGAATATGACCTATCTATTTATTTTTTGGCCGAAGCTTTTAATATATCTTGTTATGTAATAAATAAAATCTTAATAAGACCTATCCTTAATAAAACCCTTTATGAGTTATGGAATAATAGGAAACCCAAGGTAAATTATATTAAATTGCTTGGATGTAAAGTTTATATTCTAAACACTAAAGATAATCTAAATAAAGTTTCCTCTAAAAGTGATGAAGTAATATTCCTTGGATATTCAGCATGAAGAAAATCATATAGAGTTTTTAATAAAATAACCAAATGTGTGGAGGAATCTGTACATGTCATGTTTGATGAAATAGATCCACGTGAACCTAAGACCTCACTATAGAATCTTGAAGAGGATATGTCAACTATGTACATTAATGATAAACCATATGACCATCCTATAATTAAATCTGTTAAAACTTCTATTTTTTAAATTCTCTAGATTCTAGCCATAATGAACCAGAACCAAGTGATGAACCTGAAATAACTAGCCCTGCTTTTATTAGACCAACTAGAACCCTTAAGAACCATACTTTAGATTCTTTTGTTGGGGATTTATATAAAGGAACACAAACTAGAGATTCTTTGAGAAATCAAGTTGAACATCAATCATTATTGTCACATATTAAACCTAAAAACAATAATGATGCAATCAATGATGAATTTTCAGTGATGGATATGCAATAAGAGCTTAATAATTTTTTGGGAAATAATGTCTGGAAGATTATTGATATACTGAAAGATACCGTGACCATAGGAACTAAATGAGTTTTTATGAATAAGTTAGATAAATATGGAAATATAGTTAGAAACAAAGATATATTGGTTGCACAATGCTATAATCAAGAAGAGGGAATTTATTATGAGGAGAAATTTTCACCAGTATCTTGGCTTAAAGCCATTAGAATCATACTTTAATATGTAGCACACTTGGATTTCGAACTTTATAAAATTGATTTCAAAATTTCATTCTTCAATGATTATATAATTGAGGATGTTTTTGTTGAACAACCCCAAGGTTTTACAAATACACTTTTTCCAAATCATGTTTTCAATTTAACTAAAGCATTATATGGTTTGAAACAGGCTCCCAGAGCTTGGTATGATAGGTTAAGTGACTTTCTTATTTCTAAATATTTTAAAAAAGGAGTTGTAGATCCTACTTTATTTATAAAAATAATTTATAAAGATGTTCTAATAGCTCAAATATATGCAGATGATATTATTTTTGGTTCTTCTAAAAATTCATTGTGTAATAATTTTTCAAAAATGAAGCAAAGTGAATTTTAAATGAGTTTGATGGGTGAACTTAAATATTTTGTTGGATTTCAAATATTTCAAAACAAAGAAGGTATTATTCATATTTAATATACTAAATATATTTTTAAAATATATGGATTTGATGGAATTAAGAGCAGTGAAACACCTATGAGTTCTACTTGTAAGTTGGATCTGGATTAAAATGGGAAATATGTTGATCGAAACACTTATAGAGGAATGAATGAGAGTTTACTCTACTTAACTTATAGTAGGAAAAACATCATTTTTTGCGTTTTCACGTGTGCAAGATTTTAGGAAAACCCAAAAGAGCCATATTTAAATTCTGTTAAAAGAGTTTTAAAATACCTAGAATATATGACTAATTTAATATTGTTCTACCCAAGAGGAAAATATTTTGATATGGTTAACTATTATGATGCTGACTTTGGTTGATGTAAGTTAGATAGAAAAATCTCCTCTATAACATGTCACTTTTTGGGAATTTCTCTAATCTCATGGTTTAGTAAAAAGAAAATTTTGGTTTCATTATCAACTGCTGAAGAAGAGTACATTGATACTGATAGTTGTTGTGCACAAATTTTATGGGTGAAGCACACTTTATTAGACTATGAATTTTAATTTATACATATCCCCATCAATTTTTAAAATACAAGTGCTATTAGAATTTCTAAAAAACCAATTTATCATTCCAGAAAAAAAATATTGATGTAATACATCACTTTTTGAGGGACCATTATCAGAAAGGTGACATAAATATTGAGTTTATTGGGACTGAACATAAACTTGTTGAAACTTTTACCAAACCTTTATACTGTTATAGAATGAGATACATCAGACATGAACTAGGAATGATAAATTTATAAAGACTCTCTTTCCTTATTCCTTTAGAAATTATGTTTGTATGTCACATCGATTAGTGTGAAACCAATCATTGTGAAACCCATTAGTGTGAAACTGATCTATGTGAAACTGATCATGTGAAATCGATCAGTGTGAAACTGATCATGTGAAACTGATCAGTGTGAAACTGATCATATGAAATTGATCAGTGTGAAATTGTTCTTGTGAAACATATCATTGTGAAATTGATCAGTGTGAAACTGATTAGTGTGAAACCAGTTAGTAGAGACCGATACCATTAGATTGAAACCAATACCGATAAGGACCTTTTAGTGAATTTGTTTGTCAATATATTTTAAGTAAAATTACATAGTTACTTTTTTTTATATTACTGATATTTTATTTTATGTTTTTATGAATTATAAACCCTGAATGATAATATTAAATCAATCCATGAAACTTTTACCCTTTGACCCTTCACTACCCTCACTACCTTCAAACCATGAACCTTTCAACCCACTTCTTTGAACCTGTACCTTCAGAATGGTGAGGAAAAAGCATGAAATGGTAGGATCGAATGAATTTTCATTGGCCAAGTTCCAAAAAGTAGAATTGGGTTGTGTCATGAGTCCTGTGAATCTAGAGTTAGAATCCGTGTAGTAACTCTTGAGAAATAGGTGTCTGCATAATGGTTTCTATCAAGAAAGTCTCTTTTGATAAAAGTTTTGGAATCATAAGGGTGAATTAGTTGGTTTGCAGATAATGAGAGACCATACTATTCCATGTTGGTTCACAAATTTTATTTATATCTAGAATTGTTTTTGTAAGGAGTCGAGGAGGCTCGAATGAAATTTGTGTTAAAGGTAAAAGAGATTTCATTTTCTTCAAAAGAGTGGGTTGAATTCTTAAAGATGCCTCATGAGGGAATATTTGATGAATACCAGGGTAACATTACATATACTTCAAATCTATCTTCTTATGAAAATGATTTGATGGAGTTAACTTGAAATGCGGAGTTAACGAGGCTAATATCTTTAGAATTAGATGGAGAGGCCATAATGTTATTCAAGTTTATCTAACACCAAATATACCCAAGGAAGAGAGATTTTTCTTCCTTAAAGTATCAGGATGTATTCTTGATTTATTTGTTGAATAATAAGGTGAATGTGAACCTGTGTAGGTACCTTATGGTACATATTTCTGAAATGATCAAATCTTCTCAAATATAATCTTGTTTATATTATCCAAGGATGGTTTCTACAATGTTGAAGAGGCTAGGATATGTGTAGGATGAAGATGAGTGGATTATAGCATGTAGTGGTTTCTGACTGCAAAAAGAAATATAGAAAAGGATAAAAATATATTGGAACCCATGGAGAAGAATTTGGGTAACAGATGAGGAGAAATTGTATGAGGATTATAATCCTATTGATCATCCTACCAGACCATGGGATCAAGATAATCTAGGTCTTAAACGGGGTAAGCAGGTTGTGTATTTAGATAAAGAGAAAGTTGATCCTGAGTTGAAAAGAGAATAGGGTTATCCTATAGATGATAGTAGTGACCCATATATTGGTGAAATCCCTAGATACATGTTATATGGACCATCAATTCCACCATTATAATTACCTTCTAATGAACCTTTTTTAGATGATGATGAAGATGAGGAAGAGGCTGAAGTATCTACAATTGAAGGTTACGTGATAAGGACTGATGATGATAAAGGGGGTGATAATGAGGATGAGAATGATGATGGGGAGAATGTGAGTGACTCACTTAAAGAAATAAAAGAAGTAGTTAGTTTTTTTAAGATATAGATGAATAGGAATCAAATGATAAAGCTAATGGATGTGATGATGTTAATCCTGGTATATAGGATAATGTTAATCTTGATAGACAGGATTATGTTGATCATGATGGACATGATGATGGAGATGTTAGCAATGAGGATGTACATGACCACCCTAATGATTCTCAATGAATCATTCAAGAACTTTCTGATATTTTGGTTGGAGGTCAAGAGGAAGAAGATGAAGTTCCTATTGTACATGTGCCTCAGAATGAGGGGGAGACTCAAAGTAGAAGAGTGAGAATAGAGACTCTAGAGCCTAAAGATGCAACATTTTCTAATGAGTGGAACATGTATCTGGGATATATATTGTTTGGATTTGACTATGGTGACTCGTATGAGGAGATGGTAGCCCCTCATGATCCACAAGTTTATGTGGAACCTACTATGCATTCCTAACCTTCCTTACCTAGTGTTAATGAGTTGGTTGTATAGAGAATTCCTAGTGACTATGTCACCAAGGATGATCTTGAACAATCCAAGGTTGATTTGTGTGAATCTATAAGATCTTCTATTCCGGTTAGAAATGAATATTTTACATTTCTGAGTATTTGAGAGGGATAAGTTGTTTGGATTGTAGTAGTGGTAATTTAGGAAATACAACCCAATCTTATCACTACAGCTGAGACCATTGTGAAAAATAATTCACTAATATGAGAAGAAGGGAAATAAATGAGTCATGAAATGGTATCCATATCCAATTAATTCATTACCATGTTCTTTGGTGTTATGGAGGTTCTTATGAACCTTGTTACACATATACATAATTCAGGTTTGAGAAAGTTGAAGGAGGATCTATGAAAGATGATTTCTAGAGCATATAGTTTTAGTGTTACCAAACCTGTAGCTAATATGGGGTCTTTTAAGACCAAGATAAGAGAAGATCACATGTCCATTAAGAATGAATCTGATAAATATACCCTTTCCAATGTGAAAAAGAACAATGACCCTGTATATAACCTGATGAGACAATATTCAAATGAGGAAACTACTGCTCAAAAGAATATTAGAGACAAAGTGGACAAGTATTTATCTAAAATATACACAAATAATGAGTTGAATAACAACATTAAATTCTTATCTAAGAACCTCAAGACATCACTAGTGACTAAGGAATTCAATAAGAAATTGATCCATTTGAAAGATTTAACACCCACATTGGAGAAGTTCGTGGAAAACAAGGAGGATTTCAAGAAGGCCTTGCAGTATGGGGGTGAAATCATAACTAATTTTATTAATCATTTCAATCCTTACCTATATGTATAGTCTGAAGCTATAGTGGTCCGTGTAGCTACATCCATCAGACCTTATTCACTACCTCCTGATTAGATGTCAGTGTCTCAAGAAATATCTCAGATCAGGCTGATGATACAAGAGCATCCTCTCAGTCATGTTTTGTCAGAGTAAAGGCCAATCCTTTCATCTACGGTTCCTATATCCATTGCTTTACCTAGTTTAACCAATCGATCATCCATTCATACATCCACATAACCACCTCTTATCCCCACTATTTACCCTTCAGACAAAGGAAAAGCTCTTCAAAATCCCAATCCTTAGCTGTGGATTATTTTTTGATAGGGATCTATACTTTTATTTTGATGAGTTTATTTTAATGTTAGTATTATTTTATACCTTCATGAATATCATTTTTACTTCAATTTGTTTCAATTTTCTTTGTGTTTTTTTTTCTTTATCCTTTATGTTTCTTTTCACCTTTTTACTAATCCCAAAAGGGGAACAAATCTATGGATAGAATAAACTCTTAACCTTAGGGGAATACTAACTATGGTATATGAACGACAGAATATAATCAACAAAGAATATATATATATCCTAGCTCTGATATAATTCACTATGACTTCTCTAATACAACTTATTAATGGGGAGCATGAAAGTGCTCAAATATAGAACCTTTTATATATGTTATGATACAATTATTGAGGGGCATCATAAAAGGAAAGACCTTGTAGTTATATTGTGAATTCACACTCACCGTTGGTATGCTAATCCAAGTAATTATTATTGCTTAACATCTTGTATAACTCATTCATGTCATGATTTTTGATTATCAAAAAGGGGGAGATTTTTTGACCCTTTGTGAGATATTTTTTTTAATAATCACAAATCATGCCAATTTTCAAATGATGATAATTCACAAATTATATTATAACTAATGTTAATATTGTCAATTAATATTTATAAATTATGTCACATTGTATAATCAATTTCAATAAGTCAATTATGGATATTTATGTTTTAATATATCTACAAGTGTATATTTACATGTAATTATGAATTTCACTTAATCTGGAAGTGTTCTGTATAAGACAGACACTTTGTAAGTTTTTCAAAGTCTCTGACACCATTTGGTTCAAAGGAGTCACTGATGGCTGACTCACCGATTAGGACTCACCAATCAAAGAAGACACCAACGCAGGACTCACCAATAGAACAAATGACACACTAATGGACAAGTCACTGATGATCGGTCACACCGATGGTTCAAGCGACTCGCCAATAGGTGACTCACTGATGGGTGATGCACTGATAGTTAAAAGGACTCACTAATGGAAGATTCACTGATGGGTGACGCACCTATAGTTCAAAATGAGTCACTGATGATGACCCACTGATGCCCGAATAGACCGATAGTACAAATGACTCACTGATGCCTAGAGTCACTGATACCAATGGAAAGGACCTATCGATACAGAGAGTAACTGATGATGATAGAGCGATTCTAATGACTCACCCATACTTATGACTCACCAATAGTCATAAAAATTGTGTTTTATTTTATTAATAGAAATTTATATCTAATTATCATATTTAGACAAATTAATGCTTCTAACATTAATTAATGTTGTTTGTAGGATATTCAGAGGATAGTATGAGGTACATGCACATGAGGGGTTCATTATTCCTACTGGACCACAAAGGATAAAAGTATAACAAGCTGGATAATTCAATAACATACATAATATTATCAAGAAAAGAAAAATAAAAAAGGGGTAAGAACTCATAAAACTCTCAAGAATACTTACAAAACCCAATAAATCAAAAGGAAGAACATACAGGGAGATCAAGAAATCAAGCTAAACCTGTTGAGCTGACCTAAAAATCTTTTTAACAAGAAGATGAACATCTCATACTCTTGGAATCCGGAACACATAGGCTACGACACACTGTTTTGGAGTCAACTTCCAGAAGAGGACTCGAACTCCAATTACGCTTCATCAAACGAGTCCAGATCTGCACTGCATAATACAAAAATCCTTCAAAACCTAACTACACATATTTATCTCTATTGTGTTCATTTAGTTACATTTCTGAGTAGTGTGTGTATCTGTCTATTACACACATACTGACTCCTGTGCATAACTGGAGGATACTTGATATCCTTAATCACACATTCTATTTATCCATTTATATCCCATGTAGAATTGTGGAAGAGGTCGTAAGTGACATGTTTGTTGTTTTTTCCATCAAGAACTATAGTAGAGTTCAAGGGTGACCTAGACAGCCTTATGTGTTGTTGTGAACCTCGATCCAGGGTGTGGATCAAACTTTTTTATTAATTTAAACTGATTGGTGGAGGGTGATCATTATGTGGAGAGGACTAAGTCTCGGCTTGATACTTAACCTCTTATTTTAAATTCCACCATGCCTATTTTTATTTTCTTTTATTATGTTTTATAAAAAAATTCATTTAAATAAAGTTAAACTCAAATAGTTCTTGTAGAAAGTGTTTATAGTAGTTTTGAACCATTAGGTTAGTTTAAAAATTTATATTAATCTTTATATTAGTATATCTGAGAACTATTCAATATCTTGAGAAATTAATTGAACATTCAGGACTCTTATAAGTTAAATACTAATTGACTTGGCTTATTTTTAGTTGGGGAAAATTTTCAAAGAACCAATATTTAATATAATTTTTAATAAAACATAATTACCCCCCCCCCCCTCATGAGTTTCCTACTGGGACAAAATAGTTCTTTCAAATGACCCTAAAACTCATATCTCAAACTTGGTAAAAGTCCTTATCCACCCTTGGTAACTTGGGTTTAGTCCCAAAAGTGAGTTTCTAAGACCCCTTTTCCACACTTACAATCCAAATTCGGATAGTCCTAACTCTTATCTACCCAATGAAAAAAACCAAACTCAAGTAGTGTTAACACACTTTAGGATGACCCTTCCCTCTGATACCAAATTATAATAGATTAACCTAGGTCAATAAAACCATAAAACCAAGTCATTTGTCACATAGTGAGGTGAAGCAAGAAAACCAAAGAATGTGTTTTATATAAAAAAACAAGACATATATCCAAATTGATATGTGGAATAAAAAGATACAACCATACCCATAAAATCTAATCCAAACCTATAAACCATAAATTATGAATAGAACAAGACCAACCTATCACTATGTGGCCAATAGTATCTTCTAAACCACTCAAACTAAAGGCAGTGTATATAAGATAATTTGTAATGCTACCAGATTCCCTTCCCTTTACAAGTATCCTACAATGCAACACCTACAATAAGCCCAAGGGAAAAAGTAGGTTGTGAGAACATCTCCTGATAGGACACCATCACAGATTCTATACTAGTTCTAATAATAAGAATAAAATAGTTCTAATTTTTAAATAAATAATTTATAAATAATTTTAATAAATCCAATTCATTTTTAAATAATTTTTGATTTAGTTCTTCATAAAAAAATCGTATTATAAAAGAAATAAATATGAAAATTAAAAGTGATATAAATAGGAAATCATATCCAGGCATCAATAGGTATGAAAGTAAACAAATATAAATGAAATAAGCTTTCATGTGAAGCTATTTGATATAACCTCATATAAAAACCTATGAGCAACAATCCCTGATAAAGAACCATGTGATAAATAACTGTAAATGTAAAAACACCTCATATTGGGCCCTATAATTTTAGAAAATACATACTAGACAATCAAGAACATTAATAGGTATAACATTGGATCCAAAAATTATCATGTACTTCCACAGTCCATCGATATTAAAAAGGTTTCCTCCTAGTGTTTTCACACACACTAAGGCTACATGTGCCTCTTTCCTAATGCACCCAAAGTTCCCAATGTGCCAATTATGTAAATAAATTTTCAAAACCATGTTCAAAATTTTATAAAAAAAATTAAAATAAAAGATAGTCCACTTCAGTTTTTTAAAATCCATTTCCAAATCAAGCAAATTTTTTCCAAATCAATACCCTTTTTGAAAACATTATCCTTTCCAATCAATCCTTTGAAATCACATATCACGTAAAATTAATAAAAACCCCAAATTAATTTACCAAGAACAACAATAAATTCTTTTCATTAACCAATTGTATAGAAACACGTACCAAAAACTCATAATAACTAAGATTGCTTCAATAATGATGATTGGAAACCATGAGATCGACCATCAAAAGACTAGGCGTGACAAGAAACTGAAAAGGATCGATAGAAAACACTACCAGATCATGAATTTGAAACCTAATAACATCAAAATAAATTTGTGTGACCAAATTAATGAAAAAATAGAAGGTAAAATTATCCATATAAATTCACCTCAGCCACAAAAATTATCAATCATTGAATGAAACGATATGGAAGGGTCAAAGGTCACAAAAATCACCCCTGAGATATTCTAGGTTGACAGAGAGAAGGGATGCTAATGAATTAAATAATAAATCAGTTATTTGTCACCATAAAATTCCAAATCATGATGATTAAATGGTTTCTAAACCAATTGCATATTTTTTAGTCTATAACGCTCAAATATTCCTAAAAAACTCATCAAACTCTTATTAAAATCGTGATTTTTGAAAGTACACGAAGTGAACTCAATATACATAATGTAAACCCTTTAAACCCTAAACCTATTTCATAGAATATTCCAATATAACATTACATAATGTTTAATACCTTTATACACCATGTAATCTCCAATCAAACTGCATAAACAATGGGTTTTAAGAAGAAAAACTCAAACTCCACACTGAGCATTCTTCGAACATGGGAATAACCTCATTAAGTATTTGATAGGTTTGTACTCAGACTCCATTAATCCAAATAAATATACATCCCTAAAATGTAGGTCATTTTCCCCATAAAAGGATGTTTATCCCCAAGAATCCAAGAAATTCACACAAACATGGACAACAAGCAAAACATGAACAAGGGAGTACCTCAAAACCATATCACGGTGAAACATGAATTCAGAGTAGACTTCTAAACTTATTTATAGATATATTATATTCATTAATCTTCATACTCCATTAAACTCATCATACCTCTCCAACTTCAAGATCCATTTTCTAGGTAGCTTCCATCAATACACATACAACTATAATATTCACCTTCCATGGTTATCTCATGTAGATGTATAGACCATATTTCATAAACATCTCCTCGGTACATCATCCTTTAACCCATGAAAAACATGCAGTTGACATTGATTTCTTCACCTATATTATTTTGAACCAAGGATTGGATCCATAGTAATTATATTTTCATGTATTTCCCTCAAATATGCATATCCCAAAAATCAAATAAGCAACAACCCCCACCCCATTCTTTATTAACAACACTCTTTCTCCAAGATTCATTATGGAAACAACTCATACTCTTGACTTGATATTATTTTCCAAAAAAATAATGAATCTAAAATATAATATACAATGGAATAAAGCATTATATATGATTTATGGGAACTCCATATATATCTCAAACAAGCCACCAATGGTTTCACCAATATAACCCATTATTTAAAACACATCAGTAATCTTAGGGAACTCCAATATTCTCACTCATTACTTTATCCCATACAATTGAATTTATCATATATTAGCTTTATATATTTATTCAAATAATAATAATACTCTTCATAAAAATACAATAGGAACTTCAGTATCCCCCTTTAGATGTGTTTTTAATAACCTTTTAAAACTAAAGTCAATATTCATATTCTCATGTGATTTTATCTCCCCTAATTGGTAATAAATAGAAATGTTGAAACCATATTAGGATTATAAACTAATAAACTCAAAATCTAATTGATCAATTATCGTCACAGAAAACATGAGGGAATAAATAATTTCATAACAATTTCCCTAAAATACATGTATCTATCACTGTTCATGTTATTGACTAATCAATATCTACTCCTTTATTTTATAATACAATTTCCACATAAGGATAAGAGAATATAATTAGCATACCTTAAAAATAATTGATTTTATCATATTCTAAATTTCTAATTTCAAATGAAATAATGATATCTAGTAGGTTTCTCAAAAAAAATATCCCTTAGTTGTTAAGTTTGATCAGCATATTTAATATATATGATCTCATTTTTAGATGAAATCCAAACATTCATTTCAAAATAAGTATTCATGAACTAGTAACAAATAAGAATACAAAGAAGAATATCACTCCAATATATAAATATCCTTGTGATATGTCACTTATATAGAACTCATAAAATTCTCCACATAATTATATTTCCTCCAATTCTTTCTAAAAACAAACACAATAGATATTGGGATAAGATATTCTCTCCAAAGCTTCTTAGTCAGAGAAATAAGGTTGATAATTTATTCTCAACCAAGAAAAGACTTTATTTTAAATAATATTTTGAAAATCAATACTCATTTTTTCACCTTTAACTTTCTAGAAATGAGCCTCCTTGGGAATCAAATTCTTAATGTTCATTACACATTCTTCCTTATGTGGGATATTCTTTTCAAAAATAAATAAAATAGCACATGAATTACTTAGTTGTTATTAATTTGATTTATCCACTATTTACTCTTGTTATGCTAGTAATTTCATGAAATTTCGAGGAGTGTGTCCATCATATTTACACCTTACACATAGTTTCTCAATAATTCTCAGGAAAACACTTTTTAAAAAAAACTTCTCAGAAAATTCATATTCTTTTTTATAGATGTATTCAACCAAACCAATCTATTTTTTTATTTCTTAGATTGATTATACTTTTCACTCTAAATTTATTCTTTATTCATTTATGTTTATTGATTTATTATAATGATCCTTTATGTGTCATTTTATTCCATATTAAATGAATCTTCTCATTAGTGTAACATATTTCTCAGCCTTATTATGTGTGTTTTTTAACACTTCGATATTTCTTACATACTAAGGTGAGCTCATATTTTTTACTTTTTTTATTTCTCATATTTTGATGTATTATTTATTCATAATAATAAAAATATTTCCTAATAGGCATCAAGTAACATTCTATATCATAGTGATGACTTCTGTTTCACTTTCCATTTCATTTTTCATGACTTTCAAATTTATTTCTTAATAGAAAAATTCACAATATTTTTTTACTTTGTTTCAATCTAGTAGAATTATTCTTCACTCTAAATTTAATCCACCTTAAAATATACCTTATTTTTTTTCAAATGAATAACATGTTATGAAATCTAGCAATTTATTTATGTCCAAATTTTTCACAGAACCAATAGTAGAAAAAACCATGATCTTTTTCTTTTGAACTCATTTTGTATCGATTTAACTTCTTGCTATTTTTTCACCAAACATCACTCATTTGGAGATATTTTTATGGAAATTTTATTTCTGATTATTAGATCCATTTTTTCTAAATTTTATAATTTTTTAACATTCTTCTCCATTGATTTTTATCCATAAATCACTTTGAAATAAAAACTATCTATTAAAATGGAATTAGTACAAAAAAATCAATAGTAAGTGTGGATTTTTTCATTGAGTTTATAGTAGATATATCAATGGATTATTTCAATCAATTATTTCTAATAAAATAAGGACTCTTAATATATTGACTCTCATTATAAAATTTTATGGAACCAAATCTTTTTTTATTATTTTGGGAAGGCTCAACTTGTGTTGCTTCCATATTCCTTAGTTTGACCTCTAACTCAAAACACTTCATATTGATGGTATTTTTATCATCCTAAAAACATAGCATTTTCTTCTCATTCTATTTTTATCATTTAATATGATCTTCATGCATATTTTTACATTCTTGTGAGTAATTTTTAAACATATTTATTCATTTAGATTTGACCTCAAATTGAGCATTCTTAATATTATTGGTGGATTTAAGAGTTTCTTATAATGCATATATTCATTCCTCAAATTAATTTCTAGTATTAGTTATATAATAAATTGATTTTTTCAATTATGTTTTGGGTATGGAGTGTTTATATATATATATATAACCATTTAATATGCTTTTTATTCAGTATCTTTGATCAAGTAGTTTCATTTTAGAAACACCTTAGCTAATGCTTTTTCCAAAGCATTTTTTTCTATCTTCAATTATGTATCATTTGTATGATTATACATAATATAGGGTAAAATACTATTAATTTTCCCTATTTATATCTGAAATAACTTATGTAATCCTTTTCCAATTTTCTATGAATTCAGAGATATTATACACTCATTGATCATTAGATTTATTCTTATGTACGAACTTCATCTTACATTAGTAATATCTAATAAAATAAAAGCATCTTAAAACATATTAATCTACATCAAATCATCTAAAAACTGCTAAAGACACATCAATAATCCATTATTATTCCATAAAATTAATCAACATATTTTTCAAATAAAATACAGCATATAAGAACACATTTTGAGTATTACAGTGAATCTTTATTACTTTAACTCTTTCCTAGGTCCATTTTGATCAAACTCCTCCAGCTGAAAGTGATTTGAGTATCCATTAATGAAGCACTTTTCTCATTTAATATTAGTATAAAAGTATATTTTCAATTATCATACATTATTTTATAGTCATATATTACAGAAATTGTTATAATTGATATTACAAAGATGAACTCACACAACCAACTTCTCAACTTCTTTATAGAGACATCAGATTCAACAATCTTCATACTCCATAAACCTTACTTATCTTATACATGTTCAAGAGACAAGTGATTCAGTCTAGAAACATCATTGAATTTCATAGGTAACCCATAATATTTAACTTCTATAGTTGTCTAAGGAGGATTTTTAAACCTTACTTGATAAGAAACTCATTAGTACATCATCCTCTAACTCATCAAAAAACATAAAGCTAAAAATGCTTTATGTGACTCTATTTTATTGAAAAAATAAATTAACTCCACAATTATCACATACTCAAGATACTTCCTCACATATATATATATCCTAAAACTCAAACAAGAAATAATGACTCTACCTTCTTTTTAAACAACACTCTTATTTTATGATCTTCATCATGGAAAAAACTTTGCCTATTGACTTGGTCTTATTTCCCAACAAATGAATAGATCTACAGTATTATATACAATGGTATAAAACATTATATATGATTCATATGAACTCTATATGTATATAAAATAATCCTCTAATGGGTTATCTAATATAACCTTTTCAACTAAATGATGCAATAATCACATGGCACTTCAATATCTTCACCCATTTCCTCATCCCTTCCAAATGAACTTATCAAATATTGATGTCACTTAATTATTAAAAAAAATTAAAAACTCAATAAAATAATACAATGGGAACTTCAAACTCTCTCTTTGGATTTTTTTTAATCACTTTTTCAAACTAAAATAAATATCTATACTCCCTCATTATTTTCTATCCCTATTATTCATATTTAATACAAAGACTAAAACCACATGAGGATTATCAATTAAACAAATCAAATTATACTTGATCATTTCTTGGTGTATAAAACCTGAGTGAAAAATTTATATGTACAATATTTTTAACAATCATGTGGCCCTCACTATTCATTTCATTGACCGATCAATCTCCCCCATTGATTTTGAAAGTCATTTTTCAAATAAGGATAGGATGATATAATCAATATACCTTAATAATTACTAATTTAATCATATTATATATTTCATTATTTTCAAGAAATAATGATATATCATAGTTTTCTCTACAAAACTCCCCCTAAAAGGGTAAGCTCCATCAAAAACTTCATCACGATTAATATTCTTTTTAGATAAAATCTAATCATCCATTTAAAAATATATCTTTAATAATTGATACTAAGTTAGATGTCAATTTATTATATCACACCAAGATGGAAATCTCATTATATTTTGAAACTTTCACATCAATCATCCAGTTCTCCCCTTAAATATTTTACCATAAATTATCAATAAAAATAAAGAATGGTATATAGGATAATATGGTTGTCTCTCTTTAGTTTTATAGTGAGATAAACATGGTTGAGAGTTGATTATCATCCAAGTAACACATTTATTTTCAATTACAATTTTATGAGAACTCTTCATGATTTCTCATTTAACTTTGTATATGTGAATATTCTTGGGTATCATAGACTTCTTGTTCTTTCTATATTTTTGTTGTGTGGAATATTATTTTTTCCTATAATTAAAATAACACATGGATTCCTTGGTTCTTATTTCATTTATTTCGTCACCATATTCTCCTATTTTTTTAAAAATGTCATGTAATATCTAACATTTTGTTTATATTATTTTCACCTACCAAATAACTTCTCAATAATTCTTGAGGAATAAATTTTTGATAAATTCTTAATAAATTTATATTATTCTTCATATATGTATTCCACCAAACAAATACTTTTATTTCATTATTTTTTCCCCAATCAAGGTAAATAGCCTAATAGGGGTGAATGAAATTATTTAAATTTATTCAAATGACCCCCACTAACAATATTGTTTCACCATAAATAGGAAAAACTCTCCTTCGCAATAGATATGGAGGAATAAATCAAGTAAAGAGGGATATATGTAATTTTTATTTGGTTCACCTATACTGGGATAATCTGATAAAGATACAACAGTGATGTTCTAATGTACCAAAATCACCAAGCACACTACTTGATTACAATTTCTAGAGTGGAATCACTATCCTCTAGTTTACAACCTCTCATGATTTGAGAAATAATTTCTCTATCAACTGAAGTGTACTCAAAATTTCTTCATAATATTACTCAGATTTACTGAATCAACTTTATTTACACCAAAATTGGTTCGTCCTGAAGATCTTATTTCATTAAGATAATGAATTCCACTTTACCATACAAATTCTAGGAAATGTCCATAAGCTTTATTTAAATCCTTTTTTCTATAATAGTTGTTCACATGAAACTTTTTCACATAATGTCATTTCTATGTAAAGCTATTTTCAAGTTAATTTCATTACACCCTAAATATATTCACATAAGTCTTACATGAAAATTAATAATTTATCTCTCCTATAAGTTTAATTCTATAATTAATAACATGATTATTTTTATATTTATAGGAAAACCAGCCCATAAAACACACATCATGTAACTCTTCAGGTTTTCAAAATATATATATTTCCTTAGGTTCAAAAATGTCACTAAGTTTATACAACATATTTTTTGTGAGTCTATCTACTTCATGTGAAATTATATCTATATTCTATGAGAATCCTTCCTTTTCTCTATATTTTTATGAATTATTATTGAATAGACTTCAAAATCATCCAAGTACTTTCTTTATGAAAACCTCATGATCTTCTCCACTCATTAAATTTATAAAAATGATTTTTAAAAAAACACAACCCAGAATATTTGAAAATTCTACTTAGATGATTTATGCCAATACTATCTCACTTGGGGTTTTTTGAAAGCACTTAAAAATATTTAACCATATTGTTAAAAAAATCTTTCTTTCTTTATTCTTTAAATACCATTCACTCTCTATAAATATAGATTGTGATTAAATTTTCAATTATTATATTCTTTAATCCCATATGATCCAAGGTCAGCAAGATAAATAAGAGAAACATGTAAATAATATCCATTAATCACTTTTTTTGCCTGAACACAACTTTGTGCTTTTAAACTATACTTCCATATCTTCTCCCCTTGAATAAATATTGAAAACTTATTTCCTTGTTTATTCTTTTCTAAATATACTCACCCCCTTGAATTTTTTGATAAAACTCTTCCATTTTCTTTAACAATTTATAACCCTTTTTAAATGAACCCAAAATTCACTCCTGTATGGTTTTCAACAGGACGGAAAATCTATAACACAAGAGAGAAACTGAAACATGTATTAGGGAGTGGGAGTCCCATATACAGGCTATATAACTGATTGGAGTTGACTAGAATTTAAGATAAGTTGATGTTTCTCAAACATTTCCTTACGTAAGGCCTTTAATCTGATATATTTGACTTGAATTTGAGTAGGAATATACTCAAATTGAATTAATACATGCTCAAATATATCGATTATAAAGTGATAATTTATTTCAATGTGCTTCATAGTTGATTTATGGATGGTAATTTTTTCTATGTTTGATAGAACTTGGATTGTCACAATATATTTGGTTATGAGACTTCACTTCAACTTCCACATCCTCAGACTATTGTTTCATCTATAATAGTTTTGTATAATATTGTTTAGCTAAAATATATTTAGATTCTATAGTTCTTAATGAAATTAAATATTTTTTCTTACTAAAATTATAAAGGAAAAATCCACCAAGATAGAATTCAATTCATGATGTTGACTTTATATCGTCAGTTGAATTGGACCAATCTAAATTTATACATTCCATTAACTCTTGTTAATCTTTTTCATTATAAATAAAGTAAAATATTTACCATGTATTTTATTTACCGTATTATTCACATTATATATTACAAGTGGATTTCTATGGGGTTACTCTTCTACCTAGTATCTTAACAAAAAGAAAAAATCATTATTGGGTCACATCACTGTTAAGTATGGTAGGCCTCTAATGATCTTCTTATACTATGTGTTATTGAACTCTTTTACATCGTCATCCCTTGACAACAACCTACGGGTAACAACTGGTGTTTGCATTACTTTATAATCCTCTATTAAAAATATTTATAGAACCTACTTAGAATATTTGGATTGTAATAATGTTTCATTCCTTGTATCACCTGCTTGCTAAAGAAATTTTTTGTGTCTTTGATCATCGGGTTTTTGAATTTTCATTTCATGAATTCTAAAAAAATATTGCACTTTTTTTCGATCCAAAAAATATCATTTCATAAAAATATATGATAACTATCATCCTTTTACTACTCTCCTTTTAATATAGAGAATATTATCAAATCCACCACACTAAAAATCAAGCTTCTTCGAGTACTGATTTGGTCTAAATTACCATTCTCTTAATGAATGCTTTACTAAATTTCTATGAGACATAAATCGATGTGTATGAGTTAAATAATTATTAATAAAATTTCATTGATGAAAAGATAAGTTAAAAATAAATTGGATCACCATTTAAATAATAACATAAAAGCTTCCATACTAACAATGATTTCAAGATCATTTAGGTGAGTGGGAGTTCAATTATTGAGTGATTAAATTAGAACTAGTTTCATTCCCTAATTCACCCCATCCCCTCTCAAGGTATATGTTTATTTGAATTTACACCGAGTGATGATTGGTTTGTATGATCCTCCTATGAATATAATAGAAAAAGTTTATCATGAAAATCTATAAATTGATTTGGTCTTTTCATCTCACTTACTAATTCCATGAGATTTTGTGTACATCCACTTTGGGTCTTTGTTAATAAATTAATTTATATCATTGATAAAAAATACATATCCATATAACCATATCCACCATATAATAAATAGTTGTCATAGAAATCACACCTAAATTATTGAGTTCTATATGTCTACCTTTATTGCTTTGGTTCCTTGTAATACCTAATTCCTATGGAATACACACTTTGATTATACCCCATATTGTCATAGTAATAACAACTGATTTTAGCAATATTCTTTTATTTTTTCAATTTAGTTTTAGTTTCAAAATGCGTATTTTTAGTGTTCTAATTATGATTTATACCCAATTAAATTTTCATCTTTGAATTGGGATTTTTTGGCTTGGAATCTACCAATAGTTCCTTCTTCTTGAGATATTTCCCTATACTTGCTTTTTCCTTTTTATTCATAGCTCATTAACTACATTTCTAGACCTCCATGATTATCCTTCAAATTTTTTCATCTCATTCGATCTAATATTTCAATGTCATATAGTGAGTCAATATTATGCATTAATCTGTAATTTTTTTTCCATGGATTAAAGATTTATACATCATGATCTTTAATATGTTTGAATCAATATTTAATTGTGGTAGTCAAACTCTAGATAACCTAGATCTACTCTTAGATCATAATTTTATACTAAACAACCTTTTCTAAGATGTGTGCCTTTTCATATTTAATATTTTCAATCTTTTTCAACCCAGACTTCTCTTCTTTCAACTTCTATATGTAGAATTTGGAATTATGAACTTCTCTATTCGGTTTATTTTGTCTCTCCAAACATTTATATCATCAAGTGTAGGCTCTAACTTTTATTTGAGACAAAATATCCCTTCTACTTATACTTCATCATAATCATTGTCTTAACTTGTTGGTGAATTATCTATAATAGTCATAAGAACATATTCTTATAATTATTTTTAGTCCTAATTTTCTTCTACTTCTTTTTATTTTTAGTTATTATTTTATTTTAGTAGTAGGTTCATATTCTTGAATAATTTTTTCTTTATACTCCTCCGACCTTTCACATTATTTGAAGATTTATTTTTGGAAAATTTATCATCCTTGTATTCATCAAGAAACTTCTTAAGATACTTTTATATGAGTTTCCCAACATTTCCACAATAAAATCATGAAAAAGGGAGCTTCCATTTTAACTTTCCTTTAAAACATTTCAACCTTAAGGAAAGGAATAACTGTCAGGACCTGACCCCAGTTTCTCGGAGCCAGTTCCTTATTTTATTACATTGGAATATAAACAAGTAATATTCATACTGAAGGACTGATTAGTTTAGTATCTTTGGAAACAAGATACATACATAAGTTCAACATTACAGCTTGAAATGAAATAAAACATATAAGTTTTATTGGTAACATCCACAACTCTAAGTTTATCCCTACGGGTCATTCATAATAAACTTCTTCACACCATGTAAAAATGAAACATAATAAAGTGGTGAGATCAAATGCTTAGTAAGGGTAAGAAATATAGTGGAATATATCATAAACAAAAACATTAAGCATGGTGAATAACTAAAAACACATACCTTTAAAAATGAACATGAACACATTATGGAGGGAATAAGTGATAAATAAATGATGCCATAATAAATCATAATCATGGGTACTCTACAATTCCAATAACCTAATGAACATTAAATTACTAGTTTCATAATTCTAGATATAATAACCATACCATCAAGGCCTCATGCCAAGACCATAAATAATTATTTTGTCAAGGACTTGTGCCAAGATTGTAGTTTGTCTCATAAGACATACCAATACATCAAGGGGATATATTAGGACACACCCATCACTTATTAAGTTCAAATAATTCCTCATATAAATGAGGATGAACATAAACAACATATACATTCATATTAAAACTAACATATTAAATGTAAATAACTTTCCTCAAACATTATGCATAAACACTAACCATTCGGAGTAAATTGGTGAATGGTTTTAAGATAGGACATCCATATTCAAAATAATCATAAAAAATTAAATTAAATATGGTATATTATTTCATACATAATAATCAAAAATAGTGTTTAAATATATGAATATACTTTTATAAAATCATTGAATAATTCTTGGGATAAATACACATTTACTTTGAAAAGGAGAGTTCTTTTGGAAAATTATTTGTATGAAACCAGAATTGAAGTGATATAGTATTATCATAATAAAATTATTTTTTTATAAATATAATGGTCTATAAAAACAGATTATATAATTCCCTTGAAAATAGGTATGAATTTTACAAATTCCCTTCAATATGGCTTGTATTTCAGAAAATATTTATGAAAGATCCTTTTAAAAAATATAACCCCCAAAAATGAAAGTAGGATTATGGTTGGTACACATATATATAAAATTATCATATAATATATGAGGAGTACATATGAATAAATAATAATTTTTTTTAAGTAAGTAGAGAATAAGAGTAACCTGAATGAAAATGGAGGTTCGGATAGAAAACTCTTACCTTAACTTCGAAGGTGTTCATCACTTGATCTTAATGATCTGAATAATTAAAATTAGGTTTATAAATTAATAATTATAGAACCTCATATTCCTGTAATTTATTTATTATATCATTATTAGGTTCATTTATGGCACTTTGATGGGTTAAGAGATTCAATTTCATTGTTTGGGAATGTTTTCTTCCTTAGTTTTCATGATTTGTTTACTTATATTCATGTACAGATAAACGTGTAGAATTAGAATGGTTATATAGAATATTATTTTTATTTTATTAGTGAAAAAACATAATATTACATTGTTTTAAAAAATTTGGTTATTGGGAGTGACGATGAATCACTATATAAAACTTTAATGACAATTGTTTGTGTTAATTGGAAATTTATGATCACAAAGAACTCATTTTGATTTATAAATTAATGTCATGTATAAAAAATAATTATAAGACCTTAAATAATTTATAATATATATATTATAGTCTGTTTAAACCATCAAAATTGTTTCATGACTAGAATTGAAGATGGTAATAGAAATTGAAAACTCATCATCCTTGAATGTAATAAATTAAAACATCTCGGATGGTGTTTTCATTTCTAGTATAAAAGAAGGGTAAAATAGAGATGATGAAGAATTATTACCTTATGATAAAAACTTTTCAATACATTTAAGGTACTAGAGTCATCACAACATTTTAATGAAATTAAGTGAGGAAAGAAAAATAAAATAAAGGAACTTGAAATAAAATAAATGAAAAGATGAATTTATCTCTTGAAGTAATCTTCCTTAAGATCCTCTTTAGGGGAGAGGTTTTGGTATTTTTAAGAGAAAAGGGGTTGTTCGTCATGGAGGAGGAGATTGGGAGGATATTTGAGCTGAATTTAGACAAGGAATAATGATTTAGAGTAGTTAAGAGAAGAGGGAGTGAGGTGGTTTATAGTGGAGGAGAGGAGGGTTTCCCCATTATTTTACTCATTATTTTATTATTTTGCCAAAGGCAACAAATAGTATTGATTATTATGACCAATAATAGTAATATGTTCATGTGAGTTCGAAACAAGTGTGCTTACATCATCCATGATTCTAGTAATATTGAATTTAATTGATAATTTTTATATACGGTAAATTACCGTATTTTACTATTCATCAAAAATGCGAGTATTTCATAAAAATCCCAAAAATTCACCCTAACCATTTTTAAATGTTTAGAATTCAAAAATAAACTCCATTTTTTCAAAACAATTTTCAAAATATTATTAATTTAATTTTTAAATAAAATCATAATTTATTCAAAAAATAACAATTTTAAAACAATAACTCGTTTTATATCACCTTGAAAATTTAATCAAGATCTCATTATCTTATAACCTTAATAAAATAAAATTCTGATACGATCTACTATTCATAATGGTCATATTAATATTCATAAGGGTATGTTACTGTTCACTAAAAATTATGTTTTTTTATTAGACTCTAAATATCTTGCTAAATGCAACTGTGTATGTCAGTTTTTTGAAATTCAAATAATAGAGGTGGAAAATTTTGTTTACTAGCTAGGTTATAAAAAAGTGGTGTTTTGTAGAGATTCGATGTTTCATGCATTCAATATTAAATTTATTTTCAAAATCTTGGGGTGTTGCATTATCCCCTCCTTACAAAAAACAGTCATCAAAATTTCTAGAATGTTACTTCAAAAAAAGATTTCGTTGGGTATTCATCATTATCTCCTCAGGCTCCCATGTTTCTTCTTAAATTCTATAATTTTTTCAAAGTAACTTTACCAGTCATGTCATCTGATTCCTCAACACCCGTTCCTTAGTTTCTAGAATCTGGATAGGCTCTTCATAGTAAGATAAGTTAGGTTCAAATCTTATGCCTTCAGAATTGAGTACATGTATTGGGTCGGGCATGTACTTTCTCAACAATGAGACATGGAACACATTTTTTACTTTAGACAGGCTAGGTGTAATAGCCAAATGACATGCAATAGATCTAATTCTCTCTACAATTTCAAAAGGTCCAATGTACCTAGGGCTCAGTTTCCCTTTCTTCCCAAATCTTATAACACCCATCCATAGAGATACTTTTAAGAAAACATGATCTCCCACTTGAAATTCCAAATTATTCCTTCAATTATCAACATAGATCTTTTATCTTATTTTATCTTCTTTGATATGGACTTGAATAGTCTTTACCTTCGTTGTTGTTTCATCTATAATCTCTAGTCCCACGATCTTCCTTTCTCAAACTTCATCCCAACAAGTTGGTGTACGACATCTATTATCGTACAATGCTTCATATGGTTCCATTTGAATACTTGAATGGAAATTAATATTGTATAAAAACTCCAATAAAGGTAAATATTGATCTCACATACCTTGAAAGTCAAGTGAATATTATCTCAAAACTTACTCTATGGTTTGGATCATCTTTTCTGATTTCCCATCAATTTGAGGATCACAAGTAGTACTCAAATGAAGCTTAGTATTCAAATATTTCTGAATAATTTTCCATAATATTGATGTAAATATTGGATCACGATCAGAAACAATTGAGGGAGGTTCTCCATGAAGTCTCACAACTTCATTGATATAGATTCGTGTTAGGTGTTCCAATGGAAAATCCTCCCTTATAGCGAGGAAATGTGAAAATTTTGTAATTCAATCAACGATTACTCATATTGAATCATTCTTTCTTGGAGTTGTGGGTAATTCAATGAAAAATTATATGGTTATGTCATCCCATTTACAAGTAGGATTTCATTTTTTTTTAAACTCCATGATCATTCCTTCTCAATTCATCATTTACCTTATTTTCATTTCCTAGGTGGTAGTGTATAGAAAAATCATAATCCTTGAGTAATTCAAGATATTGCCTTTTCCTCATGTTGAGTTATTTCGGTGAGAAGATATACTTCAGACTCTTGTGATTCGTATATATCTCACATCTTTCACCATAGAGATAGTGTCACCATATTTTTGGAGCTAAAATCATAGTATCTAAGTCGATATCATGAGTAGCTTAGTCTTTTTCATGAATTTTTAACTAACTTAATGCATATGTAATAACTTTATCATTATACATAAGGAAACAACAAGGTCCTTTCTTTGATGCATCACTATATATCACAAACCCATCATTCCCTGATGGTAGAGTTGGGATAGGAGCATTCACTAATCTCCAATTCAATTATTCAAAAGAGTCCTCACATTTTTTTCCATACGAACTTAACCCCTTAACATGTAAGCTTGGTCATTGGGTTGGATAAATGATCAAAGTTATGAAATAAACACTGATAATAACCTGTTAAACCAATAAAACTATGTACCTTAGTTATTTTCATTAGAGTAGGCCATTATTGAACATCTGTTGTCTTCACAAGATCAACAGATATTCCATACATAGATACAATGTTACCAATAAAGGAAAATGATTGATGCCAAAATTCCCACTTTCTAACCTGTCCATATAATTCATTTCTTCTAAGAGTCTTCAAAATAATGTGCAAGTGATTTTCATGATATTCATAGATTTTGGATTAAAACAATATATGATTAATAAATATCACCATAAATTCATCAAGGTATTCTTTGAAAACCATATTTATTAGATCCATGAATACAGAGGGTGAATTAGTCAGTCCAAAAGGCATTACTATAAACTCTTAATTCCCATACCTGGTTCGAAATGCTGTCTTTCGAATGTCTTCCTTCCTTAATAACAACTGATGATATCCAAATCTGAGGTCAATCATTGAAAAATATTGGGCTCTATGAAATTGATCAAATAAATCATAAATTCTAGGTAGGGGATACTTAATCTTTATTTTTATAGTACTGATCTCCCTATAGTCGACACACAACCTCATAGATCTATCTATATTCTTAACTAAAAGGACAAGGGCTCCCCATAGAGGAAAACTAGGGAGAAAAAATCATTTCTCACTCAATTCCTATAGTTGTTTCCTATATTATACTAATTCTATAGCGGCCATTTTATAAGGGGTGTTTGATATGGGCTTTGAATCAAAAATTAATTCAATGGAAAACTCAATTTCCCACTCTAGAGGATGTCTAGGTAAATCATACGGAAAGACATCAACATATTCTTTCACAATAGGTACGCCCTCTATTTGAACATTCTTTTCCTCACCCATAGTTATTACATTCCCTTCATCCCCAACAATTGAATTCAGTAGAGCTACTAGGGGTGGAAATAGATGATAATTATATGGTGATGTTTCTACCCTAAAGATAAGGGATTCCATATCATCCTAAAAAATTGTAACCTCCTTCTACTTGTAATAACTTTTCATATCATGGTTAAAATCCAATCCATACAAAGGATTATATCTAATTAAATCTTGGGAATGATAATAATATTAGTAGATAAAGCACGTTTATATTCCATAATGGGTACTTCCTAACACAACTTCGTTGCAATGATACTTCCCTTAAGAGTTTTTACTAACAACTGCCTTATTAAATCAAATTAGGAATATATAATTTTCTTGGAAAACTAGGAAGATATGATTGAATGTGATGATCCAGAATCAGATAAAGCATTGGCTAAGTTTGAGGAAATGATTAATGTACCTACCACCACATCATTAGGAACTTCAACCTCCATAGTTGTGACCACATAATCCTGTCATTGATCCGTTGTACTTATTTGAGGAAAATTTCCTTCACGTATTGGAAAATCATTTTTATAATTTTCCCTCTAATTGAAATTTTAGCATTGAACATTGGAAGCATCTATCTTCCCCTAACAATCCCAGGATAGGTGGCCTTTTTCTCCACAATTGTAACAAACACCCATACCCTTCAGGAAAGTATTAGTGTGTCTCTTCCCACAATTATCATAGGGTGGAAGTTCAACTCTTCCATTATTCCCCATTTCCTTATTTCCTTTTCCAGATTTTTCAGAAGCCCTCTTCTTCTCATGATTTCCCTTGAAATCATAAGACATAGAGAATTACTTTTCTATCTTGATAGCACTTGAGACTATATCTTCATATTATGAGAAATATTGGGAGACTAGATACCTTCAGAGGAATGGTTTAAAACCATCAAATAATTGATCAATATTGCTCCTTGGATTAAATTTGTAGTCCATGACATGTCTTGTTATCCTTGTGAAGATAGCATCATACTTTGAAAAATTATAATCCTATTTTTTCCTTAGATTCAGAAACTTCCTGTCCATATCATCACATTTTTCAAGAGGGAATTGTTTTTCTAAAAAATTCCTTAATATCCCTCAATTCCATTTATTCTATTTATTCCTCCTACTTTGTGTTTTAAATTAAATACCACCACTTTAGAGACCCCAAACTTGACGTACATGGACATTACATTAATTTTGTGGAATACTTAATACATAACAAAAACCGACACTCAAGGACCGTAATAGTTTAGTGTCTTTAGAAACTCAGAACATAATCTTCTAATCATGGTGAAAGATCTTCAAAATCTCCCATAAATATCTTCCTCTTTTTTTTCTTACCTAAAACCTTTCTTTATATCCTGGGGAAAAGATAACATATAAAGGGTGAGCTCAAATTCTCAGTAAGGGTAAGCATGGAGAAAATAAAATAAAACATATACATTTGAACTTAAAAACATGAACATAATTTTTAACCATCAAAATCTTGAGCAATGACACAAAACATGGAAGTACATAAGGAATAAATCATAATGGAACATCAATAATGATAAAATATCAAGGAAACATATAATTGTGGCAAACCATTAAGCACTTGATATGATTTCCATAGTAGCCAGGGCATTTCTTCCAAGACCATCTTAGTGGAAAAAGTCCCTTACTGAATCGAGTTCACTCCTTGTTCCAGTCCTGTATCACTGAACTACATTTACTTGTCATTCCAGCCATGTCTATCTCATGAGATATAAATCTTTACCCAATTAATTGGAGGGAGATATAGTCCCCACCCAGCTCATATTTAAATCATTCTTACATGTGCCACAACATAAACATAAATCATTCATCATAACCCAAAGAATAAAATGGGTTTCATAAACATCATACCATAATAACATAATCCACATAAAACAAATTGATATCATTTCATAATAATAAAAGTAGAACCATTTAAATCATAGAGACATTATACTTGAAACATACACATATAAAATAAAGTCATCTTATATGGAAAATGGTTTTGATAAAACACTTGAAATGAATTCATGAGAAAAATATCCTTTCATCTTCAAAATCATTTTCTTTTCACAAAATTCCATGCAATTTTAAAAGAGAGGAATTTTTTTGAAAATAGTCATGAAATCTTGTAGAGTAAGCTTCATGAAAATAAGGCGTTATGAAACCGTAAAAATCCTTTCATGCCGTATAATTTTAAAAAAACATTCTTCTCGTACTTTTTCCGAAAAAGTCAAAAAGTAACTCGTATGGTAAACAAAAGAAAGATTCCTTACATACCATGTAATAAACTTAAAAAATGGGTAAAAAGGACTTTAAACATACATGAAACCTTTTTTAGAAAATAGGGACATGGATGATAAATATAACCCCAGTAAATACTTACGAATAAACAATCTCAGATAAAAACGAGATTGGAAAAGTTATCCCTTACCTTATGTTCGATATGATCCGTATGTATCCAAACCTCCTGTATAATGATTTAAATAATGTCATTGACTTATTACAGAATCATATTCGTTGCTATGATATCATATATGGTTCACTTATGACAATATATTACCCGTTCTTTTATAAATTCCATGTTAAAGCAGCGTTTTGCGTAAAATCGTTTCATTTATCGTACGTGTTTCGACTTGTTGTTCTTTATATTATTACTTATATCCTACTTTACATTATTATAGAATGTAAAACATGATTTATATCTAATATATATTCATAATATAAATATGTGTGATAGATCAATAAATGGAATGAAATAAATCGTTCATGGAGACGGTAGTCCGTACGTACGCACGAGCGATGATATCGTTCCCATAATTATTGAATAGAATTGGAGTGAATGATATGATATATACGAATAAGTATTATGTTATAATAACCATATATAGTTATTCTTTACACCATTATACCCATCCACATAAGGTGGTGGTGGAAAAACTAATTACACCACGGCGTAGAGACGGTATTCTGTACGTAAGCACGCGCGGTGATTTCATTTTCCGTAGGATGGATAGAAGGTGAAATGGGGTTGTTTCATATTTCTAATATCATATCAGTATATTAGTGATACTTATTGTATTACTTTACAATGAAACAACTAAATAAGAGTAATTTGAAGAAGAAATAAACTTTAATGAATCGGTAGAAGAGATTATCTCTTCTTCGACGCACCTCCTTTAATCTTCCTATTAAGGGACTAGAGTTGGTCTTTTGAGACGACCAAAACATCCATAATTTTTTTAGGGAAGTGGAGAAGATAAATGGGAAGGGTTTGGACGAGCTTGAAGCCTAAAATTGTTGTGAAGAGGATAGGGAGGAGGTTCCCTTTTATAAGGGGGGAGAGGGGAACCTTTGGAAACCTCAAAAATATTAATTTATAATAAATCAAAACCCACTTAAAAACCTCAAAAAATGACTCATATTAAAATATTAGATGATATAGGGTTGTGATCTCATCAAAAAATAAAATTTAGACATATTATAAATTTATTTTAAACCTTATCAACTTGATTTATCCTTATTTAATTTATTTAATCTTATTAGTGGTAATAAGATTCTAAATTTTAAATTGTTATAAATAATTACTTATGTGTTGTGAATTGTCCATAATTGTATAATTTATGACATATTCGACCATATAAATTTTAATTTAAATTTTTTTAAATTTTTTTGTGATTTTTAAACAATTTTATATTATGTTGTTTTTATAAAATAACAATAGGGTCAATTTTGACACTATTCATTTATTTGAATTTAAATAAAATCAAAACAGAAGATATGTTCGAACTAAAATATTTAATAGATTAATAAAATGTCATATTTATATAGAAACTTTGTGGAGAATATTAAAAAGTTCATACAATATTTATTTTAATATTTTTAAAACCATTTATTTGATATTTCAATAAATAAAATAATTTCAACATCACTATTGTGTCACCTTTAATGATAATTATTTAATCCCTAAAAATTATAAATAAATTTACATGATGTAGATAATTTTATTATATTTCTGGAGACTATTCATTTTTTAAGTTTAATGAAGTTTATCACTAAATTAAAATTATTATACTTATAAGATTTATGAGAGTGACATGTTGTCACTTTCTTTGGTTTTAAAAATAATTAAATTATTTTCAGGGTCAAAAGTACATAAAATTAATCTATTCATACCCTTAGGTGATATGGGTCGACGTGTAGTCATCCAATAGAATTTTGGTAGGTGTTATTGTAATTTTCTAATCTTATTTTTACCCTTAATTACCCGATTTTATCTTTAACAACAGTAAATAAAAATTACCGTAGTTACTATTCATAATATCAAAAAAATAAAAGTAACCTATTAACATAGTTTGGACCCACTTAATTAAAATATGGAATCCATTTTTCAAAATTCAAAACACAGAAGTTGCAGTAATTAATTTAAAATAAATCTCGTTGTCGAAAAAAAAAGCGGGTCTTTGTTTAAAACATTACAAAAGATTGAAATTTTTTTACCTATGAATTCAATGTAAAATTAATGGTAATGACATAAATTATATTTAATGGTAAAAACATATTCTATGTATACTTTAAAACCATTCAATATTATAATTCAACCATATAAATTATTGTGATGAAAAAAGTTGTTTTTAATTAAAATATAACGTGTTTTTATTATTCATTAAGATATGAAAGTTATCAGAATAATATGAAAAATGTATCCAAAGTAAATTTTTATATCCTAATTCCAAAAAATAATTTTATTTTGTCAAATTGAACTTATAAACATGTCAAAAACTATATTTAATGTGGGTGCACCATCAAAAGTCGGCAAAACTGCATTTTTTGAAAAATACTTATTTTACCCTAATTTTTTTTGTTCTCATACCATGTTCTAGAAAATGTGTAAGATGAATAATAATGTTATCAAATTCAAAATTTAGTTAATACTATTCATAATGTCTAGTCCATAATAATATTATAATAATATATCGTTGTTTTGTGAAACCCGGTATTGTGTACAACACACGCTATCGAGGAAGGTCGCGATTGTGTGTAATGCAAGCCAAGTCAGGGTTGCATGTAGTGAAAGACTCTTTTGTTGTTGCATATAACAAAATCCAACCATATTCCAGTTATACATTGAATATATATATACACACTCAATGTTGCATAGAATAACTACTATCAAACAAACTTGAAATTCTGTGTAATATGATCCAAGAATAGTGTTGTGTATACTACAAGTTAATACGGTGTTGCGTATAGCACAAGATAATCATAGTGTAACGTAAAAAAAATACATCAAAGAAATTAAAAATAATAATTCTCATAAAATCTCGGGTTGTTACATTCTACCCCCCTTAAAATGAATTTCTCCCTCAAAATTCGTCGGGGTTATGAATGGTTTTCTACTTGAAAGTTTCTTTAATAGAAACCCACATCGTAAAAAGCTATTCCAAAACATAACTTTAAAAACTAAATTATGAAACATAACGGTTACCCAAATTAACTAATCACTGGGTTTCTACATAGGATAACATAAGTGAAAATATGGATATGGAAGAGAAATATAACCATCAAGTTCTGATGGAGAGTGGTATAGAATATGGCTATGAAAAATCCAACAATCACAAAGCCATAAATTTGTGATGTTCTAAGGGACCGTATGATTTAGTAGATATGAGGGCAATAGGACAACATTTTTGGTTTTCAAGATCATTTACCTAATGTTGAATAATTTTTTGAATTAAAAGAAATACTTACTTGATTTTGGTACAATCTCACTATTTTTCGTGCCTTGAACAATTTCCACTTCATCTCTTAAAGAAATAAAGTTGAATTTGTCTTCCGTGAAGTGTTATCAGATCATGCGATAGAATGATAGGTCATTCCATCTGTCTCAAACATAAATTTAGCAATAGTTATATACATAAGTCCATTTATGGTGAGATTAATCGTATATGGTTCCAAAAATGGACTTATAATTCATCTATAATACCACTTAATAAAATAAAACTAATTTCTACAAATGAGGGACTTATTATAGGCCAATGGTAGATGATAAAGGCATGTCACACTTCAGTTCTGGGTTCGATTCCCATAGCCTTGTCCAACGCGACGGGTTGTCGCCCGTCCTGCAGGTTGTCCTTTTTCTAAAACTAAATTATTATAAAATCCCATCAATAATATAGAAAATGTTATATCCTTAAACAATACTAACATATGTACAACATAATCCATTCCAATATTTAGGCTTATCTAAAATACTTTTGTCCATGCTCATAGTATAAAGAAAATAATTACTATAAATTTCATCTATCGAGCATGTGAATACCATCATTTATCTGCCATATATCATACGATATATCTTGTTGGTCACATTCCAAACATGTGAATACCTTAATAATGTATTCTCTTGAAAAATTAATTCCCATTGAACCTTAGTGGAAACATGAATGCTGTCAAAAGTTAACTCTTTCCACATACCAAAATCCCAAAATTTCTATATACTCAAACCATGATATCATTCATGAGCTCATTTAATTTTCTCTTTATCCCTTCATTATGCGCATATCATCTTCTTTCCAAAAATATTTGAATCACTTTTCATGGTTACCGGTACCATATAATTATTGAAAACTAATACATAGATATTCCAAAATTTCACAATACCATATATGAGATTCCATCATACTATTTTGAAATCCCATTACATAAACACTTAATCATTACACAACATCATTGTCATACTCAACATCACAAATAGTGATCGCATGTGACTTCCCTTTATCCTTTTCCTTAAGAGGTTTCTCACGTCGATCATCATTAACCCTTGGATTATGGCATTGATTAGCATAATGCCTCGTTTCCTTGCATTTGAAGCATTGAAGTGTTGGTGGTGCGTTATCTACAGTCTTTTCTTTATTCACATCATTAGCAACCCTTTTTCCATTACTTCGACACTCAGCTACTCGATGACCTTCTTTTCCACACTTAAAACATTTTCTAGTCCCTTTATGTCAATCTCCACCATGCTTATTTCCACACTTTGAGCATAAAGAAACATTCATCTTCTTTTCACCATTATTCTGAGATTTCTCCTTGAACTCCATCTTTTGTTTCTTGTCAAAACCATGAGATGGATATGTAACACCAACTTCCATTTCTACCTTGATAGCACAACACATAATTTCTTCATAGCTACTGAAGTCTCTTATAGCTAATTACCTTCTAAGACTTGGTTTTAAGCCACTGAAGAATCGATCAACTTTACTTTCAGGTTGGATGATAAAGCCAGATGCATACCTTGCAATCCTTGTAAAATTTGCTTCGTATATACCAACAGATTCATCATCTTTTTTCTTAAGATCAAGGAAATCATTTTTTATCTTTGTTTGAAGAATATGAGGGAAGTACTTATTGAATTATAAGTTCTTTAACTCATCCTATTCCATGGATTCAATTTCATCTTGAGGCCTTGTATTTTTAATTAGAGTCCACCATTGATCTACTTCACCTTCTAAACGGTAAATAGCTAGAATTAATTTTTCATATTCCGAACAGCGAAGTATGGAAAATATCTTTTCAATGGTACTGATCCATTGTTTAGAAACAAGTGGATCAGAAGACCCACTAAAAGATGGTGGACATTGCCTCATGAAGGAATCAATAGAATATTGTTCCCTTCTCTGCTCATTTGGAAGTCCAGAATGATTCATAGCTTCTGTAAGCATAGAAATAAGATTTTTCACTCCATCTCCCATAACATTGGTTTGTTTAGGAGGAAAATCATTGCATTTTCCATTACATTGATCAACACAGTTCCTTTGGGCTCCATCCATCATATAAAACCCAAAAAGAATAGTGTGAGAGGCAAAAATCATGCAAGGGAAAACAACATAATAAAGGGGGAGTAACTTAAATATATAACATCTTAGGGTTAATTCTAAGATTTTTACCATAATTCTATGACTATAACCTATACTTATACTTAACCTTAGGGACATCCCTAAACATACCTTAGAAATATCTCTATGGATCTCACTAAATTTTGTACATCCTAGTTTCCAAAGGTTAACTAAACGTTTCCTCTGATACCAAATGTAGAGACCCCAAACTTGACGTACATGGAAATTACATTAATTTTACGGAATACTTAATACAAAACAAAAACCAACACTTAATAACCATAATAGTTTAGTTTCTTTGGAAACTTGGAACATAATTTTCAAATCAGGGTGAAATATCTTCAACATCTCCCATAAAGATCTTCCCCTTTTTGTTTTCTTACCTAAAACCTTTCTTTATATCCTAGGGAAAAGATAACATATAAAGGGTGATATCAAATTCACAGTAAGGGTAAGCATGGATAAAATAAAACAAACCATATACATTTGAACTTAAAAACATGAACATAATGTTTAAACATCAAAATCTTGAGCAATGACACAAAACATGGAAGTACATAAGTCATAGATCATAATGGAACATCAATCATGATAAAATAGCATGTAAACATGTAATTTTGGGAAACCATTAAGCACTTAATATGATTTCCATAGTAGCCAAGGAATTTCTGTCAAGACCATCTTAGTGGACAAAGTCCCTTACTGAATCGATTTCACTCCTCATTCCAGTCCTGTATCACTGAACCAGATTTACTTAGCGTTCCATCCATGTCTATCTCATGAGATATAAATATTTACCCAATGGATTGGAGGGAGATATAGGTCCCACCCATCTCATATTGAAATCATTCTTACGTGTGCCACAACATAAACATAAATCATTCATCATAACCCAAAGAATAAAATGGGTTTTATAAACATCATCCCATAATAACATAATCCTATAGAACAAATGGATATCATTTCATCATAAGAAAATTATAACCATGTAAATCATAGAGACATTATATTTGAAACATACACATATGAAATAAAGTTATCTTAGATGGAAAATGGTTTTGATAAAACACTTCAAATGAATTCTTGAGGAAAATATCCTTTCTTCTTCAAAATCATTTTCTTTTCACAAAATGCCATGCAATTTTAAAAGAAAAGTATTTTGTTGAAAATAGTCATGAAATATTAGTAAGGCGGAATAGAAGAAGAATCCTAAAATACCTCCAGCCACTGCGATCGTATATCAGCCTCCCTCTCCCAAGTCTCGTCCTGTACTCACTCGTGATTCTATAGAACTCGTACCATAGGAACAGACCGGCCACGGAGAACCTTTGCACAGCGATCAACAATCCGAATAGGATGCTCCTCGAATGATATGTAGACCTCCAACTCAACCTCCTAGAGTTAAAAACATGAGACGGGTCTGAGAAGTAACTTCGTAGATGAGAAATGTGGAAGACGTCATGCATAACCGGATACCTCTGAGGTAAAAACAACTGATAGGAATCTTTCTCGACTCTCTCCAAAACATCAAACGTTACAACATGTCTCATTGAAAGATTTCCCTATCACTGAATCCTCCAGTGTACCAACCTCGATGTGACACATAGGAAAACCTGATCTCTGCCCTTGAACTCCAGAGGTTGTCTCTATCGATCATCATAAGACTTATTTCATGATTGTGCAGTAGTCGTCCTCTTTTGAATCAACTCAATCTGCTATGCGGTCTCTTAGGCAAGACAAGGTCCTAGCATAGTTGCCTCTCCTCCTTCTAGATAACATAAGGGTGATTGGCATGGCCTACCATACAAAGTCTCATAAGGTTCCATCTAAATAGTTTCTTGAAAACTATTATGTAGGAAAAATCTACAAGAGCTATGTGCTTCTCCTAATAACCTCCAAAATATGGGATGCATGATCGAAGCATGTCCTCCAGCACCTGAATCATACGCTCAGACTGGCCATCTATCTGGGGATGGTAATTTGTACTCAGAAGTACTTGTGTAATTAAATTTCTTTGTAATCCTTGCCAAACCCGAGAAGTAAAAAGTGTGTCCCTGTCAGGGAAAATGGAGTGTGGAACTCCATGTAAATGTACAATCTCTCAGATGTACAACCTTTCCAACTTATCAACCCTGAAGTTATCCTTGATCGACAAAAAATGAGCAACCTTTGTGAGGCTGTCAATGACAACCCATACTGTAACATTTCTTCGAGGTGACCTCATAAATCCTGTCAGAAAATCCATCACGACATCATTCCACTTACAATTGGGAATGGGTAACTACTGAAAAATCCATTCTGGTCACTGATGCTCCACCTTCACCTGCTAACAGGTGGAACATATCATCACAAAAATAGAAACATCTCTCTTCATACCAGGACACCAATACTAATGTTGTAGATCTCAATACATCTTGGTGACACCAGGATAAACTTCTCAAACTAAGGAATTAATGTCCCACATCAGCTCCTCGTATATGTCTTCTAACACCCATACGCGCCCCTGAATGCGCAAGATCTCATCCTTGCCTACTATCCATCCAGGAATAGGGTCCTCTCCTGACACACTCTCTTATAAAACTAGGCCTTTATAATATAATAGTTTCCTCATTCGCACTCATTCAAGAAGAGTAGAGTTAATGGCTAAATAAGAAAGAAAGGTATGTACATGTATGTCGTGCACATTCAAATGCATCTCAGAGAACAAAGCTATAATATTCCACTCACTACTGGACTCATGAACTACTTGTATTTGTGTCATCCTATTCAACGCCTTAGCCACTATGCTGCCTTTCCCTAGCGTGATGGAAAGCTCAAAATCAAAGGACTAAAGGTACACAACCCACCATCACTATCTCAAATTTAGATCGCATTATGTAAAGATATACTTGAGACTTTTTTTATTGGTAAAAAACAAAAAATGATCTCCCATAAGATAATGTCTATAACAGCATAAAGAATGAACAAATGAATCCAAGAAAAGATTGTGCATCAGGTAATTCCTATCATGTGGCCTCAACTGTCGAGACTCATACGCAATGACTCCTTCCCCCGGAATAAGCACACCTCCCATCCCAATACCTAATGAATCACAATATATAGTTTAGATCATTCCAGGATTTGGAAATACTAGTATTGGTGCTGACATCAACCTCCTTTTTAGCTCCTGAAATACTGACTCATAAGAATCTGACCACAAGTACTTCACACCCTTCTTAGTCAGGCCCATCAGTGGTGCTAATAAGCATGAAAAGTATAGTATAAAACGTCTTTAGTAAGCATCCAGCCCTTGAAAACTCTGTACCTCAAAGACATTCTTCAGATGCTCCCAGGAAACTATTTCTCTCACTTTCTCAGGGTCTACTGATACTCCTGTCTCTGACATAACATTACACATGAAGTGAATTCAGTCCATCCAAAAGTGGAATTTTGAGAGCTTAGAATATAACTGATTCTCTCTTAGTGTACTCAAAGTTATTTCAAGATGTGTGGAATGGTCGTGTTGAGTGTGAGATTACACCAAGATATCGTCCACAAAGACTACCACAAAAGAATCCAAGTATGGATGGAACACTCGGTTCCTCAGTTGCATGAAAATTGCAGGCGCATTCATGAGACCAAACAACATAACCACATACTCGTATAGATCGACCCTGCTCTGAAAGGTTTTAAGAGGTACATCTAATTGTATAATTCACAAATGATGATAACTAGATCTTAAGTCAATCTTCGAGAACACCTAGGCTCTTTGAAGTTGATCAAAGAGATCATTTATCCTTGGTAAGGGATATCAGTTCTTGACTGTCTACTAGTTTAGCCTCTGATAATCCACACAAAGTTGTAGGGTACCATATGCCTTCTTCGCAAATAGGACAAGTGAACCCCAAGGAGAATCACTAGGTTAGATGAAACCCTTTTCCTATAACTCCTCCAACTTCTTCTTAAGCTCCTATAACTCTGGTGTAGCCATCCTATAAGGAGGAATGGACACTGGTTCCACTCTTATAATAGGATCAATAGAAAATTATACATCTCACTCCAAAGGAAAACCTGAAAAGTTCTCTGGAAAGACATACCTGAAATGATCGACCACTGGAGGAAATTATAACTGTGAAGTCCCCTTGTCATCCAAATATTGACTAGAAATATGGGTTGTAAATCCTCCTAACCCATGATGCTCGGGTCCTGCTCTACTCTCCTAGAAATCCCATTCGCCTTTGTGTAGAAAGAATCTACCTTCTGGTGACGTGAAACTCACCTTATGTCGACAGAAATCGACAAATGCATGGAAGGTAACTAACTAGTCCATTCTGAGAATGACATCACAGTCTGTCATCACTATGACATAGAGGTCCCAAAAAAAGTGACACCCACTAACCTCAAGAGGGAACTCCATGCACTATCATACACTAGCTGTTATTTTCCCCAACAGAGTGTCCAGCATCAAGACATCAGTAGAAGAAAAGATACAGAGCCCAAGTCCCTCCACAACAGCAATAGATATGAAACTATGGGAGACCCCTGTATTGAAAAGTGAAGAAGCTAGAACTAAGGCAACTAGAATCATACATCGAACTATGGAGGTTCCAGGATCTTTCTCTTGATGGGTCTTCTCCACTACAAAAGTTTGGCATGTATAATGGCCCTGTGACCATGCCTGACCACCCTGAGCTGATCCACTCTATTGTCATTGAAATCCTGCTGACTGGATACCATGGCCATAACCTCCACCTCAACCTGAATGGCTGGAAGAACTCTAGTTTCTAGAACATGGAGAAATTGGTGGTCTTGCTTTGGAACGAGAAGTCGAAATAGAACCTTTTTCACCCACTGCTAGTGAGAAGATTTAATAGAAACACTGAAGATGACCCATATTTCCGCAAGATCTTCACTCCACAAGTCCCTTGGGTAATGTGTCCTTGTATGTCTGCTCTTCCCACACTAGTAGCACACCACCTGGACACTAGAATAAGTATCACGCTTCCTTGGATCCCCACATGTAGACTCTTTATGGCCCTTCCTATTGTCAGTATGAGGGGTACCAACTCCGGATACCAGGCCGTCTTGGATCACAGCTCCAGAATCCCTTAGATTGCACTCCATTATCAGCGTGTGGTTGACTATAGAGGTGATGGTAGTCAACCTAAAGATGTTCACCAGAGATCAGATTTCATTCCTGAGAGCATCCATAAATTTCCTCTCCAAGAATAACTCATCACCTCCTAGAATGGGTGTGAAGCGCTGCAGCTCAGTGAAGCGAGAAGAATACTCCATTATGTAAAGAGTACCTTGTTCCAGACTCATGAACTCTCGGGATTGATCGGCCCTCAAAGTCTCTGGGTAGAAGTAATCATAGATGGTATACTGAAACTCATCCCAAGCCATACCCTGTTGGCATCCCACCTTTGAAATCACATCCCACCATCTCTTGGTGGATTCTCATAGCATGTACGTAGAGAGATTCACCCTCCTATTTGGAGGTGCCTCTTAATGCTCGATGATCGATAGCATGGATTCTAACCATGACTCTACAGCCTGAGGTCCTCCATCTTTTGTGAAGGTGGGAGGATGTTGTTGGTAAAAACCCACGTAAAATCTTCCATAGATGGGGCAGAAGGTGGTACACCTCAGAAGGTCTGCATGAACCTCATAAAGCCCTCTCGGAACTGGGCATCATCACCTATATCCTGGATGATAGCTGGTGCCAAGAAAATTATGACTAGAGGATATGATGGTAGTCCCTAATCAACCATGTCTAGTGTTTGGCCACAGTCTTGTATCTGGTGTACAATCAGAGGAAATCTCTGTGGAATGACTCTACAAGGTCATGTACACAACTTAGTTCAAGATTATCAAGGACCAAAACTTATATGTGCAAGAAGGTAATAGGATATGGAAAACATTCATGTTTTTCAAAACAAGGATACATGGTGCGTATGACCCCTACATGGTGTGTTCCCTTAAGCCTTCACATGGGAATGTACTCCTACCAACCCTGGTCGTGAAACACCCCATACACATGGAGTGTACTCAAATGATGTAGTGTGTTCTTGAATCATTTTCCCTTGCATGAGTTCTTCTACATGACTTAACCCACATTGTTCTTCAAGAGCTAGACTACGCGGCGTGTTTTTGCCCGACACGGTGTGTACTAGGAAGAACTTCACTGACCAGTGTTTTTATTCACATGGTCAGTTACATGACTGACTCTACACAACATGTTTGTTTTAGACATGGCGTTTCCTAACAACCCATAATCCACTCATGTCGTTGGTCACACGGTTGGACACATGGTCTATACACACGGCATGTACGTCCGGTACACAGCCTGTTCTAACAAATATTTCCCAACCCCGTGTCTCAACCCACACAAGCAGAAACACAGTTAGACACTACATGGTGTGTACATATAGTACACAGTGTGTACTTATGAAAAATAGTTCCTTCCCAAACCGAAGGACACATGGTGTGTACTCTGCAATACACACTGTTTATTATGGTTTTTTCTAGACAGTAAGCCTCAAAAACTACTCGGTGTCACGACCCGTCCTCAGGGCCCGTGCTGTGACTACCCCAAGCCCGCCTTCCATAGGCCAGGGGCTGGCGACTAGCACCAAAGGTGTAAATCCCGATAACTGGGAAGGCATTGCCTTTATATAAGAAAACAAGCACCAAAGAGTAAGCAAGAGGAAAAAGTAAACACTAAGTACAAGAGAAGTGCTGAAAAGTAAATGGGCTAGAATAAAAACCCAAAAGAAAGTACAACTACAACTGAATGAAAGTACAACAGAAAAAGGAAACAGCTGGAAGAAGGAATCAGCTCCTGGGTCATCCTCCTCGGATCCTACCTGAAGGGTAGGTACAGATAGCGCAGCTCCTGGATCGTCCGCCATGGATCCTACCTGAAGGGTAGGTAAAGATAGCCTCCTCAATGCTCTCGCCTGTCAACCACCTCCGTGTGTCGTCTCGCCGTGAAGTCCTCCTCAATATACTGACTCGTCGTGTGGTCCACCTCCGGGTACCGTCCAGTCTTCGAACACTCGGCCTCTGTCAGCATTGCCCGTCATCTGCAACCAACACAACGAGGTGTGGGCATAGCCCGTGCAGGGGTGAGTATAACGATACTCAGTAGGGATGCCGAGACCCTCAAGGTATCTTTAAAACCAACAAGGATAACCACAAAGAATATCTCAATAGATAACCTCTACTTAGATATATACCCATACAAATACCTAAGTTATCAAGTAACCCATCTCAATCATGAGGAAACACAAGGATCATGAAATCAACGGATAACCACTACCCAGGTATATGCCCATACATATACCTAAGTTATCAAGTGACCCATCTCAATCATGAGGTAAACAAAAAGGTAAAAAGTCTCAGCTCAAACCAGGATTTTCATTATTGAAACTGTAACTGCTGAAGAGCTCCATCTCTGGAGTGTACAGTGGTCCTGTCACGACTCCGAGTTACCGCTCACTAAAATAAGACTGCTGAGGTACTCCTCCTGTCGAGTACCGCGTGTCATCCACCCAGACACAGTAGTACTTCCCGCTGAGGTATGTCACCCAAACACAGTAGTGTACACCCCCTAGTAGCCTGCTGAGGTACTCTCCGGACGAATACCGTGGGTCTGCACTGTCACATAGGTAGTGCTCTGTCCGCCATGGGTCTGCACCTCACAAAGTAGTGCTCCGTCCACTGGGCTAGTCGACTCACTCCAAGTCGAGTCGGTCAAGCAGTTGTTAGGTCTCATCTAGCTACATAGTCTCCGTACTCCGTACGCTCGTCTCTGGGAGGGTCCACTCCATGAGCTATTGGTCGATACTCCAAGTATCTCAAAGTCCCATGAAGAAGTATCTCAAGGACTGCCTCGTCATAGGGGTCTCAACGCAATAGACGGCGCGTCTATCGGACGCCCGGTCTGTGAGTTTCTAGCCTTTTCATCTGAGGGGCCCGGTTGGTTTCGTGAGCGAACCAATCCCGACCATATCTCAACTGTACCCCGAACTCTCATAGGGTAAACTCATTGGGACCGTTTCTCAACTTGAACAACAACGCCACTGACGGTTCGTCAAACGGACGTCATGTCTGAAAGATATCAGCTTTTCTGTTCCAGGGGCCCGGTTGGATTCCGGGTGTGATCCAACCCGGCCATTATCCAACTGTATCCAAATCTCGGGCGAAGTATGACAAAAGTTCTGTCTCATCAAGAGGAAAACAACGATACAGACGGTGCATCAATCGGACGCCCGGTCTGTGAGTTATTGGCTTTTTCGTTCCAGGGGCCCGGTTGGTTTCGTGAGCGAACCAACCCGACCGCACTCCGACGGCATCCAACCCTCGAGCGAAGTAAGCCAAAAGATCCGTCTGACTTAGAGGAATCCATCAAAGTCGACGGCACTTCAATCGGACGTTTGTAACTCAAGTTACGAGCATTTCCGCTCCGAGGGCCCGGTTGGTTTCGCGTACGAACCAACCCGGCCGAACCCAATGTTCTTTAAAACCTTGAGTGTAATATACCGAAACGACCGCATCGGTCCAAGGATCGTGTTTCCACTGACGACGCATCAATCGGAGGTCTACAGCTCAAGATATGAGCATTTGACCGAAAGTGGTCCGAAAACGGGGGTCTGGGCCCGGCCCGACCCCCCCCCCCCCCCCTAGGTCGGCCAAACCGGGTCGACCAGAACCGGACGCGCTCCGGTGGTCCGTTCCTCCTGCCGTCTTCACCTATGGTCCCCCCGGGACCCCACCTTCACTGCGAAGGGATTCAAATGCCAAAACGGCCTGCTTCGTCGTCGCCCGTCAATCCGCATGTCAAAACGAAAAACGTCGTCTTTGTAGTTTTCCAGTGCGACTCGATGGCGCCGCGCCCCTTCGCCGCAGCCCGACTCCGACCGTGGTTCTTTGGTTTTCTTCGACGCGACGTGAAGGCGTCGCGTTCTTAAACTTCCTTCCACGATGCGGCGCGACGGCGTCGCGTAATACTTTTCGTGTGATTCCCGCGTGGTCCGACGGCTCCTCGCCATTTCGTTCCATCCACAAAGAATCAAACATGAACATAGGAGGGGGGTTCGTCCATGTTTGTGCGGTTCGGCCCCCCTCTCGTTAAACGATATCATCTAGTCGAAAATCCACGATAATCGATAACTAGATTCATGAATGGAAAATAATTAAATAAAATAATCCCCTACCTCGGTTCAGGAACGGTGTTCGTCAACGAGCCGCAAAAGACGAGCGTCGCGGAGGTCGGGCGTCGCGGGAAAAGAACGTCGACGTCGCAAAGCGAGGATTCGAAGTCGTTGACGGCGATTTCGTCGCGGAAAACCATCGCGGAAGAGACGACGCGGAAGAAGAACGTCGCGTCGCGGATACGGCATCGCGGAAGAATCGTGTTCTTCGGCGGAGAAGTTCTTTGTTGAAGAATGGTGTTCTTCACGTTCTTCGTCGAGGTTGAAGAAGAAGAAGACCGCTTCCCCAATCCTCTCAAGGTTGTAAAACTCTAACAAAAATAAAATAAGACCATGTCTTATTTTATTAACAGAACCTAACCATTTGAATTTCAAGAGTTTGAAAATTCAAAACCCACATTTAACTCACTTAAGTTATTAACATAAGATGTTATAAAATTAATGAGGTGATAAGTTAACAAAACATAAATGGGGGGTTTAGAGGGGTTAGGAAAGTGAGGGGTTAAGAGGGTTAGGGAGATTAAGGAATTTGAAAAGGTGGGGGGTTCGTGTGGGCCCCACCCTTTCAAATATCCACACATGGGAAGTTGGATGGATGTGGGCCCACCACCAACTTCCCATGGGAGAAGTTAACCACATAACATGAAGTAAAATTGATTCAACAATTTTATTCACTTTTTTAATTAATCCCCAAAAAATTAACTTCTTCTCCCGCACAAATGCAACTACAGTAAAGGTTCCCTTAAGCGATTACCGGCATTGCGAGTTCATCGGTGCCATCGGATTTCAATTCCGAGCACCGGTTCAAAAGATAGGAAAACCCGCTCGTTTGTTCACTGAACATACCCGAGCCAAACTTCGAAAATTAATTTCAGGCACACCGGGCCTCGGAATCAGGCGCTGTCAGAAACTGCGTTCTTGTAAAATTCAAAAGAAAATTTAGAAAAAAATTCCCTTGAATTTTACGGGTCTTTACATTACTCCCACCTCAAGGATTTGCGTCTTCGTAAATCTTTAACACAAACTAGGGTTACAAAAGCGGTACAGAGCACGCACTTGAGCCTTCTGCTCCCATGTGCTCACTCAGAGGTTTCCGTACTGCCAGAGAAAGTGCACCCGAGGAATCGATCTTCCTTGAACTCTAGAGGTCTCCAATTCCTGTTAGAACTGGAACTTGAAACGACTGCCGCCACGAGGGTAAGGTTGGCCGACTCAAGAGTGATCGGTCGCACCCTCCCGTGCATGAGTTTAACTTGTGATGCCAAGGGTTTCCTTTTCGCTGACCAAGAAAACCCATCCCGACATTTTCCTAAAACCGTCAATTTGAGTACGAACAGTTATTTCCCATTCCATACTCAAACTAACGTCGTAAGGCCTCGACGCTGCCACCAAGAGATTCCAACCGGAACTCTCGCCTTGAGGGTCTGACCACACCGTCGGCGTAAGTGTGATTGTCGAGTCTCCTCCCAAGGTATCTCCAGACGTGAGGGTCAATTCCATGGCTTACCGGAAACTCTAGGTATGGAACAAGATTTGTGAAAGCAAGGAATGATTCATATCGACGTCCGTTACTACAGCAGCTAGTAGTGGACGCAGATTGTCCCTTGAATCATTTCTAGAGCCGTTGGGTCACACTCCTTGACCGCATGCAGCCGCACTCTTCCTCCGCCCTCCAGCTCCCTGAGCCTGGTGGGAATAACTAAGGCGGGTGGTTGTACCATTTTAGGATGTACACCACCTCATGCTGCTCTCCTAGCTCTGCCTCCACGTCTGCTGCTTCGTAGACTCATCTCTCCTTTAAGCTTCCTCTTCTTTAACATTTAACACGCTCGAGTCTCTTAGACTGGAGTCGGTTTACTGTTTCTTACTGCACTGTGTAGTCTTCATCCGCTCCTGGATGATCTGCACCTACTTTGCCTATGATCTGAAAGAGCTGCTAAAATTTCTCTTTTTCCGAAAAGAGAAACTCGGTCTCATCCCCTGGATGAACCACGCCCATTGCCTAATACAGTCAATCCTCACATAAATGACGCATTCATGCCATGGATGACGTCGTAAGGCCTCGACGTAACTACTAAGAGATCCAAATATCACTCTCGCCTCTAAGGGCCGAGTTACACTGTTGGCATCAGTGTGAGGTCACTGGGTATCCTCGAGTAGAAATCTCGAAAGTGAGGGTCAAGTCAACAGTTTTAACCGGGACCACTCAGTATCAACCAAACAAAAGGACAGAAAAGCAAACAAAGATTAGTGTCTTTTAAATATTGCAGCTCATAGTACAAAGACACGAATACAACAGCAACATGGAACTATAAGTACAAGGGAAGTATCCACTAGTTCCGCTCCTGTCCACCTGCTCCCAGAGCTCTACTGCCTTGGTGGCTCCTCCAACGCCTATGGATCAACTGTACGAGGAGTTGGACAGTCACGTGCCAGGTGACCCTTCCCACCGCTTGAGTAACACTGTATGTTTCTAGCACACCTTTCTCTGACCCCACCCCGGGTGCCCCGCACCACCGGTCCTAAAACCCGAGATCGTCCAACTGCTTGTCTGGTCCTCCTGGACCTCTGCATCATCTATCTACTGCCCACAGATGACTCGGCTACTGATTGAAAAACATGCGGAAAAGGCAGAAGCTCCTGTACACGCTCGGGGTGTAGAGCTACTAGCATAAACTCCACCCTGAAGAAGGTCTCGAAGTCTTCCCATGCGAAGGTCATCCCGTCGCAAAATTGAAACAAGTGCCTCTACCACCTGCCTGTTTCTGCTTGAAGGAGGTTGGCAGCAAAGATCACCATGAAGTCTGATGGCGTCCCCACTAGCCTGAAGACTCTCACCACAGCCTCCAGCCAATCCTCAGCCGCCTGCGGGTCCATCCCTCCCTGGAACCTGGGTGGCCTCTAGCGCTGGAACTCGTGCAGTGCGCTCAACCGACGTGCACCCTCTGCTGCTGGGGCTGGTGGCATCGGTGGCCCAACGGGTAGTAGTACCGCTGGTACCTCCACTGGTGCCTCAACTGGAAAAGGGCCCTGTACTGAGGCCACGTCGCTCGGCGGGCTGTCAATACGAACCACTCTCGGGGCTCTAGCTGGTCGTCCGAGAAAAGGCATCCTGAAAGAAACAACGTAACATGGTCAAACGATTATACCTGGTGAGCTAACCTGGTTTGAGCTGTTTTAAGGGAAAACCTTTGAAAACACACATGCAATCAGTGTTTTCGTGCACAAAGTCAGAAATCAGTTGTCAGGGTCCTGGTGTATGGATACGTCGGCCGCCCGCACCAACACTGGACTCCCTGAACTGAAGACCACACTCAGTACCCTTAACACTATTGATTCACATAAAGAAAACATCAGAGTTATAAGTTCTGCGGTAGAACCGACTCCTCTGATACCAATTTCTCACGACCCGTCCTCAGGGAACGTGTCATGACTACCCCAAGCCCGCCTTCCATAGGCCAGGGGCTGGCGACTAGCACCAAAGGTGTAAATCCCGATAACTGGGAAGGCATTGCCTTTATAAAATAAAACAAGCACCACAGGGTAAGCAAGCGGAAAAAGTAAACACTAAGTACAAGAGAAGTGCTGAAAAGTAAATGGGCTAGAATACAAACCCAAAAGAAAGTACAACTACAACTGAATGAAAGTATAACAGAAAAAGGTAACAGCTGGAAGAAGGAAGCAGCTCCTGGGTCATCCTCCTCAGATCCTACTTGAAGGGTAGGTACAGATAGTGCATCTCCTGGATCGTCCGCCACGGATCCTACCTGAAGTGTAGGTACAGATAGTCTCCTCAACGCTCTCACCCGTCAACCACCTCCGTGTGTCGTCTCGCCGTGAAGTCCTCCTCCAGATACTGACTCGTCATGTGGTCCACCTCCGGGTACCGTCCAGTCTTCGAACACTCAGCCTCTGTCAGCACTGCCCGTCGTCTGCAACCAACACAATGAGGTGCAGGCATAGCCCGTGCAGGGGTGAGTATAAAGATACTCAGTAGGGACCCCGAGACCCTCAAGGTCTCTCTAAAACCAACATGGATAACCACAAAGAAGATCTCAACAGATAACCTCTACTTAGGTATATGCCCATACATATACCTAAGTTCTCAAGTAACCCATCTCAATCATGAGGAAACACAAGGATCATGAAATCAATGGATAACCACTACCCAGGTATATTCCCATACATATACCTAAGTTATCTAGTGACCCATCTCAATCATGAGATAAACAAAAAGGTCAAAAGTCTCAGCTCAAACCAGGATTTTCATTATCGAAAACGTAACTGCTGAAGAGCTCCGTCTCTGGAGTGTACAGTGGTCATGTCATGACTCCGAGTTACCGCTCACTAAACTAAGACTGCTGAGGTACTCCTCCTGTCGAGTACCGCGGGTCAGCCACCCAGACACAGTAGTGCTTCCCGCCGAGGTATGTCACCCAAAAACAGTAGTGCACACCCCCTAGTAGCCTGCTGAGGTACTCTCCGGACGAGTACCGCGGGTCTTCACTGTCACACATGTAGTGCTCCGTCTGCCATGGGTCTACACATCACAAAGTAGTGCTCCGTCCACTGGGCTAGTCGACTCACTCCAAGTCGAGTCGGTCAAGCAGTCATCAGGTCTCAGCCAGCTACACGGTCTCCGTACTCCGTACGCTCATCTCTAGGAGGGTCCGCTCCATGAGATACTGGTCGATACTCCAAGTATCTCAAAGTCCCACGAAGAAGTATCTCAAGGACCGCCTCGTCATAGGGGTCTCAATGCAATAGACGGCGCGTCTATCGGACTCTCGGTCTGTGAGTTTCTAGCCTTTTCATCTGAGGGGCCCGGTTGGTTTCATGAGCGAACCAATCTCGGCCGTATCTCAACTGTACCCCGAACTCTCATAGGGTAAACTCATTGGGACCGTTTCTCAACGTGATCAACAACGCTGCTGATGGTTCGTCAAATGGACGTCATGTCTGAAAGATATCAGCTTTTCTGTTCTAGGGGCCTGGTTGGATTTCGGGTGCGATCCAACCCGGACACTATCCAACTGTATCCAAATCTTGGTCGAAGTTTGCCAAAAGTTTCGTCTCATCAAGAGGAAAACAACGAGATAGACGGTGCGTCAATCAGACGCTCGGTCTGTGAGTTATTGGCTTTTTCGTTCCAGGGGCCCGGTTGGTCTCGTGAGCGAACCAACCCGACCGCACTCCGTCGGCATCCAAACCTCGAGCGGAGTAAGCCAAAAGATCTTTCTCACTTAGAGGAATCCATCAAAGTCGATGGAACGTCAATCGGATGTCCGGAACTCAAGTTACGAGGGTTTCCGCTCCGAGGGCCCGGTTGGTTTCGCGTACGAACCAACCCGGTGGAACCCAAAGTTCTCCGAAACATTGAGTGTAATATACCGAAACGACCATCTCGGTCCAAGGATCGCGTTTCCGCTGACGGCACGTCAATCAGAAGTGTACATCTCAAGATATGAGCATTTGACCGAAAGTGGTCTGAAAACAGGGGTCTCGGCCCGGGCCGACCCGGCCCGACCCCCCCCCCCCCCCCTGGGTCGGCCGAACCGGGTCGACCCGACCCGGGTCCGACCCGGCTCGGTCCGGCCCGACCTACTGGCCGCGGCTCGGCCAGCGTGGTCGAGCTGATACGCGGAGCGGGGTGCGCGACTCCCCCACCCGTCGCTAATTGAGGCTGGCGGCGGATCTGCCGGCCGCCAACCCTCCGGCGGCGCGCCGCTGCCGCCGCCGCCTTCCGCGGACCACCGGATGTGCTCTGGTGGTCCGTTCCTCCTGCCGTCTTCGCCTATGGTCCCCCCGGGACCCCACCTTCACTGCAAAAGGATTCAAACGCCAAAATGGCCTGCTTCATCATCGCCCGTCAATCTGCATGTCAAAACGAAAAACGCCGTCTTTGTAGTTTTCCAGTGCGACCCGATGGCGCCGCGCCCCTTCATCGCAGCCTGACTCCGAACGTGGTTCTTTGGTTTTCTTCGACGCGACGCGACGGCGTTGCGTTCTTAAACTTCCTTCCACGACGCGGCGCGATGGCGTCGAGTAATACTTGCCGTGTGATTCCCGCGTGGTGCGACAACACCTCGCCATTCCGTTCCATCCACAAAGAATCAAACATGGACATAGGAGGGGGGTTCAGCCATGTCTGTGCGGTTCGGCCCCCCTCTCGTTAAACGATATCATCTAGTCGAAAATCCACGATAATCGATAACTAGATTCATGAATGGAAAATAATTAAATAAAATAATCCCCTACCTCGGTTCAGGAACGGTGTTCGTCAACGAGCCGCAGAAGACGATCGTCGCGGAGGTCGGGCATCGCGGGAAAAGAACGTTGACGTCACAAAGCGAGGATTCGAAGTCATTGACGGCGATTTCGTCGCGGAAAACCGTCGCGGAAGATACGACGCGGAAGAAGAACGTCGCTTCGCGGATACGGCATCGCGGAAGAACCGTGTTCTTCGGCGGAGAAGTTCTTCGTTGAAGAACAGTGTTCTTCGAGTTCTTCGTCGAGGTTGAAGAAGAAGAAGACCGCTTCCCCAATCCTCTCAAGGTTGTAAAACTCTAACAAAAATAAAATAAGACCATGTCTTATTTTATTAACACAACCTAACCATTTGAATTTCAAGAGTTTGAAAATTCAAAACCCACATTTAACTCACTTAAGTTATTAACATAAGATGTTATAAAATTAATGAGGTGATAAGTTAACAAAACTTAAATGGGGGATTTAGAGGGGTTAGGAAAGTGAGGGGTTAAGAGGGTTAGGGAGTTTAAGGAATTTGAAAAGGTGGGGGGGGGGTTCGTGTGGGCCCCACCCTTTCAAATATCCACACATGTGAAGTTGGATGGATGTGGGCCCACCACCAACTTCCCATGAGAGAAGTTAACCACATAACATGAAATAAAATTGATTCAACAATTTTATTCAATTTTTTAATTAATCCCCAAAAAATTAACTTCTTCTCCCGCACAAACGCAACTACGGTAAAGGTTCCCTCTAGCGATTACCAGCATTGCGAGTTCATCGGTGCCATCGGATTTCAATTCCGAGCACCGGTTCAAAAGATAGGAAAATCCGCTCGTTCATTCACTGAACATACCCGAGCCAAACTTCAGAAATTAATTACGGGCACACTGGGCCTCGGAATCAGGCACCGTTAGAAACTGCGTTCTTTTAAAATTCCAAAGAAAATTTAGAAAAAATTTCCCTTGAATTTTACGGGTCTTTACATCAGGAGCCCAGAAAAAACATTGAAATGAACATTAAAGTGCCAAATTATGATCCTTGTGGGCCCATAACCCACAGGTTGGAGGATTAAAACCTCCCTCTGATACCACTTTGTAATGTCCCAGCTCTGGGTGCCACCCAGATGTGCCCCATACCCGGTTGGTCACATGGACTCAAGAACACTTCTCCAAGCGGCAGAGGATGCTGACTAGTAGCAAGGTCCTTGGGTGTGATAGTGGGGAAACAATGATCTCATTGGTAGAGTAATTTAGTGGAAATAAATAGATAACATTAGCAGAATTAGTAATAACATGCAATAAGTAAACAGTGGAAGACTGAAAGTAATAAACAACTAGAGCACATATATAAATGATGCATGATACATATGTCTAGGAATGTATCCAAACAACTCTTAATGATGGAATGCAGTACTAAACCAAAGTACAATGAAAACAAATAAACTCCAGCAGCATCGCAAGCCTCAGCTTGGTCCCATGCTCTCCAGCTTCACAGTAGTCAAGTACCAGACGTAGAAGGGCGCTTTCCCTTATCTATACCTGCAGTAATATAATCTATTTGGGCCCAAAAGCATGACCCAAACAGGGTGTGAGACGAATACCAGTAGGAAACCATCCAAATATCTTTTCCTAATATACAGTGAATATATATGGTAGTAAATAACCCAAAAGAAGTAGTAAACAAGTATGTACTCAAAAGTAAACAATCCTACAGTTTCAATTGCCTTCATTTTCTTATATCAAGTAAGAATATAATCAAAAACAAGTATCCCACTGGGATGTACTCACAGCCTAACCCCTCTGGTTTAACCAATCAAACACAAGCAAACCCCTAGGATGTACTCACAATATAAATCCTCTGGTTTAGCTTTAGAAAAGACTCTCTAAGGAAGCACTCATAGTCAATTCCCCTTGTGGTCTCGTATCGGTAATTGTATACACTCTGAGGAAGAACTCAATGTACAATTCCCCTTATAGACTCACAAAGTGGAACTACATACACTATGAGGGAGCACAATGTACATCCCCCCTATGGTCTCGCAATGTAAAAGTATAAAAGACACTCTGGGAAATCCCTCAGCGTCCATTTCCCATATGGTCTAACTACACCAGGTTCCCACAACCCTGTGTAAGTCAAACAGGCACAAACGATATTCAAAATCCAAATTAAACCTCAAGAACTACTTGGATAAATAGCTACAAATCATATCATAGCATCATATAATATCACTTCATCCTAACAAAAATAGGCATGGAAAACAAGCATCCTAATCGGAAAAGCTAGAACCAACGGTCACTATAAAAACAAACATGGGAAACACATTCATAGCATGGAAAATAACCCTATTCACAATCAAACAACCTCTACTCATGAACACAAGGCATAGCATGAATTAATAGGGCTAAAATCCCTAAACACGCAATAGATTTTTCTAGGGCATTGGGCACTTTTTCACATAATATCCATAGACTAACAACAGAAAGGTACAAACCACTAACCTCAGAATTTTACGATTGATATACACCAGTTTTGGCGCCTTGAATCGACCTAGAATGCAGTAGATCTAAAAAAATGTTAAAAACCCTCAACCAAGGATATCTCACGAAAGAAAAGAAATAAAGGAATGAGGCTCTAGAAGAAGTAAGAGCTCACCATGAAAATTATAATGAAATTGATGGCGGTTGATTCGAAGAACGGACGGCGGGTCGGGGGATTAGAGATGAATCATCTCTCCCAGACACTCCTGGATGAGATGGAGCCAGAAGAAGGGTTTTCTTCCAATTATACATGGCCCCGGTCCGATATAATAATTAAAATTAAAAGTATACGGTGTGTCTTTTACAAGTACACGACGTGTATATGCCTTTATCAGGTCCCACTTTAGTCGGTCTCTAGGTCACCCCACACAGCCTTGTACTTGACTATCACACGGCCAGTACACTGTCACCCACAGCAACCAAGTATACAGTTTGTACTCCTAAGTACACGGCATGTACTCCTTAAATTTCCAAAAACTCCTCTTTTTATAAAAAACACCAGAAAAGAAAAACCACACCTAAAAAGAAAAGTCTGGATTCTTATAGGCTTATAAAGAAAATGTGAATTATCTTAAGAATATCCCATAGTATTGTCAAACCAGATGTGTAGTAAGGCCCGTTGTCATGTACTGGGATAACTTGGGTCAAGCCTGAAACTCCTTGTCAAAGTTTTCACTCCTAGGTACATTTGTTCCAGAACCACATCCACTTGTTGTATCCAAACAAAGATGTATTTTCTATAAAGATCCACATAATCTATTCCTTACAAAAATTCCAGTATATTCTTGTAGGATTATCCTCAAATACAATCTTAGTGTTTTGTTTCCTAATCTACATAGTTTCCATGTTTTCTACTAAATTTCCTCTGATACCAACTGTAAGGACCCGAACTGAGTTTCCCGGAGCCAATGCCTTATTTTATTAAATTATTATATGAACAAGGAATATGCATCCTAAAGGACTGAGTATTTTAGTATCTTTGGAAATAAGATACATACATAAATTCAACATTATAACTTGAAATGAAATACAACATATAATTTTTATTGGGAACATCCACAAATATAAGTTTATCCCTGGGGGTCATTCATAATTAACTTCTTCATGTCCAGAAAAAATGAAACATAATAAAGGGGTGGAATCAAATGATAAGTAAGGGTAAGAAATACAATGGAATATATTATAAACCTAAACATTAGGCATGGTGAATAACTAAAAACACAAGCCTTTAAAAATGAACTTGAACACATTATGGCATGACTAAGATCTAAATAAATAAGGCCATAATAAATCGTAATCATGGGTATTCTCCTAGTAAAAGAACTCATGAACTTTCAATTACTAGTTTCATAATGGGATAATTCATAATTCCATACATCATAACCATATTGTCAAGGCCTCATGCCAAGACCATAAATAATCATTTTGTCAATGCCTTGTGCAAAGACTGTAGTTTGTCTCTTGAGACCTACTAATGCAGCAAGGGGATATAGTGGGCCCCACCTGTCACTTATTAAGTCTAATTAATTCCTCATATAAATGGGGATAAACATAAATAATATATACATTCATATTAAAACTAACATATGAAATGTAAATAACTTTCCCCGAACATTAAGCATAAACACTAACCATTCGGAGTAAATTGGTGGATGGTTTTAAGAGAGTAAATTCATAGTATAACTAATCATAAACCATTCAATTAAATATGGTAGATTATATCATACATAATAATCCACAATATTGCTGAAATAGATAAAGATACTCTTATAAAATCATCGAGTAATTCTGGAGATAAATACTCTTTTTCTTTGAAAAGAAGTGTTCTTTTGAAAAAGTCCTTGTATAAAACCAAAAGTTAAGTAAGATATTATTTTCATAATAAAATTAGTTCTTTTAGAAATATAATTATTTCTAAAAATATATTATAAAGTTCCCTTGAAAATATGTAAGAATTTGAGAAATTCCCTTGAATTCGGCTTGTATTTCGGGAAGAATTTTTGAAAGATCATTTTAAAAAATATAACCCCAAAAAATGAAAGTATGATTCTGGTTGGAACATATATATAAAACATTCTCACAGAATATATTAGGATTAAATATGAATAAATAATAATTTAATTTATGTAAGTAGAGAATAAGAGTAACCTGAATGAAAATGGAGGTTCGGGTAGAAAACCCCTACCTTAAGTATGAAGGTGATCCTCACTTGATATTAATGACATGAATAATCAAATTTAGGTTCATAAATTAATAATTACAGAACCTATTCATCATTTTATTGATTTATTATAACCTTTTTGGGTTCCTTCATGGCCTTTTTATGGGTTAATATATTCAATTTCATTGTTTGGGAGTTTTTTCTTCCTTGGTTTTCATGGTTGGTTTACTTATATTCATGTATGGATAAACATGTATAATGAGAATGGTAATCTAGAATATAATTTTTTATTATTATTGAACATCTAGAATATTACACGGTTGTAAAATTAATTTTTTTATTGGGATTTAAGATGATTCATTATATAAAACTTTAATGACAATTGTTTGGGATAATTAACGGTTTTTAATCACAATGAACACATTTTTATTTATAAATTAATATCATGTGTAAAAAAGGATTCCATGACCATAAATAAGTTATAATAAATATATTAAAGTTTTTTTCAACTATAAAAATGGTTTCATGACTATAATTGAAGATGGTAATAAAAATTGAAAACCCATCGCCCTTGAATGTGATAAATTAACACATCTCGGATGGTGTTTTCATTTCTAGTATAAAAATGGGGTAAAGGAGAGATGATGAAGAATTATTCATTTATTATAAAAAAATTCCTGTAAAAGTAAGGTACTATAGTCCATGGATGAAATTAGGTGAGGAAAGAAAAAGATAATAAAGGAACTTGAAATAAAATAAATGAAAAGAGGAATTTACCTCTTGAAGTAATCTTCCTTGAGAGCCTCTTTAGGGGAGAGGTTTTGGTCTTTTAATGAGACCAACGATTCTAGAAATGGGGGAGGACCTTGGTAGGATATTTGATTATAATTTAGGCAAGTCACAAGTTTTGAGATGAGTGAAGAGAAGAGGGAGTGAGGAGGGGTTATAGTGGAGGAGAGGAGGGTCTTCCCATTATTTTACTCATTATTTTATTATTTTTCCAAAGACCACCAATAGTATTGAATATTGTGACCAATAATAGTAATATTATCATGTGAGTTCAAACTAAATTTTATTAAATATTCCATGATTCCAACCACAGTGAATTTAACTAATAATGTATATATACAGTAAATTTCTGTATTTTACTATTTATCAAAAATTCGAGTATTTCAGAAAAAACCCAAAAATTCACCCTAACCATTTTTTGACGTGTAGAATTCAAAAATAAACTCCATTTTTTGAAAGTAACTTTCTAAATATTATTAATTTAATTTTTAAATAAAATCATAATTTATTTGAAAAATAACAATTTTAAAACTATAACTCATTTTATATCACCTTGAAAATTTAATAAAGATCTCATTATCATTAAGACAATAAAATAATAATATTATTTACTATTCATAAGGGTCATATTACTATTCATAAGGGTATGTTACTATTCAACAAAAATTAAGTTTGTTATATGAGACTCTAAATATCTTACTGAAGGAAACCGTGTATGTAAATTTTTCGAAATTTCAATCTGAGAGGTAGAAAAATTATGTTTACTCAATATGTTATAACAAAGTGGTGATTTTTATTGACTCGGTGTTTAATTAATTAAATATTAAATTTATTTGAAAAATCTTGGGGTGTTACATTATCCCCTCCTTAAAAAAAATCCATCCTCAAAATTACCAGAATGTTAACTCATAAAAAGATTTGGGTAGGTCTTCATCATAAGCTCCTCAGGCTCCCATGTTGGTTCATCAATTCTATGATTTTTCCAAAGTACCTTTACTAGTCATGTCATCCAATCCCTCAACACAAGTTCCTTAGTGTCAAGAATCTTGATAGTCTCTTCATAGTAAGATAAGTCAGGTTCAAATTCTATACCTTCAGAAGTGAGGACATGTTTTGGGTCTGGCATGTACTTTCTCAACAATGATGCATGGAACAAATTTTTTACTTTAGACATGAAATATGGAATATCGAAAAGATATTCAAGAGATCCAATTATCTTTAAGATTTTGAGAGGTCTAATGTACTTGGGGCTCAATTTCCCTTTCTTCCCAAATCATAAAACACCCTTCCATGGAAATACTTTTAAGAAAACATAATATCCCTCTTGAAATTAAAAATCCTACCTTCAATTATCGACATAGATTTTTTGCCTTATTTGAGATTCTTTTATGTGACCTTGAATAGTATTTACTTTTATTGTTGTTTCTTCCATAAGCTCTAGGACCACAAGCTTCCTTTCTCCAAATTCATCCCAACAGGTTGGTGTACGGAATCTCTTTCCATACAATTCTTTATATGGTGCCATTTAAATAATTGAATGGAAACTATTATTGTAGGAAAACTCTACTAAAGGTAAATATTGATCCCACATACCTTGAAATTCAAGTGAACATTATCTCAACATGTCCTCTAAGGTTTGGATTCTCTTTTCGGATTCCCATCAGTTTGATGATGATAAGAAGTACTCAACAGAAGCTCAATATCCAAATATTTCTAAATACGTTTATAGAATTTCAATATAAATCATGGATCACGATCAAAATAAATTGATAGAGGTGATACATGAAGTCTCACAACTTTTGTTATATAGATTCGTGTTGGGCTCTCCAGTGGAAAATCATCCCTTATAGTGTGGAAATGTACAGATTTTGTAAGTGGATCAATGATTACCCATATTTTATCAATCTTTCTTAGAGTTTTGGGTAATCTAGTGACAAAATCTATGGTGATTTCATCCCATTTCCATGTATGAATAGGTGGAGTTTGAATGACTCCTCTAGGATTTTTTTCATTCGTCCTTCACTTGTTGATATACTAAACATCTTGATACATAATCAGAAATTTCCCACTTCATGTTGTCCCACTAGAAATGTTCCTTAAAATATATAGACATTTTAGTGAAACTATGATGTATAGAGAAATTAAAGCTCTGGGAATCATTCAATAACTCCTTTTTTAGCTCAGGTATAGAGGTAACACATAGACTCTTCCCAAATTTCATAATTCCATCTTCACATATGAAGTCATCCAACTTCCAATATTTCATAGAATTAAATTTATTTTGAAGTTTCTCATCATCTGGATGAGAGATTTTAATCCTTTATAATAAACATGGTTGGGAAACCAATTAAAAAAGTAATGATGCTTCACCTTCATTGATAATTCCCATGTCCATCTTTATTAGATCCATGAATATAGGATCCCCTTCAATCCTCGTTTTGTTTAAAACTCCATGATCCTTCTTTCTCAAAGCATCAGCTACCTTATTTTCCTTTCTTGGGTTGTAGTGTATGGAACAATCATAATCCTTGAGTAGTTCAATCCATATTGTTTGCCTCATTTTGTATTCTTTCTGTGATATGATATACTTAAGACTCTTGTGATTCATATATATCTCACATATTTCTCCATAGAGATAGTGTCTCCATATTTTTAGAGAAAAGATCACAGTACCTAACTCAGGATCATGAGAAGGATAGTTTTTTTCATGGATTTTTAATTGCATTGATGCATAGTTAATATCTCTATCATTATGCATAAGGATATAACCAATTTCTTTCTTTGATTCATCACTATAGATCACAAACCCATCATTCCCCGATGGTAGAGTTGGGATTGGATCATTCACTAATATTCTCTTAAATTCTTTGAAACAGTCCTCTCATTCTTTGTCCATATGAACTTAACCCATTTACATGTAATATTGGTTACTGGGTTGGATAAAGGGGATCATTTCTAAACAAAACACCAATAATAACTTGATAATCCAATAAAAATACGTACCTCAATTATGTTCATTGGAGTAGGCCATTCTTGAACAGCCTTTTTCTTTATAGGATCAACAGATATTCCATCCTTAGAGACAATGTGGCCAAGAAAGGAAGCTGATTGAATCCAAAAATTCACACTTGTTAAACTTCCTATATAATTAATTTATTCTAAGAGTCTTTAGAATAGTGCACAAGTGATTTTCATGATCTTATTAGATTCTAGAGTATACCAAGATATCATCAATAAATACCACCACAAAGTCATCAATATATTACCTAAAACCCCTATTCATTATATCCATGAAGTCATATGGTGTATTTGTCAGTCCAAAGGGAATTGTTGTAAACTCGAAATGCCCATACCTGGTTTGAAATGTTGTCTTTATAATTTCTTCCTTCCTTACAATCAATTGATGATATCCAGATAGAAGTTCAATCTTCAAAAAATATTGGGCACCATGAATTTGATCAAATAAATCGTCAATGAAAGGTTGGGGATACTTGTTCTTTATTTTTATAGAATTTATCTCCCAGTAGTCAATTCATAACCTCATAGATCCATATTTTTGATTAATGAGAAGGACAGGGGCTCCCCATGGAGAAACACTAGGGTGAATAAATATTTTATCACTCAATTCCTCTAGTTTTTTCTTCAATTATACTAATTCCATAGTGTCCATTCTATAATGGGTCTTTGATTTTGGCCTTGAATCAGAAATTAAGTCAATGGAAAACTCCATTTTCCACTCTAGATGGTGTCCAGGTAAATCCTTTGGAAATACATCAACATATTCTTTCACAACTGGTACATCCTATATTTGAACATTATTTTCCTCACCCATAGTTATTTCATTCCCTTCCTCCCCAATAATTAAATTCAGTAGTTCTATTGGGTGTGGATCTAGATTAAAATCATATGGTGATGTTTCTTACCTAAAGATAAGGGATTCCACATCGTCCTCAAAAATTGTAACCTCCTTCTTCTTGAAATACATTTTCACATCATGGTTTAAAATAAAATCCATATCGAAGATTATATAGAATTAAATCATGGGCATGATAATACAATTAGCATATAAATCATGTTTATATGCTATAATGGGGAATGTCGGGCACAATGTTTTTGCAATGATACATCCCTTAGAAGTTTTGAATGACAGCTCCGTTATTAAATCAAATTTGAAATATCTAATTTTCTTGAAAACTAAGCAGATATGAAATAATGCGATGATCCAGAATCAAATAAATAATTGGCTAAGTTTGAGAAAATGATTAATGTACCTACCACCACATCTTTAGGAACTTCAACCTATGCAGTTGTGACCGCATAAGCTTGGACTTCCTCCCTTGGACTTCTTTGGGGAACATTTCCTTGATGCCTTGGAAAATCATTTTCATAATGTCCCCTCTACTTTCAGTAGTATAATTGAACATTGGTACCTTCTTTTTTCTCTATGAAATCCCAAGATAGGTGGATTTTTCTCCACACTTATAACAAACACCCATACCCTTCAGTTAAGTAATAGGGTGTCTCTTCCCACAATTATAACTGGGTGGAAGTTCAAATCTTCCCTTCTTCCCCATTTCTTTATTACATTTTCTAGTTTTTTCATAATCCCTCTTCTTTAGTTGATTTAACTTAAAATCATAAGACTTAAATAATTCTTTTTCTATATTGATAGCACTTGAACTATATCTTATTATGATGAGAAACTTTGGGAGATAATAGCCCTTTGGAGGAATGGTTTTAACCATAAAATAATTGATCAATATTGCTCCTTGGATTATGTATATAGTCCAAAAAATGTATTTCTAACCTTTTGAAGTTAGATTCATACATTGCAATACTCTCATCCTATATTTGCCTTATATTTAGAAATTGCCTTTCCATATCTGCTCACTGTTCACATAGAAATTATTTTTCAAAGAAAATATTCTTAATATCCCCCCATTCCATTTATTCTATTTATTCCTCCTCCATTGTGTTTTGAATTAAAGAACAACACTAATCTAAATCTCCTAATAGATGATAAACCACCATGACAATCTTCTCTCTTTCATTACATCCCAATGTGAGAAATATCTTCTGTAATGAACTTATCCACTACTCCTCTATGAATGGGTTTATAGAACCATTAAATTATTGTGGTTATTGTCTCCTAAAGGGATATAACATAGCTACTCCACATTGTGGATCCAGATTCTCTATTCGAGTAAGGTTATTGTTCATAACCTTAAAAAGCTATCCCAGAATAGTTATAAGTTGCTCAGCACCATTCGTAGCTCCAAATCCAACAACATTATTCTGCATTGGAGGGAAATCCCTACATGGGATACGCGCATTCATGCGATTTCCATTCCATCCACTATGTTCCATTTATAAATAATGGCTTACACTAGATTAGATTATGAATCCTAATTTATAATATAAACTTAAAATAATTCGCATAAATTGAAATACTATGTATGGCTAATCCCATAATCATAAGAATGGTTTCTTTGAGGAAAAATCTAAATTTAAATCCTTCATAATGGATTGTAAAGAAAATTTGAATTATCTTAAGCATATCCCCAAGGATTGTTAAACACGATGTTCAGTAAGGTCCATTATCATGTACTAGGATACCCCAGGTCAAGCCCAAAACTCCTTGTCGATGTTTTCACTCCTAGGTACATCTGTGCCCAAACCACGACCACTTGCAGTATCTAGAAAAGTATTTATTTTTTAAAAATATCTGCATAATCTATTCCTTACAAAAATTTCAAGATGTTCTTGTAGGTTTATCCTCAAATACTATCTTAGGTTTTTTTCCTAATCTACATTTTATAAATCTAGTTTCCTATCATTCTACTAAACTTCATCTGATTCTAACTATAAGGACCCGACACCAGTTTCCCAAAGCCAGTGCCTTATTTTATTACATTGGAATATAAACAAGGAATATGCATCCTGAAGGACCGATTAGTTTAGTAGTTTTGGAAAAATTATACATACATAAGTTTAACATTAAAACTTAAAATGAAATACTGCATATAAGTTTTATTTGGAACATACCTAACTCTAAGTTTATCCCTGTGGGTCATTCATAATAAATTTCTTCACGTCCTAAGAAAATGAAACATAATAAAGAGGTCAGATGAAATGCTCAGTTAGGGTAATAAATATAGATTAATATATCATAAACATAAACATTATTCATGGTGAATAACTAAAAACACATTCCTTTAAAAATAAACTTGAACACATTAAGGCAGAAATAAGAGCTGAATAAATAATTCCACATTAAAGTATAATCATGGGGATTATAATAGTCGAATAAACTCATGAACATTCAATTTCTAGTTTCATAATTAGGGAATTCATAATTCCATACAACATAACCATATCGTCAAGGCCTCGTTCCAATACAACAAATAATTATTTTGTCAAGGCCTTAGGCCAAGATCATAGTTTATATCATGAGACCTGTTGATGCATTGAGGGGATATAGAGAGACCCTCCAATTAATTATTATGTCTGATTTATTCCTAATATGAATTGGGATAAACATAAACAATGTACGAATTCATATTAAAAATAACATATGAAATTTAAATAACTTTCCCTGAACATTTAACATAAACACTAACAATTTAGAGTAAATTGGTGAATGGTTTTAAGATAGTACATCCATAGTCAAACTAAAAATAAATCATTAAATTAAATATGGTAGATGATATCATACCTAATAATAAAAAATATTGATGAAATTGACTACTATACTCTTATAAAATCATTGAGTAATTCTTGAGATAAATACTCTTTTACATTGAAAAAAAAAAGATTTCTTTTATAAAAGACATTGTATAAAACCAGAAGTGAAGTAAGATAGTATTTTCATAATAAAATTATAGTTTTTATAAATATAATTGTCTCTAAAAATATATTTTAGAGTGAACATTAAAATAGGTAAGAATTTGAGAAATTCTCTTGAATCTGGCTTGTATTTCAGGAAACAATTTTGAAAGATCCTTTTAAAACATATAACCCCAAAAAAATGAAAGTTGGATTCTTGTTTGTACACATATATAGAAAATTGTAAAAGAATATATGAGGAGTAAATATAAATAAATAATAATTTAATTGAGGTAAGTATAGGATAAGAGTAACCCAAATGAAAATGGACGTTTGAGTAGAAAACCCTTAACTTATGTCTGATGGTGATCCTCACTTGATCTTAATGAACTGAATAATCAAATTTAGGTTCATAAATTAATAATTAAAAAACATATGATTCATTTAATTTATTTATTATAACCTTGTTAGGTTTATTTGTGGACTTATGATGGGTTAATATATTCAATTTCATTGTTTGGGAGTGTTTTCTTCCTTGGTTTTCTTGATTGGTTTACTTATATTCATGTATAGATAAACATGTAGAATGAGAATGTTTATCCAGAATATAATTTGTAAGTTATTATTTAACATCTGTAATATTACATGGTTATATAATTCATTTGGTTATTGGGAGTGAATATGAATCATTATATAAAACTTTAATGATAATTGTTTGGGTTAATTGGCGGTTTTTATCACAACAAACTCATTTTAATTTATAAATTAATATCATGTGTAAAAAGGGATTAAAGTACCTTATATAAGTTTTAATACATATATTATAGTCTGGTACAACCATAAAATTGGTTTCATGACCATAATTTAGGACGACAATAGAAATTGAAAACTCCTTGTCCTTGAATGTGATAAATTAACACATCTCGGTGGTTTTTTCATTTTTAGTATAAAAGAAGGGTAAAGGAGAGATGATGAATAATTATTCCTTTATAATAAAAATATTTTAGTACATGTAAGTTACTAGATTAATCACATCATTTGGATAAAATGAGGTGAGGAAAGAAAAATAAAAGAAAGGAACTTGAAATAAATGTAATGAAAAGAGGTATTTACCTCTTGAAGTAATCTTCCTTGAGAGCCTCTTTAGGGGAGAGGTTTTGGAATTTTTATGACACCAAGGGATGATAGATGTGTTGTAGGAGATTGGTAGGATATTTAAGCAAAATTTAGTCAGGAAAAAATTCTTGATAAGAGTGAATAGAAGAGGGAGTGAGGGTGGGTTTTGTAGTTGAGGAGATGAGGGTTTTCCCATTATTTTACTCATTATTTTATTATTTTTCTAAAGAAAACCAATAGTATTTATTATTGTGACAAATAATTATAATATTTTCATGTGATTTCAAAATAAGTGTTCTTAAATCATCCATGATTCTCGTAATAGTGAATTTAACTGATAATGTATATACGGTAAATTACCGTATTTTACTATTCATTACAAATTCGAGTATTTCAGAAAAATCCCAAAAATTCACCCTAACCATTTTTTAGCATTTAGAATTCAAAAATGAACTCCGTTTTTTGAAAATAATTATCAAAATATTATTAATATAATTTTTAAATAAAATCATAATTAATTCAAAAAATAACAATTTTAAAACTATAACTCCTTTTATATCACCTTAAAAAATTAATCAAGATCTCATTATCTTATAACATTAAGACAATAAAATAATAATATGATTTATTATTCCTAAGGGTAATATTACTATTCATAAGGGTATGTTACTATTCACCAAAAATTAACCTTTTCTTATCAAAATCTAAATATCTTACTGAACACAACTTTGTATGTTAGTTTTTCAAAATTCAAATCACATAGGTTGAAAATTTATGTTTACTGGATAGGTTATAACAAAGTGGTGTTTTTTAGAGACTCAATGTTTCATGCATTCAATATTAAATTTATTTTAAAAATCTTGGGTTGTTACAATGAAAAAGCCTCATAAGCCTCGTACCTTATCATTATCCATGGTAATCTTCTTCAGTGCATTGCATTCCACTTCCTGAGACTTCCATTTTCAACAGCCTCATTATCATTATTTCTCTTATCATATACAACAATATTACAATGAATAATATCAAATTTTAGCTCCTTTGGATATTTATCCTCAATAATAGAGACTTTTGGATTATACTGAGGCGAAATGATTTCAAGGTACACTTGATAATCTTTACATCATTAAATAATTATCAGATTCCATGTATATCCTCCATAGACACATTTACTCAATCAGATAATGCTTCAATGGATCCATTCATGTGCATCCTAAAATACTCATACATGTTCCATAGAACCTATAATTTAAATTCATATACCTTTGATTCTACTTCATATATGTTAAAAATATTTTTCTACATGGAATGGGAGTATTTAAATGAAATCACATTCATGTAGATTCCATTGGTCAAATCTCCCCCTAACTCATTAATTCCCCTAGTATCAATATCCAATTATTTAAAGTCGTCATCTGATAAATATTTCTTATCCATAATGATCAAGATTCCTTGAATAGATATTTTATAAATATATAATCATAAGTATCAGAAATTGTACTTCATCTGATTCTTACAAAGATTAAAGTTGTTTCCATTGAATATTAGAATCCATTTATGATTTACTACTCACATGAAACCAACCTAGAGAATAACTTCACTAACATGGACATTTGGAACTTATACCACTTGTTAGTCCCAAGAAAGGTAAATACCCAGAGGGGGTGAATTGGGGTATGTTTATTTCTTCAAATGACCCTCAATGATGATCTTGTTCCACTATTAGAAGGAACACTTCTCTCCCTTATAACAGATATGAAGCGATAAAGTAAGAAAAGTGGGACACCATAAATTTTTACTTGTTTCACTAGAACATGGATAATATAAGAAGAAAACAATGTCAATGTGCCAATGCACCATAATCACTAATCATAATGTATGTTTACAATGTTCAAATTGGACTCACAAGCCCTAATGATTTAAAACCACTCATGATTTGAGAACTCACTACAATCTCAATTGAATTATATTCATTATTCCTTTATAATATTTCTTTGTTATACTAAATTAACTTTTTTTACACTATAATTATTTTTTTACAAATATTATATTTCATTAAAAGGATTACTTCCACTTTACCATTAAAATTCTAGGCAATTTCCTTATAGTTCACGTAAACCCATTTTTTATGAAACTATTGTTCATGTAAAAACCATTCACAAAAATACATGTTTATGTAATATATGTTTTATGAACAACTATTTTCTTTGTTAATTAACTCATTCAATAAATACATACATGTAAGTCTTACAAAAAAACAAATCACTTAGCTCCCCTCTAAATCTTCTTCACTAATTAATTACAAGAGGATTGCCCTATTTATAGGAAAACAAAACCATAAAACACAAACTATAAAACACATTATGATTTTTAAAAACACATCACTTAATGTTCTTAAATGTCACCTAGTTTTCAAAATATTAGTTTTGTGAGCCCATTTACTTTGTACAATATTATGCATGTCTTGCATGAGATTTTTTCTTTTACTCAAAATTTCGATGAAATCTTATTAAAAATTCTTCAAACTCCATCAAATACTTTCATTCAAGAAAACCTCAATTTATTCTCTAATTTTCAACTTTATCAACATACTTTCTCAATAAATATAACCCATAATATCCTAAAAATTAATTTAAGTTATTTTTTCTAGTGCTTTGAATTATTCTCCTTTTTTCTCCACCTTGCTTCTTTAATAATTGATATATGTGGATTTATTGAAATGAACTATGATGTGTACCTTTATTCCATATTATAAGTGTATTATATTTGGTTTAACATATTTCTCTACCTTCTTGGGTGTGTTTTGTTTAGTACTTTTCTTTTTCTTAAATCCAAAAGTGAATTGATCTTAATTATTTATTTTATTTTTAAAATTTTATTTTATTATTTCTTTAAAATAAAATGAATCATGAATAATTGGTATGAAAAAAGGAAATTCATCATATTAAACCCCTTTGTTTCAATTTTGAAAAAAAAATTCATGACATTCAAATCAATTATTGATAGATGGATTTACATTATTTTGTATACTTTTCCTCAATATAGTAAAATTATTCTTCATTTTAGATTTAATCCCGATTGATATAAAACATACTCATCTTATAATTATTCACATGTTATTCCAAAAATCAATTTCCTTATGCCCAAATTTTCCATAGCACCAATAGTGAGTGACATACCTTGATCTTTTTATTTTGAACATGGACTAGCTAGAATTAACTCTTTGTTTTTTATGAACAAACATCATAACTTTTGACCTATATTTGGGGAACTAAAAATTTATACTCTTTTACACATCCACTTTTGATGAATTAATTGTTTTATCTATATTTTTATTCATCTATATTTTCCAAAAATTTACTTTGTATCTAGAAATGTCCATTGTTACATCATTAGTCCAACCAATTTTTTTTATACTAGGGTTACCTTTTTCTTTGATCCTATAGTGGATATACCACTTGATTATTTCAATACCTTTATTCTAATAAACTTAGTCTTTTAAAATAAATAATATTATCATAATCATTGATTTAATCGACTCTTCTATAAATATATCAGGAATACATAGCTTGTGTTATGCTATATTTCTTAATTTGACCTTGAACTCAATGTCATATTAAGGTTATCTTTCTCATCTTCAACTAATCTAAATTTGTTTACCATTATCTTTTCATAAACTAAATATGATATTCATGAATATTTATACTTTATTATAAAAAAATTTCAACCTCATTTTTTAATGTCTTAACCTGCGTTCCACTGAAATGTTGCCTCAAGTCGGTCAGTCTCTTGGCTTCAAGCACACCTCCCCATATACTAGAGGATTACGATTAGTAGTGAGGGTGTAAAATAAGTGAGGTGGGGATACTATACCCTCTATATTTTTAAGAAATAAAATGTAATAAATAATAATAAAGATAGGGAAAATAAATAATAACTAATAATCAATCACGAGTGAATAATGATCATGCATGAATATGTTTTGGCATAAAATACAGGCTAGTGTACACAATACATAGAAAGTCATACAAAGTAAAAAAATAAATAAAATTCACTATAGATATCACCAATATAGTCATGATAAGTAGCTCAGTCCTCTACTCTTGTACTCCATCCTAGCCCTAAAAAATAATAGCAAGAAAGTACAATATAGGAACCCGGTCCTATAAACATGAGATCTGTTTGGGTACCTTAGTGAAATGGAGGCCTGAACAAGTGTGAAATAAAATCAGTAGGCAACCAAAAATAGTTTCTAATGAATAATCTCATTCATGTATATAAAATAAATCGGTGTTCTGGTATATCAAAAGTAAAGAGGTGCAGTAATAATAAATCTAAACAAGTCAGGCTCAGGTTCCTCAAGGGAACCTAGCCCACTATACCTACTTCAGCCAAAGTCAATATATTTTTGAACATGTCACCATGTATATATATAAATATACATATATATATAACAATGTATTTATATATATATATTGTCAGGACCTGAGGCGTAACTCAGGCATTCTTATATAGTCATAAGAGTGTCATACTCTATAAGGGACATTATACCCATAATAGATCAATGAAATATTAAGGAAATACCACCCAATATTCATTGATAAAATAATGATGATGATGATGATGATAGTATGATCTGGGTTCTTATAATTCATAGGTCAAAAGCCCAATCATCTAAAATGGGATACATACATCATGTTCATCATCCTACTCATGGATATTGTGGTCATGCTCAACATCCTAATCAAGGGGCCATGAGACACCATACCCAAAAACCCAAATGATGTGAGAAACCATTACCATCATCATAAACCATGGGTTTTTAGATTTTTTGATCAACTACCCTAACTGAGGTCCCTCTAATCATAATAAATCTTTAAGGTAATCCTACTTTCCCTATAATCCCTTAGCCTAACATTCTATAAAGTGGAAACCATAATTTCTTAATGTGAAATAGATCCTTTTTATTATAATACTCTTTAAAATTTTAAATATAGTTCCTAAGACCATCCATTCCATAATAAATTAAATTTATATCATTGGGCCATTTTATTTATATGTCATGAGATGGCCATTATATAAAATAATGAAAATGAAGGCCATGGGAAGTGCCCATGATAATGATACTAATCCCTATTCACATCATCAATAAATTCACTTTTTAATTTATAATAGAGTTCACCTTAATAGTTTTTTTATTATAAAACATGACATTTCCACCAAACAGTACACTTAATTGAATTTAATCATATCTATCAGGTGGAATTTTTTAATACATCAAAACGGGGTGATTTAGAATGAAATTAAAACATGAGAAATTTAATATAAGAATAACCATTTTAATTAACACCCCTTGAGGGTGGTTTAGTCATAAATAAGACATTATTATTATGTTTGTTTAAGAAAATCCACCATTTAGGGGTGGTTCAGTTTGAGGTCACAGATTCTAACCATATTAAAAGGGTCTAAAACACAATTCAAGGTGGTACAGTCATTTAATTTAAGGAATTTTATATTTTAGAAGTGACACTCGAAAGGTTCATAACATGGTAAAATGGCTATATCATATAAATTATGTGACTTAAAGGGGAAAGCATATAGACCGCCTACCTCATTCTTAGGATGGTCCACTCATCTAATATCGGGCTTTGGTTTGATCCAAAATGAACAAAATTAGTAGAATCATCAAATTCCCTAAAAATAATGGGAAAGAGTTCACACATATCAAACATTTCATATGGTGAGATAAATGAAGAATAGAAGAATGTGTATTTTAGATCTTACCGATATGATTCCAACGCACCTGGTGGGGATTAATTCATAGTTCATATGAGGGATATCTCCCAAATCCAGGGAGAATGAGTAGCCTCCTTACTATGCATGAATGAGGACAAAATGAGGTAGAGGAAAATAAATATGGAGTATATGAAAAACTACCCTTTTCACCCTTTTTAATGATCCACACGGTTTAGAAAACTACGCACCAACCATTCGGCCTCCTCTGTATTGAAGCCACAACCTACACTGTTAGATCACATAGTTTGACAAACCATACACCTAACTATGCATGGATACTGTTCAAGTGGCACTAAGGGTGAAGGATAGTTTCACAGTTTGGAAAAACATTCATATACCGTGTGCCTACTCTACAATAAACTGTAGACTACTCGCATGTCCATGTGCCTCCTCTCGCATGGTTAAACTAAACCATATGAAACCTCATACTCCACTGGACCTACCCACACAGTTTCCCCTGAAGGGCCACATGGTTTAAACTAATTATTTTCCTTGTTTGTCTCCCCCTAGAAGTGGGATTTTTGATATCGGTGCTCCTAAAACTCACCCAAACCTCCAAGGCACTTATCTATCCATAAAAAAAATCCAATAAATAACACATTTAAGTGCTCTAAATCTTGAAATTACATTCCAATACCCAATTTAAGATCCATCTCATCCACAAAATGAAAATATTCAAAAAATCTTGGAATTTTCATCCCAGTCCAAAACACAAGATGTTACAATCTCCCCACCTTAAAACTTATCTTCCCCAAAAATCCTTGGAACAACAAAGTAAACAAATACCAACCTACCATGGTAAATAATTTCCACTCAAACAGCTGTGTAGCATCTCAAACACCCAACACACCTTCAAGATTCACTTAAAGCATATGGTGAATAAAAATGATAAGACTCAAGACAATCCCCAAAACGAAATCCAAACAACTAGAAAAAGCTTACCTGAGCCTATCTAACCATAGGAACAATCATTTCATCATGTCCTTCGACAAGTAACCTATGGTGATACCCACCTTAAGTATTAACATTTTTAATGACCAATTACAAGCCAAGACACCAAAACTATTGGAATCACCTACTAAAGCTCATCTGAAGTATTCCAAAGACACTACCAGTATGTTTCTCAAAATAATAATCATTATTATGTGAAAAGAACATTATACTAGCCCTTATTTTGATCTCAATGTTCAATTCTGATTGACCTATTAGGAACTGGACCCCATTACATTCATTTAAATACCAATAAAACCCATTCCTAGCACCCACCTAAACCCATGGCATGCATGAAATGGTTCTGCAATAACCATAAAAATCCTTTCAAAAGAGCTCTACTAAAACTACCTCTGGATAAATATTCTCAAAAACTATCAACATAGACATTCAGTGAAATTAAAACAATAGATCCAAATGCCTTTAATAATAGGTATATTGAGATTCCATCAAGAACATTCATCGAAGCTCGTAACGTACTTCTAATGAGGTCTCATATTCAAAACATTCTTGTTTTTTTTTATCAAATGGAATATAAGTTCCAAAATGATCATCAAAAAATTTGTCATGTATTTTCATGACACTTATCGCAAGAGGGTCATCTTCCAACCACCTATAGTGGCATCCAGACCATAAGGAATCCTTTAAAACACTCCTTGAGAACACTCCCAATGAGTCCATCTATTAAAAAAGGTCATTTGATTTGTTTTATCTCATCATATAACTGAATCTCTCTCCCAACATACTTAGGAATAATTCATGATAGGGTTAATGCTCATCACTGAACTGTGAGTACACCAAGATGTCATTGAAGAAATGTATTAATCCTTCTGAGCCATGCAAACATTAAAAAGGCTATAATGGACTTAGCCAGCACCCAAAACCATATCTATTTACCATGAGTGTCTAGGTTCAACATGGGTCTATAGTCTCATGGTTCCAAAATTTATCTCAGGATATCCCTCACCCAAGAACTATCTTTAACACACCCAATCTTCGTGTCTCCATGCTCGAAATTGTTAGAATTGAAACTATCAAACCATTGATATAACTCATCCACAAACCAACTATTTATAAAAAAGGTACCCCCATGAAACTATTATGTGACAAAATTTCCTTTCACTGTGGGTGTACACTCCCATGTAACCCGGTTCTTGATTCAACTAAAACTTTCGTGGGTCCTTCACCATCAAGTCAAAGATGACTGTGCTACATAGAATGTCAGTCTCATTAAGGAAGGATATCCCTTAGATCTCACCATGAAAATAGTAATCCACAAGTTCCATTAATCATTCAATCCCATTCTGACCACTTTCCAATGGTCCTTTACAATCAAATCCCCTCTTCTTGAAAGGAAATGTTTTTCACAACCGACATAATGCTCCCCACCTTAAAAGTATCCTAGTCATTATGTTACTAAGAACATAAAAACATATAATGATTCACATTCCATCTCTACTAAATTAGGTTCCTAGAAATGGAAAAATTCTTTTCAAAATAGTATCATAAGAATAGAGTAAAACCAGTCACTCATAATTGTACAAGGTCATATTCACCTTTAGGCGTACGCATGATGCTCCCACCGTGTCAAGTTCATGTGTGTCATGAGCATCGGGAGTAGAAGCTAAAACTAATTTGGATTATCCATGACATGGAACATGATCCTTTTTATGACACCATCTTGAACAACTGGAATGAAATGGCTCTTAACTTATAGGTCAAAGGTACAATGCTCATAACGAGTTCACAATACCAAGGTCACACTATTCTAGATATGACCATTAAACATATCCTTAAAGAACCTACAACCCTTCATACATGTGGAAAAGTAACAATATATTATAAGGTATTATGAAAACTTGTCACTTTAACAACATTTGATTAAATTTATCACTGTTAAATCAATGAGAACCACACGTAATGGTGTGTTTTACTATGATACTAGAACAGCGTATCTAGCGCTATGTATTCCAAGAATGTGATCACCCACTAAATTAAAAGGTAGGTCACATGACCTATGAAATGGATGATTATTACCAAGGAATGTATAACCTATTAAAATAGATAATTAAACAATGATAACATCTTTAACCATGGTCAACTTTTCAAATGATAACCCATTTACTCTGGGATGCAGATTTATTAATAAGAGTCCCTATCCGGACAAATGGTTCCTGAATAGTACCTCTCATCTAAAAAATAGAAGGAAACATTCATAAAATATTTAAGGTTTGAATATTATACCATAATAAGGATATATCCTTACATACACAAGGAATTGACCATAAATAAGGTCACTCCTGAAAATATTATTATGCCTTATTGCCTAACCTTTAGGTTTAAGCACAACAGATAAGATGGTAACTATGTCCTATGGGAAATTCTCACATTCCTGATCAAAGAAATTTTAAACATAACCCTTACCCAAGGTTTCCTGATATAAATGTCAATATAAGGATTCATTTTAAGTAATTTAAACAAAATTATTTCATCACATAAATAGATAACATACAAGGGATGTCAAGTACCAATTTTAAAAACAATTGTACTATGGAATTTATTTAGTTTATACCACAGACCATTTTTGTACATTTATCTTATAATTTTATTTTTCTCCACTTATTTTATTCAAGAGTTTTCACAATTATATCGGTTAAATAAAATTTCAATTTCTAATCTTAAGAGGAAAATAATCTTTAGTTAGTAGTTAGAATTTTAATTAATTGATGCCTCATAATAATAAAACTCATAGGTAGATAAAAAATATATTATTAATTAAAGGTACTGGTCAAGTAAGATGACACTATATATTTATATTTAACACCATATAAGTGGATTTGGACACTTTAAAGGGTCATTCCATTAATATAAGAATACCCTCCTCGGGTTAAGTATTGAATCATAAAGTGATTAAATAGACATATGAGGGTCACATTATTTCATTAAATGCTTTTAAAAGCACCCTTAATTTGTTTATCACATAATAATATCATATAAAGGTTTACCTACTAGGGTAGAGTAGTTATACCATAAGCATCATTCCCCAACTGGCCTACTTAGGTCCAATTGTGCATTTCATAATTCAATTATATGGGTCATCATTCCCAAAATATAAAGGGGTAAGAATACAATAAAAGACACTAAAACTATCACTAATAGCATCATGAGCACTATATAAGTCCTCTTATCTTCTACTCCTTCTTATCCCTAAAAGATAATAGTAATCGAGTATAATCCAAGAACCTAATCCTGCAAACATGAGATTTGTTCGGGTACCCTAATGCAATGGTGACTAGAATAGAGTGTGACATATACTCAGTAGTCCACCACCAATGGTGTCTAATTTATAATCTAGTCTTTGTATATAAAATAAATTAGTGAATTGGTATATCAAAAGTAAAAAAATGCATTAATAATAAATTTAAACAAGTTGGGCTTAGGTTTCCAAGGGCACTTGGCCGACTATACCTACTTTAGCCTAAACTAGGATATCTCTGAACATATCACCTTGTATATATATATAAATGTGTATTTATATATATATATACTATATATGTACAAAGATATATATCCATATATATAAATATTCCGTACTAGTAAGGACTTGAGGCATAACTCAGGTGTCCTTCTATAGTCATAAGAGTGTCATACTTTGTAAGGGACATCATTACCATAATAGATCAATGAAAGATTAAGCACATCACATCCAATACTATCTAAAAAATAATTATAATAACAATGATAATTGTATGACTTGGGTTATTATAATGCATGGTTCATAATACTAATCATCTAAAATGGGAAATGTATGTCACGTCTGTCATCCTACTCATGGATGTGACCGTCATGATCAACATACTAATCATGGGGGTGTGAGATGTCATTCCCAACAACCCAGGTGATGTGATATTTAATTCCCATTATCCTTGACTTGGGGTTATGAGACGTCAATCTCAACTACCCTAATCAAGGACCCTCAATTCATAGTAAAAATGTAAAATAATACCACTTTACCTATGATCCACTAAACCAATGGTCTATAAAGAGGAAATTGGAATCACTCAAGTAACAATAGATTCTTTTTAGTCCCTTTAACATTTTAAATATAAATCATAAGATCATCCATTCCATAATCAATTATATTTTTATCGCTAAGACATTTTATTTATAAGTCATAATAGGACCATTATATTTAACAATATCAATGAATTCCATGGTAATCACCCATTACAATGATACTAATCCCTATGAACATCATCAATCAATTAACTATTTTCATTTAAAAGATATTATACCTAGAAATGTAGTTTCATTAGAAAACATGAATTTTCCATAAAACAATTCACTTAATTCAATTGAGAAATATCTATCAAGTGGAATACATTAATAAACCAAAATGGGGAAATTTTGAATGTAATCTAACTATGAGAAATTGAATATTAGCCTAACCATTTTAATTAACCCCCCTTAAGGGTGAATTATTCTTAAATAAACCATGATTATTATGTATTTTTAAGAAACCCCACTCTAAAGGGGTAGTTCAATTTGATGTTATTACCTTAAACCATATCAAGAGGGTCTCAAACACAATTCAAGGTGTTATAGGAATTTAATTTAAGGCATTTTATAATTTAGAAGTGACATCTAGAATGTACAGTGTGAGGAACAATAGGTATATCATATAAATTATATGAATTTAAGTTAAAAACATATAGACCACCTAACTCATGCTTATAATGGAAAACTCATCCAATATAGGGAATTAGTTCAATCTAGAATGGAATAAATCACAAGAATCATCAAATACCCTAAAAATAGAGGAAAATATCTTGCATGGATTTAGCATTTTGTATAGTGACATAAATAAATAAGAGAATCATGAGGAGTCGAGAGCTTGAAAATATGGTTCTAACACACTCGGTGGAACCTGATTCACAAATAATATAAGGTAGATCTACAAAATCCTAGGATAGGGTGAAGGGAGCTTGATCAGCCTCCCTATTGTGTGTAAATAAGGAAGAAATGAGGGAGAGGAATGGAAATAGGGAACATGGTAAAAAATATCTTTTCCTCCCTTTTTAATGAGTTGCATGGTTTATAAAATTGTGCACCAATTGTGACACCTACCCTATCTATAAGTCACACCCCCACATATTTATCTCACGTGGTTTGAAATACTATGCACCTAATTGTGCATAGATACTGGTTAAGTGCCACTAAGGGTGTGCACTAGGTGTATAGTTGGAAACCCATGTGTAGCCTATGCGCCACCTCTATAATAAACCGTAGACTACTCACATGTCCATGAACCCCCAATCACATAGTTAAACTAAATTTTGTGACACCACCTATTCCACTAGACCAGGCCTCATAGTTAACCTAGATGGGACACATTGTTTAAACTAATAATCTACTCAGAATGTCTCCCTCAGAAAGCGAGATTTCTGAGCTCGATGCTCCCAAAAATCAGCCAAACCTCTAAGACACTTATAGATCCTTAAACAACATAAAAAATAGAATTTTTAGCTTCTAAAACTCTCATAATTACATTCTGAGACTCATTTTAAGATCCATCCCATCCACCAAACAAAAACGTTCAAAAAAAATTAGGGTTTTCAACCCGATCCAAAATACAGGACATTAAAATGTATTCCTTTATCTTTGAAAACTAATTAATAATTATTATCATTATAGTTAAATTTATGATTTTCTTATATTACATGTATCCTTTTCTCAAATACTTTTCGAGTATCAATTTTTTCATAAATTTTTCTTGAAAGACTTATCTACCAAGGAAGTGTTTTTAATTATATAAAAATAAAAGATTCTCTTTTCCTTCAACATATTTGATGAGGTTTTTAATTTTTAAAACAACTAAGATAATTCCTTTTACAATGAATTGGTCCCTATTTTTAGATATTTTTTCTCATCCAATAGACAATTGAAAAACTAAAATACTAAAGTGATAACTTTAAAAGGAATATTTTTATTAAGATTCTTTATTTCATAGTAAAAATCAAAAATTGATTCAATAGGAACATAATATTCACATATTGATTTATATTATTTAAGAGGGTATTTATAAATAGATATAACAGTAATGTATCCACTTTTATTACCTTTAACTAGTGTTTAATCTTCTTTACTTACTCTCATATATGAGATTTTTCTTAGATTTGTGGCTTCACTATTCTTCTTATTCTTTAATGTTTTTGAAGAAACATCCATCAGAGGTTTGACATGGTACTCATAAAACTATTAAAATATAAACATCATATTTTAAAATATAAAAATAATTGGGGAACAATATATCCAATCAAGGGTAAAATCATATAGTTTGATACTAATTAATTTTCTAGTGAATCAAGTAGTCACACTGAGGGGTGGAGGTGAATTAGCATGAACCAATTTCACTGAATTATTATTTTTAAATTAGATTCTTCTAAATTATAACCTCTATGATTATTAGGATTAATGGGTATGTTTAATGATTCTCAACACAACACACCACATGAAAATAATAAAATAAAAAGGAAATTAGTGCATGGTATTTACATGGTTCTTCCCCAATGTGGGTGACTATATCCTTTATACATTCAAGTCGAGTCTGAGCCATAGATATCAACTATAATAAAAAGAAAATAAAATGATGAATATATCATCCTTAACCTCAAAAACTATTTCCTAATAGTTTGTTAAATCCAAATAGGTATTGTATACCAAATCCATCTAGATTACAATAGGTTTTCTTAAACTCCTTTTAAAATAATATATTATATCCACTCCAAGATCTCAAAAAATCAAATGAAAGAAATTATTCTACAGAAAAAGTTTCTATACAGTTATTATGTTTAGAAATATTATCATTCACATCAATCACTTCTCAATTTTAGAATGATCAATGAATGTGAAGCAGCATGAAATCATATGTTTTCTTCTTCCTTTTCAATACTGAGCCTTCTGATATTTGGAGATAATTGAAACTCATCTTTAAAAAAATTATAACCATTACTAGTGAGTCTACATCAATCACTTCTATTTTTTTACCTCAATTTCCTCTTTTATGATGATAAAATAATTAGTAATCGCACTTATTTGATTTTTCAATATATGATCTTTTGTAATATTTGAATATTCAAGATATTCAGTAATGGAAGGTTATACTATATCCCTTCCCACTTTTTATATTTCAACTCATCTTCACTTTATAGACTCATCAATTATCATGAGAATAATATTCCATAATTAAAATATGGAAACATCCTTTAATTTGGAATCATGATCTTCACATTAAAATCATCTTATTTTTAATTAGTTTTAATTTCCCCTAAACATAATATAGTCGGGACCCTATGGAAACATATATTATTATTAAAACGTCCTATAAAATAATGTAATTATATTTTTATATATTTATAGTCATCTTAATTAATTATATATAAATATTGTATTATTATTTTATTTATCCCGTTATTTTAGCTTATTTCCCATACCTACATGTCCAAATACCAATTTGGTACAAAATTCCATCTTGTGGAATAATATCTTTATTCACATATCAGAATAAACCTCATCTTAAATCATAGATTTTATCACTTAGCATCATGATATTTATATTATGAATATAATAAAGGAATTTTATGTTTTAATATAACATATCTTCTTAAAACTTATTTTAATCTCTTATGACTTCTAGATAAATCTTACATATTTGTATAAATTATTGGTTACCCTAATGTGTCATCAAAGATAATATTACCTAATCAAAAATCATCTTATATATTCATTAGAACCTCTAATTTATTCCCAATTTTCCCCAAATTTCATCTTATATAAGCTATGAAATATCATAGTTAATATTACATGTCACCAAAGTTATTCTTAAAAATTCTCCAAAAAATATCTGACATGTCACTTAAGCACTAATTTATTCTTATGTGTAATCCATAAGATCATATTCATTCTATGGGAGATATTATTTATCATCAAATAAAACTTATATACAATATGTGAGATGTTTCGTAACATATTTTAAACTCCTAGTACTTTTACACATCTCAATTGGTAAGATATTTCTTATTCCTATTCTTCTTTTATAATAACTTGGAGGTATTATGTACCAGTTGGTCTTTATAGTTATTCCTATATATGAGCTTCATCTTAATCCAATAATCTTTTATCAAATAAAAAAATCCAACTTATTCAGCTATATTTAATTATCTCGAAACAACTCAAAACACTTTATAAATCTATCTTTAATCTATAAAACTATTCATAATAAATATTAAATAAAATACAGTATGTAAGAAAACATATTTAGTGCTTAAATTAATCTCAACTACATTGACTATTTCCCAAAACCATTTTCATCAAACTCCTATGTCTGGTGGTTATTTATTTATCAATTAATGTATCATATTTCTCATCACAACTTATTATAAACTCATTTTTCAATTATCATCCCTGAGTGCATGTCCAAATATTGAATTATCTTCTATACTTAATATTATATGGATGAATCCATATAACCATCCTCATATCTTCATTATTGATCTTTTGGATTCATAAATCTTTATACACCATAAACCTCACCTAAATTTTTCATCTTCAAGATCTAATTGATTCATTATAGTGGATTCTCTCAATGTGCAGGTAACTTGGAATATTCAACTTCCATAGTTATCTAATGTGAATTTGAATACCTTCCTTTATAAATATCTTCTCAGTCCATCAACCTTCAACTAATTAAAAACCTATAGTTGTCTAGGCTTTTAGAACCAGTCTTTTATTCAAAAAAATATTAACTCCAAACTCATCACATTTTCAAGATTCTTCATCAAATATTCATATACAAAAACTCACCATAATAGAAGCACCTACACATTCATTATTGACAACACTCTTCTTTTCCAATCTTCATCATAGAAGAAACTATATCTCTTGACTCAATATTCTTTTCCAATAACAGAATGGATCTCTAGTAGTATATACAATGGCATAAAACACCACATATAATTAATATTCATACTATTTTTATCTCAAGAAATTCCCCAATGGTTTGTATAATATCACCCTTTCCATGAAACACTTCAATAATCATAGGTCACTTCAATATCTTCACCCATTACTTTAACCCTTCCAACTAATCTTATCATATGTTGAATTTACTTATTTATTGATAATAAATACAACACTATTCATAATAATCCAATAAAGCATCACCTTCCATATACAATCCTTTAGTTTTATCTAAATATATAGTTATTGGGTATGTTGTTGATCATGTCCTCAGTTGAGGCTTAACGAAGATAGAATTTTTCCTATCATGTAATGATTATGAAATTTGATACCTTAATTGAGAAAGACTGAAGGTTTGTGTGACTATGATTAGATAATAAATATGATTTTATTATCTATTAGATGATGGGAATTTGATGTTTTTATCCTTAAGGGATAATAACATGTGATATATTTATCAACTCGATCAGTCTATACTCTGAGAATCAAGAACATGTAAGTTACTACATGAGATTTATATGATATATGTCCCATGTTTACTTTATATCTTGGATAAAGGGATCATATGAAAATGCATGCTTATATATGATACAAATAGTGGACACATGTATAGAGATACATGTGTTTGATAGATATCATGTCAGATCCCATTTTATCTTGACATGTGGTGATACTATTCTAAAGGCCAATCATTTCTTACACTTGTGAATTCATGAAATAATATTTATTGTAAACACTACAAATTCCCATCTAGTTACACTTATTGGAAATCTGGATGAGTATTGTGTTTTATGGCCCTCATAGAGCTACTTTGAAATTGTTTTAGAGTTTATCCAAAATGATTATTGGATGTATATTCACATTTTTTATACATGATGTGATACATAGTGAAATTAATGATAGATTTTCAAAAGTGATTTGGAGATATCCAAAAGGATTTTTGGATATAATTTCATAATTTTTTTTATATGATACAATATAAGGTGAAATAGCATAAAGTCTATAAAGATTTAGTGAAAATTGGTGATTGGTGGGAATATACCCAAAATATAATGTAATTAATTAGATTTTTTTTAATATATTGAAATGTGTGATATGTTCATGACATAGGGTATGAAATACATGAAACTATGGAATATCACATGCCTTTGATTAAGGAATATTGTAAGGTATGATATGGATATATTATACCTTTTCCTTAGCCAATTTTATTATAGGGAATGATGATATCATAATATGGGTTCTTCATATTCTATGATTAATTTGGAATGATAAACTTTGCATTTGAATGTTAAAAATTAAAATTAGGTTTTCTTCCATTATATGATATCATTATTATCTATGTTTCATACATTGCAGTGTATAAGATATTAAACATTTCATTTATATGATAAATGAGTTCATATTCACTTAGTTAAAGGTCAAAAAATGTTTGTAAATAAAGGGTTTGCCTTAATGTTTCATAATTTTCAAGTAAACGCCATTAAGTATCAAGGAAGTGACCCCAAGGCCTATAAAAAATGCTTTAATTCCATGAAAATGGTATCCCAAAATTTGTGTTCTCATCTTGTTGTTTCTCCATACTAAAGCACCCTCCCTACTTATTCCTTTACCTCAAGATATACTAGCATATTTTAGTGTATAGGAGGTTCCTACACATATATTTAGTGATTTAATAAACCTATGGATACACCTTGGAGGGAATATTACTTTATTTTCTCCTTAGTTATATTCATCAAGAACTTGATTTATGAAATAGGATCAACCATATATGATGAAAGGTACATTTTATCCATTTATGTTTATATTTGGTTTTAGTATTCATAAAATATTAATCTTTGTTTATGGTTTCTATTTTCCTAAACCACATTAAACAAGTATTTTTTGATCCTTATAAACTATTTAGAAGAAACCTGACTGATCGTACCACGATTAACTGTTTTATTCCACCCTTACACCGCAGTTTTAAACTAGTTTTGTAATGAATATTCCAAATATAATAATAAATTTCACTTCATGTTTGAATAAATCAATTAATTATAATCAATATTATAATGGGAAATTTTACTTTTTTTTTATTTTTTCAATGTAGGTGGAGGTGATTTGGAGGGCCTTTGATGAAGTGGAAGAAAAATGGGCCAAAATTGCATGGATCCATGGACATATGTACACTGTTTTTCATATTACACGAAATCCGTGCATCCAAATGGGCTGAAATTTTGTGGGCCTTTCCAAAATTTAATAGGATACATTTCTTATTAAGGAACCCAATGCTGATTCGTCTTAAATGTGGGTCATCCGAACTTATCTGTCCAAGCCACCGAATTTGGACCATGTCAAATGAGGTGTTTTGTATTTTATCAATATCTTGAGCTTTAGTTGTCCAAATGGTTCCAGAAATTCGGTGGAGAAATTCAAGAGGTAGGGCTACAACGTTTCTATTTTATCCAAAGCGAGATAAGACTTTCTGAAGTCCGAAGCGTGTGGTACAAGTGGATTGAAGAAATCTGTGTGCCTAAAACCACCTTCCAATTTTCTTATAAAATGGCACCTTGGGCTCCCCATTTGAAAGTTCGGCCAAGAGGAAAGGTTCTGCCATTTTGGAGTCCCCAAAGAGTCTTCTCAACATCACTATCAGTTATGGAGGCTATGGGAAGTTCTACCCCAACATCTTTCTCTTCCTCCTCTACCATGGGTTTCTAAACCCCTTGTGATCACCCGGGGAGGAACGTGATGTACATCCCGAGCTTCATGTTTGTAATATTTGAATGATCTTTTAAATTACAGATTTTTTTGTTTTTTTTCATCATCCTCTATTCTTATTTTATTGAGTTATGTACTGGTATGTCATGCTCAACTCATATGATCATGTTTGGGGGTACACATTCATGTGATGTTTCACACACCGTTCACCACTTTCTTTCCCCCTTTCAATTGTGGTGTTTGTGTGGTTTATATTGGTCAATTGAACTCAGACAAGCACTGTCAAGGCCAGGTAAATTTATGTCATGGTATCACAAAGAAATAACATACAAATCTGGACAGCGCATTGAGTTTTTCATGTGTTTCCTTGGTGAGTTTTGGTTATGAAGTCGAACACAATTCACCCAATCATCGGCAGTGTCCGGTGAATCATTGTGTGTTTTTGACTGAACCCTAGGAGTTATCCTAGTATAAAATCAGTAACATTCTAGTTATAGGTGTTACAAACCAGGGATTAAAAGATCATAACCTTATATCATGAAGCGATGAAGGATAAACATCATGCGAGTACCCCAGGCTGATCACACTTAATTAATTCTATTAATCTCTACTTTGTTTTATAGCTTCTATTTTCTATTGTCATCTTTAATAATCAAACCCAAGTATTATAAAGCCCCATTTTCCTTTTTACCTTCATAATCAAAACCAAATTTTATAATTAATGATCTAAGGTTCCGTCGAGAGACGACCTAGGGTTGCTGCTATATTGCAGAAATTCTAGTTAAAAATAAACATCTAATTTGATGCGCTCGACAATGCGGTCAAATTTTGGCTCCGTTACCGGGGAGCCAAGATCATTTTTTTATTTCCTTTTATTTAGTTATTTTACATCTTAATTAGTACTCCTTTAAATACCCCACCCCCATTTGATTGTTTTTATTTTGGGTTTTGTCTTTGTTTTTGGTTGTTTTTGGTGTGTTCTTTATCTCTCTCTCTCTCTTCTTCTTCTCCATCTCCCTATCCAATTCTATAGTATAACGTTCTATTCTTATTTCACCCTTCTTAAGTCTTTTTTTATCCATCTCAAATAAAAAAACACAAAAAAACCAATCAATCATACTGGACATCATTGTTTCATGACAAGATCTGGTAAAGGAACACTACTTGAATTTGATCCTGAAATTGAAAAGTCACTTCACACACAAATCAAGGCATCTAGAGAAGGAAAATCAAGTAACATTTTGGAACCCCATTTAGAACCTCAAGTGGTTCTAAACCAACCCAAATTTGAACCCAATCAAACCCAAGAAAACATGGCTGCAAATAATTGAACTTCAAAAGAACTTACCACCCCTGATGTGGAGTACCAACCTGCATACATCCAATATCCCGAAGAAGCAGCCAACTTTGAGCTGAGATCAGGTCTCATCCACCTCCTTCCAAAATTACATGGTCTTCTTTGAGAGGACCCTCACAAACATATAATGGAGTTTCACATAGTGTGCTCCACCATGAAACCCCAAAATGTGTCTGAGGACCTCATTAAGTTTAGGGTCTTCCCTTTCTCACTTGATGGCGTAGCCAAAGATTGGATATACTATTTTCCTTCCACAATTGGGGGCTGGAATGACCTAAAAAGAATTTTTCTAGAGAAGTTATTCCCTGCCTCCCGAACTGCATCAATTAGGAAAGAAATCTGTGGAATTAGGCAATCGCAAGGAGAGACCCTTCATGTATACTAGGAGAGATTCAAAAGACTTTGCTCAAGATGACCCCACCACCAGATTAGTGAACAACTTTTAATTAAATACTTCTATGAGGGACTTACCCCCATGGATCATGGAATGATTGATGCCGCAGCTGGTGGTTCCCTAGTTGACAAAACTCCTTCTTCCGCTCATGACTTAATATCCAACATGGCTCAAAATGCACAACAATTTGGTACACGAACTCTTGCACCAACCCGAGGAGTTCATGAGGTAAGTCATTCATCCCTAGAACAAAAGGTAGATACTAAACTTGATGAGATGCATACCCTTATAAGGCAATTAGCTCAAGAACAAGGTAACTCACACTCTACTTCTATTCCATTACATTGTGGGATTTGTTCTGACAACACTCATTTTTCTGACCAGTGCCCACAACTTCAAGATTCATCTGAGTCCTGTGCAGCTATGTTCCCAGGGTGTCCATTCCAACAAGAACCTCCCTTCAAGAAAGAACAATTCCGGCCAAATACAAATCCAGGGTCGCAAGCACAACCATAATACTGACAAGGAGGAAACTCAAGCTACCCCAAGCAGAATTGGTATCAACAAGGACAAGGTATGAAACCTTATTATCCTTCAACATCTCAAAACAATCCTCCTCCTCTAAAGTCTAAACCAAGCTTTGAGGATATAGTGAAGTAAATGGAAACCCAAAAATTTCAGTTCCAATTGACCACACAATCAGCTATTCAAGACCTACAAACCCAAGTGGGGAAATTGGCAAACACCATCAGTGAGATTAAGATGCAAGGTTATGGAAAACTACCATCCCAACCCATTTCCAATCCAAAGGACAAAGGTAATGTATGTGCAGTTACACTTCGTAGTGGTAAAGAAGTTTCTCCTTCTACTGATTCTGCACAGCAGGTATGTCCCCCTCATGAAAACTCTCTTTCACAACCCTCAAAAACTTCATGTAAAGAAAAACAAGACAAAAATGGTAATCGAATAGTCATTGATGATTCAAATGAAAAATCCATTCCTCTTCCTTTCCCTCAAAGACTCTCTAAATCTAAGAAAAACTTTGATAATGAGATTGAAAATGAAATAATGGATACATTTAAAAAAGTTCAAGTTAATATTCTATTGTTGGATGCAGTCAATAAAATTCCACGTTATGCCAAATTTCTTAAAGAACTTTTCACCCATAGAAGGAGGTTGAAGGGTAATGAGAGAGTCAACCTGGGGAGGAATGTCTCGGACTTGATTCAACCAGCAATTCCAATCAAATACAAGGATCCAGGAACATTCACGATACCGTGTACCATAGGGGAGACCTTCTTTTCTGATGCTATGCTAGATTTAGGTGCTTCCATTAATGTAATGCCTCACTCCATGTATACTTCTCTACAGGTTGGAGAGATTCAACCAACAGGCATTGTTGTGCAACTTGCCAACCGGAGTACAACACATCCAAAAGGAGTGATTAAGGGCGTCCTTGTTAGAGTGAAGAATCTCTTCTTCCCCGCTGATTTCTACATTCTCGAGAATGAAGATACCCGAACCCAAGGACATGCCCCTCTCATAATTGGGAGGCCATTCCTAAAAATAGCAAATACGATCATCAATGTTCACAATGGTATGTTGTCCATGGAATTCGGAGGAGAAAAGGTAAGTTTTAACATCCTTGAGGCTATGAAACACCCCATTGAAGAGCACTCCACTCTTCCTGTCTATTCGATGGAAGTGCTCTCAAATGATGCACACACACACAATTCTCTCCTCAACCCAAACTCTAATTCTTTTTTGTTTTATTCACCCTTGGATGATTTGAGTTTTGGTTCTTCTTTTGAATGTTGTGTGGGTTCAAAAAAATGTAAATTTTGAGCTTTAATTGATGAGTGTGTTTATTCTGAGGTACCCATGACTATCGATGATTCTGTAAATCTCATTTCAATAGATTCTCTTTCCTTTGAGAATAAACATGGGCAGATAGATCGTTTCATGGACCTCACTCCCCCTAAATCCACTCCCTCAATCCAAAAACCCCCGATGTTGGAATTAAAACCACTTCCATCAAATTTAAAATATGTCTATCTTGAGGGTATTGACCAATTTCCCGTCATTATTGCCAATAACCTCTCTCCACAATAGGAATAAAAACTGCTCAAACTTTTGAGAGAGTGTAAAAAGGAAATAGGATGTACATTGGCTGATATTCCCGGGATTAGCCCATCTATTTGTATGCACCATATACTTTTGGATAATGAGGCTAAACCCGTAAGACAATCTCAACGCCGGTTGAATCCCACTCTCCTTGAAGTGGTAAAATTAGAAGTTAGTAAATTACTTGCTGCAGGGATCATTTATCCTATATCTGATAGTAAATGGGTTAGCCCAGTTCAAATTGTGCCTAAAAAACAGGAATAACAGTTGTGTCAAATGAAAGGAATGAATTGGTTCCAATGCGTGTGCAAAATAGTTGGCGAGTCTGTATTGACTACCGTCGACTGAATCAAGCCACGTGGAAGGACCACTTTCCTTTACCTTTCATTGACCAAATGTTAGAATGATTGGCTGGTAAGTCCCATTATTGTTTCCTTGATGTCTATTAGGGTTATTTTTAAATCCATATAGCCCCTGAGGATCAAGAAAAGACAACATTTACCTATCCATTTGGCACATTTGCATATAGAAGGATGTCATTCGGTCTATGTAATGCTCCTGGTACTTTTCAGCGATGTATGTTGAGTATTTTTTGTAGTACCATGAGAGTTGTATAGAAGTCTTTACGGATGATTTCACGGTTTATGGTTCTTCTTTTGATGATTGTTTGGAAAACCTAGGTTCTGTCCTCCATCGCTGCATTGAAAGAGATCTTGTTTTAAATTATCAAAAATGGCATTTCATGGTTGAGCGGGGGATAGTTCTTTGGCATATTATTTCAAATAAGGGAATTCAGGTTGATAAATCTAAAATTGAATTAATTTCATCCCTTCCATTTCCAAAATGTGTTCGTGAGGTGCGGTCTTTCTTGGGTCATGCTGGTTTTTACCGCCGATTCATTAAAGACTTTAGTAAGATCACACTTCCCTTATCTCGGTTTTTACAAAAGGATTCTGAATTTGTTTTTGATAAAAATTGTGAGGATGCATTCAATTCACTAAAAATGATTCTCACGTCACCTCCCATCATCCAACCACCAAGGTGGTATATACCCTTCGAACTTATGTGTGATGCCTCTAACTTTGCAGTTGGGTCAGTTTTATCACAAAGGGTTGAAAAGGCTCCTTATTTCATTGCGTATGCCTTGGGTACCCTTGACCCTGCCCAGGTAAACTACACAACCACTGAAAAATAACTCCTTTCTAGTGTTTTTTCCTTGGAAAAATTCTGTTCATATCTTCTTGGGTCAAAAGTGATTGTGTTTTCTGATCATGATGCCCTTCGTTTCCTCTTAAAGAAACCTGAAGCCAAACCCCGCCTCATTCGGTGGATGCTCCTCCTCCAAGAGTTTGACCTTGAGATTAGAGATAAGAGAGGAGTGTAGAATGTTGTAGCTGGCCACATTAGTAGGATTTCCCCACCATTAGACCATCATGTTGACTCACCCCTACCCATTGGAGAATTCTTCCCTCATGAGAACCTTTGGGATGTTGTGGACCTTACCCCCTGGTATGCGGACATTGTGAATTTTCTAGAAAAATCTAGGGTCCCCCCTGATTTTATAACTTCACAATCCCAGAGACTTAAGCATGATTCTCATTGGTACATTTGGGATGACCCATACGTGTGGAGAATTTTTAGTGACCATGTAGTTCGTCGGTGTGTCCCTGACCATGAGTTCACCTCTGTTTTGACCTTCTGCCACACCTTGGCATGTGGGGGCCACTTTGGATCTCAACGTACTGCTCGAAAGGTCCTTGACTCAGGACTTTATTGGCCAACATTGTATAGGGATGCCCATAGATTTTTCAAGTCATGTATTCGTTGTCAATTCACAGGGAATATCTCCAAGTGGAATGAAATGCCCCAACAGCCCATGTTATTTTGTGAGATCTTTGATGCATGGGGCATTGACTTCATGGGGCCTTTTCCAAATTCATTTGGATTTGTGTACATCTTATTGGATGTTGACTATGTATCTAAATGGGTGGAAGCAAAGGCCACCAGGATCGATGACTCTCGAGTGGTTGTTGATTTTGTGAGGTCCCAGATTTTCAGTAGGTTTGGTCTACCAAGATTCATCATTAGTGATCAGGGTTCACATTTTTGCAATCGTAACATGAAAAACTTTCTTCGTAAGTATGGGGTTGTTCATAAAGTCTCCACTACATATCATCCCCAAACTAGTGGACAAGCAGAAATTTCAAATCGAGAAGTTAAGCGAATCTTGGAGAAAACGGTACAACCCAATAGGAAAGATTGGAGTTTGCGCTTGGATGATGCACTTTGGGCATACCATACTGCTTTTAAAACACCGATCGGAATGTCACCATATAGAATTGTGTATGGAAAGTCTTGTCACCTACCGGTGGAGGTAGAACATCGTGCATAATGGGCAGTTAAACAATGTAATATGAACCTTTCAGATGCAGTTTAGGAAAGAAAGCTGCAGATTCAAGAGTTGGAAGAAATTCGATGTGATGAATATGACAACTCCCGAATCTATAAAGAGAAGAAAAAGGCTATTCAAGATAGCATGATTCACCAGTGGAAGTTCCATATTGGGGAGAAGGTCCTCATGTACAATTCCAGGCTTAAACTCCACCCAGGTAAGCTTCGTTCCCGATGGCTCGGTCCTTATACTGTTACTAATGTTTACCCTTTTGGTGCAATACAGGTTTTGCATGAGCAGAGTGAACGAAGTCTTATGATCAGTGGGCAGCGACTTAAACACTTATATGAGGATTTTCCAAAGAAACTGGGGGAGGAAATCCACCTTCTCGATGCATCATACCAATAAAACACACCAGTTTTTATCCTTCCTTCTCACATTCTCAATTATTTCAGTGGGGACACTGCACATTCTAGTTGTGGGGGGTGGATACATTCCTGGGTTAGTTAGGAATTTTCATCGTTTTCTCCTTTTTTTTCTCTTTTTGGCCTTCTTTATGGTATTTTCATTTTTCCCCATCAACAATTTTGAAATTCCATGATGTGGCGACCATAAAGTTGGGAAAGTAAAAATACCATAATGAAGGCTAAAAATAATTTGTGTATGAGTTTACCATCAAGGAGTGATTTTTAGTGAATTGGTTTTCTGTCAATTATATAAATGGTCGTATCTATGTGAAACCAATGAGATGATTGATGCCCTTTGTGTGAGTAGTTTTTTGGAAAACTGTGTCACTAATATCTCCAGAAGTTTTTGCACCAAAACACAAAGTGTGATTATTTCTTACTTAATATAAAGTAAATATATGTTGGGTTAATATTTTTCAGATTTAAATTATATTTCCATACGTTCGTTCCTTATCCGATCTATTTCATTACTGTACCAGATTGACCTATGTGTGTGTACCTAATGTCCGACTTTTGTACGCCCTCAAAAAAACTATTGTGTCTTGGGCAGGTCAAGAACCACTCCTCCTCAACCTTTGATCTTGTTATAACTATTTCAATTAGTGTCATAAGGAGATAAAACAAGGGTTGAGAGATGAGTGTGAGATTTGTTCCAATTGCAACTTCAAAAAAACAGAAATAATAAATGAGGGGATTGATGAAATGTGAAAAATATGGGGATATTAAGGTCGGGAGCTTATGGTTTGACTTCTGGGAATGCTTAAATGAGTGGGTCTTGAAATATTATTTCAAAGGATGTAGGACAGGTTCGGTGACAAAATCATTTAAGATGAAAAATGTTAAAATAACATATATTTATTGGATAGAAAGTGGAAAGAATAGCATGGAATGGTTTTCACACACACACATGGAGAGTTAGTGTCATGGTTTACTTCTGAATTTCTTTCTCAATTGGGTATCATGAACCTTTTTTAATTTCGCTATGATATGATTTATGAGACATCTTTTTCTATTTTCACTAGGAAGAACTCCTTGGTGTGGTTCGTGCATTGATCACTTTACTTTAAATAAAATTTCCTCAAATGATAAATCTTCAGGATGTTGGAAATATATATATATATATTAATCATTGTATTTGGATATGTGACTTTTCCCAGGAGTGCAAATTTTTAGGTGTGGGGGTGTGATCGTACCACGATTCACTGTTTTATTCCACCCTTACACCGCAGTTTTAAACTAGTTTTGTAATGAATATTCCAAATATAATAATAAATTACACTTCATGTTTGAATAAATTAATTAATTCTAATCAATATTATAATGGGAAATGTTACTTGTTTTTATTGTTTCAATGTAGGTGGAGGTGATTTGGAGGGCCTTTGATGAAGTGGAAGAAAAATGGGCGAAAATTGCATGAATCCATGGACATATGTCCACTGTTTTGCATAGTACACGAAATTCGTGCATCAAAATGGGCTGAAATGTTGTGATCCTGTCCAAAATTTAATTGGATACATTACATATTAAGGAACCCAATGCTGATTCGGCTTCTATGGGGCTCATCCGAACTGATCTATCCAAGACACCGAATTTGGACCAAGTCAAATGCGATTTTCTGTATTTTATCAATATCTTGAGCTCTAGTTGTCCAAATGGTGCCAAAATTTCGGTAGATACATTCAAGAGGTAGGGATACAACTTTTCTATTTTCTCCAAAGAAAGATAAGTCTTTCTAGAGGCCAAAACACATGGTACAAGTGGATTAATGAAATCTGTGTGCCTAAAACCACCTTCCAATTTTCCTATAAAATGGAACCTTGGGGTCCCCATTTGCAAGTTCGGCCAAGAGGCAAGGTGATACTATTTTGGAGTCCCCAAAGAGTCTTCTCAACATCCCTATCTGTTATGGAGGCTATGGGAAGTTCTACCCCCAACATCTTTCTCTTCCTCCTCTCCCATGGGTTTCTAAACCCCTTGTGATCACCCGGGGAGGAACGTGATGTACATCCCGAGCTTCATGTTTGTAATCTTTGAATGATCTTTTAAATTACAGATTTTTGGGTTGTTTTTCATCATCCTCTATTATTATTTTATTGAGTTATATACTGGTATGTCATGCTCAACTCATATGATCATGTTTGGGGGTACCCATTCATGTGATGTTTCACACACCATTCACCACTTTCTTTCCCCCTTTCAATTGCGGTGTTTGTGTGGTTTATATTGGTCAATTGAACTCACACAGGAACTGTCAAGTCCATGTACATTTATTTCATGGTATCACAAAGAAATTACATACAAATCTAGACAGCGTATCGAGTTTTTCATTTGTTTCCTTGATGAGTTTTGGTTATGAAGTCAAACACAATTCACCCAATCATCGGCGGTGTCCGGTGAATCATTGTGAGTTTTTTACTGAACCCTAGGAGGTATCCTAGTATAAACACAGTAATATTCTAGTTCTAGGTGTTACAAAACAGGGATTAAAAGATCATAACCTTATATAATGAAGAGATGAAGGATAAACATCATGCGAGTACCCCAGGTTGATCACACTTAATTAATTTTGTTAATATCTACTTTTTTTATAGGTTCTATTTTCTATTGTCATATTTAATCATCAAACCCAAGTATTATAAAACCCCATTTTCCTTTTTACCTTCATAATCAAAACCAAATTTTTGAATTAATGATCTAAGGCTCCGTCGAGAGACGACCTAGGGTTGCTGCTATACTGCAGAAATCCTAGTTAAAAATAAACATCTAATTTGATGCGCTCGACAACACGGTCACTGACCCAGATTCCCAAAAAGTATTGGTCCAAACTAACACAAGACCTTAGGTGAACCTCATGATCACCAGAGGCTATCAGCAAGTATTGGGATTTCAGAAATACTTATGGTATATGGTATACCAATTTTTATCACTAGACTACAAATAAATAAAACTAATACTATATTAATGAAATGAATATCATATAACAAAAATTCACAACTCAGATAAAATTAAATGGTATAAAATCGGTCTTTAATATGCATCGCTAAGTACAAAACTTATCTCCAGTATCTAGTTTCACCATGGAGTAGAACACAAATTATACTTATAATGAAAAGGCACAGTAAAAAATCATCTAGACATATATAAGTACCTAAAAATAGGCTATGAGCTTATATTTACACTAAATTGAACATGCATATTATGAGAATATAATACTCAATAGGAAACAACCATGGTTCCAACACACATGGAATTCACTTAGGTGTATGCATTAGATAAATATACTCATTTACATCAAATAATAATCATTTAAATATAAAAAATGGTATAATAATATTAAGAAATAAATTACAACATAGGATGTGAAAATTCTCAGGGCGTAACCCCCTATACTAAGAGTATCTATACTTGTCGCACCTACTTTGGGATAATCCTAAAATATAAGATATTTCATTGATTTCCATCCTCCTTAGGTAAATATTTGCATATTTTTATTTACTATACACACACATGCACACACACACACACATATATATATATTTATATAACTAGATATATATATATATACATGATTTTACCATGTTTGGGCCATAGAAACTCACCCCATCCAGGGAAAGAGGGTCATATATACCGAATTTAAGGAAATATTTCGGTCTATCCCTTTGGGAACAAGGGAAAGGGTATACTATAGTCAGGGAATTCCAAGCCCATCCCATACCACCAACCTATTTATCAACACTTGGGTACCTACTCAAGCTCAATATACACAATATGTATCTATACCAACAATACTATTTTAATTTTTAATCCAAATATCAGATAAGAGAATAAGTTCAGAAAACAAGGAATATAATACAATCCATAAAAGAATTTATAGTAGCAGGGTAGTAGTATACAAAACACATAGACCAATTTATACAAATTAATAGATGTAAAAAATAATAGGAATACCTAGTGAGTATTTAAAAGAAACAAGTCATGTAAATAGTAGATACAGCATGGAAACATATCAAATGTGATTTAACTTAAGAAAAAAACTATATCAACTAACATAGTTTACCTAGAGATCAAAAAATGTATAGGATTTATCATTTTTTTATTTGAGTTCATAGTTACATACCCATGTAAGGATTCAACATGAATATTAAAATCAAAAAAATAGGGAACATGTGTGTAATGAAAATCAACCAATAATAAATTATTAACCAGGTTAAAGATGAGACCATTTTCCTCCACCTTTCTTGACCAATCCATTGCATCACTACAAATGTTTATCTTCTTCATGGTTAAGTGTATTTCATTGGATTATAATTCATTTACGTAAGAGTGTGTAAAATGGTTCATTCATCATATCATTAATAAAGAGTGGTGATAATAACCATAATAAATTTCAAGGATGACCCCTTAATTGTTTGAAAATGGGAGAATAACATTTAGGTAACCCAATGGTCATGATAAAAATGAAATTTCCATTTATTACCATTTTAGTATAACCCATCCAAAATTTTATACTACTAAATTATCAAACATGTTTAGCTTAAAAATATAACCATTTATGAATGATTTATATTCCCTCCCTTTACACCATATTAAAAATTCCCTTTCATGTACTAGTTAAAATTGAACTTCATGGAGTCACTAAATTATTTATATTGTATGTTTATAATTTCATATTCTTTTATTAAAACCAAAGAACCCAAAATTTTACCCTAATTAATTAAATAACTCCCATATTTAGTACAGGTCATATATGTTTCAATAGGTAAACATTGAAGTTATGTAAGACGTTTAATCCCCCTTGAAAAGTTTAATCAAAAACATAATGAAATTGATTTTTTCACAAATTTATAAATATAGGTGATGCTTACCAAACCAAAATAGCAGTTAATAAAGGTTCAATTACCTTAAAAAGGCATTTAGAACTTGGGTACAAGATAAACGTATCCATTTAAGAATAATAAGACATTATGTTTTCATCCTAAATTAATTAAACCATGAAACATGATTTTTTATCTACCTTTTATGATTTAACACAGAGAAATTCTGACCATTAATTTCAAACATCATGCAAGTATAGAGAGGTTGATCATTTTAGAGGTGTTATCAACATCAACGTGAATAAAAAATACTAAATCCATATATTAAGGTTAATAAATCATTCCAAATTATTTAAACAATAATTCAAATATAAATTAGGTACATTGAAATTTTTTTCCAATTATAAAAGGATATTTCCAAAGAAATGTTCTTTGAGTGACTCGCTATTGTATTTTTGGAAGAAAAATTAATTAATACATTATAAAATAAATATATTTTTTTTTCATTAACTTGTATAAAAAAATTGAATAAAAGTTCAAATAAAAACCTAAGAAATTCCATATTGTCCATAGCCACCTACTATTAGAATATCCTTTATGAGTCTTCCCTTGTACGTTGATGAAAAAAATTACAAATCCTAAAATCATATCCAAAACCATTAATAATAAATTACCCATAAAATCGAAAGTTTTGTACTAAAAATACAACAAAAACCTAGACTAAACCTAAGAAAAATACCAAAACATTTATATTATCTATTAAATAGTAGAAATAACCAAATAAATTAGACCTATAGAGCTATAAATAAAAGTCAAAAATAAAAAAAACAAATAAAGTCATCGTACAATAATGCCCCTTCAAAATAGTGAAAAAAAACTAATAAATCACTCTCCTAAGTCTACCTTAACCCAAAAAAGTAGGATTCAATGGATTTCAAATGTATTTCATCATGATTTTGGAAAAAACCATAAATATAAAATCCATTAATAATAAAAAGATTATAGGAGGAGGTATAAGAAGATGTTGTAAAAGGAAGTAAGGGGGGATAGGCTTGAATTTTATTCAGAGATATAATACCACCCTTAGATTCCATTATTTGAGGAATATAAGGAGGGGTTAAAGGGTGACAAGAAAAAACCATAAAATGGATCTTGTTGTTTGGTAAGAAAATAGATTTCAGTGGAACCAAAATGGGATAAAAGGGGTTTTAAGGAAAATAACTAAAATTCACCTTCTAAAAAATTAAACCTAAAGCTATTGAGTATCCAACCAGCGGCCACTAGGAACACATTGAAACCCCCAATACACTAGTGTTTAACTCATTCAGTAGGTACCCAATACTCCCCCATTGGGTACCTTGTGCTACCTATAGTTTTAAAATGTAGGTGTCACCACCTCTCTATCTCACCTAAACTCTCGAGCATCCTGTATAATCTTAAACCACATCCAAAAATACCCATATTTTATCCTCAAACTTTTAAATATATGAGTGGGTCACAAAAAAACAACCCTTAATATGAGTCCAAAAAATCAAATAATATTATATGTTTATTGTTAAATATCTAATTTAAATCCATAATAATAACCTGAAAATACTTATATCATTATTACCTATACATGGGTCACTAAAAACTCCCTACCATAAAACTTATCTTCCCTATGAATTATAAGTATATGTTTATCCAAATATTCTCTACTCGTTTTGATCATAAATCCACACCCATTCTTATAATTCCTATCCTAAGACCTACCCTTCATTCCCAATTCCAAACTCCAAATTTTAATCCAAATCACCCACATCTTGAGATCCCAATATCCATGAAACTTTCTAATGAATAATACACTAGTATATATCCTAAATAACTCATCACATTCTTTATGTGTATATTTAAAAACCAATATAGATCACCAATCAACACAAAATATTTCTACCAGAGAATATATTTACATACATATGATTCTCAAGGTAACACTAACCAATCAAACATTACATAAGGTTCTCCCCATCATATAAATTACCTTATGAATTATTATATTTATCTTCCTCTTATTTGAGTTAATAAAAAATTATTTATCAAAATCAATTTTTAAGTTTCATTCTAAAATACCATTGAAAAAATTAATTTACAATAACACTTTTTGTAAAAAACTATACCTATTATCATTCCATTAATGAAAAAAATCAATTCAATTTAAAATAATAATTCCACATTTTATGCAAACACTTCATTATGAAAATAATGTCCCTTACTAATTTTGAAAAATATCAATAGATTTATAGAATTAGATTGGTGAAAAACTATACTTTCAACATGGTCAAATTATAAGTATGTATCAATGAAAACATAACTCTGAGTTATAGTATTATCAAATCAAAAATAAAACCCTATGTAAAAAATATATCAATAAGAAATAAAGATATTCCATGACTAATATTAACTATTAACATGACACTAATATATAAACAAAGTAGTACAATAATGCTTCAAAACCCATGATGATAGAATAATAAGGGAGAAACAAGGGACATACATTGAATATAACCATTTTAGAAAATAAAATATTTAACATAGCCATTATTATCAATGAGATACTAAAAATAATCCATGTAACACCACCAATTTCATTTATTTCCCTTTGAGGGATTATTTTATGTTAGGGAATGTTTGGGTTAATAACTAGGAAGTTTCTCAGAGGTTTTAGAAGTTTTTGGAAGAATTTCTTAAGGTATGTGATTTGATTATGGTTAATAGAAAATATGTTTAAGTCTCGAGGAAATCAAGTGAAGTGTTTGAGGGTTTGTATATAAGAACACAATTAGTAAATGTTTTAGAAAAACTGTGTGACCTGTTATTTTTTAGGACAGAGATTATTTTCTTTTTTTTTCAAATCATGTATCCTAACCATGTGATAGGAAATAATTTTTATGAAAACTGGTTTTAAAAACTAAAACTTCCCCAAGAATCCTCTTTTTTCTTCTACTAACCTTAGATTTCAATTTCTAGGGTTACCTTAAGAAAATGTTTGTGATCTTTGACACCTTAACTCTGATTTTGATTATTCTTCAAGCATTTGAACATGTAAATAAAAGGATAGGACCCCGTTTTTCCTTACCATATTGGATACTATTGGTTTTTCTTTAACAAAACCATAGATCAGATTTATTATACCCAAATCTATGGGATCAGATGAGTTTTGAGTGGTTTATCTTGGGATTTAATAAACATAATATAAGGGTTGGATCTATAAGATCATATAAGAAGTTCTATGATGAATAAATATTTGGTTGGTAGTTTTTTCATCTTTCTACTTTTATTGGAATATGATAGCTTTTAGGCCTCTATTTGATTCATTTCTGATTGAATGAAAATTTTAATGGTATAAATATGTTGTGAAAACCTATAGTATTCTCATTATTGTTTTTGGGGATGTGGGAAATGCCACATGGGATTAAAATTAGCTGGTTTTGAAAAATGAATCTTTTGGTAAAAAAAAGTGGTTTAATGGGTGTTATTGGCTTGGTTTGGGTTGTGTTTGTTCTTATGAATTAGGAAATTGGATCATGGACGGAAGTTACCAAGATCATAGGACAATCTTGGGAAGTCCAGTTTATGCACAACTGTGTGTGTGTGTGTTTTAGTTTCTTTAGATGAACTATTAGGGAATGGTTCATGGATATAAGTCACCATGATCAAAGGACCACTTTGGGAAGTCTGGGGTTTTTATGGGTGTGTGAGTGGAATCATATAATTGATTTTTGGATAAACTACTTCCACTTCATTTAAAATAAAATTTTATATTGGGAAAAAATATTTTAGTCATTGGATTTCTAGTTTTGAACTCTTTTTAAAAAATCATCATATCTATTTAGATTTTTGTAAACTTATTTTATATTCATTTCATATTCCTCTTTTTTATAAAACTAGGATCTAAGATGATTTTTGTATTAGTTGTATATAGGAAAGTTGTTTGGGGTTTCCTACTGGGTTTTTATGCTTCCCCTTGTATATACACCTTGGTATATATGTATACATTGTCTTCTATGATATAGTAAAGGGCCAGGTCTCATACTTAACTTGTGGAGCACCATGATAGTGGTTTTTTAGGATGTTTGAAGATAGACCTTGGCTCGTGGTCATGTCTTCGAGTTAAAGTTATGACACCTTGATGCATGGATCTATTGCCTCTTTGTAGTCTTATCTATTTGGTTTTTTATTTCTCTTGTTACTCTAATATTTTTTATTGATTCCTTTGATTTGTTAGATTCTATACCATGAATCATTATAGTTTTAACCTATATTATTTATATTCTCTTCTTCATCTTGATTATTTTTTATGGTTGTGTGTGTGTGTGTTTAATGGTAAATCATTCCCTCTTCTATTCTCGTGTTAAACCCTTAGAATTTATTTTCAAACATTGGTGTCCAGAGAATGTCACCTAAGGTTAGTAGAACATTTGAACTTTCCCAATTCAATTGATTGGATGGGGATGTTACAAATGTTATCATTTTGTTCAGTCCATGAGTCAAGGTGGTATCAAGTATATAGGACATGATATGAATTGAAATTTATAGTATAAAAATATGTAGCTAACCTTTTTATATTGAACTTCAAATTACTAGGGAATTATTATTGAAAAGAGTGTCTTAAAACCATATAGTCCAGTATTCAACTCATCATTATGGTTTTAGGTGACGATTTTTAAGTATCATGTATTGGTGAAGAGACTTACCACTTGGAATACATTATCACATTATTATCTGACTTTGATATTGTGATATTTTTATTATCTTTCATTAATATATAAGATTAAACCTAGGATTAAAATATTGAAAATGAAATTAATTTGGAATTTTTAATTTAGTTTTAGAATAAAAATAAACCAATGGATAATGAGAAACCTGAGGGGTCAATAGAGAATTTGGTTCCATATGAACCATAGGTGAACTAGTAGTTAGTTCAAAGTATTTTTCATGCATTTAAATATATTGAAAAGGAACCTTAGGGAGAGAAACCTTCTTACATTAATCACTCATTGGGGTTCTTTAAGAAGAACCGCCGATATTCTAAGGTGATTTGGGACTTGAAATTTTAGAAGTTTGGATGATTAGGGTAAATAGAATTTTTGACCTCCTCAAAAACCTAACTGGGATGAGAGTTGGACTAATGGAATGCATACTATAAGACTTGGCACTACAATGGTGGGATTTAATGGTTTAAGAAAATTTAGATCAAAATTTTAATGGAGAAGGGTTCAAGGATTTGTTCAATAAAAAAATTCCACCCTTATTTCAGCTGGTGAAGATAATGGATTTCTTATAACTATGACAAGTGGATATGTTAGTGATTGAATATGCATCTCAATTCACTCACTTGGTTTTCTTTGCAATAGAGGTATCAAATAGTGGGAGACTGAAGGCCCAGATATTTTAGGTAGGAATATAACCTGAGGTAATATCTAAAGTAGTAATGTTATATCTTATGGATTAAACTAAAATGGTGAACAAGGCACTAATTTGGGAGAGAGATCTGGTAGGAAGTCCTAGGGAAAGGGGAAATTTCTTCCATACAAGTGTAGTGGTAAACTCCAATGAAAGAAAATAAATAAAAGGTAGGGTTACTCCTATGGTAGCAGGGCATTAGAGAACTAGTATATTAGATTGTTCTCTTATTCACCATGTCATAGAATTAAATTTAGACTATTTTAGTGTGGATCTCTTTATCATTAGAAGAAGAACTATTCTACATGACTAAAAAAGTTCCAAAATTTTATAAATAATGGGAATATTAATATGTATTACAACTGACCTTTGAATTCAATTGTAGGAGATCAATCGACCCAGCCTTAGGTCTCATATTCTTGGACTAACTAATGATATCATCAAAATAGTTCTTATCACCAGAATTAGGTTAACCAGAATAAATCCAAGAATAAATCAGTGCTCCAGTTGACACCTCAGCAGGGGAGAAATAACTATTCTATGGGGGGTGATTAATAGATATATAGATCATAATAGATATATAGATCATAATAGACTATTCCAACTGAGCAGCCAGGTCCTTCCAAGGGTTGAGGTACCATCCTTTTGAACTGGACTCTTATGCATGTTTTTTTGATACTTGTGTGTCTCATTCCTTTTTTGATTCTTGGGTGGTTGGAAAATTGGAATTCCATTTTGGGATTATGTCTCACATCATGATTATTAAGATACCTCTCAATCAGTGAGAGTGTATAGAATTCAAGTTCCCAGTATGTTCCATTACCATTTATATAGTGTAGTTTCTCAAATAGTTTATGGAATAAGAGATGGATGTTTTTTATTTGATCTTTTTAATGGATTTTCTAGTGGAATTTAAAGATAAAATTTATTAAAATACTCATAAACCAAATTTTACATCCATTGATGGTATTAGACATGTATTTGAGGGGGACAAGGATACTAATGTTGGAATATCACGACCTTTAATAATGATGGACAGAACCATAACTAACTAATTGGTAGCACTGACCATGGGTACTGTAGATGAAGGTGATAATATGACTCTTCTTATCATAGTGGATCAATACCTATTTATCTTTAATAATGACTTATTGAGGATACCACCTCCGTGAAAAATCAAATTTATTATTAATATACTCGTGATATCAAGTATTATTATTCTCCCATCATACAAAATGGATCCAATTGAACTATAGGAATTAATGTTCTAGCTCAAAGAATTGGAAAGGAGGGGTTTCATCAAACCGAAAACATCACCTTGGGATACTGCAATTTTATTTGTAAATAAGGAAAAAAGTTCACCCTAATTATATGTTGATTATCATTGACTGAACAAAGTTACAATCAAGAATCGATATCCTATTACTCACATTTATGATCTATTTGATCAATTGAAGGGATCCAATTGGTTCTATAAGATTGATCTATGATCGAGATACCATTCACTCGGAGCGAGGAAGGAACATATTTCAAAGATAGTATTTTGGATTCGATATGATCATTTCAATTTTTTGGTCATGCCATTTGGTATGACCAATGAAGCTTTAGTTTTCAGGGACCTGATGAACTGTATCTTCTATAGGTATAATTATTATTTCATTTTGGTATTTTTGAAGTTTTATTGGTTTATTCACAAAAAAATAATGACCATGAGGGGCACATAGATATTTTTTTGATCACATTATGTGACAATCCAATTTATGCTAAATTTTTTACGTGTGACTTCTTGATTTGTGAAGTTTATTTCCTTAAGTCATTCACTTCTAAAGAAGGAATATCAGTTTATCCTTAAAATATAGATTTATTCATTTCTTATTATCCACTTAATAATGAATTTGATATTCAATGTTTTGTGGGATTTTAAATATATTATCATTTCTTTGGTTGAGATTTTTATGGATTTATTCTCCCATGAAAACTTTGAAAAGGAAGGTAATTCCATTTAAATGGTATGGTAACTATCATAAATCCTTCCATAAGCTTAAATATCAGCTCACTTAGACACCCATCCTTATAATTCCATAATCATGTTAGAGGTATATTGTTTATTTTGATGTGTCTCAGTCATGTTTGGGTTGTGTTCTCATGAAGGGAGATCATGTGGTGTCCTGTAGCTCATAGAAGTTAGGAATGCATGAAAATAATTATCCAATGAAATAGTAGGAATAATAAGTAGTATCCCATTCCTTTAAAACATGGTTACACTATCTCTTTGGTGAAAATTTCAGTCTTCACTAATCATAATACCTTGAAACAAATATTTTACTTGTGAGACTTGAACTTGAGGAAATGAAAATGGATAGATTATCTCAATATTTTTTATTTTGACTTGATGAACCTGAGAAGTGGAATTCTATGGAATATGTTTTGATTCGGAAGTATTATAGTGAAGTGGTTGGAGAGGATCATTTCCAATGTGAGTTGATTCGTGTTATTGATGATATGCATCTAGAATGTGCTAAATAGAATGAGAATATAGTTTTTTTTATGATCTATTTGGTTCTAGATTTAATTGGTTTGGTAAAATAATATCAATGATTAGATCCTGGTTTAATCATCATTATTTAAATACTAAATGGTAGAGAGATTGTGGATAGTTGGAATGAGGATCCTAAATCGATAATGCATTTTCAAACTAGAATCATGGTTTCTCAATCTTATAAAGAAAAAATTATTTTAGCATATCACCATTCAAAAAAATCTATCTACTTGGGAATTCAGAATATGTACAAAGTGATAAAATCTAATTTATTGTTTCTATATGTGAAAAAAAATCTGTTAGATTCTGTTAGGAAATTTCTAAATTTTCAATATTTCAAGGATGAGTATCAATGAGAAGGAATTATACCTTATTCTATACCTATACTTGTTTGGAAATTGGAGAAGATGATTGTGGACTTTGTCCTTGGTCTTCCATGGATTCTTCAGAAACATGATTCTATATGGGTGATTATGGTTCAACTTACCAATTTGGAACACTTTATAATAATTAGAGAGCCTAATACGAAAGAAGATATGTAAAATTTATATATTTGAGAAGTGGTCATGATGCATCGAGTACCAATTCGGATCATCTCTCATAGGGATCTCTGATTTAATTCACAATGTTGTTTCTCCTTTCAATAATCTCTCAAAACTCAATTGACCATGAACATGGAATATCATCCTCAATTGGATGTATAATCAGAATTAATGATTTATATATTTGAATATATGATCAAGGAATTTTTTTGGACTTTGGTGGCTTAATGGAAGATCATATTTCATTAGTGTAGTTATCATATAATAACAATTATTAGAATATGAAATATATGGCCCCATATAAGGATTTATATAGCCTCCCTTGTTGTTATCTACTTTGTTGGGTGTAAAATAGAGAGACCATTATATTTTTACCTATCCTCAGCTTGGATATTAAATAAAAGATCCAAATTATCCAAAACAAGATGATTATGGATCATAGTTGAAATAAATCATATGAAGATCACTATTATTAGACTTTGTAGTACCCCCGGTTTCTGGTATGTAACCCTTACTTGATGATTCTCTTGGTTTTAAAAGTTAAGGGTGGCGTATGGGAGAGTCGGGAGATCCTGGATTGATGTTTGAAGCAAAGGGGAAGGTGCACGGGTGGCGCACAGTTTGTCTAAACCGTGCGGCCAAACCGTGCGTGGCTGACTGAGGACGCAGTGGATTCCGCACGGTCGGCACATGGTTAAGGGAAACCGTGCGATGAGGCCATGCGAGAATGTTGGACGAGGCAGTAGCTAATGCACGGTTAACTCATGGTTTTTCAAACCGTTCGGACTAACCGTGCGGTCACTTAAAATTAGATCCTTAAATTGTGGATCTAACTTTTTTTGCCTCTAATTGCCTCATTAAAGCTCCTAAGCGGCCCTAACTCTAGATTTTGGTTCTTCTAAGGTCAAATAGGGTTCTCCCATCATTTCAGAGGTGATCTGAAGGCTTCTCTTAGCGAATCGAAGCTGGATTCTTGAGGTATGTGATCATTCTCCTTCGTTCTTGAATGGTTTCTTAGATCTACTTAGATATACTTCTCCCTTTCTCCCAGTTTCTTAGATCTATGTCCGTTAGGGGTAGACCTATGTATGTGTATTCCAAATATGTTGATATTTGTTCTTGTTTTTGTTAGGAGAAGAGATATAAGGTGGTTTTTTTTGGAGATTTGACCCGGTGTTCTTGAGCGTTCTTCGTCCGTTGCTTGGTTTCGCCATTTTGATGAGGTAGGTGGATTCACTCTCGACTCCTCTTGTTAGAATTGGTTGGCTTAGTTTCAAATTGGTTATTTTAATTGTGTTTATTGTGAAAAGCATGGAATAAATCTTCTTTAGTGATGATTTATGGTTTTGATGAAATTGTGAAATCTTGGTGAATTGTTGTGCAAGGTGATTTGGCTATTTGAATTTAAAATTTTGATTTTAAATTATGAAATTGCTGAAATTGTAAATGGTTTTATGAGAAATGGGATTTCAATAAAAATGGTTTTTTATTGAAATGGTTTTAATTGGTTTAACACACTTGGTTTTGATGGAAAATGGTTTTTAATAAAAGGTGTTTCATTGAAAGGATGGTTTTGGCATGATTTTTGGGAATGTGTGGTGTGTGTTCATGTGGCATATACGAGGCTTGGTTGAAATAAGACCTTGTGCTCAGTGCCAAAAGTTTAATGGAACATGGGACTTTTAAGTATGATGCTTGGATGAAATATGATCTTGTGATCGGTGCCAAAGGTGTAATGGCACATGGGAAATAATTACCTTGTGATGACTTAGTAGATCGATGAGAGACCGCTCATGAGTATGGAACTTTCATAACGATGCATGCATGGTTGATTTCACGGGTTTGAGAAATGGTTTGGGAAATTTTTTTGGTTATTTTTTTGGAAAAATAACATTTTGGAAAAGCTGGTTTAAATTGAACTTTGATGATTTTTAGCATGGATGGTTTTGGAAAACTTGTTTATATTTAGTTATAAACAGCTTTGGTGAAAATGTTTTATATAAACTATTTTTGTATAAATGTTTCTAACTCTTCTATCCTAGTGGAGTGAGTAGGGAAGTCATTGGGGAAAACCTACTGAGTTTTATACTCACCCCTTCTTTGGCACCTTGATTCTTTTTCAGATGTTGTATTCTGAGACACAGGTAAAGGTAAAGCGTCTCATTACTAGTGGCCCGTGGTGATGTTTGGGAAATACTGTGGAGCTTGGATCTTGTGGACCATTGAGTCGTGGTTTCTTTTGAGAGTCTTGAGTTGTTCTTCCGCTGTGTTTTTTTTATGTTTGGTTTGGTATTCCGCTGTTGTGTACTTTGGTGTAGATTAACATAAATGAAGTTGTTGATTGGTCTTTCATTTGTTCATGCATCATATAGTGAATGATTAATGGATGGGTTATTTCATAAATGGTAAATCATCCCCCACATTGCTTGAGACCCTTATACGTTTATTTATAGCCTTTGGCGTCTTGGGGATGTCGCTTAATTCCAAGTAACCCTCACTGCCTCCTCAAGCCAATGAGGTAGGGGCAGGGTGTTACAGACTCTGTCTTTCCAAGTGAGTGATCATGTATTTTTGAAACTATCACTGAGTCTTGGTCATTGTTTCTAAATAAAGAATGTGAAATTAGCTTCATAATATGTTGGTATTTTTTATATTCTGATGTAACACCCAATGATTTCATAGTACGTTATTTTTTCAAAGTAATTCAATAACTTGTACTACACACAACACTGAGTTCAAGCGCACCACGACTTACCAAACTAGCCGTTCAAAAGCGGTTATCAATAGTATTAAATGAATTTTGAACTTTATATAATCCTTATATTTTTAGAATCCATATTATGAGTTTCTTAGACATAATGTAATAACAAATACATTTTTTCAGATAAAAGAAGTATTTTTTAAAAAATGCAATTTTACCACCTTTTAAAGGAGAACCCTTTTTAAATCCAATATTTGAAACTTTTATATATTCAATTTCACAAAATAAACTTCTTCTTTATAATCAGGACATAAAAATTTATTTTTGATAAATGTTTGGTATTTTTCTGATAACTTTCATATTTTGGTGAATAGTGAAAAATACTAAATTTTAATTAAAAACAACTTTTTTAATAGAAAGAATTTATAGTGTTAAATTATACAATTTAATGGTTTGAAAGTATAAATAGATTTTATTTTTACCATTTAATCCAATTCTGGTCATTGTAAGTAATTTGACTTTGAAATTGGACATAAACAAATGTCAATCTTTTGATAGTTATTATTTCTTAAAAATACGCCTTTTGGTTTTGACAATGGGAATTAATTTTAAATTAAAAAATGAAAATTATATGTTTTGAATTTGGTAAAATAGACTTCATTTTTGAATTCAGAATATCAAAATTATCTTAGGGTGAATTTTCTATATTTTTCTAAATACTTTCAATTTTTTGATGAATAGTGAAAAACACTGAGTTATAGTTTAAAACCGAATTTTTATTTAAATAATTATTTATTTTATTTAAATTAATTTATGTAAAAATCGATACATAATTCTTATATAAGTTCATTGTAATTAATTGGAGTCAGTTTATAATAATTTTAGATATATAAAAATTTTATTGAACTTTTCACCGTCTTTTACCCACCTCCTAGAAGAATTTGTAAATTCACATAAACTTAATTTTACCGCTTCTGTGAGTTGAATTTTGAAAATCCTAGAGACACGGTTAATATCAAGGAGTAAAATTTGGTTCAATAAGATAAAAATAATTTTTGGTGAATATTAACTTTTTACATTTATTTACCATGGTTAAAAGTAAATAGGGTAATTAAGGGTAAAAATGATATTATTATTATTACCCTAAAACATGTCCTAATTCTATTGGATAAGTGTAATTCTACCAAAAAAATCCTTATTAATAAAATATTACCCTTTAGGTCCACTTGGATTAGAATAGTACATTTATTATTATTTAATTTAAAGAAGAGTTAAAAGTGTTAAATTCAAAGTTTATTAACTAAACCATTTTTAATATAGGGTTATACATAAGATAAATTCGACTATAAATATTGATTAGAAATATAAAAATATTTCCTACATCATGGAATTTTATTTATAGTTTTTAGACATTAAATAATTAAATTTATTTATGACACAATGATGATGCAGTAATTAGCTTATTAATGAAAGAATCAAATAAATGGTATTATAAATATTAAAATAAATATAATTTCAAAGTTTTTATGACATACACGAATTTTCTAGTTGACTATGAAATTTTAGGGATGATTCAATGTATATTTTTCTAATTAATCAAGTTTTGATGACTTTCACAAAAACAAAATACCAAATAGTGTCAAAATTGATATAAATTAATACTTAAAACAAATACTATATTATTGGATGATGTAATATTCCTAAAAATATATGGTTCGGAAAAAGGGATTAAATAATGTTATATATTTCATTAATAAGCCACTTGAGGTTCTCTTGGAAGTTTATAGTATGTTTATTAACCATATATAGTAAAAATACAAGAAGACACGGTAAAAGTTAAACTATTTAACTAAGAGTTAAATCTAAATGATACGGTTAAAATGGTAACCTAAACTTTTCTAAAACCTATTGGTTGAGATTATTTCTACCCATAACCACCTAAGTATCGAAATAAATTCATTTGGAAACATTATAAACTGAATATTATTGTATAATAAATTAATACTTTAATCTTTTCCTAAAGTGACCCTCACCCCTATTATAAAAGGGAACTTCCCCTTCTCAAAAAATCACACCTACAAAGCCATTTGGATAGGACAAACCCACCCAAAATATTCTACCAACTTCCCTCAATTAAACATTGAGGCCTTAGTTTGATCAGAAATCCAACCTAAGGAGCCCTTTTGGTCAAATCAAAAGGAAGAACCCGAAGAAGAGGTAATGATTTCACCACCCTCTTTCAAGTTCCTTTCTTCTTCCACTTATTATTTCTTTGTTATTACAATTCAAAAATAATAACTCCAGTATATTATATATACTATGATGTTATTATAAATATTTCACAACTATATTCATTATTCTGTCCATCTTATGAATGATAATGTCACCATGCGTGCGTACGTACGACTTACCGTCTCCACGCCGTGGTGTAATTTGTTATTCAACACAATGTTATTTGGATGGATATAATGATGAGTAATATGTATATAAATAATGAAAATAAAATGATAATGTCTTTTTAAAATTAATATACCATCAAATTCTACACCTTTAAGAAAATGATATTGTCGCTCGTGCGTACGTATAGATTACCGTCTCAACGATGCGATGAGATTCATTTCCACATTCACCATTCATCGACAATTATAAAAATATATATTACTAATATGTTTGTAATATATGAATTAATAATGATACTGGAGATATATATATTTATATGTGTGTGTGTGTGTACTTATATATATTTTATTCACTTAGTTTTGTTCAATACGTTATGAAAACGGAAACAGCGTTTATGCGTACGTACGGACTACTATCTCCATAAACGGTGTTTTTCATTTCATATATATGTCTATTATACATATTTATATTCTAAATATATATGATATATAAATAATTTTTTATATTCTGTAAGTATTTAAATCATGATCTAAGTGATACAATCAAGAGTAACAAGTTAAAACACGTACGACAAAGAAAGTGATTATTACCCGAAATGTTAATTTAACATGGAAATTATTATTAAATGGGTAGTATGAAGTCATAAATGAATAATGTATGATATAATAAATATTAATATGGTTCTGGTATAATTTAATAACATACTACGGTCTTCATACAGGAGGATAAACATACCCTTGACTAAAGGAAAGTGCAAGGTAAGGTGTTTTCATCTCACTCCTTATTCCCGTGAGATTCGTGCCATATTGCCACTATTACCTTTTGTGTGGTGTATGTACTGCCCATAATTGTACTCTTTGTGTAATACACTTTAATTTATGTGCATTTACATATTCATTATATGATACCTCTTTCATGGGGTGTATGTTTCGTAAGTTACCATATTGGTAAGGGTTATTTCCTCAATCTCATTATTATCTGAGATTGTTCATGTGTAAGTATTTTCTGGGACATACTTATCATAGATACCCATATTTCATAAAAATATTTTCAAAAGGAATCTTTTAAAGTTTTATGGGAGGGTCTATTTAACTAGATCTTTATGTTAAATATTTTAAAAATTTATCTTTCTAATCCCTTTAAATTAATGTCCATATTTTCAAAAAAAAATTAAGGATTTATTTAAATGGACATGAATGTTTTGAAATGGTAAATATTTTCAAAAGTTTTAAAGCGGTATGGTACACTTTGATTCAAAAATATCTTTTAAATGACTTCCTTTATAAATTGTTAGACTTAGAAATGATTTCATGATAAAGGGGTATTTCTCTCAAAGAGTTTTACGAATCATTTTCATCTATGTCAACAACCTTTGATGGATTTTAAACTTGTTTGAAGTTGATTTATTATGATACAAATATTCCATATTGTATCGAAGGTTTTGTGATAAGTTTGACTGTGGATGTGTTATTTTTATACCATTCATGGTTTATGGATAAAGTATTGACATTTCGTATGCGAGTTTTAATACGAATGTTTATGTTTTGTTTAAACCGTTTCATATGAGGAATGCATTGGACATAGTAAGTGACGGGTGGAGCCCGCTATAGCTCCTCGATGCATCAGTAGGTATCATGAGACAAACTAGTGTCTTGGAACAAGGCCTTGACAAAATCTTATTTGTAGTCTTGGAACAGGGCCTTGACTATGTGGTTATGATAGTATGGCATTATGAATTCCATCATTATGAAAGTGGTTAGTGATATTGCATGTGATTATTCGACTATTAGAATATCCATGTGAATAAGTAAATGCCATTACTTAATTTTATTTTTTTCCATATTATGATTAAGTTCAAGATTAAAATCATTTTTTTTAGTTATGAATTGCCTTAAATGTTTATGATTATTTATGAAAGTTTCCACTGTATTGTTATCCTTACTGAGCATCTGAGCTCACCCCTTTCTATGTTTTATTTTTCCCAGGATTCCAAGTAGTGTATTGTGATTTATATGCAGGGTTAATCCAATAGAATAATGGTGTTCATAAATAATTATTTATGTTGTTTTGTATGTTATAAATTGTAATGTAACATTCATGTAAGTAATCTATTTTCCAATACTACTAAACTGAACTGTCCTTTAGGACTTGATTCCTTGTAATCATGCCAATGTATTAAAATATTGCACCGACTCTTGGTAACTGGGTTCAGGGCATTACAATTAGTATCAGGAGAATTTTAGCAATAACCTTGGAAACAAGATTTAGATAAACTCTGATTAGAGCACATATCCCTAAGATAGACTTTGAGGATTAATATAGAAGAACTTCTTAGAATTTTGGTATTGTAGAGATTTTGTGACTTTTCCAAGCAATATATCCATGTCTGGATACGAGCAGGTAGAGGTGGCTCTCGCACATATGTACCTAGGGGTAAAACCCGAAAACACCGCTTTGAGCTAGACTCGAACGGGAACTGTTGCACGACAATGGGCCTTGCTTCACTCTTGGTTACGACACTCCCGGGGGAAATTATTAGGATAATTCACATTTTCTTTACAAACCATTATAAAGGGCTTATGAGTATATACTTCTTCATAGAAAACATTTTTATGATTATAGATTATATCCATAAACTGTTCAATTTATGTTAAGTGTTTTAGAAGTTTGGATTTATGTATTGTGATTCATAAACAAATCTAGTGTATGCCATTGTATAGAAATGGTGCCCAGTAGAAAGAATGTGAACTCCAGCAATACGTATGATCCAAAGAGTAAGAAGGATCATATCTTTCACGATATTAATCAAACATTTAGAAGGGAAATGGTGTCCCATGTATTATCAACATATGAAGAAATAGTATCATGTGTTAATAAGATAAGTAAAGAATTATCTGAGTCCTATGGATTTGAAGGGAAGCAAGAGAAGAAAAGGATGGACGAGAGAAATATGGATAAAGGGGAGAGGGAAAAGAATAATTTTCCCATATGTAATAATTGTGGGCAGAAACACTCTGGAACATGCATGAAGGGAATGAGAGTTTGTTATATGTGTGGAGAAAAAGGACACCAAGTACATGACTGCAAGGGTCAGAAAAAGGTTTCAAATGTACAATGATTCGTCTGTAAAGAGTTGGAACACTACGTGAACCAATTTCCAAATCATTAGAGTATGCCCCAAATGATTCTATTGAATAATAATCAAGTTATGATACTACCATAGATGAGGAGGAATGATTATAATTCTTTATGTTTTTATTAGAGAATTATGTCATTTGAGTTTTGTATCAACAATGTACTGGTTATAATAATTATGGAGTATATAAGGATTGTACTGCAGTACTTTTTCATTAAGGACTTGAGATTGTGTGGAACCTAGAAAAGTGACTCAATAGCAGGTTAAATTTTTTGGAAAATATATCGTTGAGAGAAAGATAAACCATAACATGGTTCTGATACTGAGGTAATGATTTTGGAATAATACATGATTGATTCGGATAAATTATTTTGGATATTCTTTACTACCTTGAAATTGATTAATGATTTGTATATTCCATCATTGTTGGAGTTTACAACATTTTTGGATAGAAGGAGTATATGAAGTATTCTATAAGGAATAAGGGATCATGAATGTAATCAATAATGTTTTATGGTAATTCAGGATGTTGCAGTGTTTTAAAAAAATACATGATGAAGGTATTCACATGTTATCATGTGGAAAAAAGGATCTTCATTGTGTTTAACTTCCTTATAAATTTAGGACTATGAGTTTGGACAGAAGTATTTTGGATAATTCTAATGGTTGGTATGGATTAAGTATGAAATTGGATACTATTGTTAATGTTATTTTTGGATTTTTATAAAAAGGACTACACGCAGACCATGTGAGAACCCATCGCGTCAGACAAAGCTGCAGGAATCAAACCCACAACCATAGTGCGATTGAGATTTATTGCCTACTACTGGACTACGTGAAGTCCCTGGATTGTAAAATGTAGTTTCTTTTTTTTTAGGGTTTGATAGGTGAATTATAAATTCATTTTTTTGGAACCTTATGTGAATCAGATAAATTGAATATTTTTTTTAGTTCTACTATCTTTTAGAGTGAAAGATGAGTTTGTGGTAGAAATTAGTTAAAGGATGGTACTCTACTTGTGAAGTATATTTTTTTCTTCTCTTATTCTTTGAAAAATTAATTCTTAAACATTAGTTAAGGGATATTAAAACTAAAAACGTGTTATCCAAATACCTTATGTTTTGTTGAACTGGTGATATTTAAAATCATCATAGATTGATGGCTTTGAGCCCTGAATTCTACAATTGTTTTGTGACTGATGACCTCAAACACTCCCTATAAATATTTACGTTTTCCCTCCAATTATGTGTCCTTGATTTCCACCAATGTTCTCCTAATCGATATCATAATTTGGGGGTGACTTTTTTATTCCCCTTTTTCCTCTTATTAAGACTAAATCTTATTAACCCAATATCCGATGTGGGTTTTCCCACAAAGGTATTTTCTATTTTCAACCTTTTTTTTTTGAAGAACAATTTTAAATTGCGAGGATGCAATTTATTGAAGGAGGGAAGAATTTAACACCCCATGATTTCATAGTACGTTATTTTTTCAAAGTAATTCAATATCTTTCACTACACACAACACTGAATTCAAGCGCACCACAACTTACCAAACTAGCCGTTAAAAAGAAGTTATCAATAGTATCAACTTAATTTTGAACTTTATATAATCCTTATATTTTTAGAATCCATATTATGATTTTCTTAGACATAATGTAAGAACAAATACATTTTTTCAGATAAAAGAAGTATTTTTCAAAAAATGCAATTTTCCCGCCTTTTAAAGGCGAACCCTTTTTAAATCCAATATTTGAAACTTTTATGCATTCAATTTCAAAAAATAAACTTCTTCTTTATAATCGGGACATAAAAATTTAGTTTTGATAAATTTTTGGTATTAGTCTGATAACTTTCATATTTTGGTGAATAGTGAATATTACTAATTTTTAATTAAAAACAACTTTTTTAATAGAAATAATTTATAGTGTTAAATTATACATTTTAATGGTTTGGAAGTATAAATAGATTATATTTTTACCATTTAATCTAATTCTGGTCATTTTAAGTAATTTCACTTTGAAATTGGACATAAACAAGTGTCAATCTTTTGATAGTTATTATTTCTTAAAAATACGCCTTTTGGTTTTGACAACAGGAATTAATTTAAAATTAAAAAATGCAACTTATATGTCTTTAATTTGGTAAAATAGACTTAATTTTTGAATTCATAATATCAAAATTATCTTAGGGTGAATTTTCTGTACTTTTCTGAAAACATTCAATTTTTGATGAATAGTGAAAACACTAAGTTATAGTTTAAAACAGAATTTTTATTTAAATAATAATTTATTTTATTTAAATTAATTTAATTCAAAATAGATACATAATACTTATATAATTTCATTATAATTAATTTTATTTATTTTATAATAATTTTAGATATATAAAAAATTTATTGAACTTTTCACCGTCTTTTACCCACCTCTTAAAAGAATTTGTAAATTCACATAAAACATAATTTTACCACTTCTGTGAATTGAATTTCGAAACTACGAGAGACATGGTTAATATAAAAGAGTAAAATGTGGTTCAATAAGATAAAAATAATTTTTGGGGAATAGTAACTTTTTACTTTTATTTACCACGGTTAAAAGTAAATAGGGTAATTAAGGGAAAATTGATATTATTATTACCCTAACACATGTCCTAATTCTATTGGATAAGTGTAATTCGACCAAAAAAAGACTTATGAATAAAATATTACCCTTTAGGTCCACTTGTATTAGATTAGGATATTTATTATTATTTAATTTAAAGAAGAGTTAATAGTGTTAAATTCAAAGTTTATTAACTAAACAATTTTTAATATAGGGTTATACTTAAGAAAAATTCAACTATAAATATTCATTAGAAATATAAAAATATATCCTACATCATGTTATTTTATTTATAAATTTTAGATATTAAATAATTAAATTTATTTATGACACAATGATGATGCAATAATTACCTTATTAATGAAAGAATCAAATAAATGGTATTATAAATATTAAAATAAATATAATTTCAAAGTTATTATGACATCCACGAATTTTATAGGTTACTATGACATGTTAGGGATGATTCGATATATATTGTTCTAAGTAATCAAGTTGTGATGACTTTCACAAAAACAAAATACCAAATAGTGTCAAAATTGACATAAATTAATATTTAAAACAAATACTATATTATTGGTTGATGTAATATTCCTAAAAATGTAAGGTTCGGTAAAAGGGATTAAATAATATTATATATGTCATTAATAATCCACTTGAGGTTCTCTTGATGTTTATAGTAAGTTTATTAACCATATATAGTAAGAATACAAGAAGAAACGGTAAAAGTCAAACTATTTAACTAAGAGTTAAATCTAAATGATAAGGTTAAAATGGTAACCTAAACTTTTATAAAACCTATTGGTTGAGATGATTTCAATGAATAACCACCTAAGTATCGAAATAAATTCATTTTTAACCATTATAAACCGAATATGACTGTATAATAAATTAATACTTTAATCTTTTTCTAAAGTGACCCTCACCCCTACTATAAAAGGGCACTTCCCCTTCTCACAAAATCACACCTCCAAAGCCATTTGGCTAGTCCAAAACCTTCCCAAATATCCTACCAAATTCCCTCAATTAAAAATAGAGGCCTTAGTTTGATCATAAATCCAACCTAAGGTGCCCTTTTAATCAAATCAATAGGAAGAACCCGAAGAAGAGGTAATGATTTCACCACCCTCTTTCAAGTTCCTTTCTTCTTCCACTTCTTATTTATTTGTTATTTCCATTAAAAAATAATAAATCCAGTATATTCTATATAATATGATGTTATTATAAATATTGCACAACTATATTCATTATTCTATCCATCTTATGAATGATAATGTCACCATGTGTGTGTACGTATGGCTTACCGTCTCCACGCCGTGGTGTAATTTGTCATTCAACACAATGTTATTTGGATGGATATAATGATGAGTAATATGTATAAAAATAATGAAAATAACATGATAATGTCTCTATAGAATTAATATACCATCCAATTACACACATTTAAGGTAATGATATTGTCACTCGTGCATACATACAGATTACCGTCTCCACGATGCGATGAGATTCATTTCAACATTCACCATTCATCGACAATTATAAAAATATATATTAATAATATGTTTGTAATATATGAAATAATAATGATACTGTAGATATATATATATATATTTACTTATATATATTTTATTCACTTAGTTCCATTCAATACGTTATGAAAACGGAAACAGCGTTTATGCGTACGTACGGACTACCGTCTCCATAAATGGTGTTTTCCATTTCATATATATATCTATTATACATATTTATATTATAAATATATATGATATATAAATAATGTTTTATATATCTGGAAGTATTTAAATCATGATCTAACTGATACAATCAAGAGTAACAAGTTAAAACACGTACGATAAAGAAAGCGATTATTACCCGAAATGTTAATTTAACATGGAAATTATTATTAAATGGATAGTATAAAGTCATAAATGAATAATTTCTTATATCATAAATATTAATATGGTTCTGGTATAATTTAATAACATACTACGGTCTTCATACAGGAGGTTAAACGTACCCTCGACTAAAGGAAAGTGCAAGGTAAGGGGTTTTCATCTCACTCCTTATTCCCGTGAGATTCGTGACATATTGCCACTATTACCTTTTGTGTGGTGTATGTACTGCCCATAATTGTATTATTTGTGTAATAAACATTAATTTATGTGTATTTACATATTTATTGTATGATACCTCTTTCATGGGGTGTGTGTTTCGTAAGTTACCAAATTGGTTAGGGTTATTTCCTCAATCTCGTTATTATCTGAGATTGTTCATGTGTAAGTATTTTTTGGGACATACTTATCATAGATACCCATGTTTCAAAAAAAAATCAAAAGGAATATTTTAAGGTTTTATGGGAGGGTCTATTTAACTATATCTTCATGTTAAATGTTTTAAAAATTTATCTTTCTAATCCCTTTTAATTAATGTCCATATTTTCAAAACGATTTTAAGGATTTATTTAAATGGACATGAATGTTTTGAAATGATAACTATTTACAAAAGTTTCAAAGTGGTATGGGAAACCCTGATTCAAAAATATATTTTAAATGACTTCCTTTATAAATTTTGATACTTAAAAATGATTTCATGAGTAAGGGGTATTTCTCTCAAAGAGTTTTACGAATCATTTTCATCTATGTCAACAACCTTTGATGGATTTTAAACTTGTTTGAAGTTGATTTATTATGATACAAATATTCCATATTGTATCGAAGGTTTTGTGATATGTTTGACCGTGGATGTGTTATTTTTATACCATTCATGGTTTATGGATAAATTCTTGACATTTCTTATGCTAGTTTTAATAAAAATGTGTATGTTATGTTTAAACCTTTTCATATTAGGAATGCATTGCACTTAGTAAGTGATGGGTGGAGCCTTCTATAGCTCCTCGATGCATCGATAGGTATCATGAGACAAACTAGTGTCTTGGCACAAGGCCTTGAAAAAATATTATTTGTATTCTTGGCACATGGCCTTGACTATGTGGTTATGATAGTGTGGAATTATGCATTCCATCATTATGAAAGTGGTTAGTGATATTGCATGTGATTATTCTACTTGTAGAATATCCATGTGAATAAGTAAATTGCATTAATTCATTTTATTTTTTCCATATTATGATTAAGTTCATGTTTAAAAGGCTTTTGTTTTAGTTATACATTACCTTAAATGTTTATGCTTATTTCTGAAATTTTCCACTGTATTTTGATCCTTACTGAGCATCTGAGCTCACCCCTTTCTATGTTTTATTTTTCCCTAGATTCCAAGAAGTGTATTGTGATTGATATATAGGGTTAATCCAAGGGAATAATGGCATTCATAAAGGATTATTTATGTTGTTTTGTATGTTATAAAGTGTAATGTAACATTCATGTAAGTAATATATTTTCCAAGACTGCTAAACCGATCGGTCCTTCAGGACTTGATTCCTTGTAATCATGCCAATGTATTAAAATAATGCACCGACTCTAGGTAACTGGGTTCGGGGCATTACATTTGACGTAACATATAGGTTATACTTAAAGTTTATATTCAATTCTATTTGTAATGTCTTTCATTTATCTCAACTCAAGATGTATAAATCATATCCTATTCATGTGATCAGTTGGTATCATGTTATACTTGATCCAGATGTGATGTTTATCCATAAAGCATTATGAACTGTATATAAAGAGGAGAATATTTTTTTCGGGGGATCTATTCTTTGTTAATATTATTATTGTAGCATGAAAAAAAATAAAGAAGTGACTTGGGAATGAGAGAAGTTAATGTGAGAACAATGGTCGAACCTATTCCACCATTCCTAAGATGATATATCTAATGGTGGTGTGAAATATGTCTATCATCGGGTGTGGAAAAAAATATTTTATAAGATAAAATTCAGAATAGTGGTTAACCTAGGTTTTCTCTAGAGAGGATCACATAAAAATAATGTTAGTCACTTTGAATTAGATGAAAAAGTGGACGTTTTTAAAATTGTTCAATTTTGAAAACAAATTAAAGAAAAGAAACAAAAGAAATAAATTAAGAAAAATATTTAAACAAATTAACAAATCAAGTGATTAAAAAAAGTGATATGATTTGGGTGATTAGTTTGGGTTTAGTTTTCCAATTGCAATGTTATCCTAGTTCCAATTTATCAAATCCTCTTCTACTAAGCAGATTAAAGTGAGATTCCATGATTGCTTCCTCTCACTCCCTTGGTCTAATGGTGATGGTGTGAGTAATCCTTTAGAAAATATAAGATAATTATACTCTCTTTCCTAAGTGAAATAATGTTTCAGTGAATACCATTAATTGACTTAGGCAATTCCCAATCGGGTCTTGTTTATCCCAAAATGTCAAGAAAATCTACTACACCTCACACTCATACTGACGATCACTGAGTAATTCACCACTAATCCCTAGTCCATTACATCATATATCAACCTAAACCTAGTATAGGTAAATAATTATCAATGACCAAATAAATAACAGTAATAGAATATAAAACAAAATAAAATCAAACATGATAATAAATCCCACTATTAGAAATTGAAATCATCTTCATGGAAGAGAGGGAAAAAATTTATTCAATGAATTGAAAGAACTCAATAATTAAAAAAATAAAACCTCCCCTTCCCCATTCACTAATAATTTTACCCCACCATGTTAAGGGTATATGAGAATAAGGGTTAAAGGGAACTAATTATAAAAATAATAAGAAAAAAAAGAGGGAAAAGGAAAAGTATAAAATTTCTCCTAGAGAATCTTTTTATTTAAAGTTTTATCTATTTATTCCCACCATCCGACCAAAACATAACAAAATTCCTTATTAAAATTTGTTCATAATTTATTTGGATATCAACCCTAAAAAATTATTGGATATTTTTAGAAAATTTTATTCCATAATTACTTAAGAAAACTTCTTATTTCTGGAGACACCCTTTAACTTCCTCCACTTTGAGAATTCAATGGCTGGCTTAATGAGTGAATTTCTCCAAAACAATTAATATAAACATAATCCTTCAAGAACTATTCTATATTTAGAAATAATAACCTAATTTTTTGGTTTTTATCCTGATATATTCCTTATTTAATTATTATGGGTCAATTCAATTTTCCAAAAAGATTTTTCAACTTGATTTACTTGTTTGGGCCTGTTTAAATTCGAATGAGCACTAAGTCCAGTTGAAGAATTTGAATGCCATGAAAAAAGGAATCCTAAAAAAAAGAATCAATATATTTATATCAATATTTAAAATTTTATTCTCTAAATAAGAAAATGATAGAAAGGTGTTAAAATTATATAATTAATCAATTTTTATATTTTAACCCAAAATTCACCAAAAATATAAAAATGATGAAAATAAGCTCAAATTATTAAATTCAAATTGAATTTATCATTGAAATATACCTAAAAATAATGAAATTATTATATCTATAAATTCCCCCACACTTAAAACTTGGAATCCTCGATGAGTAATACTCAAAATTAAATCAAAGCAATTTTAAAACACATACCCATGAGATCCACAAATTTGACATTAAGAAACAAACGATATCATGCCTCCTCAAAAATATATTTTTAAAGTTCTACATTTATATCATTTAATCCATTTAAAATTCATTCCTCCTCACTTACACACAAAACACCTACCTCACTTGAATTTCCTCTCATCTTATAAATGTTAATTTTCAACAAGGATTTTCTCATCCAATCCCATGCAAGAGTCATAATAAGCTTGAAAAATTCCTAAATCTCTGCATAATGTGGGTTAAGGACATGTGTTTATCATGAGTAAATTTTAGGTTTTTTTAGTGGCTTTTAGTTGGTAGGATTTATATGTCCAAAATTCTGAGGCTAAAAAAGGAGGCCATGGCTCTCTTTGAAGAAACTTTACATGATTCTAACTTTTACTCAAGTTTGGTCTCTTCCTTACTCCCCTTAGAAAAAAATAATATCCAAAATAATATCATAAATTTTTTTTCATGTAAATCACACACATTATCCAATTATTTATATTTATCATAGTAATTCTATTAAAAATTTTCATTTTTTTCTGTAAAACATCTAAAAAGGCCCAATTTGTTTAATAAAAGCTCCAGAAAGGTACATCTTTCAACAGAATGAATTTTTCAGATTCAAACAAATATCTTAATAATATTATTTTCCACCTAAATTCTCACCAAAGTATGTATCAAAACACAAAACAGCTCCCCCCCCACACACACACACTTATGTTCAACTAGATCATGAAATTTCACTTCAAGAGCGACTTGGATAGGGAAAAGTTTCTTGTAATATGGATAACATAAGAGTATTTCCTATATTATAAGGGATAAAAGGAATAAATGTACACAGTATTCCAAAATAAAAATTATTCTCTAGAAAATGGGTCCTTAAAACAAAAGAAATGCCTCAATTATTTAAAACATAACTACCTCAAACCCCCAAGTTTTTACAAGAATAAATAAAATTATAATTAAATAAATCATGGTTTGTTTTTATAAATAAATTATGTTAATGTAAATAATATTAAAAATGTTTTTAAAATCATCATGGGAAAGTTATTTTAAAGATAAACACAAGGATATGTCACATGAGATTCAAAAAACAGAGGTATTTTCATGAAATTCCAAAAAAAATGAACTTAAAACAAAGTCAGTTTATGTATTCATTTAATATTATTTTTATGGTAGGAATTGTTTCACTCATTGATATGGTTTTAAAAAATGGAAAATATAATCATTTTATCTCACAATATTCAAAAATGAGAAAAATTTGAAAAAGAAACACACAAGAATTCGAAAAAAAAACTTTTTTTTGGAAAAAAGAAAAACATAAATTTTAAAATCCTAAACTAAAAAGGTTCTCTCCTCAAAACATAAATTATGTATTTTACCCAATGTGTTCAGGTAGATTTTACATTTGAGAAAAAAAATTATTTAAACACAATAATCAAGTGTCAAGGAAAGGTAAAACTGTGGGATTTTATTGATAAACAAGTTCGAGGAGTGTGATCTCCTCCACTGGATCTGATGGAATGTTCTCATGGAATTTCTACAACCTATGTCCATTAATAGTGAATGAATACTTATATTTATCATACATAATCTCTATAACCCTGAAATGATATACATGAATAACTATAAATGTACCTTCCCATCTGGAAAAATGTTTACATAGATTCATCTTGAGTCTTGAGTTGAATAACAACACTATATCTCTGGTGTAGAATTATTTCAGTTGGATCATCTTTTAGTAAGACAAACTTTTTATCCCTTTTTAAATCCTAGAATTTTTAAAATATTTCTTTTTAATTTTATCCATCTCCTGTAAATATAATATTTCTTATTTACTTGTGTTTTCAAGATCCAAAATCATCTTTCTCATAGCCCAATGCACCTTATATTCCAATTCCATAGGTAGGTGACAGCCTTTCCAATAAATAAAACTATATGGACCTATTCATATCAGGGTTTTGTAGGTTTTCCAATAATAGAATAATGTTTCTATCAACCTTTTTCTCCAATCCATCCTATTTGGTTTAACATTATTTTCCAAAATTCCTTTGATTTTCCTATTGGACACTTCAACTTGACCATTAGTCTATAGATGATAAGGATTTGATATTTTATGATGTATCCCATACTTTTTCAAAAAAAATCTCCATTATCCAATTGGAAAGTTGAATCCCTTGATCACTGATGATGGCTCTAGGAACTTTAAACCTATAAAATATTTTATCCCTGACAAAATCAAAAACAACTTTAGCATCATTAGTCCCGGTGGATTTTTCTTTCACCCATTTTGAAATTTAATTCACTTGAAGATATAATAATTTAGAAATTAAAATGGTAAATATCCCATAAAATATATCCCTCATACTTTAAAAATCTCAAAAAAAATTAATTATATATTGTGTCATTTCTTTTCTCATTTAAACATTTCCAAAAAATAGATATTTCTAAGACCATTTGAAAAATTCATGATCATATTTAAAAAGGTGGTATAATAAATTCTAGATTCTAAAACCTTTCTTATTGTTCTTTGAGGTACAAATTTTCCTCCACAAGCTAATGTATGAAAAAACACTAAGAAAAAAAATTTCACTTTTAGGAAGATATCTTCTTATCACTTGATCATTGAAAATCATCCATATAATGGATATTCACAAATATAGTATATGTGTTCAGATTTTTGTTTTTGAAATATTTGGGAACTTAAATGATATGGGACCTAATATGTTAATAGATAATTTACTTTATCATTATACCAAGTCACTTCCCCTTTAATTAACTATAACTTCTCTCCTAAAATGGGATCATTCAGTGGTTCCTTGTCAGAAATTTTAACTTCTACAATACTGGGAAGTCTACTTAAGTGATCATACACTTGGTTTTTATCTCCATTCTTGTCATTTATTTATATTTTCAACTCCAAAATTAGTAACAACCAACTCACTAGCCTTTTTTTAGCTTCATCCTTATTCATCAAGTTCCTACGTTCTTCATAATCAGATAACACAGTGACATTAGTTCCAATCTAATATGATCTAAATATTTGAAAATAAAAACAAAACTTCTAAAAACTCTTTTTATATGGTTGTTTAATTGAATTGGGCCTCATATAGTGTCAATGGGGAATATAAAATTACTTGTTTCCTAACCTCAATTAACCAAGAATGAACTGCTCAAACTTCTTGGTTAGAAGCATAAAAAATTATCTTGAATGGTTCTTCCCAATTTGGTGGATGTGTCACTGGTGGTGTAATCAGTCTCTTCTTAATCTTGTAAAAGGAATCCATACACTTTCCATTGAAATAAAAATTATAATATTTTAAAAGTAATATAGATATAGAGAGATAAATCTTACTAAAATATTTGATAAACCTCTTATAGAATCCTTCATGTCTTAAAAATGATCTAACATGTTTTACACATGTTGGGTAAGTTGATGAATTTATTAGTTAAATTTTTTATTTATCCACTTCAATGAATTTTCAGAAATTACATGACCTAGTGAAATTCGTCTCTCAACCATGAAATGACGCTTTTCAAAATTTAAAACAATATTTATTTTAATTAATATTTTCTAAACTTAATCTATATTTTTTAAAAAATAGTCAAAATAATTTCCAAAAACTATGAAATCATCCAAGAAAACCTCCAATAAATATTAAATATGATTAGAAAATATACTTTCCATGCACCTATGAAATATACCTGGAGCATTAAATAATCCAAATGGAATACTTTTATATCAAAAAGTGCTAAAGGGAAAAGTAAAAGTAAACTTCTCTTGATCCTCAAGATCAATGGGTACCTGAAAATACATCCAAAAAGAAATAATGAGTTCTCTATACCAATATATCTAACATATGGTCAGTAAAGGGGATAGGGAAATGATCTTTCAAAGTGACCTAATTCAAATTATTAAAATCTAGGCACACTCTCCAACTATTCTAAATTATTATAGGGATTAATTCATTATTTCCGTTCCTCGTAGTGGTTAGATGCCCATAGGTTGTTAGCCGAGTGGTACCCACTGGTTTTACCCCTCACTCTCTATGGGAACTAGCCCAGGCTCGAGTCCCACTAGACTAGGACACTGTGCATATTATGCAAAGCTATATTCAAAGATATTTTCCTGGTTGGGGAACATGCGGCATGCTCTGGGCATGGCAGGTCCCCCAGTGGGAGTCGAGAATTAACCTTACACACGTTATCAGTAAGAGCCTCCACTTAGTTGGTGAGAACTCAGCAAATGCATCCAAGAGACCCGAGTTCAAAAACTGGGTAGAGAAATATTTTTGGGTACTGTAGTCGTTTTGTAGCAGGCACTATAGTAGGTACTGTAGCATGTACTGTTTGGTACTGTAGTAGCTAGAACTATTCATCTATTTAGACTTTCAGGCCACCAGTTTGGTCCTAGAGTCCTTTAAGGCCTTTATTCAACCCAAGGGCTTCGGGCCTGTAAGGATTTCGGTCCACCTCAAGGCCTTCGATCCACCTCAAGGCCTTTGAGCCACCTCGAGGCTTTCGGGCCACCTGAACTTGTGCTAAATGGACCAGGTAGACTCTAAAAATGAGAAAGATCTAGATAAGGATTCATAGTAAGGTGTATTCACCATAGTAGAATCTAACATATGTGGAAGAAAGAGAGGGTATGGCGTTGCCATTGGGTCCAGCCTGTGCATGCACATGAAGCCTAGACGAACATTCATGTGAAGGTGGAGAGAAAATATCATGGTGAAGATGCTGGGGAGGAGCAGTTTTATGTAGTTATAGTCTATATATGTCCTCTAAGTCCTACAGGTCATTTAATATCTAATCCTACAGGCCTTTTAAGGGTTCCTTGTCATCCCTTAAAATGGGGTTATCAAAAAATTAATAAAAAATAAGGTCTTTGGACTATTAGGGAATTGTGGTAAGGCTGTTTTTTTTTAAATTCAAGGTTGGGGATAACCCATTGTGAATATAATATGGGATATATGATCCATTCTTCAAATATCTTATTAATATTCTTCTTCACAACCTCCATCAAGGTGTTATTTATCCTCCTTTGGGGATGTCTGACAATATTGGAATCTCCCTCAAAAGGAATTCTATGTGAGTATATTTTTGGATTTATTCCCGGTATATCACCTATTATCCACCCTATTTCTTAGAAATTATCTCTCAAAAACTCAATAAAAGATTATTCTTGGGTATCAATATATTATTATCTATTATAACTAATAATTTCTCTCCCTCTATAAGTTACACGTATTTAAAATCAATGGGGAGTGGTTTTAATTATAGATCTTGGGGATGCTAAATGGATCAAATTAAATTGTGGTTCCCCATATCCAAATTTTCAACCTCCTATATACAAAAAAATCATATCATCTTCTTTATTATTTAAAAAATAATCAATGAAATCATATTTACCTCTTATTCCCATATGAGATCAGAATCTCTTGTGTTTTGGACACTCATATGTTCCACATAGATTCAATAATATTGAAGTTGATAGTGCTTCCAAACTCAATGGTGAGTGTAACTTCATGTATATTGATGATGGTTTTGGATATATTTAACAAATTTATCCCAAAAATGATGGGTGAGTGTGATGGGAACCCATATTCATCCATATCCAACACATATAATTTAGTTGGGAATAAGAGATCTTTGACTTTCATAAGGATATCCTCCAAAAATCCTACTGGAAAAACTATGGATCTATTTTAAGATAGACCACCACTTAGGTGGGATTAAAGTATACCATATGTAAAGAATTATATACTAAGTGAGTAAATAAATTAACTAAATCACCTTGATCATATAAATCATTAGATAAATTTAAAGATCCAATTGTGTGTGGAATGGAAGACATCCATGAATCTTGAAATTTGGTTAGAAACTGTGGTATGATAAGGTCTGAGAAACTTATTCCAAAGTTGATACTCTAATTACCTTGATTTATACTCTTCTTGGTGAAAAAATACTTCAAAAATTTATCATACATTGGAATTTTTTGAGTGTTTCAAATAGGGGGATATTAATTTCCACTTTTCAGAAGTTTTATAGAATTTATTTTTGAAGCGATTCTTCTTGTAATCTATTTGATTATATAATCCTTGATGAAAATGGAGGGGGTAAGTATTTATTATATATTTGTTGTCTTTTAAATATATTTTTTTATATCTTACTCATTATCATATTCTTATCCTACTCCTCTTTCCTTTATTACTCTCAATGCATTTTTATAGAATGTTTAGAATTCCCAACTTCATTCTCCCTCTACACAGGTGGTCTTATTTACGTTCATGAGATTCTAGTGGTGGAACTTATTTTACAATCATTGGTGTAATAATATTGAAATTATCCATGGTATTTGGGATTTTTTTGGATGGTAGTTTCCCTGTATTTTTTTCTGGAATTCCATGAGATTATTGAACTTTTTGGATAAATATTTTACAGGGTCTTTCAACCCCTTAAACTCATATTTATACTATTTATTTTCAACATGAGGTTGTGCAATGGAGGATGGGTGTTCATAGGGTCTTTTCAAAGTTGGTGGTTAGTGGTAATCAGGTTAGTTATATGATTATTTTTGTTCAAATAGTGGTGGATTTTGGAATTGAAATAGGAATGGGGGTTAGTTTTGGAAATGATTTTGGTAAGGGGTTCTAGCTTGATTATAATAATTTTCAATTCCATATCAGACATTATTTAGATCTATATATTCTTAATTTTATTGAAACTAACTTGGATAAAAGGATTCTAAACAACTTTCCATTCCCTATACTTCATCAGACTTTTCATTAAAATGATTAGGTGATGAGCATAAACCACATACCTTAGTTGATTCTTGTTTTTCACTCACTTATTTCAAGACCATCTGTCTCATCATACTAGTTAGATCTTCAATCATAGTTTCTAATAAGGGTGATGTATGAGATGATATTACCTAATTAATACCTCTTATTCTAGTTAATATTTTACTAAACAGTTTCAAGTTCTATGAAATCTTCTCAATCCGGTCATTAGCTTATTCTGGTGACTTTTCAATCAATGTGCCTCTAGATGATGCATCCAGAAGGTTTTTTTCATTTTCTATTACGGATTAGTAAAATAAAACAATTAAGTTATGCTCCTTAATTGGAAATGTGGGAATCTGATACATATCTTCTTAAATCTCTCCCAGTGCACATAAAGGGTTTCTCCAGATAAAAATTTTATTGCATAGATCTCCTTTATAATGGTTTTTCTCTTAAAGGGGGTATTATTATTCACATGAATAATCTCATTAAGTCATTCTAGTCATATAAAAATCCTAGTTTTAGTCCATACAACCATTATTTGGAAGCTCCTTCCAATGAAAATGGGAATGTCTTCCACTTTACCTTCTCCTCAGCTACTATTTAGGTTCTGAAAGTATAGTAGATGTATGTGATTTCTTTAATATGTTTTTTTGGGTATTCCATTGATAAGACATGAAATTTAAGAAGAAATGGGATCATGTTAGGTTTCATATCAAAATAATTTTGTAACTCTGAAATGGAAAGTTTGTTATTTTTATTAAGGAATTGTGGTGCTTGGAGGTCTCTAGGGTTTGGTTGTGATTTTCAGCCATGATGACAGGATTTGAGTGGAAAATTGAAGTTTCAATCAATTATTCAAGAGAATTTATATCAAATTAAGATTTAAAATTAAGGTTTCTAAGTCTATTCAACAAGTTTCTTTAAATTTCTAGATCTTTTTGTAAATGGTTAGTATTAGTGGTTCTAGTCATGCATTTTGAAAATTAGATTTTTGCCACCACCTCCCCAGAAAAGGAGCCACGTTTTAACATGTTTATGTAATGGGGTGTGAAAAAAATATTTTCTAAGTTAAAATTCATTATATTGGTCAACCTTGTTTGTATCCATATAGGATCATGAAAAAATCACGTTTTTCACTATGAATTAGAGAAAAATTATTTATTTTTGAAATTGTTTAATTTTGAAAACAAACAAAAGAAATGAAACAAAAGAAATAAATTAATAAAAAATATTGAAAACAAATTGAAAAAGTATGTGATTGAAAATATTGATATGAGTAGATTGATTAGATCGGGTTTAGTTTTTCAATTCCAATGTTATCCTAGTTCAAATTTATACAATCCTCTTCTACTAAGCTGATTAAAGTGAGATTCCATAATCTCTTCCTCTCACTCCATTAGTTAAATGTAGATGGTGAGATTAAACCTTTCCAAGATACCATATCATTCTACTCTCTTTACTATATATAAGAGAGTTATAGAAAATAACCTCAATTGACTTAGGAAATACCCGATCATGTCTTGTTTATCCCAAAAATTCAAGAATATTCACAACCCCTCCCACTTGTACTGACAATCGTCGAGTACTTCACCACTAATCCCTGGTCTATTCCATCATATATAGACAAAAACACATTGGAGGAAGATAATTATCATTGACCAAATAAATAACAACAATATAATCTAAAACCAAATATGATTGTACTTGACAATAAAAACAACTGTTAGAAATTGAAATCAACTTTGTAGATGTGAGAAAAGTTTTTTATTCCATGAAGTGAAAGAATCAAGCATCACAAAAAGAAAACCACTATTTCCCTAATCACTTGTAATTTTACCCATACATGGGAAGAGTATATAATAATAAGGTGGGAAAATAATGCATTAAAAACTAAGAATAACAACATAGGGAAAAAGAATAGAAAAAAATTTCTCTTCTACAATCTATCCACTGAGACTTTTCTCTATTTATACTCACCATCTAGCCAAAAATATCTAAGGTTCCATCTTAAATATTGTTCATAATTTAGTTTTATATCAACCCTAAAAATTATATATCATTGGAAATATATAGAAAATTTTATTTCCTTATTAATCAATCACAATTGTTCTATCTAAAGATACCATTAAACTTTATCTAATTTGATGTGTTCGATGGCTTCTTTAATGAGAAAATTTCTCCATAAAAATTAATTTTCACATTATACATAGCGTTATCATTAAAATAAATATGAAATAACATAATTTTGACATTTTTTCCTTGATATATTCCTAATTTAATAAGGAGGGTTTCATTATTTCAGTTGGAAATGTTTTTAAAAATGATATATATTTCTGGGCCAATTTGAATTCAAATGAGATCTGGGTCTAGTTGAAGAAGATTAAGACCACGAAAAATGTAAGACAAAAAAATAGTTACTACATTTGTATTAACATTTTAAAATTTATTCTCCAAATACTGAAGTGATAGAAAACTCTTAAAATTTCATAATTATTCAATTTTCACATTTTACCCAAAAATTCACCAAAAAACCAAAAAGATGCAAATTATCTAAAATTATTAAATTGGAAGGTATTAGATCATTGAAATACACATGAAAAATAATGAAAAAATTATCTCTATCATGGGGATAATTTAACACCTAAGGTTTTAGTTATTTACTTATTTTATGGATTATTTTGTGTTAAGGAATATTTTAGTTAATAAGTAGGATGTTTCTGGAAGGTTTTAGAAGGTTTTGGAAGAATTTTTAAAAGTGATTTGTTTTATAACGTTTAGTAGAATTTTTGATCAAGTCTATAGGAAACCATGTGAGGTATTCTATGGTATATGGGTAGGCACACAGTTTGGAAAAATAATTCTTCTAACCATGATATTTGAAATTTTTTGGTACAAATCCAATTCTCATGGTTAGTGAGTGATTTATCAAACTGTGTGGTCTAACCATGCTATGAGAAATAATTTTTATGGAAATTAGTTTTAAAACTTGAAACATGAATAAAAAGCCTAATTATTCCTCCACTAACCTATTATCTCAATTTTAGGTTTCCCTTATATTATTTTCTGTGATCCTTGATGTATGGACTCCAATTTTGATGATTCTTTGAGAATTTGATCAAGGAAGTCAAAGGTTAGGACCCCATTCTTCCTTCTCGTCTTGGATATCCTTGGTTTTTCTTGAACAAAACCATAGATAAGGTTTTTTATACTCAAATATATGGGATTAGATGATTTTTTATCATTATATCCTGTTATATGATAGATAAATATAAGTGATGATTCAAATAAATAGGATAATCTAAGAAGTGTTCTTCTAAATGAATATGAGGTGGGAAAATTTTCCATCTCTCCACTTTCTTAGAATGTGAAATATTTCATGCCTATATTTTATTAATATATTATTTAATGAAAATTAAAATGATAAGACTCTACTAGGAAACCATTTGGTTGTTCTTATAGTAACCCTATACTTTTTTACATATTATTATATGACTTTAATCATAATTGATAATCAAATTACAAGCCAAAGATCGTAAAGTCTAGTGTCTTCAGAATACTAGGTATATAAAACTGAAAACATGGGACTAAATAAAATATTTCTTTATTTATAATCCATTGTGATCTTATAAATTCCTTTGATCCCTTACATCTAAATTGGATTACCTAGGGACAACATGAACAAAGGGATGAGCAAAAAGGCCCGATAAGGGATTAAACATTAAAATAAAGCTTATCACATGGGTTAGAAGGCATAACATAATGATATAAAAAGGCATGGACCATGATTAAACATATGGAATCATAAAATATGTAACATGATATCATAAAATAATGGAATCATAGTAATGTGGAATCAACATAAAATGTGAATTTAGAATGAGTCAAGGCTCATTGCACATGGAGGAGCATGAGTCAAAGTTAACCACCAAGACTATTTCACATAGAGCATGAGTCAATGATAACCACCAAGACTGTTGAAAATAAAGTTTCATGAGACACAACATTACCAAATTCATTGTAGTTTTATCTAGGTTCACCCATCATAAAATGTTCATGAATATGGGTGACACATAAATAATATACATAAGGGTTACCCATGGAATGAAATGGGTATCATAAACAAGTCACAAGGCATAACAAATGAGCATATCATAAATGTGTCCATGAAATAATTTATTAAAAACAAAAATGGAAATTAATAAGGTAAAATAGGCATGTATGAAGATAATTTATGTCCAATTTAAGTGGAAACATGTAAAAGGGGTGTTTAAGAAACTTTATAAATGAAACATTTCAGTGCGGTTTAAGGAAAACATTAAAAATAATTTTAAGTGGAAAAGGCATATTTGCTTTCATAAAACCATAAATTAACCAAGATATCTTTTTCATGATAAAATCAGTTATTTTATATAAATAAATGTTTATTAATACATATTATGTGGTGCACTTGAAAATGGGTAAGAATTCGGGAACTTTCCTTTAATCGGGCTTGCTTTTTAGAAAGAATTGAGAATAGAACCTTATTAAAACATGTATATCCCTAAAAAATAGGGATGAAATGATTTGGAAACATGATTTTGGAAAATATATTCAGAATTTATAAAAATTATATAAAAATAAAAAATATTTACATTAGTTTAAAGACAGAGAAATTGTAACCTGAAGGAAAAATGGAGGTCTGGGTAGAATCCCTTACCTTATGTCTGAAACGGTTATGCACTTGATCTTAAAGTCCAAAATAATAAAATTCAATTAATTAGTTACTAATTCCTAAACCTTTTATATATTTAATTTAGTTATTATAATTTTATTAAGTTCATTTATGGCCTTTTTGATGAGTTATAATGTTAAATTTCATTGTTCGGGAGTGCTTGTTTTCTTAGTTTTCATTATCGGTTCACTTATATAAAAGTATGGATGCTCATGTAAAATTTAAATATAAATATATAAGTAGAGTTTTAAGTTATTAATTTACATATATAATTTTAAATGAATATATATTTCATTTTTTTATTTTTTGTGAGGATAAATCATTAGATAAGATGTCAGTGATAATCGTTTGGATTATTTTGGGTGATTTTCACTTACAATGAACTTGTTTTGTGTTATTAATTAACATCATGAGAATATAATGATTATAGAAAATTAAATAATGTATAATAAAAATTTTATAATTTTTTTCAACCATAAAAATGGTTTCATGACAGAACTTGAATATGGTAATGGAAAATGAAAATTTGTCGTCCTTGAAGACGATAAATCAACACCTCATGAACGACGTTTTCATTACTAGAATAAAAGGGAGAGGATAGGGGTTTAATAGTTTATTATTCCATTGGAATAATAAAATTCCAGTATATGTGAGGAACTAGAGTTATCATACCATTTTTATGAGTGGAGGTGAGTAGATAAATATAAAATAAAAATTACTTGAAAAGAAATTAAAAGAAAAGGAAGAGGGTTTTACCTCTTGATTCCTTCTTCTTGAGAACCACCTTAGGAGATTGATTTTTGGTATTTTGTTAACACCAAAAGATCCTGGAAATTGCTGGTGGGATTGGTAAAATATTTGATCTAAATTTGGACAAGGCTCAAGGATTGATAGGTGTGAGGAGAAGGGGTGGTGAGTGGTCATATTTATAGTGGAGGAGAGGGGTATTTTATCATTATTTTAATCATTAGTTTATTATTTTAGCTCAAGATGATGAATAGTTTGAGAATTAAAATCAAATATAATAAAATAATTTATTATAGTTTTAGATTATGGGATTACATCATCATTACATCATATATGATGCCATAATTCATGTATTTATCTTTTATTGTAAATTATCGTATTTTACTATTCAATAAAAATTCCACTATTTTAGAAAAATCCCAAAAATTCATCCAAAAAAATTTTAGATGCCTATAATTAAAAAATGAACTCCATTTTATGAAAATAAATTTCTAAATATGGTAAATTTAATTTTTAAATAAAATAATCATTTAATCGAAAAATAAAAAATTTTAAATTATAACTCATTTTATAACACTTTGAAAATTTAATTAAGGTCTCATAAAATTATCTTAAAATTATAATAAAAAGAAATATTAATTTATGAATACATTTTATGAAAATAAATTTTCTTTTAAATTATTAAATTAATCACAATATTGTAACTAAATATTTATGACCTTTTAAAATACCAACACTTAATTAATAATTTTTAAAACACTTATTTACTTATACTATGATATAATTATATAATATTACCATTTATATTATTCTTATATTTTATTTATACTTTCATAGGTGAGGTTAATATTCCATTTCCCGGTTTACTATTCATAATGGTCACATAACTATCTGAAAGGTCAAGTTATTATTTCATCTATATAGGTTCCTTAGCTTCTAGAAATACTTATTATTTCACTCATTCTTCATTTATAATGTTTATATTGTGTTATTTATGTTATTTAATGTGATTTATACTATGTGAAATAATTATAAGAAGTTAATTTCCTTTGATAAAATTTTGGTTCATTTCATTCTTCCCCCCTTATGAAATTTTTCCCTCAAAATTTCATTTTACACACTAAGTTGGAAACTGGTGTTGATACTCCTCTTTCATCTCTTGCTTTGGTTTCAATGTTGGTTCTTCATACTTATGGTTACACCAAATTACTTTGACAAGGTGAGTGGTATTGCTGCGTAGAACTTTATCTCTGTGATCTAATAACTTCACTGGTTTCTCCCCATAGGAGATATCATTCTCTAACTATACCAAATCTGAATTAAATACATGTGAGGGATCTGGTATGTACTTCCTCAAGAGGGGTACATAGAATACATTATGCACTTAATACATGGTTGTTGTAAGTGAAAGTCGATAGGCCACATCTCCAAGAAAATCAAGGATCTTGAAGGGGTCAATGTACCTGGGACTTAACTTTCCTTTCTTCCTAAATCTTATGATTATCTTCCATGTAGATATTTAGAGGAATAGAATGTCTATAAATTTAAACTCGAGGTCCCATCAATGATTGTCTTGATAGATATTCTGTCAACTTTGGTTTTCCTTGATGTGATGGTAAATGGTTTTCTCTTTTCCACCAATTATTTGACCATTTTAGGTCCTAGAATCTTATGATCGCTAACTTCATCCCATCATGCTCATGTTCTATACATTTTCCCATAAATAGCTTCATAAACAATCATTTGGATGATGGAGTGGAAACTATTGTTGTAAGAGAACTCAACCAGAGGGAGATGTTGGTCACATCCTCCTTTCAAGTCCACAGTACACACTCTCAACATGTATTCTAGTGTCTGAATAATTTTCTCAGATTAGCCATCATTTTGAGGATGATAGGTTGTACTGAATTTTACCTCAGTGATTAGAGTATATTGAAGACTTTTCCAAAACTTTGGGGTGAATCTCATATCCTAATCATATACAATCGATGATGGTACTCCATGAAGACTTGAAACTTATTTGATATATATATATGTGCAAGTTGATCCAGTGAGAAGTCCTCTTGAATTGCGATTAATTGAGTGATCTTTGTAAGATAGTCCACAACAACCCATTTAGCTTTTTTTCCTTTGGATTTCTTTAGAAGTCCAGTGATAAAGTCCATGGTGATGTTATCCCACTTCCATGTTGGTATGGACAATTTTTTCATCAACCCTTTATAATTTTTTCTTCTCACCTTCACTTGATGATATACCAGTAACTTAGATGTATATTTAGCGATATCCTTTTATATATTGTCCCTGTTTCCGATGATTTCGTCGGGGCGCGTGCATCCGTCTGCTTGAGTGTGAAAGGTGTGGCTTTGTTACCCCTCATTCCCGCTTTCCAAAGGTGGTGGCATCTGTTCCTTATTCAGGGATGTTTTCTCCTTGATCGAAATGGGATGATGGGATGTCGGTTCTTCCTTCCATGGATTCCTCCTTGGAACTCGTCACCTAGTCTGAGTCTCCCTAATAGATTTAAGACGTTGTTCGTGAAACTCTTCCTAGTGCCATATCTTCATGGACAATATTTAATTACACTGCTTCTGTTAGAACATTCCAAGGGGTCCGGTCAGGGAAGCAACCTTCAGTTAGGGGAGTAGTTAGGTTGGGGCATCACTGGCGTGTCTTGGACGCTGGGGAATTGGCATGTCTGTATTATGTCTCTTATTATAGGGATTCTTGAGGGCGCTTAAGCTCGAGGCATCCCACATCGAACGTGGGGAATCATATTCCATGGGCATGTATCTGAGATTTTCCTCAGCTTCCTATGTTTAACACAGGGTATTCTGCAAGTTTAATATCCAGCGGAGACTGATCAGGCTGATTAGAACACTTACTAGAGTGGATCAGATGAAGGAACCCCCTAGAGGGAACACCGATATTGGGGCCATCACGTGAGTGGCCTCCCTAATGCTATTAAATGGAATGGGGAATGTAATGGCATGATCCCACAAGGATGTGGCGGCCCGGGTAAGGATCAGAATAGATGATGGAGCGGTTGATGGGGATGGTGAATGGGATGAGACCATCGTGAAGATGATGGTAGTGTTGGTCTTGGGCCTCGAAGAGACTTCCTATGTATCCCCATGGTAGGGAATAAAAGTCCTCATAGTTAATCTGACGACGGCTTACCGTCAAATGAGGTTTACAATAGCTTACCGCTGAATGAGGTTGCAACGGCTTACTGCTGGATAAGGATGTCAATGGATTACCACTGAATAGGATCACAATAGCTTACTGTTGGATGGGGTCACAATGGATTACCACTGGATGGGGTCGAACTGACATGGAGGAGGTTGAAATGATCGGGTGGTGGACTTGAACCCCAGAGAGGCTTCCTACGTACCATGCCTTGACATGGATCAAAGACCACGTAGTTCAGATGGTGAATACAGTTCAACGTCATGCGGGATGAGGGAGAACCGATGTGAGGGTAAGAGCAACCAATGGATGGTGGGCTTGAACCTCAGCGATTCTTCCTATGTACCTTGCCTTATCAAGGATCAAAGTCCCCATAGTTCAGGAAGGTATGGGTCTTACACACTGAGGTGACCCAAGGTGATGGGGAACCGACGTGAAGATGGTTGGAACAACCGGGTGGTGGGATTGAACCTCGTGGAGGCTTCCTACATACCATGCCTTGACATGGATCAAAGTATCTGTAGTTTGTAAAGGTATGTGGCTTACACTCTAAGGCGGCCCAAGGTGTTGGTGAACTGACGTGAAGGTGGTCGGAACAACTGGTTGGTGGGCTTGAACCTTGTGGAGGCTTCCTACGTTCTATGCCTTGACATGGATCAAAGTCCCCATAGTTCGGAAAGGTATGGGGCTTACACTCTGAGGCAGCCCAAGGTGTTGGTGAACCGACGTAAAGATGGTCGGAACAACCAGGTGGTGGGATTTAACATCATGGAGGCTTCCTACGTACCATGCCTTGACATGGATCAAAGTCTTTGTAGTTTGGAAAGGTATGCGGCTTACACTCTGAGGCGGCCCAAGGTGTTGGTGAATCGACGTGAAGATGGTCGGAACAACTGGGTGGTGGGATTGAACCTCATGGAGGCTTCCTATGTCCCTTGACTTGACATGGATCAAACTCCCCAAAGTTCAGAAAGCTAAGGGTCTTACACTCTGAGGTGGCCCAAGGTGTTGATGAACTTACGTTAAGATGGTCGGAACAACCGGGTGGTAGGCTTGAACCTCATGGAGGCTTCCTGCATACCATGTCTTGACATGGATCAAATTCCCCTTAGTTAAAAATGGGGTGGAATACAGTTTAATGTCATGCGGGGTGAAGGCATTTCATTTTTGATGCTTACTCTAAGCCCACGTGAGTCATGCACGATGTGAGAAACAAGAGGCAGCAAAGGCCTGACGACCACACCGCGAAAGGTGAATCTGTGGGAAGTGAAGAGGGGCTTATGCGCGGGGTGTCCCAAAGAGGAAAATGGGGATTATGCATGGTTAGAGGCCTAGGAATTTGGGGCTTACTCCAGGGTGGAGGCCCAATGGCGACAAATCACAGTGGGAGAGTGATTTGGGATAGAAGAAAGGAGGATCCCTGTTCCCTATCATGCCCTCTGCTGGCCTTGGGGACCGAAGATGAAAGGAGGAGCAGGGACGCTACCTTCTAGAAGGAAAACTAAGGGCTTACACCAAGGCATATGACCTTCCCTGCGGACAAACGCCACTCCGATGAAGAGGATATCATCCTCTATGAGGGGTTATCTCATCCCCATGGGGACGAGTGGTCGTGGAGAATGTCCAAGGTGGGGGGACCCTGCGTGCGAGACATGAGGCCAGGTCACAGTTTAACATCATGTCCTAAGGACAAGGTTCTTGGCAGTTTAACGTCCTGCTACTCGGACAAGGTGGGTTTCCTCCACACCCCTTGGACTTACATAACCGGTACCCACTGCTCCTTGCGGGAGGGAAGGCACCGGCAATTCCGTAGCGAGGGGGTGTCATGAAGTGAACCATCGAGGGGTCCACGTTAGCATGGCTATGCGGAGAAGAAATAGCCATTAGCATGCCTATGCGAAGAATCATTAGGCAAAGCAATGAAATAGGCGGTATCATCTAGGGGACTTTGAATTCACACCATGCGAACCTTGAGGGTCGCACGGGAAAAGGATTTTCCAAGCAGAGGGGTCCATAGGCAGGGGCCTAGTGAAGCTCTATTGCTCTGCGTGGCAGAGGTCACTTGCGAAGGGTTGTTCTTCGTGAAGTTGGGTGCCTTAGACTTATCATGGGGCAGAGGTGCATATGGGAGGTGTTGTGTGAAGTGGAAGGGAATTTGTGGAGCACATCCTCGCGGAGCAAAGGTTCCTCACAAGGCAAGGCTTCAGGAAGCAATGTGCTTCGCGAAGTACAGTGACCCTACCTTAGAATGTGGATCATGTGTACATTCAGGGTGTTTCGAAAAGTAGAAACGCTCCGCAACAACCCGGGTCCCCTTGGGGATCCCCTTCCTTCACGAATACCCTTAGGCTTCGTGAAAGGAATCCCTCTCGGAAGAGGGGATCGAAAAGGGATGAAGGGGAGGCACTTCATGGAGCAGAAGTACCACACAGCTCATGGTTCATAGAGCAGAAGGATGCTTTGTGATTTGGGAGCTGGGAAGCCGAAAGGTCGGATTTTCCATCTGTTGGGCTCAGGGGATCCCATTATTTATAGGCAAGAGGCACCGCAGAGCAGAGCTCACGCGGCGCGAAGAGGGACTTGGTTCCTTCACAGCAGGCTCACGAACATCAAATGCGTTCGCAGAGCCGCCGCCTCCTTGCTTCGTGGTACGTCTGCAAACATCAAATGCATTAACAGAGCCTCACGCCTCCTCGCTTTGTAGCATATTCGCGAACATCAATTGCGGTCGTGGAGATTCTCGCCTCCTTGATTCGCAGTGGGTGCGGTGCTGGGGGAACTCTGCGAAGGGGCTTCATGAGGTAGTTATTTGGGCCCTCTTTGGGCATCTTCTTTGTCCTTAATTTGGGTGCCAACAAATTCCCCCCTTAGACTTGGAGTTTCGGAGAGATCAGGGGTCGAAGTCTGAGGGAAATTTCCAAAATCATCGGCCGTTTGCGGTGCTGACTCGTGAAGTGGGATCGCAAGGCAGATAGGGGACGTGTAGGCCGAACGCGCCGCAAAGCTCCGTGCGAACTGGATGCGCCGCGAAGCTCCGAAGGTCGTCACCTATAAATAGGGGGTGTGCCCTCTCTTTTTTCCTTTCCATTATCCGTGAATTTTTCTTCTTACACTCTCTATTCGTGAAGATCTACATACTCCATGAGTGTTCTCTGCAAATCGAGTCTTCGTGGCGAACAACGAGTCCTCGACTCCGCGTTTGTGCTCCACAATCCGGCTATGAACGCCTAGGTAGCGCCCTGCGAACAGTCTTCATGAGAGGACTTTTTGAATGCGCTTTTTGAAAGATCTTCACTAACCAGAAAAAAACCTCCAAGTTCTAGAATGAATGGCCCACCAAGTAGTTTCCCAGGGGTTCCTTACGGATGTCGCCCGGAGGGATGAAATGGTGAATAGTCTGGGGCTAGGAGAGCTAGTCCGGAGCCACTCGGACCATAGTTCTTTGGTGGAGCTGTTGTCGAAGAGCCATAAGAACTAACCACTGTGTATGAGATTTCCCTTGTATGGATTAGGGTTGAGGGATGATGTCTCCATCCCTGAAGCAGGTAGGGATGAGCCAACTTACTGGTTCCAGAGCACACCGTGTTAGCACCGATGGTTCAGGGCACCTGATGTCCATGCCCAGGAGGACATCACGCCTGTCATTGCCGACTGCTTGTACAATCATCTGAACAATGTCGATAGGAAGGCATTGCAGCCGGAGGCTCCCCCTCCTCTATACTGAACCATCCTCAAGGTGGCGCTGGGGAACCCGAAGAAGGGGTGGTCCGAGGAATGGGACCTGCGCCAGGGTGGCAACTTCACGGACGATTGGGCCTAAGCCTACTGGGTAGGTGCCTCGTGCGAGGAGTTCGGAGCGGAGATGAGAAGAGTGGGCCTATATGAGGAAGCTTGGGCTTCCTAGTTCCATATCTACTAGCTGAAGCAGCTAATGCCGGAGTTGTTGAGTCGGTGGTCACCGGGGACCAATACCTTCCACCTACATCATGGGGAGATCGGCATTAGCCTATGGGACATGCATTAGCTCTTAGGGGTCTCAATACTGGGGGTGATGTACGAAAAATTCCTCCCATCTATGTGTGTGTGGGAGAATCCAGAACAGATGTCGCGTCTGGCGATGGTATTGAAAGAGCTTGTTCCCGGGGAGGACAAGGAGGTCGTGAGGGATGTCCACTTCAGGCGGTGGTTCAAGAAATTCCTGAATTTCCTAGAAAATAGGCAATTCTCAATGAGGCCTCTAACTTGCCCAAAGGGGGCCCAGAGTAAGGAAAAATCATACTGGAAGCTGTTGGAGAATAGCCAGTGGAAGACTTGGGGGTTCCGTGTCAGCACTAAACAACAGCCAATAGTCAGGATGGTGCCATTCATCGCAGCTCTCATCTGCGATTGGATTCTGTCGGTGAGGGATACAAACATGGGAGTGCGGCCAAGAACTTTCATCATGGCGTCCACATTGGCGACAAGAGGGTGGGTCAACCTAGGGATCCCGATGCTCGCCAAGTTGTACAAAATTTTGTGGCACATCAGCAAGGGGAAAATGCCATAGAGGGTATGTGGGTCGTTCCATCTTCTGTACGGGTGGATGGCAGTGCACATCATGGGAATCTATGAGTATCTGAACCCCATCTCGCCTCCAAGGTCGAAATTCCATCCCTCGATCTTGAATGTCGCAAGGAGATTTTCGACCAAGCTGATTTCCCCATCGGTTCTGAACTGTCTGTAGAGGGTGGAGGAATTCAATTTCCACCCGTTTCTGTTGCCGACGGGGGAATTAACTAATGATGGACGGGGGGAAGAAGAGAATTGGGTCTTTCTCTTAGCCTTTCGAGGTGGAGTCTTGGTGGTTAGAGTGGAACGCGAGCGTCTCTGCGAGCTATACACCCCACACCGGTTTGCCATGCAATTTTGGTGCCTACAGTAGCTGACCCCAAAAGTCTACCTGGGGGTGCACTATGAGGAGCACCCATGTGTAATGAGACAGATGTAGCTCATGTTCATAAGGTAAGATGGGAAGATGTATAAGGTACTTCCTCCTCTGACCGTCATCCTTGGGCTGGTAAAAGAATATGCCCAGAGCTGAGAGGCGGCCTATCCAGGGGAGATGCTGAAGCGACCAACTGTCCTGGTCGGTGAGGGTGAGCTTCCCCAATCTCGGGTCCGAGGCGGGAAGGTGACCAGGGAATCCCACAGAGGCGGGGCTGCTGTAGCGGTGATGCTTGTACCAGTTGAGGGGGGAGCAGTGGTAGCGGATCCAGCAGCAGCAGCGGAGTCGGTGGTCCCAAAAGAACAGAGTCATCTAGACTGGCGGCCACTAAGGGGATTCCGCAGGATTTCTACTCAGGCCCCGGGGAAACGGTTGTTCCATATTTACATGTTGAATAATGTTTTCTTCCCAGAGGCCTAGGACATCTGGGAAGTCAACCAAAAATTCCTCAGCCCATCCGAGTTATGGCATCACCTCAATCACCTCGGGATGGACTTGCCGAGAATTGGCCCTATTAGGGCCAGTTTTGCAGTATCCCAGGTAGAGGCGGAGTAATACATAGCCAAGCTGAAAGACTTTATCCACTCCCGGGGTGCCCTGCACCCAATGATAGACCGAGTCAGAGTGCTTCTAGGTCATACGGTCCCTCCACAACTGTCAGATGCTGACCTAAAGGACCACTTCCCTCTTCTAGAAGAATCGGACGAGTCCTCCTCAGGAGATGAGGATAGTAGAGAGATTCCACCGGAGGAGGGTGAAGTCGGTGATCAGTCCTCGGATCTTGAATATTTCACGGAGGCCCTTGAGGTAAAATCCAAAGTTCCTTCTTCAGAGTCTACCATTAGGTTACTCTGGATTCCTTATCAGCATCTACAGTGTGCAGGAGGACCTTGTGCATAGACCTCGTTCCCGCCCCTTAGTGGGTGCCGATGCGGGACCTTTGGTATCTGCACCTATGGCTGCATCAACTTTCGTGTCTGGTGGGGCTGGGACACTTGAGGTGGCTCCCCCGGAATCCACAGACCTGCCAACCATATACGGGGGGCCACGTCTCAGGATTCCAACAACATCAGCCCAAGAATGAGACCAGGAATTTGACCTTTGTAAGTCTCCTCTACCAAATTTACGATTGCCATCCCCTGACCAAGTTTACTGACATTTTCAAACCCTCCTTTTTTTGGTGTGTACAGTCCTTTAATTGTCCTGGGCTGCCATGTAGAAGTTGTTCGGGACTTCTGGTAGTGCCTTTCCCAAAGGCATGCCAATGGTCGTGGAGATGGACATCCAACCAAAATGAACTGCGGTGCTCCTAATCGCTAGAGGGAATTCCAGTGGGACAACGCCTGTGATTATCGAGGTCGGATCCGATGACGAGGATCAACCAGATAGTCCAGGCCCCACAACACCTAATCCAATGCCAGATGTGGACCCGGCTGAGGAGTTCCTAGGGGAATTCCCTACATACGAGCTTGCTAATCACGCCGACTGGGACGAGACGGGCTCTGACAAGGAGGAAATCAAAATTGTACGCCGCCAATCATGGAAGATGATCACACGCTTCCTCAACAACGCCCCCCAAGATTTATGGTTGGGCGAGATGTATAGACATCGCTGGCAGCTACGCGAGCTATGTGTAGGGGGAGTGGATGCTCATCGCCCTCACATGCTCATCCAAGATCTTATGGTGTATAAGATTTGGGAGTATGACCATGGCCTCAGCGGAGGAAGGCGGTGAACATCAAGAGGCTCTGGGAGACTGAAAAATAGGTTAAAAGGTTGCAGGCCCAGGCAGATGAGCATTCGGCTTCTCTTGATGTGCAATCAGAGCTTGTCTCGTGGCTAAAATCCTAGTTGGCGGAGGCCGAAGAGGGCATGAAGAGAGCCTCTGAAGAGATGGACATTATCCAGACTGGTGTGGAGCGGGCTCGGGTCGTGGCCAGTGAACTGCGCCCTCTCGCTGTAGAAGAGGATCGGGAGGTAAACAGGCATCTGTAACTCCTGGACGCCACCAACCGGAGGGTGGCTGAGCCGCAACGTTCCTTAAATGAGGTCAATCCATCCATGGGGGGAGTTGAACCCCAGGTACTGTAATGATTACAAACCCTTAAATGTACTTTCAAGCTTTTATTCTTTATGTAATACCCATAATTTACATACATGGTTAATACTTCAAAATTGAAGAAACCTTATTACAACATATAACAAACCCATGAAAGGACCGTATAGTTATAGTGTCTTTAGAAACTGGGAAACATAAACAACTGGTTCATAAAGCATCTACAATGTCTCCCATTTATTTCATCATATCTATAGTCCCTTTTGGTATATCTTACTTAATAACCTTCTTCCTGGCCTGGGGAAAGAAAACATACAAAAGGGTGAGATCAAATGCTCAGTAAGGTTAAATAAAATAAATATCAATCACATCAGATTCATAAGAACATATCATTTTGGAAATATTAACCTGCAAAAAAGATCATAATTTTATAACATGGGATAAATCATAGTAGTGAAATGTAATCCCAATAATCATAACTTAAAACATGAAACGTTGTGGAATACACACATAATCATATAGAATCATTTCTTAGTAGTCACGACTCATAGCCAAGACTATCTTAGTGGAAAAAGTCCATTTCTGAACCGAGTTCACTCCTCGTTTCAGTCCTGTTTCACTGAAATAGTTTAACCTGCCATTCCAGCCATGTCTATATCATGAGATATTTTTATTTAACCAATGCATTGGAGGGAGATATAGGTCCCACCGATCTCATAATGATACCATTCTTATGTGTGCCACAAAATCATAAATCATACATCATTGCATAACCCATGTAATAAAAATGGGATTCTTAAACATCGTGACATCATAACATAATCCATATAAGATAAAATGAAATCATAAAAATAATTCCATCATAACATAATAAAATCAATGTAAAAATAGGGATAGAAATATAACCCTATATTATCTTAGATGGAAAATAATTTTTATAAAACACTTGAACTCCATTCTTGAGGAAAATATCCTTTCTACTTCAAAAACATTTTTCCTTTGTTAACATGTCATACAATTTTAAACTAAAAGAAGTTGATTAAAAATAAACTTGAAAACCTGTAAAGGAATATTCTTGGAAATAATGTTCTAAAAATCTATTCATTCCGTATAAGTTAAAAAAACATTCTTCTCGTACTTATGTCAGAAAAGTCAAAAAGTACCTCATATGAAAAACGACAAAAGATTCCTTTCATATCTTTTAATAAAAACTCACCGAAGGGTAAAATGGATTTGAACAATTGTAGGAGGATATAAATAATATTACATATTTAGGAAACATGGATGTGGATGATAAATATTCCCCATTAAATTCTTAAGTATAAACAATCTTGGATAAAAATGAGATTGTGAGATTTTCCCTTACCTTAGGTCTGATTTGCTTCGTAAGTGTCTGAAACTCCTGTATAATGATTTAAATAATGTCATTGACTTATTCCATAATCGTACTCATTGTTATGATATCATATATGGTCATATTCTTAGCTTCTTATTAGTAATATTTCATTGCTACTTGTTATTTGGGTGTTTATTACTTTTTGTTCTTATGCGTGTTTTGACGAATAAATTCTTATTCTTCTTTTTAGGTTATAGATACCTCATTTCCATAATGGTATTAGTGTAATATATATCATATTTATTCACTCAATTCATTTATGTAATCATTATGCAATGAAAATCATGTAGAATGAGTCGCATCACATCGTGGAGACGGTATTCCGTACGTACGCACGAGCGATGATATCGTTCCCATGATCATGGAATTGTATTGGAGTGTATTTATACTATTTTAGAATCAATATCACTTTACAATAATCATATATATTTATTCTTTACACCATTATACCCATCCAAGTAAGGTGGTGGTGGAAAATAGATTACACCACGGCGTAGAGACGGTATTCCGTACGTACGCACGCGCGGTGATTTCATTTTCCGTAGGATGGATAGATGGTGAAATAGGGTTGTTTCATAATTATAATAACATATCAGTATACGAGTGATACTGATGTTATTAATTCATAATGAAACAACTAAAGAAGAAGAAGTGGAAGAATAAATAAAGTTGGAAGAATCGGTAACAGACATTACCTCTTCTTCGAAGCGCCTCTTTGAGACCTCCTTTCAGGGCACTAAAATTGGTCTTTGAAGAAGACCAGGACCTCTAGGATTTTTCTAGGGAAGTTGAGAGGAGAAATTGGCAGGGTTTGGACGAGCTTGAAGGCTCAAAGTGGTGTGAGGAAGAGAAGGAGGAGGTGCCCTTTTATAAGAAAGGAGAGGGGCACCTTTGGAAAAACTAAAAATATTATTTTATTATAAAGTCATATTCAGTTTTAAATAGCTAAAAATTGATTTATTTATAATATAAGGTGTGTATGGGTCGAAATACTATCATACAATAGAATTTAGACAATTTTATGTTTCTATTTTAACCTTATCATTTAGATTTAACTTTAAGTTAAATAATTTTACTTTTACCGTGTCTTCTTGTTTTCTTACACTATAAGGTTAATAAACTTACTATAAAAAGCCAAACTAACCCCAAGTTGTTTATTATTAATATATATAACCTTATATAAGTAATTTGGCCTAACCTTAGATTTTTATGAATAAAATAACAATTAATAATATAATATTTGTTTTAAAAACTATTTTATGTCAATTTTGACACTATTTGGTAATTGATTTTTGTGAAAATCATAACAAAAATATTAGTTCGAAAAATGTTAAGTAAATTAATAATAACATGTCATATTAACATATAAAATTATTGGAATTCATAAAAAGTCTCAAATTACATTTATTTGGGTATTTATAACATCAATTATGTCAATATTTCTTTAATAAGATAATTACTGCATCATCATTGTGTCATAAAAAAATTAAATTATTTATTGTCTTAAAATTACAAATAAAATACCATTATGTAGGAAATCGTTTTAGATTTCTAATTAATATTTATATTCGAATTTATCTTATGTATAACCCTATATTAAATATTATTTACCTATTAAACATTTATTTTAACTATTTTAACCCTTCTTTAAATAAATTAATAATAAATGTCATAATCTAATCCAAGTGGGCCTAAATGGTCATATTTTATTCCTAAGGTTGTTTCTGGTCGAATTACACTTATCCAATAGAATTAGGACATGTGTTAGGGTAATAATAATATCATTTTTACCCTTAATTACCCTATTTACTTTTAACCGTGGTAAATAAAAGTAAAAAGTTTCTATTCACCAAAAATTATTTTCATCTCACTGAACAACATTTTACTTACTGACATCGACCGTGTCTCTCGGTGTTTTTAAATTCCACTGGCAGAAGCAGTAAAACTAAGTTTTATGTAAATTTGAAAATTCTCCTAAGAGGTGGGTAAAAGACGGTGAAAAGTTCAATAAAATTTTTATATATCTAAAATTATTATAAAATGACTCTAATGAATCGCATTGAACTTACCACCCTGGGAAAGAAAACAAGGTGGAAGATGCATTAAGTCGACAAGACCATGCTAGCTTATCCATAATGAGGATCACAAAAGATCAAATATTTATGGATTTACAAAGGATGAATCTTGGAATTATAATGGAAGGGGAAAAATCTTATCTTTATCAAACGAATGTTCAACCATCTATAAATGTGAAGATTAAAGAGGCGCAGAAAGAAGATGTAGAGTTACAAAAGAAGGTGAGAAATGTTCCTGAATTCAACCTTGATTGTGATGGGATAATAAAGTTCAGGAATCGGGTTTGTGTTCCTCCCATCCCTGAATTAAAGAAGGAGCTGCTGGATGAGGCTCATAGTTCTTCATTATCTATTCTTCCTGGAAGCACGAAGATGTATAGGGACCTGAAAGAGTACTTCTGGTGGGATGGTAGGAAAAGAGATGTTGCTGAATATGTCTCTCAATGCTTGGTTTGTCAGCAAGTTAAATCTGAGAGATAGAAGTCTAAGGGGATGTCACAACCATTACCCATACCAGAATGGAAATGGGAAAACATCACTATGGACTTTGTCACTGGACTTCCAAAAACATCCAAAGGCAATAATTCTATCTAGGTCATAGTTTATCGTCTTATAAAGTCGGCACACTTCATCGCTATTAGAGAGGATTTCACTCTAGATCATCTTGCCAGGATATATGTAAAGGAAGTGGAAAGATTGCATGGAGTACCACTTTCTATTATATCTGATCGGGATCCGAGGTTTACCTCAAAGTTCGGATGAAGTATTCAGCATACTCTGGATACAGAGTTGAGTTTCAGCACTGCTTATCATCCTCAGACAGACGTTCAGTCTGAGAGGACGATTCAAACTCTAGAAGATATGTTGAGAGCTTGCTCTATGGATTTCAAAGGTGGTTGGGATCAACACCTATCTTTGGTGGGATTTTCTTCTAATAATAGCTTTCACTCCAGTATTCATATGTCTCCTTATGAAGATCTCTATGGAAATAAATGCAGGACTCCAACTTTTTGGGATGAAGTTGGGGAAAGAAAGCTATTAGGACCTAATCTTGTTGATGAGATGGCAAAAAAGGTTTGATCTATTCAACAACACATAAGAGCAGCTCAGAGTCGACAAAAACGTTATGTCGACAACCGAAGAAAAGACTTAGAGTTTTAAGTGGGTGATAAAGTGTTCTTACGAATATCTCCTTGGAAGAGAGTAGTGAGATTTGGAAAGAAGGGAAAGTTGAGCCCTAGGTATATCGGTCCTTTCGAAATACTGGATCGTGTTGGGAAGGTAGCTTTCCGATTGGCGCTTCCACCGAATCTCTCCCAAGATCACGATGTGTTCCATGTATCTCTCGTGAGAAAGTACATACCTGATCCTTCACATGTACTCAGCTCAAAAGTTGTACCGCTGAAGCAGGATCTTTCTTATGAAGACCAGCCGATAGAGATTCTAGATCGTAGCGAAAAAGTCCTACGGAACAAGACCACTCGCTTGGTGAAAGTTTTATGGAGGAACCACCAATTAGAAGAAGCTACATGGGAGCCTAAGGATATGATGAGAGAGAGGTATCCTCATCTGTTTGTTACAAAGTGGCGAATTTCGAGGGCGAAATTCATTTTAATGGGTGTAGAATGTTACACCCGAGACATTTACAAGAAATATTTTGTTTTTATTTAATATAAATCATCAAAGGAATCTTTCACTACACACAACACTATCTTGGCTTGCTTTACACGCAATCGCGACCTTCCTCGATAGCTTGTGTCGTACGCAATACTAAGATTCACTAAACAACGATATGCTGTTAAAATATTATTAAAACTAGCCATTATGAATAGTAATACCCACTTTTTGAAATTTTGAAAATTTTATTTTTCAAAATGGACTTCATTTTTGGATTTGGAATATTGAAATTATCCTAGGGTAAAATTTTGGTATTTTTCTGAAAACATTCAATTTTTGATGAATAGTGAAAACACTGGGTTACTATTTAAAAACTGACTTTTTATTTAAATAATTATTTATTTTATGTCAAAGTTGATACATAATACCTATATAAGTTCAAGGCAATTCACTGGAGTCATTTTATAATAATTTTAGATATATAAAGATTTTATTAAACTTTTCACCGTCTTTTACCCACCTCCTAGGAGAATTTGCAAATTTACTTAAAACAAAATTTTACCGCTTCTGTGAGCGGAATTTCAAAAATCCAAGAGACACAGTTGATGTCAGTAAGTAAAATGTGGTTCAATGAGATGAAAATAATTTTTTGTGAATAGTAACTTTTTACTTTTATTTACCACGGTTAAAAATAAATAGGGTAATTAAGGGTAAAAATGATATTATTATTACCCTAACACATGTCCTAATTCTATTGGATATGCGTAATTCGACCAAAAACAACCTTAGGAATAAAATATGACCATTTAGGCCCACTTGGATTAGATTAGGGCATTTATTATTAATTTATTTAAAGAAGGGTTAAAATAGTTAAAATCAAAGTTTAATAAGTAAATTATTTTTAATATAGGGTTATACATAAGATAAATTCGACTATAAATATTTATTAGAAATATAAGAAGATTTTCTACATAATGGTATTTTATTTGTAATTTTCAGACAATAAATAATTTAATTTATTTATGACACAATGATGATGCATTAATTATCTTATTAAAGAAATATTGACATAATTGATGTTGTAAATACACAAATAAATGTAATTTGAGACTGTTTATGAATTCCAATAATTTTCTATGTTAATATTACATGTTAGTATTTATTTAATTAACTTTTTTAGAACTAATCTTTCTGTTATGATTTTCACAAAAATCAATTACCAAATAGTGTCAAAATTGACATAAAATAGTTTTTAAAACAAATATTATATTATTAATTGTTATTTTATTCCGAAAAATCTAAGGTTCGGCCAAATTACTTAAATAAGGTTATATATATTAATAATAAACAACTTGGGGTTAGTTTGTCTTGTTATTGTAAGTTTATTAACCTTATAGTGTAAGAAAACAAGAAGACACAGTAAAAGTAAAATTATTTAACTTAAAGTTAATTCTAAATGATAAGGTTAAAATAGAAACCTAAAATTGTATAAATTCTATTGGATGAGAGTATTTCGACCCATCCCCACCTTTTCTTTGAAATAAATCAATTTTGAGCTATTTAAAACCGAATATGACTTTATAATAAAATAATATTTTTAGTTTTTCCAAAGGTGCCCCTCTCCTCCTTTATAAAAGGGCACCTCCTCCCTCTCATCCTCACACCACTTTGAGCCTTCAAGCTCGGCCAACCCCTGCCAATTTCTCCTCTCAACTTCCCTAGAAACATCCTAGAGGTCCTGGTCTTCTTCAAAGACCAATTTTAGTGCCCTAAAAGGAGGTCTCAAAGATGCGCTTCAAAGAAGAGGGGGTTCGGACACTTACGAAGCAAATCAGACCTAAGGTAAGGGAAAATATCACAATCTCATTTTTATCCGAGATTGTTTATACTTCAGAATTTTCTGGGGAATATGTATAATCCACATCCATTTTTCCTTAATATGTTATATTATTTATATCCTCCTACAATTTTTTAAATCGAATTTTACCCTTCGGTGAGTTTTTAGTAAAAGATATGAAAGGAATCTTTTGTCATTTTTCGTACGAGGTACTTTTTGACTTTTACAACATAAGTACAAGAAGAATGTTTTTTTTAACTTATACGGCATGAATGGATTTTTAAAAAATTATTTCCAAGAAGCTTCCTTTACAAGTTTTCAAGTTTATTTTTAATCAACTTCTTTTAGTTTAAAATTGTATGACATGTTAAGAAAGGAAAAATGTTTTTGAAGTAGAAAGGATATTTTCCTCAAGAATGGAGTTTAAGTGTTTTATAAAAATTATTTTCCATCTAAGATAATATAGGGTTATATTTCTATCCCTATTTTTACATTGATTTAATTATGTTATGATGGAATTATTTTTATGATGTCCTTTTATCTTATATGGATTATGTTATGATGTCACGATGTTTAAGAATCCCATTTTTATTACATGGGTTATGCAATGATGTATGATTTATGATTTTGTGGCACACATAAGAATGGTATCATTATGAGATGGGTGGGACCTATATCTCCCTCCAATGCATTGGGTAAAGCTTTATATGTCATGAGATAGACATTGCTGGAACGGCAGGTTAAACCGGTTCAGTGAAACAGGACTGAAACGAGGAGTGAACTCAGTTCAGAAATGGACTTTGTCCACTAAGATAGTCTTGGCTATGAGTCTTGACTACTAAGAAATTATTCTCTATGATTATGTGTGTATGCCACAAAGTTTCATGTTTTAAGTTATGATTATTGGGATTACATTTCACTACTATGATTTATCCCATTTTATGAAATTATGATCTCTTTTTCAGGTTACAATTTCCAAAATGATATGTTCTTATGAATATGATGTGATTGATATTTCTTTTGTTTACCCTTACTGAGCATTTGAGCTCACCCTTTTGTATGTTTTCCTTCCCCAGGTCAGGAAAAAGGTTATTAAGTAAGATATGCCAAAAGGGACTATAGATATGATGAAATAAATGAGAGACAGTGTAGATGCTTGATGTCAGTAAGTAAAATGTGGTTCAATGAGACGAAAATAATTTTTGGTGAATAGTAACATTTTACATTTTTTTACCACAGTTAAAAGTAAATAGGGTAATTAAGGGTAAAAATGACATTATTATTACCCTAACACATGTCCTAATTCTATTGGATAAGTGTAATTTTACCAAAAACAACATTAGGGATAAAATATTACCCTTTAGGCCCACTTGGATTCGATTAGGACATTTATTATTAATTTATTTAAAGAAGGGTTAAAATAGTTAAAATCAAATTTTAATAACTAAATCATTTTTAATATAGAGTTATAAAAAAGATAAATTCAAATATAAATATTAATTAGAAAGCTAAAAATATTTACTACATAATGGTATTTTATTTTTAATTTTTAGACATTAAATAATTTAATTTATTTATGACACAATGATGATGCAATAATTATCTTATTAATGAAATATTGACATAATTGATGTTATAAATACCCAAATAAATGTAATTTGAGACTTTTTATGAATTAAAATAATTTTATATGTTAATATGACATGTTAGTATTGATTTAATTAACTGTTTCCGAACTAATCATTCTGTTATGATTTTCAAAAAAATCAATTACCAAATAGTGTCAAAATTGACATAAAATAGTTTTTAAAACATATATTATATTATTAATTGTTATTTTATTCCAAAAAATCTAAGGTTCGTCCAAATGACTTAGATAAGGTTATATGTGTTAATAATAAACAACTTGGGGTTCGTCTGTCTTGTTATAGTAAGTTTATTAACCTTATAGTGTAAGAAAACAAGAAGACATGGTAAAAGAAAAATTATTTAACTTAAAGTTAAATCTAAATGATAATGTTAAAATAGAAACCTAAACTTGTATGAATTCTATTGGATGAGGGTATTTCGACCCATACACACCTTATCTTCGAAATAACTCAATTTGGAGCTATTAAAAATCAAATATGACTTTATAATAAAATAATATTTTTAGTTATTCCAAAGGTGCCCCTCTCCTCCCTTATTAAAGGGAACCTTCTTCCTCTCTTCCTCACACCACTTTGAGCCTTAAATCTCGGACAACCCTTTCAAATATCTCTTCTCCAATTCCCTAGAAACATCCTAGAGGTTATGGTCTTCTTCAAAGACCAATCTTAGTTCCCTAAGAGGAGGTTTCAAAAGGCGTGTCAAAAGAAGACGTAATATCCGTTACCGATTCTTTCAACTTTATTTCTTCTTGGACTTCTTATTCTTTAGTTGTTTCATTATGAAGTAATAACATCAGTATCACTCATATACGTATATGTTATTATAATTATAAAACAACCATATTTCACCATCTATCCATCCTATGGAAAACGAAATCACCGCGCGTGCGTACGTACGGAATACCGTCTCCACGCCGTGGTGTAATCTGTTTTCGACCACCACCTTACTTGGATGGGTATAATGGTGTAAATAAATAACTATATATGATTATTTCAAAGTTATATTGATTCTGAAATATTATACATACACTTCAATGCAATTACACGATCAAGGGAATGATATCATCGCTCGTGCGTACATACGGACTACCGTCTCCACGACGCGATGAGATTCATTCTCCATGTTAACCATTCATGAATGATTATAAAGTATATACAATAAGTAATCATGAAATATATTACATAATAATGATACTGGATTTATGTGTATATATATTTATGTCATCTACTTAATTTCATTCAATTCAATAAGGAAACGAAAACATCGTTCATGCGTATGTACGGCCTACCGTCTCCATGAACGGTGTATTTCATTCCTTTTATCGATATATAATATATATGTATATGATGAATATATATTATATATAAATCATGTTTTACATTCTTGAATTATTTAAATCAGAATATAAGTAATAATATCAAGAACGACAAGTCAAAACACATACGATAAATGAAACGATTTTACACAAAACGCTCTTTAACATGGAATTTACAAAAGAACGGGTAATATAAAGTCATAAGTGAAACATATATGATATCATAACAATGGATATGATTCTGTAATAAGTTGATGACATTATTTAAATCATTATACAGGAGGTTCGGATACATACGAAGCATATCGGACATAAGGTAAGGGATAAATTTTCAATCTCATTTTTTATCTGAGATTTCTTATACGTAAGTATTTACTGGGGTTACGTTTATCATCCATGACCATGTTTTCTAAAAATGTTTTCATAAAATGTTTAATATTCTTCCATGAATTTTTAAATTCATTTTTACCCTTTATTGAATTTTTACCACATTGTATGGATGGAATCTTTCCTTTGGTTACCATATAAGGTACTTTTTGACTTTTTTGGAAAAAGTACGAGAAGAATGTTTTTTTTAACTTATATGGCATGAAAGTATTTTTATGGTTTTATAAAGCCTTATTTTTATTAAGCTTCCTCCAAAATATTTCATGACTATTTTCAAAAAAATCCTTTTCTTTTAAAATTGCATGACATTTTGTGAAAAGAAAATGATTTTTAAGAAGAAATGATATTTTCCTCAAGAATTCATTTCAAGTGTTTTATCAAAACCATTTTTTATCTAAGATGACATTATTTAATATGTGTATGTTTCAAGTATAATGTCTCTATGATTTACATGGTTTCACTTTCCTTATTATTAAATGATATCCATTTATTTTATATGGATTATGTGATGATGGGATGATGTTTTTGAAACCCATTTTATTCGTTGTCTTATTATGAATGATGTATGTTTATTTTGTGGCACAAGTAAGAATGATTTCATTATTAGATGAGTGGGACCTATATCTCCCTCCAATTCATTGGGTAAAGATTTATATCTCATGATATAGACATGGATGGAACGGTAATTTAATCTGGTTCAGTGTTACAGGACTGAAACGAGGAGTGAACTCGATTCAGAAAGGGACATTGTCCACTAAGATGGTCTTGGCAGAAATGCCTTGGATACTATGGAAATCATAACATGTGCTTAATGGTTTCCACTATTACATGTTTTATTCCCATGCTATTTTATCATGATTGATGTTCCCTTATGATATATTCCTTACGTACTTCCAAGATTCATGTCTTTGCTCAAGATTTTTATGTTTAGATTTTATGTTCAAGTTTTTTCATTCAAATGTTTATGGATTGTTTTATGTTCTCTATGTTTACCCTTACTAGGCATTTGAGCTCACCCCTTTTATGTTTTCTTTCCCCAGGATATAAAGAAAGGTTTTAGGTAAGAAAAAAAAGGGAAGATATTTATGGGAGATGTTTAAGATCTTTCACCACGATTAGAAGATTATATTTCGTGTTTCCAAAGACACTAAACTATTACGGTCCTTGTGTGTCTGTTTTTGTTATGTACTAAGTATTCCGCAAAAGTAATGTAATGTCCATGTACGTCAAGCTTTGGGTCTCTACAGTTGGTATTAGAGGAAAGGTTTAGTCAACCTTTGGAAACTAGGATGCGAAAACGTTAGTGAGATCCCTAGAGATTTTTCTAAGGTATGTCTAGGGATATTCCTAAGGATAAGTATACGTATAGGATATAGTCCTAGAACTGTGGTAACGATCTTAGAATTTAACCTAAGATGTTATATATTGAGGGTACTCCCCCCTTTACTATGTTGTTTTCCCTATCATGATTTTTTTATCTCACACTATTCTTTTTGGGTTTTAGAAAATGGCTAGAAACAGGAAGATTCACGATAATGGAGGATATGATGGACAATGGAATGATATTCTTCATGAGCAACCAAATGAAACGGGATTTGGAAGTCCAAACATCATTATTATGCCTAATCATAAATCTCATAATATGATCAATAATTTCAACTTGGTAAGTTTCCCGACTCTGATAATAAGAGAAAGATGGAGTTTCATGATGATCATAGAGGAAAGAAAGTTCAATTTCCCTCATGTAAATCATGTGGGAAGAGGCATCGGGGAGATTGTTTAAAAGGAATTGTAAGATGCTTTGGGTGTGGAAAAGAAGGACCCAAATCCAGTAAGTGCAAAGGAAAAGGTTCAGTTAACACCATGGACAAGGATAATGGTATTTCTACGACATCAACAATGATAAGATGTTTTAAATGTGGAATGTATGGGCATTATACAAACCAATTCCCTAAGGGAAAATCTCATGAAGAGAATCGGCATGGTCATATGATTAGTATTTATGTGGATGATGATGAAGAGACTACAAATAAAATATGAGATGAAAGAAATGATGAAGCTCAGTTAGTGGTTTAAGAAGTTAGTGGAATGATTGTATGTTTATAAATAATAATGTATGGTACTATGGAATAAAGAATCATATAAGGATTGTTACACTATTGTTTTCCCTAAAGTATTTAAAAGTATATGTTCAATGGTTTCGGTAACCATGGAAGGTTATTCAGATATTTTTTGAAACTAGATGATATACGCATAATGAAGGTATAAGAAGACAATGAGATGTTTGATTGTATTCATGAGCTCATGACTGATATAAGGACTAAGTGATATTATGGTTTGATTATATAGATTTTTGGGATTTTGGTATGTGGAAAGAGTTACCTTTTGACAGTATTCATGTTTTCACTAAGGTTTTATGGTAATTTATGTTTCAAGAGAATATATGACTAAGGTATTCATGTGTTTGGAATACAACCAACAAGATATATCTTATGATATATGTGGGATAAATTCTTGTATTCAAATTCTTGGTAGATAACCTTTCTAGTAATTGTTTTCTTTATACTATGATCTTAGACCGAAGTATTTTAGATAAGCCTAAAGATTGGAATGGATTTTGTTGGATATAAGTTATTATTGTTTAAGGATAGATCTTTTTTCAATATTATTGATGGGATGTTATAGTAATGTAGTTTTAGAAAAAGGACAACCTGCAGGATGGGCGACAACCCATCACGTCGGACAAGACTGTGGGAATCGAACCCACAACTGAAGTGAGACTGGCCTTTATCTCATACCAATGGCCTACCGGAAGTCCCTGGTCAGTAGAAACTATTTTTATTTTATTAAGCGTCATGATAGATGAAGTATAAGTTCATTTTTTGAATCGTATACGATTAACCTCACCATAGATGGACTTATGTATATTTGATAACTTTTGCAAACATTTTGTTTGAAACAAATGGAATGACCCCTCATTCTATCACATGATTTGTTAACACTTCACAAATAAAAAATTCAACTTCATTTCTTTAAGAGATGAAGTGGAAATTGTTAAAAGCACAAACAACGGTGAGATTGTACCAAAATCAAGTAAGTATTTCTTCTAATTCAAATTTTTCAACTTTAGGGAAATGATATTGAAAACCAAAAATGTTGTCCTAGGGCTCTTATATCTGATGAATCAGATGGTTAGATTTTTCTTCCATATCCATATTTTAACCTATGTTCTCATATATAGAAACCCAGTGATGAGTTACTTTGGGTAATCATTACCATTCATACTTTAGTTTTTAAAATTAAGTTTTAGTATTCCTTTTTTCAATGTCGGTTTCTATTAAAGAAACTTTCGAGTAGTAAACCATTTATAACCCCGACGAATTTCGAGGGTGAAATTCATTTTAAGGGGGGTAGAATGTAACACCCCAAGATTTTATGAAAAATATTATTTTTAATTTCATTAATGTCTTGTGTTGTACGCTACACCAAAAGGAGCTTTCACAACACGCATCCCTAACTTGGCTTTCATTACACGCAAGCGTGACCTTCCACGATAGCGTGTGTTGTACGCAATACCGAGTTTCGCTAAACAACGATATGCTATTAAAATATTATTAAAACTAGCCATTATGAATAGTATTACCCACTTTTTGAAATTTTATAAATTTTATTTTTGAAAATGGACTTCATTTTTTGATTCGGAATATCGAAATTAGCCTAGGGTGAAATTTTGGTATTTTTCTGAAAACATGCAATTTTTGATGAATAGTGAAAACACTGGGTTACTATTTAACCAACTTTTTATTTAAATAATTATTTATTTTATTTAAATTTATTTTAGGTCAAAATCGAAACATAATACCTATATAAGTTCAATTTAATTCATTGGACTCATTTTATAATAATTTTAGATATATAAAAATTTTATTGAACTTTTGACCGTCTTTTACCCACCTCCTATGAGAATTTACAAATTTACATAAAACATAATTTTACCGCTTTTGTGAATGGAATTTCAAAAATCTGAGAGACACGGTTGATGTCAGTAAGTAAAATTTGGTTCAATGAGATGAAAATAATTTTTGGTGAATAGTAACTTTTTACTTTTATTTACCACGGTTAAAAGTAAATAGGGTAATTAATGGTAAAAATGATATTATTATTACCCTAACACATGTCCTAATTCTATTGGATAAGTGTAATTTTACCAAAACCAACATTAGGGATAAAATATTACCCTTTAGGCCCACTTGGATTAGATTAGGACATTTATTATTAATTTATTTAAAGAATGGTTAAAATAGTTAAAATCAAAGTTTAATAACTAAATCATTTTTAATATAGAGTTATACATAAGATAAATTCGACTATAAATATTCATTAGAAATATAAAAATATTTAATTCATAATGGTATTTTATTTGTAATTTTTAGACATGAAATAATTTAATTTATTTATGACACAATGATGATGCAATAATTATCTTATTAACGGAATATTAACATAATTGATGTTATAAATACCCAAATAAATGTAATTTGAGACTTTTTATGAATTAAAATAATTTTCTTTGTTAATATGACATGTTAGTATTGATTTAATTAACTTTTTTATAACTAATAATTCTGTTATGATTTTCACAAAAATCAATTACCAAATAGTGTCAAAATTGACATAAAATAGTTTTTAAAACAAATATTATATTATTAATTGTTATTTTATTCCTAAAAATCTAAGGTTTGGCCAAATGACTTAGATAAGGTTATATATGATAATAATAAACAACTTGGGGTTCGTTTGGATTGTTATAGTAAGTTTGTTAACCTTATAGTGTAAGAAAACAAGAAGACACGGTAAAAGAAAAATTATTTAACTTAAAGTTAAATCTAAATGATAAGGTTAACATAGAAACATAAAATTTATTAAATTCTATTGGATGGGATTATTTCGACCCATCCCCACCTTAGATTCAAAATAACTCAATTTGGAGCTATTAAAAACCATATATGACTTTATAAGAAAATAATATGTTTTATTATTCCAAAAGTACCCCTCTCCTCCCTTATAAAAGGGCACCTCCTCCCTCTCTTCCTCACAACACTTTGAGCCTTAAAGCTCGGCCAAACCCTGGAAATGTCTCTTCTCAACTTCCCTAGAAACATCCTAGATGTTCTGGTCTTCTTCAAAGACCAATCTTAGTGCCCTAAGAGGAGGTTTCAAAAGGTGTGTCGAAAGAAGAGGTAATATCCGTTACCAATTCTTTCAACTTTATTTCTTCTTCTTTAGTTGTTTCATTATGAAGTAATAACATCAGTATCACTCATATATTTATATTTTATTATATGTATGAAACAACCCTATTTCACCATCTATCCATCCTTTAGAAAACGAAATCACCGCGCGTGCGTACGTACGGAATACCGTCTCCACGCCGTGGTGTAATATATTTTCAACCACCACCTTACTTGGATGGGTATAATGGTGTAAATAAATAACTATATATGATTATTTCAAAGTAATATTTATTCTGAAATATTATACATACACTTCAATGCAATTCCACGATCAGGGGAATGATATCATCACTCGTGCGTACGTACGGACTACCGTCTCCACGACGCGATGAGATTCATTCTCCATGTTAACCATTCATGAATGATTATAAAGTATATACAATAAGTAATCATGAAATATATTACATAATAATGATACTGGATTTATGTGTATATATATTTATGTCATCTACTTAATTTCATTCAATTCAATAAGGAAACGAAAACAGCGTTCATGTGTACGTACGGCCTATCGTCTCCATGAATGGTGTATTTCATTCCTTTTATAAATCTATAATATATATGTATATGATGAATATATATTATATATAAATCATTTTTTACATTCCGGAATTATTTAAATCAGGATATAAGTAATAATATCAAGAATGACAAGTCAAAACACATACGATAAATGAAACGATTTTACCCAAAACGCTCTTTAACGTGGAATTTACAAAAGAACGGGTAATATAAAGTCATAAGTGAACCATATATGATATCATAACAATGAATATGATTCTGTAATAAGTCAATGAAATTATTTAAATCATTATAGAGGAGGTTCTTATATATACGAAGCATATCGGACATAAGGTAAGGGATAAATTTTCAATCTCATTTTTTAACCGAGATTGCTTATACATAAGTATTTACTGGGGTTACGTTTATCATCCATGACCATGTTTTCTAAAAATATTTTCATAAAATGTTTAATATTATTCCATGAATTTTTAAAGTCATTTTTACCCTTTATTGACTTTTTACCACATTGTATGGATGGAATCTTTCCTTTGGTTACCATATATGGTACTTTTTTACTTTTCTTGAAAAAGTACGAGAAGAATGTTTTTTTTAACTTATATGGCATGAAAAGATTTTTACGGTTTTATAAAGCCTTATTTTCATGAAGCTTCCTCCAAAATATTTCATGACTATTTTCAACAAAATCCCTTTCATTTAAAATTTCATGACATTTTGTGAAAAGAAAATGATTTTGAAGAAGAAAGGATATTTTCCTCAAGAATTCATTTCAAGTGTTTTATCAAAACCATTTTTTATCTAAGATGACGTTATTTCATATGTGTATGTTTCAAGTATCATGTCTCTATGATTTACATGGTTTCACTTTCCTTATTATAAAATGATATCCATTTATTTTATATGGATTATGTGATGATGGGATGATGTTTTTGAAACCCATTTTATTCGTTGGGTTATTATGAATGATGTATGTTTATTTTGTGGAACAAGTAAGAATGATTTCATTATGAGATGGGTGGGACCTATATCTCCCTCCAATACATTGGATAAAGATTTATATCTCATGATATAGACATGGCTGGAACGGTAAGTTAATCCGGTTCAGTGTTACAGGACTGAAACGAGGAGTGAACTCGATTCAGAAAGGGACTTTGTCCACTAAGACGGTCTTGGAAGTAATGCCTTGGCTAATATGGAAATAATAACATGTGCTTAATGGTTTCCATAATTACATTTTTTATTCCCATAATATTTTATCATGATTGATGTTCCCTTATGATATATTCCTTACATACTTCCAAGATTCATGTCTTTGCTCAAGATTTTGATGTTTAGATTTTATGTTCAAGTTTTTGCATTCAAATGTTTATGGATTGTTTTATATTCTCTATGTTTACCCTTACTGGGCATTTGAGCTCACCCCTTTTATGTTTTCTTTCCCCAGGATATAAAGAAAGGTTTTAGGTAAGAAAAAAAAAGGGAAGATCTTTATGGGAGATGTTGAAGATCTTTCACCACGATTAGAAGATTATATTCCGAGTTTCCAAAGACACTAAACTATTACGGTCCTTGTGTGTCTGTTTTTGTTATGTACTAAGTATTTCTAAAAAGTAATATAATGTCCATGTACATCAATCTTTGGGTCTTTATAGTTTCAATGTTCTAGAATGCATGATTTATGTTGTTTACATTGGTTTACTGCATCCTTATGATGTTCGCGGAGTGTCCAGCGATCATTCCTTAAGCTCACGTGGGTCGCGCCCAATGTGAGAAACAAGGGGTGAACACCTTATCACTATATCCAAACATAGGAGTGCAAACCAGGATTTGGGCATCTGAGGTTTGAACAACCAGTCCGGATTTCTGGGAGGAAATGGGAGAGACTTGGCTGGAGAATGAAGCTCTTAGAACAGTCGAATTACCGTTTTCCTAGCGCGCTCTTGTGAACGAACGGGGTAATGTCAGGGGCAATGAAATTGATTTAAAAATATGGGAATGGGAGGTGTTAATCCTGATACCCAGGATTCTTAACATTGTGTGGGTAGCGTGACAATACAGAATTGCTATTGACCGCATTCGAAACACAGCATTCTTATTGAATTAGCCTGGAGTGGGGATAGAAAATGAGGGTCGACTGTTGACAATATTCAAAACATGGGACCAGAATCTAAATGTCATTCATTAGTCATCCAGAACGTTGGCCTGAGACAATAGGCGGGCCATAGGCCGAGCATCCATACTGTAAGGGGGTTCCTCTAGATGTGAAAGAGGATGAGGGTCCTAATAAGGGTAACGCAAAGCATGGAATGTGGAGTGAGGTTTTGTTCGAACAGAATCCAACACTCTTGAAATTATGCCACCGTGGTGGAAGCACACTAGATGGACACAATGGTTTGATCATGGATTATTCCTTCTTTCAGATAGGGCCTCTCTGGAAAGGGGGGTTATCGCTTCCCAATGTCGTGGGGCATCCTGAACTTGTTCAGGGAAAAATTGCAGTTACACAGTTCCCCACGAGGGGTCAGGCCAGGGGGACAGAAATGGGGAGGAATAAGACTTATGATTCCTGGGGCTGGACCCTAATAAAAATACTGGGGTATCTCTGTGTATCCCATGAGGTTGGGAATCAAGTCATACATAGTTCTGTAAGCACAGTTTAACATCATGTGGGGTGATGAGGAGTCTGGTTGTGTCGGTGCACATCCTACCAAAGCTACTAATCACACGTGAGTCGTGCTCAATGTGGGAAACAAGAAGTAGTGGTGGGACTTTCTGAAATAGGAAGGAACATGTTAGGGCAAAGGGATGATCAGTAAATACCGGCCCAATTATGCTAACCCATCCATGTAGTTCACCTAGATGCGCGAAGAGATAAAGCCGAGTATGTTGGAATTCCACATGAACATGAGTAAGTGGAAATGTGTGAATCATGATGCTCAAAATCTGGAGCACAATGATGGTGACGTGACGATGGAGTATAACCGTTGATCGTGGTGGAAACTTAGCATCCACATCGCATTAGCCTGAAATGGGGACAGACAAATTAGGGTCGACCGTTGACCATGTTCGAAACATGGGACCTGTCTCAAATGTCGTTCGACATCCTTTGGGACGTTGTCCCGAAATGGTAGGAGAGTCTTTAGGCCTAGCATCCATACCATCCAGGGGTCCTTTTGGATTTGGAATAGGATGAGGATCCAAATAGCGATCTCACGAAGCTTGGACATGGAATGAGGAGAATGTCCCCATGAAAATTCCACACTTTGGGCTCTTTGTCAAACGCACCTAAATACGACAACGAGACATCTTAGATTGAGGGATTCGAGTCCCTTCCCATAGGGAGATCTTAGTTTAGGGTCGTAGAACTCAGGCTATGGATGGTAGGAAATGCGGGAGACACATGGTGGGGTGATTACAAAAACCCGACGTGAATGGGAATCGGGGGTTCCGACCACCATGTGTTCCTTGGAGAGGTTTTAGGTCGAGGGACCGAAAACGAGAATTGAGCTGGGCCTGAGGCAAAGTGCATAGGCGCTCCTACATACCCCATGAGTATGGGGATCAATTTGTACATAGTTATTTAGGTGGAACGGTAAGGTACTAGTGCCAGGGATAAAAGGGGTGTGCGGGCGTGGCCCTCGCACCAAAATAAGCAGTATTTGATAAATCTTGTTTGTCTTTTAAGGTGAGTGGTTTTTTTGTGAAGCGACAGGCCTAGGGTAGCAAGCCCTGGCATCACCATAAAAATCAAGCCATAGCAAGCGTTGAAAATCGTATGGCATGTGACCAATACCAAACATTGTGTCCCCTTGAGTGAGAACAACATGATACATTGTCGTTTTTCGTAGTGCGGGCAGGATGATAATGCCACAGTTTAGGGCCATGTGATAGGACCGGGCGACATAGTTTAAAGTCATATGGATTATACATGAATGAATTCACACAACGTAGTACAGCATACTCAGTGTGAATGAGGACATAATCCTATATTACACTGTACGCAATTCTGAGAAAGGAGCCTCAGGACAAGGGGACTACATAGAGGTAAGAGGGAAAGGGGAAGGAGAAACTAGCTCCCAACTAAGCTAGATCTGAAAACAAGATTTCTGGGTGGTCCTATGTATCTCATAAGGATGGGAATCAGTCCACACGTAGTTCTAGATGAGATCTTAGTTTATGGTCTTAGAGCTTGGACCATAGATGAGAGAAAACCCTCCAAGTAAGTGTAGAACTCAACCCGATACCTAAGCCGACATGAGATAAACATGGTGTGGGAAACAAGGGAGGAAGATGTCTTTTGCAATACCTAGAACACATGCCAAAGGGAAATTGGCGCAGAGCCCTGAATGATGCCCCTATCGTGGCTTTGGTCCTCCTAACACGCAGATGCGCACTGAGTAATAGTACCAAGAGTTTTAAAGTTCTACTTGGACATGATGAGGTGGAAAAGGATGTGAATCATGTAACCGACATTTTGGGATTAATGGGGTTGGAGTGGCGATGGAGGATAGATGTTGATCGTGTTTGAAACGCAGTATCCATATCGCGTTATCCTGAAATGGGAACAACAAATGAGCATCGACCGTTGACCATATTCATAATGCGGGATTTTTATCGGCTTGTTGCCTGCGACCCTCAAGGACGTTGGCCCGTAATGTTAGGAGGGCCCTTAGGCCTAGAACCCATACCATTCAGGGGCCCTTCTGGGTGTGAAAGGTGACGGAAGCCTTAATGAAGGGGAACAAAAAGCCTGAAAAGCAGGTGGAAACATTTTCGAGCAGAGTCCGACATTTCAAGTACTAAACCAGAGTACCCTTAGGCACATTAGTGAACTATCGAAGAGGGTCGAAGAGGGTGTTCGGGAGGGATAGGAACATGGCGTGGTTGTTAAAAGCCCGACATGAATGAGGAAATAATCCCATGCCACTCCATATACTCCCCTCCCTGGGGAAGGGTAGGCCAAGGGGCCAAGATGAAATGGAGATTTCTAGGATATGGGGCTGGACCTGAAGTCTAGAAATTCAGGTGGTCCTACGTATCCCATAAGGATGGTAATCAAGCCACATGTAGTTTGTGAAGGTACCCGGGTGTAAGATACCCTAACGAGGGAGGTGTACGAATCGGTGAATAACCCAACTTGAATGAGGACATAATACCTCACCACACAATACACTCAGGGTAAGAACTTGGTTCGGGGCCCAATAATGCCAAGGGGCTTGAGGTTGGGCCTTGGTCAGGAAGGAACAAACAGTTTGCAGTTTAACGTCTTGCAGTGAGGATGAGGGTCGGGGCCTGAGAAGGCCAAGGGGCATGAGGCTGGGCCTCGGTCAAGAGAACCCGACTAGTTTTTAGTTTAACATCTTTCATTGAGGATGAGGGCTGGGGGCCCGAGAAGGCCAAGGGGCCTGAGGCTGGGCCTCAGTTAGGAAGTCCAGAATAGTTTTCAATTTAACGTCTTACAGTGAGAATGAGGGTCAGGGGCCCGAGAAGGCCAAGGGGCCTTAGTCTGGGCCTTAGTCGTGAAGGCCTGACCAGTTTTCAGTTTAACGTCTTGCAGTGAGGATGAGGTTCGGGGGCCCGAGAAGTCCAAGGGGACTAAGGCTGGGCCTCGGTCAAGAAGGTCTGACCAGTTTGCAGTTTAACGTCTTGTTGTGAGGATGAGGGATGGGGGCCCGAGAAGGCCAAGGGGCCTAAGTCTGGACCTCGGTCGGGAAGGCCTGACCAGTTTTTAGTTTACCGTCATATAGTGAGTACGAGATCCGGGGGGCCAAGAAGGCCAAGGGGCCTGAGGCTGGTCCTCGGCCAGGATAGCCCGACCAGTTTCCAGTTTAACGTCTTGCAGTGAGGATGAGGGTCGGGGGCCTGAGAAGGCCAAGGGTCCTGAGGCTGAGCCTCAGTCAGGAAGGCCTGTCCAGTTTGTAGTTTAACGTCTTGTAGTGAGGATGAGGGGGAGGATAAGGTGTCTCATCCGAGGATGTGTACGGAATGGTGAGCAACCCAATGTGAATGAGGACATAATCCCATACCACGTCGTACAATCCCAGAAGATAGAACCCGGGTCAGGGGCCCGAAAAGTCCAAGGGGCCTGAGGCTATGCCATGGCTGGGAAGTCCATGCACCCTCTTGTACGGTTACTACCTCATCACAGCTCCTATGCCCATGTGAACGGTGCTCGGTGTGGGAAATAAGGAGTCGGTCTCGGCTCTCCCTCTCAACCGGGGTCTGATAGCTGGCATCGCCCGAAGGGAGACTGTCACTTGGAGATACAACGGGGTAGAATGAACCACAAAACTTGATGTTTGGGACATCTTGGGGTGGTCATAACAATCCAATATAGCTGTTGACCATGTTCAAAACACAGCGTCTCTATAGTGACCTAAAATGGGAGCAACAAATGAGCATCGACTGCTGACCATATTCGAAATGTGGGACTTGTATCAGCTTGTTGCTAAACATCCTTGAGGGCATTGGCCCAATGTGGTAAGAGATCACTTAGGTCTGGAATCCATACCCTTCATGGGACTTTCCGGACGGGGAAGATGGTGGAGTCCCAGTGAAGGAGTGGGTGAAGCATAGTTGTACCCATCTATGAAAGAGGCGAACGTCTCCAGGGATCGGGACATACGACCGGATCGAGGTTAGCTCGATGTGAATTGGGGAAAAATTCTACACCCCACAATATGTCTTGACCCGAGGGGAAGATTCTGGCATTTGGGCTGGGCCAACAGACAGAATGCGTGGGCATTCCTATATATCCCATGAGGATGGGAATCAAGCCATACATAGTTCTTGAAGGCCATGCAGTTTAACGTCATGCAGTGAAGATGTGGGAGGATAGAAGAACAGAAGTGGGCACATGGTGCAACCATTACAAACCTTTCATGAGTGGGTATAAGGAAACCTACACTATATCGTGCGAGGATCCTCCATGAAAACTATACCCAGGGGGGATAGTCAAAGAGAAGAGCTCAGGTCTAGGCTCAAGACAAGGTGTCTGAGCGTTCCTATGTATACCATGTGGGTGGGAATCAAGCCATATGTAGTTCTCAAAACATAGTTTAATGTTATGTTGGACGATGCGCAGTTTAAAGTTGTGCAGGACTAGACAGTTTAAGGTCATGCGGGACTGGCGTGCAGTTTAGAGTCATGTGGGGCCATCCAGTTTAAGGTCGTGTAGGACCAGTGTGCAGTTTAGGGTCATGCGGGACCATCCATTTTAAGTTCATTCAGGACCATTAGGCTCAGGAAAAGTATTTCTTGAGGAACGTGGCATTGGTGGGAGGAGTTATACGCTCACCATCCATGGTTACCAGAAAGTATGCTCTATTGAGGTAAACTTTGTGGACTATGTAAGGTCCTTCCCATTTCGGCTCCAACTTGGGTGGTTTCCTGCAAGGGATCATTGGCGTTCGGAGGGCCAATACCAGTTCACCTTGTAGAAAAGAGTGGAGGCGAACCTTCTTATTGAAGGCTCTATCCATCTTATTCTGATGCCTTTCCAGATTTTGCTGGGCATAGAGCCTATTCTCATCAAATGCTTCCAATTTAGCTAGACAGATTTCAGCCACCTTATCTGAAGCCTGCTATCCATAGACCACGGTGTGTAATGAAGGCAGCTAGATCTTGATGGGCAGGACAGCCTCAGCCTCATACACCAAGGAATATGGGGTCTCTTCGGTGGAATTACGAGTCATTGTCTGATAATCCCAAAGGGTGTTGTGGAGCTTGTCTGGCCAACTCTTCTTATTCTGGAAAACCATTTTATACAAAATGTTATAGGGGTTATTTTTAACGCCTCGATCTGTCCCTTTGCATGTGCGTGATATCGGGAGGTATGGTTAGAATGGATATTGTACTTAGCGTACAATTTCTTCAGCACGGCTGCTCGGAAGTTGGTGTCGTTATTGGTGAGGACAGCGTGAGGTACTCCAAACCGATGGATGATATTGGAACTCACGAAGTCAATAATTTAACGGGCCTTGAATTCCTTGAGCAGAATCACCTCTTCCCACTTGGAAAATAAATCTATGTTGGTCAGTATGAACCTGAATTTGCAAGCTGTCACCGGTGGATATGATCCCACGATATCAAATCCCCACAACGCAAATGGCCAAGAGTACTTGGTGGAGTGGATAGGTTCTAGCGACCGATATAGGAAGTTAGCATAAACTTGGAATGCATGAAATATCTTGAAAAAATTGATACAATCATGGATCATAGAGGGCCAGAAGTACCCCAGTATCTGGATCTGGTGAGAACGTTTTGGCCCAGCCTATTGAGCCCCACAGGAACCGGCATGAACCTCCTACATGCCCTCAGAAATCTCAACCCCTTGGATGAAATGGAGGAGAACACCATTAAACCCGCATTTGTAGAAGATATTATCAAGACTGGGACCACTCTGGAGGGTAAACTGTAGTGTGCGGCATCGGATTCGCTCACGCTCGGCCTGATCAGTCGGGAGGCAACCATTTTGGAGATACTCGACAAAAGGGGATCTCCAGTCGGGGGTCGCTTCAACAACTACATATGAAGAGCCTATCGGTCCTAACATTGAGGATACCACATTAAGATTCCTCACTCAAAGGCCATCGCCATCCTCTGGGGTGATGGGGGCAATGACTCTCCGGTGTGCCACAAGTATAATCAGATCATCCTGCTCAGGCTCTGCAAGTGATGCAGCTAAGCTGGACAAAGCATCCACTCGACCATTCTGTGACCGAGGGACATGGGTAACCTCCGGTCGAGAAGGGAACTGGTCCATTAGATAGAGGGTGTGCTCCAAAAATGGTACGAGCTCTGTCTTTCTGACAACGTAGTCACCATTGACTTGCTTGATGACTAGCTCAGAATCCCCTTTCACATGAAAATGAGGATCGTCGATCTTGAGGGCCAGCTCGAGGCCAGTGATAAGAGACTGATACTCTGCCTCATTATTGGTGTGGCCATATAAAAATAGGAATGAGTACGGAAGAATGGATTGCACCGTGTAAATGAAGATGATACCCAAGACCACTCTGTCGAGCCTAGGATCATTGAGCCTCCTACCGGTGGGGCTCCAAGAGGAACCATCAAAGTGCATCTGCCAATATGGGACGACATGATCTACCAAGATGATTGCCTTGTTGGGAAAATCCAAGTCTAGGTACTGGTTCATGGAGGTTGTATGGGGAAGCATAGAAAGTCTACCAATGTCTGACCCTTGATAGCCTTCTGAGGCATGAACCTGATGTCAAACTCCTGGATGATTACCACCCACCGTGCTAGACGGCCGGTCAACATGGGGTGATTCAGATGTACATTAGTGGGTCTACCTGAGAGACCAGTTTTACCTCATGGTGCTGTAGGTAATGTCTCTACTTCTTCATAGCAAATACGAGCACAAGGAAACTCTTCTCTATGGGGGGTATCTAGTCTCTGTATCGAGGAGCATGCGACTAAGGTAATAGAGACTGTTCTCTTTCCCCTCATTGTTCTTCTGGGCGAGAAGGGAATCGAGGGACCATTCAGGGAAGTCATGTACAGGATTATAGAATTCCCGGAGATGGGTGGCATCAAGACCGGAGGCTGGAGTAGATACTGCTTATTTCCTTGAATGCGGTCTGGCACTCTTCGTCCCATTCGTAGGCAATCCTTTCTTCATAACCGAGAAAAGGGCTTACACTTCCCATTCAGATTCACAATGAATTGGTATATGTAGGCTATGTGGTCTTGGAAACCTTGAAGCTCTCGGATATTTCTCGGGGGAGGCATCTGGATAATTTCCTTGATCTTCTCTAGATCGATCTCTATGCATCCGTACCTGACAACAAAGAAAAGAAACTTCCCGAAAGTGACCCTGAAGGCACACTTCAATGGGTTCATCTTCAAGTGGCGGGAGCGGAGGAATCCGAACACTTTCTCAAGGTCCTTGAGATGGTCCTGGTGCTAGTGATATTTGACCACTAGATTGTCCACATAGCATTCCACCAATGTTCCGAGGATTGTATGGAATATGTGATGCCATGGCCCACTGATTGGTGGAACCTGCATTCTTCAGGATAGAGGGCATAACCTGGTAACATAAAGTACCTTGGGGAACCCTGAAAGCTGTGGACTCTTCATCATTGGGGGGCATCCGGATATGATTATGTCCAGAGTAACGATCCATGAAGGATAGGGCTTGGAACCCGGCTGTAGCATCGATCAACAATTCTGTCACCAGAAGGGGAAAATCATCCTTCGGATAGTGATGGTTGAGATCTCAGAAGTCGATACAGACTCTGATCTGTCATTCTTCTTTCTGACTGGAACAACTTTGGATAGACATTTGGGTTATTGGGCCTCCTTGGTGAAGTTGGCTCTGATGAGCTTGTCAACTTCGGCCTCAACCATGGAACCGTGAGAAGAGTGCATCTTTCTGGGAGGTTTCTTGAACCCGCAATGGTTTTTCGGGAGACCGAGGTGGAGGACGGATACCTAAGGATCTAGAATCTTTTCGTAACTCCAGGAAAACACGTCACGGTGTTGTTTAAGGAATTCCATGTACCGTTGTTCTCTCGAGAGAACATGGTGTCACTGATCAACATTGGTCTCGGATCGCCTTGCTACTAAGTTCACCTGTACTAGTTCATCAACTGTGGAATAGATGCCTTCTTCAAAGGTGGGGGGAGCATCTTCCAAATCCTCTTCTTCACTTGTGGAGGAGGGATTCCCATTGTGTGAGGCTTCCCCTGGGTCGGAATAACCTGACAGGAGGATGCTACTAGCCTGGACAGTAGTGGAAAACATATAAGGAGATTCACGTGCCGCTAAGACCATAGAAATGAAGGAAGTCGATCCAATCTCATCTGTTCTTTGGCCCAAGGGGCCATGCTTGATGATATCAAAGCAATAATGGCATGTTGGCTTGAGCCGGTTAATCCTTTCCCGGAGAAACAAACATGTATGATGTATTGTCGTTGCCATGGGGTGAGCATCCCAATATCATACGGGGGTAGGAGGTTCTGGGATCACCTGATCCTGGTTTGTGTAGGAGTACGAGGTGATTTTATACCGTCACATAGACTTGGGAATATTCCTTCCTCATATACCAGAGACAACAAAGCATTACCCCATTTCGGTGGTCGTGACCTCCAATCAATGGATTGGGAAGACATAGGCGTCATCCAGACCTTCCCAGGGTTCACTTGTGACTGGGTTGGGCTCAACCTCACTTGCCAAAATCTATTTATCCTTACTCTTGTAATAGTCATCATCCAGATAACGGGCTTCACAAGATGAAAAAAGAGATGCATCACCTTGGAGTATGCCTAATCGACCATTAAAGGAGTACTTGAGGTATTGGTGATATGATTAGGGGACCTCTGTGTGAATATGGAGCCATGGTCTTCCCACCAATGCATTGTATGCGGTGTCCTGGGAGATGACCATAAATTCAGTACTAGAAACTAGGCCACCAAACTGGGTCTTCAAACAGATCTTGACAACTGGGGTCTGCTCTGTCCGGTTATATCCCTAGATCCTTAAATCGGAGGGATTCAGGTCATCCTCGGATAACCCCATCTTCTGCAGTGTCCGCGTTGGGATAAGGTTGATCCAGGAGCTGGTGGCAATGAGACAGCGGCGAACCTCCACGCCGTTAAATTGGCTGGTGATATACAGCCGGTGGATGTGCCCCTGTATGGGGGAGCCTTCATCTTCTCCCGAGAACGAGATGATGTCCTGGAATTCGGCATTCTCAACTACTTCAGCATGAAAGGATTTTGCAGCTGCTACCTCCGTCTCAAACTGAAGGGGACTCCTCAAAGCCTCAACGAGTGCTTCACACATATCTAGTTAAAAGCAAAGGGATTCAAGGATGGAAATCCTTGATGGGATACGGAAAGGTGCTTGAGGACATCGTACTTCCCTGCCAAGCGTGAACTTCTGCTTACAGAATGCCGCTCTGCGATTGAAGACATGGCGGGCCCTGCCGGCTAGACCGGTGACTAGATGGTGTTGGGCATATCCCGCTTCCCACTAGTTGAATCCTGAAGAGTAGTTGTTGGATGAGGTCCGGAAGACTGAGATCGACCTGTAGTGGGGTGAATTTGGTTGCGGTATGGCCGAAGTGGTTCCGTCTGATCCAGTATCACAAACGGTGGCGCAGGCGGTCCTGACGACACCGGATGAAGAGGCTGTGAGTGCTGAGCTTTGTGCTAGGCCCATTTTCTGGTCTCAGTGGCATGCACGGCTGGCTGGGGGTGCCGACTTATGCTCCTCGATGACCCATATAGTCACAGCTTTGCTAACGTTGGCATCTGTTGGGGACATTGGGGAGTTTCTCCTAGAGTTCCCGCTCATTGAGAGTCATATATGAGTTTACCAACTTGATGGTATTAACAAAAGCGTACCCTTGACTGTCACTTGAAAAATCATCCACCACTGGGAGGATTCTGGGGGAATCCCCATCTCAGGGGGCATGAAGTCACCGAGAGTGCGGGACGATGACGGCATTGGCGGGGTGCGTTGCTTTTTCTTGCGTCATCGATGCTTGCTCTTCTAGGGAGAGGCCGGCTGAGATGATGATGTGGAGGTAGTGGTCGCAGATTCTAAAGGCTCTGGCTGATTAAGGCATGCCCGAATGATGCCATGGGAACGAGCAACCGTTTTTCGGGCCATCCAGTCGTCATACTTCTGGGATCCGCAGCTGGAAACCATGTTGCCACTCGCCTTCGCTGTCGAGACCGCTGTCTAACCTTACAAAGACACCTAACACTTGTCCCGGGGTCAAGCCCAGCCTGACTATGTTGTTATCGACCTTGTCTTGGATCCAATACTTAAACACATAGCACTGCTTGAGTTGGTTCCCCAAAATCTGATGATAGGGGCAGTAGTTGGGGTGATCGGTGAGATGCGCCTCTTCTGGATTCCGGTACTCAGGCAGTCGTACAATTCTATGCTCTAGGGTGCTACAGAAGTAACTGGGGACCTGATTCTCATTGAACGAGTAAGTTTGGTGTCTTCTTTCCGGATAGGGAGCCCTTGGAGCTTGGCCCTGACAAGGATCCGGAGGGTCCTGTTGAGGTGGTGGACCCTGATTGTCCCACCTAGGCGGTGGCGGCGCATTACGCGAGGGCTCCTTCTGATTATGAGGTCGTTGCGGAGCCGGAGGTTGTGCCTAAGGGGGAGGGCCTCTACGAGGCTACAGGGCCAGTGCTACTGGTAACAACTCTAGTCTTCTGGGGGCTTCTATTTGGGCCGTAGTGGCGGGCTCGTCTCTGGCAGCTCTCCTTACTGGGATTACAGGGGGCAGCGGACGGGCCTGACTGGCCTGATGCAGGGCTCTTTGAGGCATTGGGCCTTATCTAAAAAGTCTCGGAACCATCCAGGATAGTTCTGAGTGATCAGGGAGGGAACCAATTCTGTCTTAACATTCCCATGCACATCTTCAGCAATTTCTCTGGAGTCAGTGTCATGTCAAGGGAGTATGTGAGCCCCTTCTACCAGGAAATAAAGCCCACAACTCACTCTTAAGGCCTTTGCTTGCACTTGAAGAGGTCTTCGATACTGTTCTTCAGGTGGTAGAGCTAAACTGGTACAGGAACTACCTGTGAAGGTCCTCCCAACTGGTCCTGGATCCGACGGGGAGCTGGCTGTACCAGACGAATGTCGGCCCCTCCAGTGTCTGAATGAAACAGCAGCAGCTTGGAGGCCTGCTGCTGCACTGGATTCCCCAACATGGGTCCACACCTTGAGTTGAAGTGGGCCAGATGCTTCGGTGGGTCCCCCATCCCATTAAAGGGGAGAAGGTGGGATTCCCAAAACTCGGAGGCGCCGGCATATCATCCACCCATGTCGGGTATGGCTTTCCATCTAGTGGGATTGCCACCTTCCGCATTTCCAATGACTCAAGGTGGGCTATGAGTGATGCTATAGGATCATCTGAGTGGGGGTCCCTATCTTATAGGGATCCCCTAATCACGAATTCATTGCTGGCTCTTTGACATGATAGACAGGTTCAGCGGCTCATGGAGCGACTGGTGTAATGGCATGCGGGCAGATGGGGGAACCCGAGTTGGATTCCTTGAATTACCGCACCGTTCGGGAGGGTTTGGTGAGACATACCGCACCCTCTTGCCATGAGTTTTGGCTTCATCCCTGTCTGTAGGAGCAGTATGATCAGGGTTGCCTGGAGGCATCTCGCCAGGGGAAGTTGTTCCTGCCCCTACTGCCCCGGCCAAGGATCACCGTAGTCAGGTCGTCGCTCTATAGCACGTTCATCTAGGAGTTCATTGACCAACCTCTTTTTCTCAGCAAGTTGTTGGCGTAACGTGGCCTTCTCGGAGTCTTCCTCTGTTTTCTTCACTGAGGCAGACAGGTCTGAGTGCTTGACAGTTCTGACGTGTTCTTTTTCATTACTGGAATTTCAGCTGAGTACCAGCGCCTCGGTGGGTGCAGGGAGACGTAAGAGGTTCCTCTGCTGACGAGTAATCCTCCCTGATGGGTCCAACAGTGGTGGCACACCCTCAGGGGGTAAGTCTCCATCGAGAAACTCTAGCTCGTCCTCCTTGTCCACTATGTCAGCCATGTAGACCGTGACCCTTCCTGGGGGCATGTCCTCGATATCGCAAAGCGATTCGGGCTGCCGCAAGATGGGACTGAATTCAAGGGCATCATACTACCCCCAGCCCCGGATTTTCACATGGGGGGTAGCCTCCCTGATGATTTTGTGGAGTACCTTGATACTCTGAACACGTTGTTGTTGTAGGGCCTTACGGTGACCTGGGGACTTGGGGCGCTGGGCCACAGGGAGAACGACCAGATTGACTAGATGGCACTGCTCGCTGATGTCTTCGAAATGTGCTTGTATCCTTGGATAAACCACATGTTGATGATGGAGGCTTAAATGCATCGCCCAGAGGGAATATCAAAAACACTCAACCTCCTCTGGGGTGAGGGACTCGGGTATGCAGAAATCCCGAGCTGCTGCAGGCCAGAACTTCTCGGGGAAGTGGTCCACTGTAAGGATGCTCCAGAAGCTCCTCAGCTCAAATTCAAGGTCTGGACCTTGATTTCCCCACTCGCCAACTGGGGGTGGTTGAAGAACTAGCAGCAGTACTCAGGCGGACTGTGGGACTACAGGTCGGATGGTGGAGAATACGGTGAACGGGCTGAATGGCCGCCTATTCTCGGGTTGTCCTCCAAATATTGTAGCAACATGGCCACTACATCACGATAGGAGGGGCTGACGGCCACCGTTCCTAGCTCAGGGGCCAGGGCTGCTGGTGGTGGGTCGCGTTGCTTCTTTCCTGCCATTAGTCCCCATAATAGCTCTTTGTGATCTCTTGTGGAGGTAAAAAGCACTTCCGGTGATGATGGTGGTGATTGCATGACCGTAACCTATGGGGTTTCCAGATTTTCACCCTCCTGGATAAACCTGTGGAGGGAAGCAGGAATCCTGTGGACCATGCATTCTGGGAGAACCAGGATGACGCACCTCGTCCCTACCTCGGCCCTTGACTCGAATGAGAGAGGGGAGGTTTCCTAATCTGAGTCGCACTCCGCTTCAAAGTCTGAGAAGCAGACCAATTTGATCTTCGCCCGGGCCTTCCCTGAATTCCTCTTGTGGTGGCGACGTCCCGCCTTCCTGCCCCTGGGCGGCTCCTTAGGACAGGGCTAATTTCTAACATGTGGTCCTTCGGCAGCACTGGTGTCTGGGTGGAGAGGGTTTCCAGTTGAGACAGCCGAGGTGCGAGGAGCACCGGGACAAATGTCAAAGGGGATATGGGGAGGACCTCCATGAATAGCACCTGAGTGGGAAAAACCTCTGTCGGAACCGGCAGGAGCATGGGGAGGACCTCCATGCTTGGTGCGAGTGGAGCGAGGCTGGCCTTCACACCTCGGGTTTTCAGGGCGAGGAGGACCTTCACCATCTGTAGAGAGGACGTAGAGAGGATCCCCTCATTGGAGAGAGACTGAATGGGTAATGTCCCTGCACCAACGGTCAGGAGCAGGAGGAATGAATCCATACCCAGTGTAATGGGCATGAGAGATGGTTCCATGCTGAACATCACCGCTGCGGGGCAGACCTTCATTCAGATTGGGGGTAGAATAGGGAATACCTCCATTCCAAGCCTCAAAGCGGGGAATACCCACACTCTCTATGGTAGTTGTATGGGGAGGACCTTCGTACGGGGTGGCATCGATGTGGGTTGGTTCACGGTGACCCCCACTCGCGCCTGCGACCAGGAGAGTCGACCCAACCTGCCTGTGGGGAGGTTGGGGCCTTGATCCCGATTGGGTGTATAAGCACCCCTACTCAATGTGTATAGGGACTTGATGATATAAATCGGCTGTGGATTGGGCCATAGTAGATGTCGACGTTGACGCCTTTTGGCGGTCGTTCTCCACAACTCGTTCTCGACGCTAGCATCGAGTTGAACGAGCCGAGACTGGTGGCGCAGGTGCATAGCTTACCTACTCCTCCTCTGGAAAGACCGGACGGTGGCGTTGACGCAGCCGAGTGGGAGCCTTTTTTGGGAGTCCCTGGATTGGGACTATGACCGTGATAGGATGGATTTCACCTACCTCATCAGCGTAAGGCAGGGATTCATCACACCGCTCTGGGGACAGGCTCCCGAAGCAGTTGAATGTCGGGGTGGGGAGAAATGGATCCCTGTGCAGCCCTCGGGGGCAGCGTTGACAGTGAGGCGCAGAATCCTCCAAATCCAGGAAGGCCATATCGTGGGTTGGGATTATGCCATCCTCCTCGTAATGATGTACGAGGTCATTAATTACCCTTAGTTGGATAACTTCCGATGGAGAGATGGGGCATGGGCGCCCCACGGTCGTGGACGTAGAGACCATCGCGGAAGCAGTGAAGCCACACGAAGAGGATGTGCTGGCGTTACCCCTGCCCCTATGTAGACAGGAGGGCGGTGATTGCATTCCTGTGGTAGAAACCTGATTCTTGAGAAGCACAGAGATGAACTCGTCAGTGCTGAAAGGAAAAAGGAATCGACGACCAATGCCCCAGCGCCATCCCCTCTTCCATGACCAGTAAGAGGGATCCACGCTGACAATGTCGCAGAACGGAATGTCCAGCATTCTACTTCCCCAACTTCTGGTGAGTTTAACGCCAGGCCCGTTATTTTCTTGGTGGGACCCGGCGCCAGATAGCTGGATCCGGTGACACGTCAATCCATTGATTCCCTGGGTGCTACTAATATCTATATTGAGGAGAATAATTTCATGTCGGGTTCACCATTTCTATTTCTGACGCTTTCGCTGGGACACGCGCATTAGTCTACTTGAGTGTGATAGGCATGGATTTGTTACCCTGCATTCCCTCTTTCCAAAGGTGGACGACATCCATTCCTTATTCAGGGATGTTTGCTCCTTGATCAAAACAGGATGATGGGATTTCAGTTCTTCCTTCCATGGATTCCTCCTTGGAACTCGTCACCCAGTCTGGGTCTCCCTCATAGATTTAATACATTGTTCGTGAAACTCTTCCTAGCTCCATATCTTCCTGGACACCAGTTAATTACGGTGCTTCTATCAGGACATTCCAAGGGGTCCAGTCAGGGCGGCAACCTTCGGTTAGGGGAGTAGTCATGTTGGGGCATCACTGGCGTGTCTTGGACACTGGGGAATTGGCGTGTCTGTCTTATGTCCCTTCTTATAGGGATTCTCGAGGGCGCAAAATCCCGAGGCATCCCACATCGAACGTAGGGAATCATATTCCATGGGCATGTATTTCAGTTTTTCCTCAGCTTCCCATGTTTAACACAGGTTATGGCACAAGTTTAACGTCTAGTGGAATTGGATAGGGCTGATCAGAACAATGACTAGAATGGATCAGACGGAGGAACCCCCTGAAGGGAACACCAATAATGGGGCCATCACTTGAGTGGCCTACCGAATTCTATTATACGGAACAGGGAATGGAATGGCATGATCCCACTGGGATGTGGTGACCCGGGTAACGATCAGGATGGATGATGGAGCGGTTGATGGGGATGGTAAATGGGATGAGACCGTCGTGAAGATGACGGTAGTGTTGGTCTTGAGCCTCAAAGATACTTCCTACGTATCCCCGTGGTAGGGAATCAAAGTCCGAATAGTTCATCTGAAGACGGATTACCGTCGAATGAGGTTGGCAATGGCTTACCACTGAATGAGGTTTCAATGGCTTACCACTGGATAAGGATGTCAATAGCTTACCGATAAATAGGGTCACAACAGCTTACCGCTGGATGGGGTCACAACGGCTTACTGCTGGATGGGGTTGAACCGATGTGAAGGAGGTCGGAACGACCAGGTGGTGGACTTGAACCTCAGGGAGGCTTCCTACGTACCATGCCTTGACATGGATCAAAGACCACGTAGTTCAGACGGCGAATACAGTTTATTGTCATGCAGGACGAGGGTGAACCGACGTGAGGGTCAGAGAGACCAATGGATGGTGGGATTGAACCTCAGGGAGGCTTCCAACGTACCTTTCCTTAGCAAGGATCAAAGTTCCCGTAGTTCGGGAAGGTATGGGGCTAACACTTTGAGGCGGCCCAAGGTGATGCGAAGCCGATGTGAAGATGGTCGGAACAACCTGTTGGTGGGCTTGAACCTCATAGAGGATTCCTATGTACCTTTCCTTGACATGTATCAAAGTCCCCGTAGTTCGGAAAGGTATTGGGCTTACACTCTGAGGTGGCCCAGGGTGTTGGTGAACCAACATGAAGATGGTCGGAAAAACCGTGTGGTGGGCTTGAACCTCATGGAGGCTTCCTATGTACCATGCCTTGACATGGATCAAAGTCCCCGTAGTTCATAAAGGTATGGGTCTTACACTCTGAGGCGGCCCAAAGTGTTGATGAACCGACGTGAAGATGATCGGAACAACCGGGTGGTGGTCTTGAACCTTGTGGAGGATTCCTATGTACCATGCCTTCACATGGATCAAAGTCTCCGTAGTTCACAAAGGTATGGGGCTTACACTCTGAGGCAGCCCAAGGTGTTTCTGAACCGACATAAAGATGCTCGGAACAACCGGGTGGTGGACTTGAACCTCATGGAGGCTTCCTACATACCATGTCTTGACATGGATCAATGTCCCCGTAGTTTGGAAAGTTATGGGGCTTACACTCTAAGGCGGCCCAAGGTGTTGGTGTACCGACGTGAAGATGGTTGGAACAACCGAGTGGTGGGCTTGAACCACGTGGAGGATTCCTACATACCATGCCTTGACATGGATCAAATTCCCCATAGTTAGTAATGGGGTGGAATACATTTTAACGTTATGCAAAATGGAGGTATGTCATGGTCGATGCTTACTCTAAGCCCACGTGAGTCATGCTCGGTGTGAGAAACAAGAGGCAGCAAATGTCTGACGACTATGTTGGGAAAGGTGTGTCCATGGGAAGTGAATAGGGGCTTACGCATGGGGAGGCCGAAAGAGGAAACAGTGGATTATGCATGGTTAGTGTCCCGGGAAGTTGGGGCTTACTCCAGGATTGAGGCCCGATGGCGACATAGCGCAGTGGGAGAGGGATTTGGGACAGAAGAAAGGAGGATCCCCATTCCCTATCATGCCTTCCGCTGGCCTTGGGGACTGAAGATGAAAGGAGGAGCAAGGACGTTGCCTCCTGGAAGGAAAACTAGGGGCTTACACCAAGGTGGATACCCTTCCCCACGGACAAATGCCACTCTGATGAGGAGGATATCATCCCCTATGAGGGGTGATCCCATCCCTGTGGGGATGAGTGGGTGTAGAGAATGTCCAAGGCGGGGGGACCCTACGTGCGAGGCACGGGGCTAGGTCACAGTTTATCGTCATGTGCTGAAAACGAGGTGCACGGCAGTTTAACATCCTACAGCTCAGACGAGGTGGGTTTTCTCCACACTCCAAGTACTTACATAATTGTCACCCTCTCCTCCTTGTAGGAGGGAAGGCACCAGAAATGTCATAGCGAGGGGGTGTCATGGAGCGATCCATCGAGGGGTCCACGTTAGCGTGGCTATGCAGAGAAGCAATATCCATTAGCGTGCCTATGCGAAGAAACATTAGGTGAAGCAACACAATGGGTGGTATCGTTCAGGGGACTTTGAATTCACATCGTGTGAACCTGGAGGGTCGCACGGGAAAATGATTTTCCAAGCATAGGGGTCCATAGGAAGGGGCCTTGTGAAGATCTATTGCTCCGCGTGGTGAAGGGAACTTGCGAAGGAGTGTGATTCACGAACTAGGGTGCCTTATCCTTAGCATAGGGTAGAGGTGCATATGGGAGGTGCTTCGCGAAGTGGAAGGGAATTCGCAGAGAACAGCCCCGCGGAGCAAAGGTGCCTCGCGAAGTAAGGCATCGGGAAGCAATGTGCTTCGCGGAGTATAGTGACCCTGCCTTAGCATGTGGATAATGTGTACATGCAGGGTGTTTCACGAAGCATAAACACTCCGTGACAACCCAGGTCCCCATGGGTATCCCCTTCCTTCGTGAAGACCCTTAGGCTTCGCAAAAGGAATCCCTCTCGGAAGAGGGGATCAAAACGGGATGAATGGGAGGCACTTCGCAGAGCAGAAGTACCTCGCACAGCTCATGGTTCGCAATGTAGAAGGATTCTTCCAAATTCGGGATCTAGGAAGTCGAAAGGTCGGATTGTCCATCTGTTGGGCTCAGGGGGAGCCTGGTATTTATAGGCAAGAGGTGTCGCAGAGCAGAGTTCACGCGGTGTGAAAAGGGACTTGGTTTCTTCGCGGCGGGCTCGCGAATGTCAAATACGTTCGCGGAGCCTGCCGCCTCCTAGCTTTGTGGTGGGTCCGCAAACGTCAAATTCATTCACAGAGCCTCCCTCCTCATTTTTCGGCGGGTTCACGAACGTCAATTACGGTCATGAAGTGTCCCACCTCCTTGCTTCGCGGCGGGCATGGTGCTGAGGGAACTCCATGAAGGGGCTTCGTGAGGCAATTCTTTGGGCCTTCTTGGGGCCTCTTCTTTGTCCCGAATTTTGGCGCCAACAGTCCCACAAATATTTTTTCCAGGTATCTCGATACATCCTTGTGCTCCATGTTAAACAAACCAAAATTTTATCAATTGAAATTCCTTTCTTATAATTATTTCATATAGTATAAACCACATAAAATCAAATTTTAAACACTATAAAAACTTTATAAATGATGAATTAATGAAATAAAATATATTTTTAGAAGTTAAGGAACCTATACCGATGAAATAGTAACTTGACCTATAGAATAGTAATGTGACCCTTAAAAATAGTAAACCATCCAATTAAAAAGTAACTTCATAAAAGAAAGTATAAATAAAATCTATCCATCTTATAAGTAAAATTATGATATGATTATATCATAGAATAAGTAAATAATTATTTTAAAAATTATTAATTAATTTTTGGTATTTTTTTTAAGTCATAAATATTTAATTGTAATTTTATTAATAAGTTCATAATTTAAAAAAAATTATTTTCATAAAATGTATTCATAAAGTAGTATTTTTATATCTTATGATTATAATATAATTTTATGAGACCTTATTTAATTTTTCAAAGTAATATAAAATCAGTTATAATTTTAAAATCTGTATTTTTTTAGTAAAGTTTGATTTTTATAAAAAAAAAATTCTCATATTTAAACAATTATTTTTATAAAATGGAGTTCATTCTTAAATTATACATGTCAAAAAATGGTTATAGTTAATTTTTTATATTTTTCTAAAATACTTGAATTTTTATGAGCACTGAAATACGGTAATTTACAGAATTTATATTATAAGTTAAACACCCCTCTAATCCACCATAAATACCACCACTCACCACCTCTTCTCCTCACACCTCTCAAGCCTTAAACCATGTCCAAATTTTAATAAAATCTCCTCCCAATACCCTCCCCCACATCTTGTAGCTTTTTTTATTAAAAAACCAAATTCAATCCCCTAAGGAGGTTCTCCAGAAGAAGTAATCAAGAGGTAAACCCCTCTTATTTTTATTTTAATTTCATTTCAAGTTCCTTTATTTTCTTTTTCTATCCTCACATCCCCTCTTACAAATGGTATGAAAACTCCATTACCTAAAATACACTTTAAATATATTATGATAATGGAATAATTCGTCATCGTCTCTCTTTCCACTTCCTTTTATACTAAAAATTAAAATAACATTTGTGATGTGTTAATTTGTCAAATTCAAGGACGACGAAGTTTTAAATTTCCATTACCATCTTCAAGTCTGATCATGATACCATTTTTATGGTTGAAAAAGATTAAAATATATGTATTATACCATATTTAATGTTATGGAATCATTTTGAACATGTGATATTAATTTATAAACAAAATGAGTTTGTTGTGATCGAAAACTGCCAAAATAAACCCAAACAATTATCAATAACTATTTATCTAACGATTAATCCTCATTCCATAAAACCAAATTATATATAAGAACAATTTAAACTCTATAAGATCATTAATAAAATATAATTCAAATTCTGTATAATTACCCCCACTTCACAAGATCTTTCATACATGTATGGAAGTAAAGTGATCCTGAAAACCAAGGAAACCAATGCTCTCAAACAATGAATTTGAATCTCTTAACCCATAAAAAAGCCAAAAATGAACTTAAAAAAGTTTTAATAAATAAAATAAATGTATAAAGGGTTACTTAATTATTAATTAATCAATCTAATTGGATTATCTGGGACATTAAGATCAAGTGAAGAACACCTTCGGAATTATGGTAACGGATTCTACTCGAACCTCCATTATTCCTTCGGGTTATTTTTTCTCTATTTTTACCCAAATAAAATTATATTTTATTTTTATGTAAACATTATAAATTAGGTTTATATGTTCTAAAATCATGTATCAATATCCTTTCATCCTTCTTTTTTGGGGATATGCATGTTTCTAAAAGGTTCCCTGCTCAATTCTTTTCAATAAGCATGCCTGATTTAAGAGAACTTCCCAGATTCTTACCCATTTTCAAGTGAACTCTATAATATATTTTGATCCACCATTATTTTTCTAAAATGATTTATTTTATTATGAAAATTTTCTTGGTTCACTTCTGGTTTTATGTAAAATTTTATTCCATTTTCTTCCTTTAATGTTCTTTAATATTTACCTTAAATTGCACTAAGATGTTTTAATTCTAAAGTTTATTAAATAAACTTTTTACATGTTATCACTTAATTTTGAAATAACTTATCATGATATATTCTTATTTTCCCTTATGATTGTCCATTTATTATTTAAATCCTTTCTTTCATAGTCTCTATTGAGATATTCCCTTATGTTATGATTTTTTGAAAATATTAAGATACCCAATTATGTTCGATTAATTATGTATTATTATTCATGTGGAACACATATTCATGAACATGTTATGATGGTTCCACCCATATAGAGATCCAATACATTGGGTAATGTTTATCCTTAACTCATGCTCCTCTATGTGCAACGGTCTTGGTGGTTAGCCTTAACTCGTGCTCCTCTATGTGCAATGAGTCATGACTCATGATAAATTCATGTTTTATGATGCTTCCACATTATTATTATTCCATGATTATATGATCCCATGTTCTATATATTATGATTACATATGTTTAATCATGTTCCATGCCTTTTTATATAATTATGTTGGCCTTCTAACCCATTTTCTAAGCTTTATTTTAATGTTTATTACCTTACTGGGCCTTTTAGATCATCCATTTATTCATGTTATCCCCATGTTATCCTATTCATAAGTAAGGGATAAATAGAATTTAGGAGCTCATAATCGATGATAAATAAAGAAATGTTTTATTTATTCCCATGTTTTCAGTTTTATGTACATAGTTTTCCAAGACACTAAACTTTACGATCCTTGGCTTGTAATTTGATGTTTCATTATGCTTAAAATCGTGTAATGATATGTGTAAAAGTCTAGGGTCATTATATTTGGTATCATAGAAAAGTTCTAGTTACTTTTGGAGATTATGAATATATCAATTTAGTAAGAACCTTAGGGATAAGACTAAGTCTAATAAAACATCACTAAATACATTGTAGTGTCCAAATCTTCTATTCCAAATCCAAGACTCATTTTTCATAGTAGTTAAACAATACACTTTTTTACCCAAGGAATTAAGATCTAGGGTATAAACATTTTTAGTTCTAGGTGTTCTAAATTTAAGGAATTTATCTTTGAAAACTAAGAATGATTTTTTAGAGAAATCAACTTTAAAACCATCATCACGTAGTTGATAAATACTTACCATTTTTTCATTATACCATGAACATATAGCACTTTGTTGATTAAAATTATATTTGGATCTCTAACTGATCCAACTCCAATAATATTTCCTTTATCATTATCTCCAAAAGTGACGATTCCTCCATCTAGTTTTTCAAGTGTATGAAAATTGGAAGAGACTCCACCCATGTGTCTTGAGTAGCCATTGTCCATATATCATACATAATTTTTGTTTCTGTGGTCTTTTTCCAATAGAATTATTTAAACATGAGTTTGTTTTGGAACCCATATTTTTTTGTATTTGTCTATGTTCACAGGAAAATATCTGGGAATCTATATTTTCCTTATTTTACCAAAATTTACATTACTTAATTCAGAAATATTTTTAGAAATAAAATATTTTTTAATTCCACTTATATGAGGATTTCTCAACCAACAGTTGTTAAAATAATGCTCTTTTGTTCCATAATAAAAACAGGTAGCATTTTTAGAACTTGGAAAAATAGTTTTTATGTAGCTTTGAATTTTCTCCCTTTCTTCATACTCTATATTTTTATTTTTTAATAACAGTTTTCCAAGAATCTCATTTATATATTTTTCTCCTTTAGTTAAAATACTAGGAGCACGTTTGAATGATTCTTATAAATCTTGTAATTTTATTATTCTATTTTCATGAAAATTACAATTTGATGTAGATGTGTTAAATTTTTCTTTTAATTCATCATGTTGTTTTAGCATTTCATCCTTTTAAAATAAAACAACATTATGAATATTATTTATAGACTTATGATTTTCAACTAGAGAGTCATATTTTTCTTCCAAAATTGAGTAATAAACATCTAATTTTCTACTTGAGTAGTTATCATAATCAGAATCAAAAGAATAATAGTATTATACCTAATCTTATTCCTTATTCATAAATTACATGTCTGATTTCATATTTTTTGCCTCTTTTTCTAAGTCATATTTGGAAGAGTTGTTGGAGTCTTCAAACACACTCCAAGTTTCCTTCATATCTCTTTTACCTTTATGCTCATAATCAGTTTTCTTCTAATATTTCTTTTCCATGTTTCTTTTTTCTTATTTTAACTAGGGGAAATTAGGTCTGATATGACCCGTCTTTTTTCATTAATATCATCTTAATTATTTAGATCTTTTTACATCTTTACTAAAGGATTTTTTAAAGCCTCTATTTTTCTTATAGAATTTGAAAAAAAAATTGGCTAAATAAACCAATTCCATTTCAGAATCTGAGAAGTCTAAATTTTTTGAGATTTTGATATTTTCTTTCAATTTCTTTTCATGATTCTGAGATGTAACTTTCAAGGAAATATTTTCCCTTTTTAATATCTTATGATATTCAGCTTCATCTTGTATATTTTCTTTGTACATCATCATATATACAATAAATTATTTCATTATAAAATCTTTGAATAGTGATGATTACCTAATAGTTGTAGATATCCCATTCCAATTATAGGGTAGTACTCTAAGTAATTTTTCTGCTTGATCTGATTAAGTAATTGTGGTTCCTAATTCAGTAAAATCATTGACTATTTCTATCAACTACCTATTAATTTAGGTGATGCTCTCACCATCATACATTCTGAAGGTATCAAACTTAATTTTTGTAGTAGTATACCTTAATTATATGATATTATCAGTTCCTTCATATGAAATAGCAATCATATTCCACATTTCATAAGTAGTAGGAAATTTTTATACTCAATTGAATTCGTCTCGACTAATTACATAAATTAAAGAATTCATTTCTTTTGAATTGATTTCATACTCTACTTCTTTGGTAGCATCCAATTTTTCTGTTTTTTCAGGAATTTCATAAGGAGTTATAATATTCATATATACTTTAAATCCAAGATTTTTCAAATATATTATCATACAATATTCAAAACATCCATATTTATTACCATTGAAGTATAGAGCATGTATCATTGACATACATTCTCTATGATCAACCATTGACATCTGTCTTTGTATAGAACTTATACTTTGAGCTTGCTAGAGATCATCTTCTTTATCCAAAAAATATCTCCTTTGATATCAATTTTTAGTTCAGAATAATACAAAGATACCCAAGATGGGGTGAATTGTGAATTTTCCATAATCTTGATAGATTCTAGCTTTTAGATTTCATTATGATTTATATAGATATGCATCATTCTCTTCTATAAGTATTTTGAGTAGTGAATAAATAGTAAATAAGAACACATCAAATTTTATATTGGTTTGGGGCACAAAGATATCCTAGTCCACTCCAAAAATTCTCACTCTGGGATCTTATTGATTTTCACTTGAAAGACCCTCTTATCACAATACCTTCATAAATGAGTTCAAGTAGTTTACACCTTTACAATAAGGCTTTATAGATACTTATAGTTTTTTTACATGGAATCAGTTCCTCTATAGCTTTGTATGAGAAGATGATACTCTTCCACAGCTAATTCCAAGTAGTTAGAACTCCAATAAATCAAAAGAGTTTGATTTGATTGACTTTATAGGTTCTTGATCATAGTTTCAGTAACAACTGACAGAATACGTGTCTTTTTCTTCAAAGAAAAATGCCTTTAATAATTAATAACTTAAAATAGATCCTAGTTGCGAATTATCTTCAATAAAAAAACAGTAAACAAACTTTATCCTTTTTATAGAAGTATAAGTTTGAAACATTTATATCTCCAAAGTGTAGCTTCTTCAGAAATAATAGAGTCACTCGATCTTTTTTTTTCTCTGTAGCAGTTATGTATTCAAAAATATATTGAATATATATAGTCATATAGAAATAGAAAATACTCTTTCTAAATATATAACAATATTTCCTTTATTTAGGATGAGAATATATAAGAATGTTTCCTAACAGATCACAATAATTCATATTTTAAGTCATTTAAGAGATTCATAACTTCCCTTAAAAATAGGATTGATTTATTCTGTCGAATATGAGCCTTTGAATCTTTCCTAAATAGATTTAATATGATATTTACTTACATTGAGACTATTTTAGTAATAATGGAAAATATCTTTAATTTAAACACTATTTTTGAATAGAAAAATGTAGGTTTCCTTCATGTGACGACAAAAACTCCAAATGTAGGGTTGACAATGTATGGTTTATTAAAAAAGTAGGGTTGATGTACTATGTGTTTGTTTCTACAAATGCAGGTTTCCTTAGAAACATAGGGTTATTTATCCATACTTTCCTTTTTTTCAAACATAGGGTTCCATCCAAATGTAGGGTTGAAAAGAAATACTTTACTAACAACATAGGGTATATGATCCATACATGTTATTTTCAAACATAGGGTTTCTAAACCATACATTACACTTAAAAATATAGGGTATGAACAATGTTTCTAGAATACATTCTAAACAGGTTCAAAATATTTTAACAAATATTATAACCTATAGATAAGATAATCTTTCTCAATAAATATATTCCTGAAAAATAATTAAATTAATTTCATCAGTAAAACAAATAGGGAATTTGTGAGAAAGAAAATAAATAGTATTTATAGAGTATTTTTGAGACAATACGTGATAAACACTTGTGCATCAGGAAATTGGATCATGGAATAAAGTTACAATGATCACAGGATTGTTTTGGGAGGTCTAGTTTATACATTAGTGTGTTTGTGAGAGAGAGATAGATAGATATTTTCTACAGATGAACTATTAGGGAATGGGTCATGGATGAAATTCCCTATTATTATAAGACTATTTTTAGAGGTCTAGTATTTTCATAGGTGCATAATTGGAATCATGGAATTGATGTATAGATAAACTATTTCTATTACTTTTAAAACAAAACTTTATATTGGGAAAAAAATTGGGGTATTTTATTTATGGTTTAGAAATATTTTATAAACAGTCACCTAATTGATTATGTTTTTATAAACTTCTTTTAACTTCTTTTGAAACTCCTCATTATATTTTATAAAACTAGGTGATAACATTAATTTGGTCTTATTAGAATGCGGGAAATGTCACTTGGGATTTCCTACTGGGTTATTATACTCACCCCAACATATGTACCTTAGTTCATATGTAGACATTGTCTTCTTTGATACAGGAAAGGATAAGGACTCATACTTCACTAGTGGAGAACCTTGATAGTGGTTTCCGGGGGTGTTTGTATATATATATTGGTGCATTGTCATGTTTTAGATTTTGATTGGTTCCACCTTAGTTCATGATCTTGTTGTTTCTATAGAGTCTTACATATATGGGTTTTTTATTTCTATTATTACTCTCATATTGTTTTATTGATTACTTTGAGTTATTAGATTCTATCTCATTAATCATTATAGTAGTAACCCATATTTTTTATGTTATTATTTTTTCTAGTTCCTATTTATTGTTGTGTGTGTACATTTTATGGTAAATTGTTCCCCCTTTTATTTTTGTGTTAAACCCTCTCCATTTATCACAAACCATTAGTGTTTATGGAATGTCATCTAAGGTCAATAGCACCTCTAACCCGGCCTAAGACAATGGGATCGGTGGGGATGTTTCAATCCAAGTTATTTTAATTAATTAATTATATCTCCCATAATAAGGTATATAGAAAAATAATGTATACTTTATTATTTTCATATAATTAATTAAAGTTTCACATGGGATTGATCATATCAAAAATATGCACATGTCCCACTGTACCTAATCAGATGATGATTAAAATTACACTAGATTTGGATCCCAACTATTACCTATGAAAATTCATAGATTATTACTTACTTGTAGTTGAGGTACTCAAACTAATACCTCATCTACATTGGTAGTTCTTACCAAACTACCAAGACATCACTGGTAACATGATTTTATGTTATGAAGATGTTCATGATTCCATTTTATGGGTTTCTTATCAAGTCCTTACTATCCTATATCCTACTAACTTTTAATCTCAACAATATTGGTAGATCTAATACATAAATGATATCATTTCCCTTCTTTTATGCCACTTTTCAGTAACCTGACTAGGATGTTCAAATAGTACTAGGCTAGACCACCATAGGACCTTAGGTGCACCTCCTGATCTCTAGTAGTTGGAAACTAGCACTAGGGTTTTATAATCACCAGTGGGATATGGTTTACCCCTTCTATCATTTAAAAAAATTAAATAAAACTAATACTATATAAATGAAATTAATTCCATATAAATAAATTCATAACTCCGATAAAATTAAATGGCACAAAATTAGTCTCTTACACAAATTTTTATTGCCAAAATCAATCTCCAGTCTCCATTTACAACACCAAGTGGACCGCTACTCATGCCAAAAATGACCAAGCATGATAGGAATAAATTATCACGACATCTATTATTATATATAGGTACCTAAAAATAGGCCATGAATATACATGTCCACCTACGTTCACATGTACAATGCGAACATGTAATACTTAGTAGGCAACCACCATGGCTCCAATATATATGGAATTCACTCAATTTTATGTATTAAATCAATCTAATCATTCAAACAAGTATAAAAATTATTTTAAATTAAAAATTATCATGAAAACACCCAAAGATAAAGTATTTCCTGGTATGTGAAACTTATCTATGTGTTACCCCCTATACTAGGAGGATCTATACCTTTTATACCAACTTCATGACAATCTTGAATTCTGAGATGGTGCATTGATTCCCTCTTCCATAGAAGGAATTGGAGCATCTGTATATACTAAGCATATATATATATATATGTGTGTGTGTGTGTGTGTGTGTTTTTGTGTACCAAGCCTGGTCCTTAGGGACCCGTCTCATTGGGGAAAATGGGATCGTTTATTCCAAAGTCAAGTAAATATTACAATTCAACCCTTTTAGAATAAGGGAATGGGAATACTAGAGTTGGGACATTTAATTCCCATACCATAACACTCACCTATTCATCAAAATGTGGGTAACTACTCAATATCAATATTCATAATAGATATATATACTAATAATACCATCATTGTTATTAGATTGAAAATAAAAAAAATTAACATGTTTAGAAAAAAAGTCATGTGGTATAAGATACAAAATAATTTTTAGAATTACAGGAACAATATATGAAACAATTATACTAATTTATACAAATTTCTATATATAACAAAAAATAGGCATGTCAAGCTATTATGTATCCAAAAAAAAGTGATGTAAATAGTAGACATGGTATGGAAACATATCAAATGTTATTTATGATAAAAAAAAAGTATGTATGCTAACGTAGTTTACTTTAAAGGAAAATAGGGAACTGGATTTATCTTGTTTGGATTTGAGGTGAAGTTTCATACCAAATAAAGTATTAAAAATGGCTATTAAAATAAAATAAATTTATAAGAAAATGTGTGTAACAACATTCTACCAATCATTAATTATTATCCAATTTAATGAGTAAACCATTTTCCTCTACGTTTCTTAGCCCATACATTATATCACCACCAATGAAGCTCTTAACTCATGGTAAAGTTTTATTTTTTGTCTTAAAATCCATTCAAGTAAGAGTGAGAAAAATGGTTCATGCATCATATCATTTCTAAATAGTAAGGATAATATTCTCAATCAATGTCATGGATGATACATTAATTCTTTATAAAAGATATAATAACATCTTCTTAACCCAAAGGTCATGATACAAATATAGTTCTTATTTATTACATTTTCTGGATAACCTATCTAAGATTTTTTTCTAATAGATTATCCAAAAAAATATCTTAAAAACATATCCATTTATGGATGATTTATATCCCCTCCCTTCATACTATATTAAAAATTCCGTTTAATTTACTAGTTAATATCCAAATTCAATGAGTCAATAAACTATTTATGTTGTATGTTCATAATGTAATAATCTTTTATTATGGCTAAATATCCCATAATTTTACCCTAATTTAATTAATAACTCCCATATTCATTGCAGGTCATATAGGATTTAATAGGGCATCTTTGAATTATGTAGTAAGTCTAATCCCCCTAATTAGGTTTAATCAACAACATAAGGATGTTACATTTTGCACAAATTTAAATACATAAGATACACTTCACTAATAATAATATAAGTTGATAATGTTTTAAATTCCCTAAAAATATATTTAGAACATGGTTACAAGATAATCACATCACTTGTATCATTTTAGAACAATAAACCTCTTTGTTATTCATCCAAAATTAATTAAAACATGACACATTATTTTTTCTCTAACACTTATGATTTAACATTGAAAAATAAAGGGAATTAATTTAAAACATCGTACATGTATAATAAGGAAAAATATGTTATAGTTTTTATCAACATCAAAAAGTTTCAAATGATACTTAAGTCAAATGTTAAAGTTAATCAACCATTAACAAATTATTTATGCAAGAATTAAAATCTAAAGTAAGTACATTGAATTTTTTTTAAAATAATAAAATTATATTTCTATAAAAAATTTATTTTTGTGACTAATAGATGTATTTATTGAAAAACCTTAATTTATATATTAAAAAATAAATATAATTGTATTCATTAACTTGAACAAAAGTTGTGGTAAAAAAAATCAAAAGAAACCCCTAAGAAATTCCATGTGGTTCATGACCACAAACCTTGATTATGGCCTTGATGATTCTTCCCTCATGCTCCAATGGAAATATAAAATCCCCAAAAATTATATACAAAACCATTCATAATCAATTATCCATGAAATCAAAATTTTATACTGAAACCCATTTGAAATATATCTAAAACCTAAGATAAATATTGTACTAATTATGCTAGTCACTAATCGATAGAAATAACAAAATAAATTGTCCATAAAGATACTAAAATAAAAGTCCCAAATCAAGAAAACCCTAATAAAATAATTACAGAAAAATGACCGATCAAAAAAATTAATAACTGAGAAATCACCTATCATGGTCTCCCTTAACCTAAATAAGGATGAGTTAATGAATTATTAAGGATTTAACCATGATTTTTGTGAAATACAAATTCCAAAAACTCAATTATAGTGAATTTATTAGTGTAGGAGTCATGATAAAAAGAGATACATAGAAGGAATATGAGAGAGGATTGGCATACCTTCGATTTAGTGATGGAAGACCACCCCTAAATACCAGGATTGGAGGTAATAGAAGGAGGATTTATTTAAGAAAAGTAAGAGATATAGGAGGTATCTTGATGGATAGGAAGATAATGGGGTGTTCAGAAACAAAAAATATGATAATAGGTATAAAGACCCCAATTTTTATAGGTTTTTAAATCCAAGGGAATTTTATTTTTGACTCTAGATCAAGGGTAGTTTTGATAACCGAGATACATATTGGAATTTTAAAGGTTATAGCATATGAAGGATATGTTTGTAGATATAGATCACAGTTCATGAGTTGTTTCAGTAACTCAAGTGATCATTGAGAGATTCAGGTTGAAATTTTTAATTTTGAAAAGGTTTTTACCCTATCACGTGGTTATAGAATAGTTAGGCAAAACCATGTGAGTGAATCATGTTAGTTAGATTTTATTAGGGAACCCTATGATGATGGAAGATCCCCTTTCCATAACCTGAATAGTAATAGAATCCACTCTAATCCATCCCATTCTAGAGGATTAGGGATTTCTCACTTCATTGGTGATTCCATAACATCGACTATTTTTTCCTTCCACTAACCTAGACTATCTACCTCTTTTACTAGGTATCACAATTTTCCCTAAAGTCAAGTGGGAGGTTAAGGGAATCACCAATCTTCAGATCTTGGAATTAGAGTTCACATAGGCCTCATATATTATAGATTGGTCCCTGGTGGATCTTTTTGGACAACATAGACCTTTGTTTTATTCATTTAAGAGGTATGTTTTTGAATATTGGGGAATTTATGAATTTACAGTTATTTTTTTTCTTGACCCCATCAGATTATTATTTGTTTTATGATTGAGGATGACTTAATAACTTCTTGGTATAAGATCTGTGTGGATTCCATGGATTTTATTTTTCTATCTTATATTGGTTGTATGAGTTTCACATGAAGCATGATATCCCTAATATGGTGGTTTGGATTTGTTTGCCAAGATTAACCCTTTAATTTCAGAATAATTATACCCTAAAATTGATTAGAAACACAGTTGGAGATTTATTATTCTCTGATAGTATAACTAGGGAATATAGTCTTATGATTTCCCCAGTATTTTTGTTTAAGTGGACATCTTGAAACCTGTTTTTTGTTTGATAGTAAGCAAAATTGAAGAAGAATTTCATTTCCTATATATTTTTTTCTTTGAATCATGCATATATTTCTATTATTAATATAATCATCTTGGTCAATCCATGTTTTCTTTCCATCATAACTCCAAGAAATTTCATGCTAATATTGAAGTTTTTTTTACTATGAGGTTATATAGAGTCGTAGGGACAATGTTTTACAAGAGGTGGGTAATTATTAGGTAATGTCTTACAAAATAGTAGATGATGAATTCTTGATAGTTTTTTGTTAAGGGTAAAGTGGTTTTGAATGTAACTGAGGGAACCTGGACTTCTTATGTTATAGTGGTGATCCAAGAATCTCAATCACTTATGGGAGATAAAGGAAAATCACATTTCATTAAGGCCAAATCTTAAGGTCTATGGAATTTTCACTTGTTGTTAAGGAGTGTGGAGTTGTTTTAAAAAAGGAAAGGGGAATTAGAGTTATTATTACAAATGTACAAACTAGTCCCGGATACTTCATCAGTTGAAACATAGATTATATTTTTAGTGTTGGGTGATGGTACTTTGAACACAGTTGAGAGGTAGGGTAGTGTATATGAAAGAAAGGAATTCAAAAATATTCATATAGTAATCATTGATTGAACTAACTTAGATAATAGTATTTACTCTCTATTGCATTATACTAAGATAATGGTAGAGGAATAAGAAGAAGAATTTATTCAACCCTCCACTAACAAATAAAACAAGATGGTGGAGGATCTGGATGGTTTTATGAATCCATGGAAAAGGTTGCAACCATGAATGGACTAATCTCCACTATCAAGACCACCAATAACAAGATCAGATAATTAAATATCATTTTTAAAAGATAAGAGTATATATAATCATGGAATAAATAGGTATTAGGTATATATAGGGTTCATTATAGGTAGGGACCATGACTTGATAAATCAAAATAAATATTCCTACAAGGGGGGACACCTTCTAAATGAGGTTTTATGATGGGATTCTCAACTTAGTTATGACATTAAAGATCCCCTTTTGGAGGTTATTATTTATCAATACCAACTAAGAAATAATTAAGATATTGTAAAGGAAGGAGGATTAATAATTGTCCAAGAAACCTCAACTAATTTGACTATACATTCTAATGAGATGGTGGAAGACCAATTTACTGTTCAATCCTTGGATAAATATATAGAAAGGATCTATGAATGATGTATTTGGTTTGATACCAATGATAAATAATTGGATTGTATTGATAATCAAAGTATAATTATGATATGGGGATTCAATTAAGGTAATATCAATCTAGAAGATTATCTTATAATTTGGGAAAAGATGGTTTCCTTAATTGAATAACTCCTATATGATGAGCCAGCATGGCATAAGTTAATTCTTTACCAGGGTCTCAAAAGGAACCATGGTTCTAAAAATCATAGTATTTTTTGGGATGGTGTGGAATACCAATTCTTGATCAAACTTCTTTGTAACCACTTCAAAGTCAGTTGTGTATGTGTTTTTTGTGCATGTTCATACTCAACCTTTAAAAGTATAGCGACCCAAGATAAACATGCCTTTATTTTACACCTTTTACATGATATAAACATTAAATTTCACAAATAATAATATCCAAGTACTGATAGGCATAATTTCATTGAATAATTTCTATATAATCATATTATTTTACATTAATTAAGTTAACTTCTCCTAAGAAGAATCATATTAAACCATATTCCAGATATCTCATTTGTAAGACTCATCATCATAACATAGGGAATAAAAATATAATAAAGTAGTGAGATCAAGCACTCAATAAGGGGTAAATAAAAATTTCATTAAGGATAATTTCATAAGAATATGTAAAATCATAAGTATAAGAGAAATATCATAACAACAAGAAATATAACCATAAAAAATAAGTGAGCTTCAATGTACAAGGTATAAGAACATAGATCCACAAAATATCAACATGGAAATATAACTATAACATGGATTCAAATAATTTAATATAAACCTTGAATCATGAGAGAATAAGATGATAATGAATAATATCCTTTAATTATGGAATAGACATTATAATAGTGAAATATTAATCTCTTGAGCCACACTATTGGTGTCCACGCTTATGAGAAACTAAAATGTACTCATGAATACCTTATATCATGAGATATAAACTTTTATCCAATGCATTGGAGGGATTTAATGAACCCACCCATCTTAGGTTTAAAAATTATACACCCATACTTGTTTTATAATGAACCCACCTATCCTTGGTTTATAACAGAACCACCCATTCTTGGTTTATAATGGAACTACTTGTCACTCATCCATAAATATGTGTTCCAATTACAAATAATTCCCTATCACATCATAAAGAACCCATGGAAATAAAATTGGTTTCATAAAATAACCAAATGTAAATATTTAAATTTTCATAAATAACCCATGGAAATTAATTAGGTTTCATATAATATCCACGTGTAAATAATTCACATTTCATAAAGAACCCATAGAAATAAAATGGGTTTCATAACGGTACAAAATATCATTATGAACAAAAACATTTGATATCAAAAACATGATCAACCAAAATAATCACATAATTAAATAAAATATATAGGGTGAAAGATGAAACATAAACCCAATGTGGATAGATTGTAATGAAAACTAGATATTGAAATAATATTTTTGAAAAAAAAAATTTATTCATTATTGTAAAATTTATAGTTATGAGTATCATTTCAAAAATTATCCTTTTTTAAGTAAATGAATTGAAAGACTTTCATGAAAATGGATTTGATTCAAAAATATTTTTCCAGGAAAATAAAAAATAAAACATCAATTAAAATGGAAATTATTAGGAAAAATAATTTTAAATAATAAATAAAATAAATAAAATAAATTATTTTGAGTTACCAATTCACTTACATTTACCCTTAATTCTTACACAAGTGCTTTCACCTCCTCACTTCTTGGATTATCACCTTTGCAAAGGGGATTAAACCTTTTATATATGGTATTTTGAGAACACTAGAACGTCATTAAGGTGTCTAGGAGTTTATATTATATGATTAGGTAGATTTTAGGTTGATATTAAGAGTTTTTGGTGTGAGGGGAAGTGAGGAGAGGAGTTCCCCTTTTATAAGTGAAAAGAATTGGTATTTTTGTAAATACCGAAAAAATTTCAATAACAGGATGTCACTCTCAAGGAACATGGCTCTAAAATTGATAAATAATAGAGAGGAGTGGTGATAAGTTCAATTTAGACCTCCACACATCAATTATTATCATGTTTTAAACATGTTAGGCCCTTCACCTCTAAGGTTGTTCATTTTCACTTTTTTAGTTTTCATCACAGTAACTAGTTTTTACCTAGGTAATTTAGTCTTCATGACCAAAAATAAAATGGTCCTTTTAAAATAATTTGGACCTAATTATTTCAAATTATAAATCTGTTTTGTTTGATTCAATTTTTAAAAGTGATAAAATTAATTTTAAAATACTAATGTATAATGTATTAAAAATAATTTTTTTAGAAAAATATAACTTTTAATTATAAAATGTCAAATATGGGTTTATAAATAAAAAAAATAAAATTATAAACTGACTTATAAAATGAATATTTGTTTCTTAGAAAAAAGGTTTCAAAAATTTCTGAATCATAACTATATACTAATAATGTCGTAAAATTCTTGCTAATTTTAAAAAGGGTATTTTTCACTATTCGCCTAAAAATAAATTTTTTTAGAAAAAATATAAAAAATAAAATTAAGCTAATATGGACATGATAAATCCAAAAATTATGTTATTTTTTCAAATTCACATTATAAAAATTTTAAATTTTATTTTTAATTAAAAACATAAATTATAGAGAAAAAATATTTTTATAGAAAAATGACTTTTGGAATATTAAATATATTTTATTTATAATTTTATAATTAATTTAGTGTTAATTTATTTTTTTATTATTAAATAAAAATAAAATTATTTCCTTGAAATACAATTCCAATTTCTAAAAAAATATTTTTAAGTATAAAGTGAATTTAGAAAAAAAATGGCTTTTCAAAAAGTATAAAAATTCAGGATAAATCTATACATATAAATATTTTATTACATAAAAATATAATAATAATTTATACATACATAACACCTTATGATATCCATGTAATACCAATTCATCATAGGAGCTCTGGTTTTAGTTTTGGGTGGTGGTTCAGCTAGCATGGATATTATGGAAATCTCCACAGCTTGAACTTATTCAATATATGGTTTTCCTTAAACTACAATTTCTTGAGTTAGGGCTTGGATTAGTCAAGGTAAGACCTCAATGAAGCTACCTACCTTTTTATTTTGGATAAATTGGCTTCATAAGGAATAATTATTCTTTCAAATTCCATTTCTTCTTACATTCTTTATTGATTTCATGATACGGTGACTTCGATTAAAACCAATTAATTTAACGACTAAGTTTTAATACTAATATTTAATATTTAAAATATATCAAGGTATTTATTTTAGTTTAGTTTTTAGTGTGAGACACACTATTAAGAAAAAAATTATTTATAGATAATATATAGTGAAATCGTGGGTCCTTAAATCCTCCCCCTTAAATAAATTGCATCCCCACAATTTCAATTATCATTAACTAAAGGAAGTAGCCATGGTATCCATGAGAAACTCAACAAATATCTTATACTGATATATTTATCACATTATCCATGGTAATTATAGGAAAATACTTAACCCAAATATGATTATTAAGAGTTCTTAGAGACACACCTTTCACATATTCATCTCTTTGATCTTGATTCGACAAAATAATAAAACCAAAATTGTTATTATAATATCCAAAAGAATTAGAGTATATGAATATGAAAGTTCAAACCTAATATTTATTCTCCAATGACACCTTCATGTTAACCTGTCTCACTTTAATTTTAACTATGTCACATTTGATTAATCTTATAACTCTCTTGGTTCTACCTAGGTTACCTTAATGTAGGTTATCTTACATTTCTCAACTTAATACCTAAAATTATCTAGGAAATCAATACTTAATAGAGATTCATAAATACCATACGATCAACCAAATTATATCCCCCTATAATGTAAAACTAGGTATGAATTTAGGCCTCTTTATCATACGCCATGTGATGATTGAGTTAATACCCAACATGCCCTATTCTGGGTTATTACCCCTTATTACAATTGTGCCAAAGACTACACCCACTTGTATAATTCAGGTAGGGATTTATTTCTAGATAAAACTATAAAATTAAGAATTTACCCATCTTTTAGTATATCATCCTATACATAGACTCATCTCTATGATTTTTTCAAAGGTTATATAACCCTAACACCAAAGGTAACTAAACTAATCTCTAAAAATAACTAAACTATACTCTAATACCAATTACAGTGACCCAAGATAAACATGCCTTTATTTTACATCCTTTACATGATATAAAAATTGCATTTCATAAATAATAATATCCAAGTACTGATAGGTTCAATGTATTTGGAGACTAGTTACATAATCAGCTTATTTTATAATAATTGAGATTAATTCTCCTTAAAGGTACCATACTAGACCATATTCTAGATATCTCATTTATAAGACTCATACCCTGGGTAATAAAAACATAAGAAAGGGGTGAACTCAAACACTCATTAAAGGGTAAATTAACATTTTTTCAAGGATGAGTTCATAAAAATATATAAAATCATAATCATAAGTGAAATATCATAACAACATGAGATATAACCATAGAATATAAGTTATATTCAAATTAAATGGAATAAGAATATAAATCCACAAAATATCAACATGGAAACATAATAGATTTAACATATCTCAAAATCATTTAACATAAACCTTGAATCATGAGAGCATAAGATCAGAATTAATAATATCCTTTAACCATGGAACAAACATTAGCATAGGGAACCAATACTCTCATTATCCACATCATCAGTGATCATACTTATGAGAAAAAATATATACTCATTAATACCTTATCTTATGAGATATTAACTCTTATCTAATGCATTGGAGGGATTTGGCAGACCCACCTATGACAGGTTTATAATGTAACCACTCATCCTTTGTTTATAACAGTGCAACTCATCCTTAGTTTATAAAAAAACCACCCATACTTGGTTTATAACATAATCACCCATCACTCATCCATATGTACGTGTTCCACTTAAAAAAAATTCAATTTTCATAAAGCACCCATGGAAATAAAGTGGGGTTCATAAAATATCCAAGTATTAATCATTAAAATTTCAAAAATAACCCCATAAATAAAATGAATTACATAATGGTATAAAATATTTTCCTGAACAAAAACATTTGATATCAAAAACATGATCACCCAAAATAATCACATAATTAAGAAAATATATAGGTTGAAACATGAAACATAACCCCATTGGGGATAGATCATAATGACAACCAAATCTTGAAAATATATATATTTTTAAAACATATTAATTGTTTTAAAATTCATATTTATGAGTATCTTTTCAAAAATTATTCTTTGTTTTTATGAAAATAAAAATAAGACCTTTCATGAAAATGGATTTGGTCCAAAACTCTTTTTCCCTATAAATAAAAAGATAGAATAATTTAAAATGTAAAGTCCTTGAGAAACAAAGTTCAAATAATAAATTTTATAACTCAAATAAAGGATTTTTAATTACCAAGTCCCTTATATTTACCCTTGATTTCCACCGAAGTGATATAACCTCCTCACTTCTTGGATTATCATCTTTGCGAAGGGGATTAAACCTTTGAGACATGGTCTTTTGAGAAGACCAAAACCATGTTAATATATATAGGAGTGTGTATAATAGTTTTGGGTATATTTTTGTATTAAGAGGTTTTGGGTTGAGGGGAAGTTAGGTGAGGCGTACCCCTTTTATAATTGAAAAGTAGTGACATTTTTTTAGAAATACACAAAACAATAGATAATGTTAAGTCACTCTCAAGGAAAGTGTATAAAAAATTGATAAATTTGAGATTATGGTAGATAAGGTTAAGAAACACATTCGCCACTAAATTAGAAGCATATTTAAACATTTTATTTCCTTTACCTCTAAGGTTACTCATTTTTACCAATTTAGTTTTCACAACAGTAACTAGTTTTTTCCAAGGTGATTTATCCTTTATGCAGAAAAATAAAATGGAAATTATTAAATAATTTATAACTAATGATTCCAAATTTGAAATCATTTTTTTATTCAATTTTAAAAACTGATAAAAAAAATAATTCTAAAATACTAAATGTACAATGTATTAAAAATAATTTTTTTGAAAAATATAACTTATATTCTAAAATGTAAACCATGGGTTTATAAATTAAAAAAAACATTTTTAAAATTATAAATTAACTTATAAAATACATATTTGGTCTTATAAAAAAGGTTTCCAAAATTTCCAATTAATAATTGTATGCTAATAATGTCATAAAATCCATGTTAATTTTAAAAAGGGTTTTCACTATTCACCTAAAATTCGATATTTTTAGAAAAAATCCAAAAAATCATATTAAGAGAACATTTCCATGATAAATCCAAAAACTATTTTAATTTTTTAAAATTCTCATCCTAAAATGTATAAATTTTATTTTTATTTAAATACATAAATTTTAGAAATAAATTGTTTTTATAGAAAAATAACTTTTGGTATATTTAGTATATTTTTTATAAATTACTAATTAATACAGTGTTGATATATATTGCAATTATTCAATCAAAATAAACTTAGTTCCTTGAAATACAATGAAAATTTCTAAAAAAATTCATTTTTTAAGTATAAAGTGAATTTAGAAAAAATGACTGTTTGAAAAGGTTATAAATTCATCATATATATATACATATAAATATTTTATTACATTTCAATATATACCTAATTTCTACTTACATAAACCTTTATGATAATCGTATAATACATAAGCATCAGATAAGCATTGGTTGTTGTTTCAGGTGGTGGTTTAGCTTGTATAAATCTTGTGGAAATCATTATAAGCTTGAACTTATCCAATATAAGGTTTCTATCAAACCATAATTACTGGAGTTCAACCTAGTCTTGGTCAAGGAAAAACCATAACGAAGCTACCTCAAATCCAAGTTCATATAAATGGTCTTCATAAGGAATAATATTGCTTCTAGATTCTATTTCTTATTATTTTCTTTATTGATTTTGTGATATGGTTACTTTAATTAATACCAACTAATTTTAAAAATAAGTTTTAATATTCATTTTTAATATTCAAAATATATCATGTTTTTTTTAGTTTGTTTTTCCATGTGATACATTTTATTAAAAAAATATTTACTTAAGGATAATATATAGTGAAATCTTGGTTCACTAAAAAAAGTGACTCTCTAAAAAAATAAAAAAAAAATAGATTGATGGTTTTTCTTTATTAGGGGATTAGTGCATGGTTACTACATAGTTGTAGAAAAAACATGAAAAATTTTCAATTTTAGTTTCAAAGGGAAATGTACTGTTAGAACATGGTTTGGTGAACTGTGTGACATTACCATGTGAGTTGTAAAACCTTGGACGATGTGAGATGTAGTGTTAGGACACGGTTTGGTGAACCATTCTATTGAACCATGTGAGGGGTGTGGCTCAAGATAGTTTGAGTTATATATTTAGTAAATGATTTGGAAAACCATTTGGTATCCATGTTACTGTCCAGATTTCAATAAAAAGGATAAATCACCCATTTTCCCTTAGGAATTTTTAAAGACTTTCCCCTCATTTCCTCCTCCCCCACATGCACTAGAAGAGGGAGGTCCTTATCCTCCTCCTTCGTTTCCCCATGGTTTTTGGTGGGGTTTAGTGTGATTTATTTATAAATTAGAGTTTGGTTCTATCCTACCACTCCTACAAATCTTTCTTATCACATTAGTTATTATTTTCATTATTCTATATTAGGGTTTCATTAATGATTTCATAGGAGCATAGTGGAATCACCTTGATATGATGGGGATTTTGCTCAGTGTTTTTAGAGGATTTCATGTGATGATGAACACACACCATTTCATTCTATTCTGATGAAGTTACATTTCCTGGATAATTTTATTAGGTTTTTTCCTAAATTGGATAAAATTGGTTGTTTAATCGGGCATTTAAATTGTGGATTTTTTATAGCTTAGGTCTGAATGTGTTTTGGGAGTAGATCGCACCTTGTTGTTTGAGGTTTTAGTAAGAAGATGTCTTCTAGTGAGATTTTAAGAAATTATTTATATTTAAGTTAAATTTAATTAAATTAAAAAATTGATTACAAATTGTTATAGTTAATTAAAATTAATTTTTTGGCAGGAGTTAGGACCTTAGGAGGTGATATAAGGATTAGATGAGGTTGGGCGGTGGTTGGAATTTTCTTAAAGGAAATGAATTTGTGTATGAGGTAGGTGGTCCCTAAACATTCCCTATAGAATATGTTTTTTTATATAGCATGTGATATGTGGTATCAACAATGATGGAGATATACATTAAATATATAAATGGGTTTTTTTATCAAATTATTAAGAATGAATAAAGTTTCAAGGGTGACCAAGGGTCGCTCAAGTGGTACCGTATAAGGTGGATTCCCTGTAAAAATAGAACTATCTCAGGTTCGAGTCCTTATGCACTCGAATTTAGCTGGGGGTTGATGGAGTGCAGTGGTGGGTTGGGACTAGGATTGAATTGGTGTGGTTCCCGGCATAATTGCATTACCTGATATCCTTTTTTGTAGTTGGGGCAGTGCCTGAGTGGTAAACATTGTAATCCTACATCCAAAATACTGGGGTTTGAATCCTAGAAATCCCCTTGGTGGATTTACAATATATGTGGTAAAGAAGGCATGACGTGGGAAGGTGGTGATGCAGACATGATATCAGCAGGCACTGACACAGGCCTGGTGATGTAGGCAGGATGATGTAGGCATGATGCTGTACTGGGTCTTCAGGCCATGTTCATGGGCCACTTGGTGTAGGATCTTAACCTTTTATAGAGATCTATCAATCTTTTTTTCAAGTACCCTTTTGGTTTTAATTGAGTATACTTTGTTTGGATTTTATCTTGGGTGTGTTTGGGTGAAATTTAGAAGTTTTTTTAGGGGGTTTGGGCAGTGCACAATTAGATCATAGTTTTCCCAAACTGTGTGCCCTGCCTTAGTAAACCGTGTGACCCTAGGTAGAGGGGGATTACATAGTTGGTGCACAGTTAGGAAAGTTGTGTGTTGTCTTAGTAGTAATTTTGTATCCCCCTGGGATGAGGTGCAAGGTTAGGCGCACGGTTAGGGAAAACTACACACCCTGAGTAGGAAACCTTGCACGCAGAAATTTAGACCCCTAAAAATTAGATTAAAATTTACCAAACCCCCCAGACATCTCCCAAATTTGACCCAACTCGTCCCTAACTCATTCTTATTGTTTTTTATGCTTCCGAATGAATTCCCAGGTCTCTTGAACACTTTTCTTGGAAAATCAAAGGCTGTATTAAAGAATCTAAACCTCTCTCGGTAAGAGATTCTCATCTTGTGTGGTTTCCTCTCTCTCGACTCTCTTGTTGGATGAAAAGGAATGGTTCTCCTCCATTGGCATGGGTTTATAACTAGGTTTTCTGGGACCTAATCTATTTTATTAAAAAATTTATTAATTAAATAATTATTGATACAAATGAATAAATTGATTATACTATATATAAATTATAAATGAAAATAAATAGTATATATTATATATATAAATATATGTAAAATGAAAATTAAACAAATAAAAATTAAAAATAAGTAAATTTAGAAAAATATTAAACATTTTATTAATTAAATAATTATTGATAATATTAATAAATAACATATATTAAATATATAAATATATATGAATGTATATAAATATGATTTATATAATACAAAATATTTGTGCTTTACATTAAATAGTAATATATTTAGTGAATAAGGAATTATAATTAAAAAATTATATGAATTAAAAATACTAATTAATTGCATCGAGTAATGGACATAATTGAATGTAGTTTGATTTTTCAATTTAACATAGATCTAATGTGTGCTATTTTGATTTCACATATATGTAATTAATTCATTTTTAAATACAATGCATGCATGCACACTAATATTTTTTGGGAATTTAATCAATTTCTATTATTTATTTTATATATATTTATTTAATATGATTTAATATTTTCAATATGAATTCATCTATATTTTAATATATATAAATTTTTTAATAATTTATATTCAAATAAAAAAACCTATCCATTTTTTTCATATTATTAAAGTTTACTTATTTTTCATTATTCAATTTCACTAATTTTTAACATGCATGCACTTAAGATTAAATATTCATTAATGAGGTTAAAAATATATTTAAAAATATATATTTATAAATAAATATATTTATAAATGTATATTTACTATTTTTATATATTTATATATTTATAATTATAAATAAATAATTATTATTATTTTTAAAAGTATTTATATAATTATAAATAAATAATTATATACATTTAAATAATTATAAAATTATAACTAATTTAAGTAATGTTTATATTTACTATATTTATATTTATATTTATTATAAATATATATATATATATATATAATTGTATATATAATTATATAAATATATATATATAATGTATAAATATTATTATTTTTTTAAGTATTTATATAAATATAAATAAATAATTATAAAATTATAATAAATATATATATAAATAAAGAATATATTGATTATATTTATATTTATAAATGTTTATTAAATATATATATAAATATAAAAATATATTTACAGGAAAAATTATCTATAATTATAATTATAAATCATTTATCAGTGCTTAATTAATTAGCGATGTTAAAATGCATCTTTATTAGTGATTTTTTAGAACTAATAAAGATAGAGAATTATTAGCACTAAAAAAGCGCTGATAAAAGTCGTATTTATCAACACTAATTAATTTAATTCTAATAAAAGTTATATTTATTGGGGCTTTTTTGGAAGCGCTGATAAAAGTGTCTCGATCTATTTATATAACCCTAACTAGTCGCAAACTTTTCATGATACTGAAGAGTTTTGTAGAAGCCAACCTCTATTGGGGATCCTCCTTAGTGAATTGAATCTCGGATCAAGGCTCAAATCCAAGGCTCAAACAATTTCACGGCAGAAATCCATGGATTGAACGATTCAAGGGTTAAATGAATCTAAGGCTCAAATGTTTTCCAGGTTTTTGATATCTCTACTTCTCTTGGATGATTCAAAACTTCACTCCAATGTATTTTATTTTATCTTTATCCTCCTCACTCGTTGATTGCTTGTTTTGAGAGATCTTTTTGCATTTTTTATCATCGTTCTTTCTTTACAGTTGGCATATCCCTACGGTCAACAATGAGTTCAAGACTATAAAACTTAATATCATAGTTTTTGCAGACTCTTATTCATTGCATTTATCATCCATATAATCTGATGGTCGAGCTACTAATTCCTGATTCCACTTCAAACGTGATTTTGGACAATCACTCTAGGTCTCAGGAATACAATTTTGAGTTTCATTTTGATGATAATGAAGTGGATTTTGATCCTCTTTCTTTTTCTCTATTTCAATATCTCTAGAAATGCTTAGCTGATCATTTGGGATCTTAAGCAGGGGCTTTCCAGTTTCATTTTTTTGTTCATGGCTGGAGGCATTTTCTCATCCTACAAGGATGATTCATAAATTGAGAAGTCATTTTGTTTATATTTCACACTCCATGGATCACATTACATATATAAATATGTTAAATATTTATATATTTATATGTATAAATTTGAAAAAATGAAAAATATATAAAAAATAAAAATATATATTTATATTATATGTTATATATTTACATATTATACATATATATATATATACACACGCACATAAATATTTCAAAAATAGAAATATATAAAATATATATATATATATATTATACAAATACATTATAAAAATATATATATTGTAAAAATGAAAATATATATTATACTATACAAATATATATTATACAAATATATTATACCAATATATTATAAAAATACATTATAGAAATATATTATACTGTTATATTATAAAAATATATATTATACAAATATGTTATACAAATATATTACACAAATTTATATGTATAAAAATAAAAAATAAATTTTTTTTATGAATATTAATCTCACTTCTAAACTATTTCTTTAAGAGTGGGTCATCTCCCATTTAACTTAAAACCTCTATCTTCCATAATTATTATTATTTAATTCATTATGACTAAAATTTTATATTATGTGCCCAAAATCACCACAAAAACCCATAATGGCCATGAAAATGAAATTTTCTTATAAATCCTACTCTTCATTTTCTTGAAAATAATTTTTTTTCAACCAGTATAGATATAATTCTTTAATCAATTTATCAACTAAAAATTTTGAGATGTTTAAAACCCTTATCATTATTAGGTATGTAATTTTCCTAAAATTAATATTTCTGTTCCTTTTTAGTTTTTAATTGAAATTATAATTTTGAGATGTTTTCTAATATTTGATATACCGTTAATATTAAATATAATAATTCCTATGGTTGTTACATCCCTTGTTCCAAAATAATAGAATTGAGGTTATCAAATTATATATATGTTGGAAAAATTACTAGAAATTATTTTTAGGTATCAATCATTTTAGGTCAACATGTATTGGTTCCACCCCTAGGAATATCTTATTACCATCCATGTATATGAAATAACTTTTTATTTATTAAAATGTTTTATCAATACATTTTTATATCTTCTAGTTGATCTAATGATAGTTTATTATTCCTATTTGTTATATTTGGGTCTATTATTACTCCTTAATTGCCTATATTATATTTTCATTTATTTAGGGGATTTAAGAAAGACATGATGGCTCGTTTTAATAGAGGGGGGACTAGTCTTAAAGGATTGAAAGTATTAAAAGTGATATTTCTCCTAGAAATATAGAATTTAAAGGCCCCAAAGATTCATATATCATAACATGTCTCCTTAGAGACCCCTAGAATCACAAACAAGAATGTTTATACCCCCCAAATCTCACCTTCAATAATCCATGAGTTAATAACTACAGTCAATGGTGTAATTTTCACAAATGGGAGAAATTACCCCTTTTATCAAACATATTATAGTATAATTTTCATCCTCATTAACTTCATCTCCTGAATAGTTATTATAGTATTTTTTGTCTTGAGACTCATCCCTCATCTCTTTTATGTTTCTTGTACTACTATGAACATTAGTCATCCCATGGATAACTGCTTCTTAGAGTATTTCAATCAACATAGGTGCATTTCCACAAGATATGGAGGATGTAGGTCAAAAAGTAAAATGAAATGATAAATGTTCAGGAGATAAACTGATGATGGTGGATATCAAACACATATAATAAACAGTTTATAAGATGACCCTTTTATTGGGAGATCACATTTAGTTCATTCTGGTCCCAATGTATGCAATGTATTGTATGTTAGAGGGGACCACAAATAGGAGATTTGGATTCTCGATAGAGGAACCAAATCACTAAAACATTTAAAAAATAATGAAATTTCAATGAGAATGTAAAAGAAATTTTTAATATGCTATGTTTTTCATCATAAAATTATATGTTATTTACTAAACTAACATAGTCTAAATTAAATGTTTGACTACTCATGCAGATAATGTCTTATGCACATGATGATGTTACAAATTCCTCAGAAGAATAAACTATAAGGAAAGAACCTATTTTGGAAGATGTAAAGGTAAAGTTATGATATACATTCTCTATTTTACCAAAAAAATATATAATTAATCTTTTATTTAATTTTCATTGTTTCTTACAGAGTTCATTTATTTTAAAATATTTTTGTCCATATTATATGATTTTTTGCACTAAAACTTCCATAAATTTTTTCTCCCTAAAAACCTTTTCACCCCTATAGTGTTTTCATTTATCACTTTCCTTCAAGTTCCCTCCACTCCTTAATCACATAGGTAATCTTGATTTTTGTAAAGTAAAATCATTGTCCATATAATTAATGTATTGTTTCTTAATTATGTTCAATTTATTTCTTTTTAATATTATTTTCATAAGAATTTTTTTCTAATATAGTTGGATTATTTTGTTTAAGTTGGGTGTTCTATCCATCTTTAATACCTTTCTGCATCAAAACTTCCATAGAGTTCTTCCCCTCAAAACCTTTTCACCCCTATAGTGTTGTCATTTATCACTTTCCTTCATGTTCCCTCCACTACTCAATCACAGAGGTAATCTTGATGTTTTCATGATAAAATCATTTTCCATATAATTAATTTATTATTTCAGAATTATGTTTAATTTATTTATTTTTATCATTACTCACATAATAATTTTTTTATTATACAGGTGGGTTCTTTTGTTCGTGTTGGGGTGGTATGTCCATCTTTCATGCCTTTCTTCACCAAAACTTCCACATACTTCTTCTCCTTCAATACCTTTTCACTCATGTAGTATTGGCACTTATAACTTTCCTTCAGGTTCCTCCTCTTCTCTATCATAGATGTAATCTTGATGTTTTCATAGAAAAATAATTATCCATAAAATTAATGTATTTTTTAATATTTATGTTTAATTTATTTTTTATTATTATTAATTATATAATAATTATTCTCTTATAAAGGTGGATTATTTTGTTCAATTTGGGGTAGTTTGTTTGAAGTTGTTCATGATCATGAGAGATTGGACTTCGATCCTGTAATTGAGATAATGACAAAAAAGAAATGTGTCAAGAATGCATACAACCATCAGGTTAAGGTGAATTCCTTATAATTATTTAAGTAATTTTTTTTATCATTTTATATATTATTTATAAGTTAATTTCCTTATCATATTCATCTAAAAATTATTTATTTTTTTTTCATAGATCTTTTGGGAATTCATATTTTTCTTTTAACTATCTAAAACAACCACAAAATAGGAAAAATGTTTAATTATTCCAATGTTACCACTATTTCCATTTCCTTTTCCTTTCTTTTTTGAACTTCCAACATTGTATAATGATTCAATGTTATTATCTGAAAAACCTTTCTATTTTTTGAAATCTAGAAGAGTAGAGAGAACATCACTTCCTCTTCTCTTTTGGAATTAAATAATGAGAAAAGGTTTCTCGATTAAGAACTTTGATTCAATATGAAATTTTGGAAGTTTAACAAAGAAATGAAATTTAAATCATGGTAACATTTTTAGTTAATATTTTTCTGAGACTTTGGGATGTGTAGGAATCAGTTGCACCACAATCTGATACACGGTGTGATCAGTAGGAATACAAGTACTTATTTTTATTTAAAATTGACATTAATTTTATTAAAAAAGAAAACTAACATACTCAAAAATGAGAAAAAATATTCTATTTATTTTGATAATTTAAGAAAAATATCCATAAGTATTTTTTGACATTTAGGAATCATCTACACCTCAATGTGATACACGATGTTCCAAGTATGACTCAAAGTATTCGTTATCATTTTAAAATCAAAATTTTAGTTTAAAAAGTGTCCCTTGTTGAAAAATGAGTAAACAAACTCATTTTTTATTGATAATTTAGATAAATATTTTTTATTTGTATTAATTTTTATCATGTCAAACTAACACACGATGTGGCCGGTATGAGTCAAAGTGTTTGTTTCCAATTTAAAATGATATTTTAGTAAAAAAAGTGACATACTCAAAACTAATAAAACACATTCATATTATTCTTATACTTTAATAAAATGATACATAAGTCATTTTAAATATGTAGGAATCATCCTCACCTCAATCTAACACCTGGTGTGACTGGTATGACTCCAAGTGCATCTTTTTATTTAAAATTGACATCAATTTTACTAAAAATGAAAATTTTCATAATCAAAACTGATCAAACACAATCATATCGTTTTGATAATTTAGGGAATTGATACATAAGTCATTTTTTATGTGTAGGAATCTTCTTCACCTTAATATGATACACGATGTTCCTGGTGTGACTCAATGTGTCTATTATCAGTTTAAAATTTATAGTTTAGTTCAAAAAGTGTTGCTAACTAAAAACCAAGAAAACATTCTCATATTTTATTTATAATTTAGGAAATTTATTTATAAGTGATTTATGATATGTAGTAATTGGTATCAAATCAGACTAATACACTATGTGACCTTTATGAGTCAAATTGTATGTTTCCAGTTTAAAATGACATTTTAGTAAAAAAGAAAAGTGAGGTACTCAAAACCAAGAAAACGCATTCAGATTGGTTTGAAAATTTATTATAATAATACATAAGTCATTTTAGATATTTAGGAATCATCTTAACCTCAATATGGCTCACGATATAATCGGTATGACTTGAAGTGCGTTGTTTTATTTAAAATTGACAACAATTTTAGAAAAAGGGACAATTGACCAACTCAAAATAGGGAAAACACATTCCGATTATTTTTATAATTAAGGGAAAATATCCATAAGTCATTTTTTACATGTACTAATCACCCGCGCCTTAATATTATACATGATGTGCCCAGTATGTCTCAATGTGTCTGTTATCAGTTTAAAATTGACATTTTAGTTCAAAAGTGTCGCTCACTGAAAACCAATAAAATTTTCATAGATTGTCTTGATTATTTATGAAAATAATTCATATGTGTTTTTTGATGTGTAGGAATAACTATCAGGTCAAACCGACACATGATGTGGCCGGTATGAGTCATAGTGTGTGTTTCCTGTTTAAAATGACATTTTAGTAAAAAATACAAGTGACACACTCAAAACTGAGAAAACACATTTGGATTGTTTTGATAAATTATTAAAATTATCCATAAGTCATTTAAGACATTTAGGAATTATTATCATCTCAATCTGACACACAGTGTGACTGATATGACTCGAAGTATGTCTTTTTATTTAAAATTGACATCAATTTTAGTAAAAAGGATAACTTGTCTACTAAAAATTGAGAAAACATATTATTATTATTTTTATACTTTACTCAAATGATTCATAATTCATTTTTGATGTATAGGAATCATAATCATCTCAATCGGATGCACGGTCTTCCTGGTATGACTCAATGTGTCCGTTATCATTTTAAAATCGATATTTTAGTTCAAAAAGTGTTACTCACTGAAACCCAATTAATCACACTTGAATTGTATTGATAGTTCAGTATAATGATTCATAAGTCATTTTTAATGAGTAGGAATCAGTATCACATCAAACTGACATACGATGTGATTAGTATGAGTCAAATTGCGTGTTTCTAGTTTAAAATGACATTTTAGTAAAAACAAAGTGACGTACTCAAAACCAAGAAAACATATTTGGATTGTTTTTATACTTTAAGAAAATGATCCATATCTCATTTTAGATGTATAGGAATCATCCACACCTCAATATGATGTACGGTGGGACCATTATGACATCAAGTGTGTGTTTTCAATATATAAGAGTCATTTTAGTTTAAAAAGCATATCACGTCGCAAAAATTGAGAAAACAAGCCTAGATTTTTTTCTCATGATTTTATCTATTGTTACATAATTAATTTATTTCTAATTTTTATCTTATAATTATTTAATAATTTTCACATAGATAAAGATTGAAGATGATAAAGAAATGGTGTGACGTGTAAGAATCAACCGCAACTCAATCTGATACACAGTGTTCCTGGTATAACTCAAAGTTTAGTTTGAAATTAACACTTTTTGTTTATTTATTTATTTATTTTATTAATAACATAATAATTTTTTTCTTATATAGGTTTTTTTTTACCGATCAAGGGTTAGGATCAAAATACAAAGGAATACTTATGTTTTTTAATGTATGTAATAATTTGTACTTATGTAATTGTATAAACCAATGTTTGAAATGTCTATAATATAATGTTTTTCATGAACCAAGTCAGAGTGACATCCAATTTGAAACTCGAATTGGTCTGTGGCATGGCCCTAAGGGTGTTCACAATCCCTAAAGATTGCAAAAAAGTTCCCGATTATCAATAAAATACTTTGGGAATGATTTCACATGACTTTATAATCATTAATAAACAAAAATTATAAACAAATAAAAACTAAATACTCATAACCAAACATTGAATAAAAATATTCAGATTCAAGTTTTACAACATTTAAACTGAACAAAAAATATCTACAACCAAAAGGGAAACTAGACCCTATCCCAAAATCACCATGCAACAAAAGGAGCATCTTTCTCAAGCCACCACCACAACTTATACAAGGGGAAACAACTAGAATCCAAAACCACCATCTCCTAAAATCTTTCCTTTACCAGTGTCAAACATAAACAATTCTACTTATACACAAAGATGTAAGTAGGGTGTGAGCCAAAGCCTAGTAGGATTACACCCAATAAAAAGGTTCCATTCTATAAACATTATAAGGAAAGATAACATTCAAGTTTAATAAAAAAGAAAACTTGAAACATTTTTTTATAGAAATAATTTTAAAAGAAAACATACTTTCTCTTTAAATAACCAACAATGTACAATGTATGTTGATAGTGAGTGAGATATCACAAGAGGGCACTAATTTATGGGAGATCCCTATAGGAACTAGCTAAGAGTGGGACACTAGTAACATCATGTCTCAGTGAGAAATTTTATAGTAACCACACTAAACATCATTCTCATGCATGATCTAATAGAGAGTAGCATCATCCAAAATTCTAGTGTTCTCCAATTATCATCTATGTTGAGTTAGTGTTTTCTTCATCAATCCCACTAAGTGAATATAGGTCGAAGACACTTCTAAATCACTAGAATACTAGTCTTAGTCTTCCCACCTAGTCACCTAGGATTCCATTTGTTCTCAATTCACATTTCACATATCACATAGATCACCACTTTCACCTATACACAATCCAAAAAATTCATCACACATGATAAACCACAATTTCCACAGCCAAAATCTCTTTTAAAACCAAACACACACCAAAATAATTTTAATACATGATTCACACAATTAACATATTTTATCAAACACCTTGAAGGAATCAAACAAAGAAGCATATAATAAACATACATGGAACATAACTCATTTCCTTTGAAAACTCATTTATCAACACAAAATCACCTTGAATTGTTTTAAAAACACATTCCACACCTCACACACAATGCATAGAACATATTTAAACACTCAAACAAGCATATTAAAATCATCATATAATGTTTAATCATGTAACCACCGACCATGAGTCAAGAAACTCCTAGAATTTGGTGAAAAACTTCAACCACACCACAATTGAACCCTAAGGAGGAAATATTGAGCCTAATACATCAATATTAAAACCATAAAATTAATATATAACCCTAAAAACATCACCCTACCCAATAGAAACATGAAACCCTAAGAAGAAGGGGGAAAACCCTAGAAAAGGGGGAGAAACCAAGATAGAAGTGAACTTACTTGAAGAATCAAGGAGAAACCACACCAAATACACTAATAAATTGAAAATATAAAGGAGGAAGAGGGTTGGGGTAGGCACTTAAGGTGAATATTCTCTAAGGGGGAGAAATGGTTGTTTAGGGTTAAAAATTGGGGAGATTGAAAAAAGAAAAATCCAATTTTTAATGACCCGGACAGTCTGCATGGTTTTCATGCACAGTTTGAAAAACTATGTGGCAATTGTTCTCCCCTTACTATCTAATAAGGGTATACTACATGATTATCCTAAAAAATTTATAAACTATATAATAAGCCATTATCCAAAAACACCACTTGGATGCATGGTTACCTAGGAAAGGGAACATAGTTTGAAAAACTATGCACCAACTGTGTGCCACCTGATGTTTACACAAATTCTCTTATTTTTCTCCAAAAAATAAAAGGAAATACAAAGGGGAAAATAGAACAAAAATAAATAGAAAAATAACCCAAAATAAAATCATGAGTGTGAAAATTCTCCCCACTATGAAAACATTCCACCTCCAAAAAGTCAACCTGAATCTTAAACAAAGAACAAAAACTGATACTCTTTCTCAACCCATGACTTCTTCTCCAAAGTATCATGTTCATCACTACCATGTTTCCAAAGGATCTGGACCAGAAAAATAGACTTCCCATGAATCACTTTCTCTTTGGAATCTATAATTTTCACTTGCTTCTCAAACACAGAAAAATGGGGTTTTATTTCCAACTCTTCTAAATATAGCACATGAGATGGATCTAGGCTATACTTATTCAATTGGGAAACATGAAACACGTGATGAATTGATGTCAGCTAAGAGGGAAAATCCAATATGTACGCCACCTTACCAACCCACTCAATAATCTCAAAAGGTTCGATATACCACAGCATTAGCTTCCCATTCTTTCCCAAACAACAGTGACCCAAGTGAGGTGCCACTTTTAAGAACACCTAGTAACCCATAAAAAAATCATGAACTCATAATCTATGATCGAAACAAGAATTTTGGTGAATATGAGTTGTCGCCAATCACTACCTAATCAACATGAATTTCTCAGATGCATTTTTCACTAAGCACTACCCCAATAATGAGGATTCACCTACCTCAGTCCAACACAAAGGAGACTGATATAGCCGACCATAGATCACCTCAAAAGGAGTCATTCAAATTGAGGATTGGTAACTATTGTTATATGAAAATTCAACAAATCCTAAATGGTTATCCCAAGAACCACTGAAATCCAAGACACATTCTCAAACCATGTCTTCCAAAATCTTATTTTCCCATTCCATATAACCATCCATTTAAGGATGGTATATCATTATCATTTTAATCTGTGTCCCCATATCCTTTTGAAGTCCTTCCAAAAACTGAGAGGTAAAATGGGGTCCCCTATCAAAAAAAATTACTTACAGAACACCATGAATCCTCACAACCTCCAGAACATATATCCAACCCAACTCATCCACCTTCACTGAATCTTTGATCAGAATTAAATGGGTTGACTTGGTTAAATATTCAATTACCACCTAGATATTATTCCTTCCTCAGGGCATACAAGGCAAGTTAAAAATGAAGTCCATGGCTAAATCACACCACTACTAGTAGGAATGGGTAGTGGATAGAGAAAACTAGAGGGCCTTTGGTGTTATTATTTAACTTGTTGACATTTATAACACCTCAATATGAAGTTAGATATGTCCCACCTCATACCTAGCCAACAAAACTACTGACACGCATCATAATACATCTTGGTATCTCTAGGATGAACATCCCACTAAGCCTGGTGGTAATCATGCATCACTACCTTCCTCAGATATATCATCACCAAAAAAGCGGCCCTTAAAGCAAAAGATTCCCTCAGGATACATTGTCCAATTACTAGGAATCTCCCCACTATGAAGAAACGTAATAGACTTCTAGAAAAACTTATAACAAGGCTTCTTCTATTAAATCAACTCTAGAAGAGAAGGATCTAATTGGATACTAGCCAAGAAAGTTCCTTCCCTATGATCCTTGATTTCTAGGTACATCTGAGCAAAGAACCCCATAAAGGTCCACTCATCACTGGACTCTTTTAAAGCTTTCATTGGCACCCTCCTTAAAGCATCAGCCACAACATTAACTTTTATTGGGGTACAAATGATATCAAAGTCAAACCCCTGAAGGTACTCCACCGAATTAAACTACCTTAGATTCAAATCATTCTCATAAAAATTTTATGACAAGATCTTATGATCATAATAAACTACAAATTTATCCCCAAAAAGATAATGGTGCCACATATTTAGGGCATGCATAATTGCTTCAAAGTCCAGGTCATGGGTTAGATAATTAATTTCATTTTTTTAGAGTTTGTGAGAACCATATGCCACCACATAATCATTATGCATCATCACACACCCAAGACCCATGCCTGAGGCATTTTAGTAAACCACATACCCCTTTTTAGTTTCTGGAAAGCTTAAAACTATGAATAAAGTCAACCGCCTATTTAGCTCCTCAAAATATGCCAGACACTCTGGGATACATTCAAAATTAACCCCTATTCAGGTGAGTGCTTTCATGGACGAAGCCAACCAAAATAAATCTTGAACAAATCACATGTAATATCCTTCCAGGCCTAGAAATATTCTGATCATGAACACATTATTCGGTTTCACCCATGACATAAATGTAATGATCTTCTTGAGGTCCATCAAAACCCCTTGTTCTGAGATTACATGGCCAATAAAATTTACCTCTTTAATGCAGAAGGTACACTTAAAAAATTTAGTATAAAGAGGATGGTATTGAAGAGTTCCCAAAACAATTCGTAAATGATGCTCAGGCTCCTCCTCAGATTTAGAATAGACCAGAATGTTATCCACAGACACCATGATGAAGGTGTCGAGATACTGATGGAAAACACTGTTCATAAGTGCCATGAAGACCGTCAGAGTATTTTTCAACCCAAAAGGCATGACCAAGTACTCAAAATGGCCATATATTCTTCGGAACACTGTTTTCAGGACTTCCACCTCTATCACCCAAACTTGGTGATAACTAGAAAGAAAGTCTATTTTTTAAAAACAATTTTCCCATTTAAGCTGATCAAACAAATCATCAATTCAGGGAAAAGGATATTTTTTCTTTATTGTTACCTTATTCTGTTTCCATTAATTAATGCATAACTAGAGAGATCCATCATCCTTTTTTGTGAATAAAACTGGGGTGGCCTAAGGAGAGACACTCAGGATGATGAATCCTTTAGATTCTAAATTGTCCAGTTGTATCTTTAATTTCATCAACTCAGTGGGAGTAATATGATAAGAGATAAGAGATATCGGCTGCATTCCTAGATACAAATCAGTCAATAACTCCACCTACCACTCTGGAGTAAACCCAAAAATCCTCTAGGAAACCTTTTGGAATTTATCCACCAAAGAAGGTAACCCACCTATAGGAACACGACCATAATCCTCCAACATGAGTGATGATAACTTAAAAACAAGATTTACCAACTTCGGTGGTGGAGGTCCAGTACGACCTGACCGAGGATCCCATTCACCATGAAAAACCTGGTTAATCTCATCAGGTTCCACGATACTCACTCACTACCTATAGCAATTCATATGCACCTAGAAACGCACCATCCAATGCATGCTGAGGATTATGTCAAAGAGGTTCATCTCCAAGATCATAAAATCTCATTCTAGCTCAAACCCTAACATGGTGAGCAAAAAATATGGACACCAGAAATCCTAATCTCTTTTCTTACCAAGTGGCGTTACCAACTCTAATGCATACCACATGAGATCAGTTGGAAAATTCAACATGTTCACAAGAAAAGCAGAGATAAATGAAATAGAAGCACCAGTATCAAAAAAACATAAACTATAGATGATGCGATAAAAATGATACCTCAAACTATCAAATTCCCTACATACGATCTTATTTTTACCTGATCTACTACATGAAGATGCTTTATCTCATCCTGATCCTAAGTATGACCACTTGCCTAATGAACTTCCTTGAACTACATCTGACCAAAAGATGATCCATCCTTGCCACTGTGATCCCCAAACTGAGATATCACTATCCTGGATGGATCTGACTAGGATGGAATCCCTATAGAATCCATTGATCCTACACCACACTGATAAGAATGCATGGCTCTGTAGAATCGCTGCAAATTTCCCCACCGCTCCACATCAGTGATAAGATTTGGGAGGAGATGTGCATGCAGTTCGTATGTTAAATACCTTCCCACACTAGTGGCACACAATAGACCCTGCATTAGAAGTCAGTAATGAAGACTACTGGGAAGAATGGCCTAAACTGCCACCTCCCTTTTTCCCCTATTGTCACACTTCCTCTTTTTCTCTAATGAGCTACCACAGACCACAGCTAAAACTTCCCCAGGAAACCCATACTTTCCTTTCTAATCAATCTCAACCATGCAAGCATGATCAACCACCTCATTTTAGGACTTTAGTTTGAACAAAAATATGTGATAATAAATTACTGGTCATAGTCCCATATTGAAATTTAAATCCTTCATCTAATCATTGGAAACAATCTTGAGTGTGTACCAAAATATCTTGGAAAAGTGGTTGGAATACTCCATCACGGACTAGTCCCCTTGAACAAGATCTATAAACTCCCAAGATCTGGCATAGGAAAAGACTTTAGGACAATACTACTAATTAAAAAAACCTTGAATTCTCTCCAACTCATCTACTCGGTATTTCTGGATTGAACCACTAAGTCTCACCATCTCCAACTGGGACCTTCTAGAAATAACAAATCACACTTCTCCCTAACAGCCTCAGGAGTATCGAGTAACTCATATATCCTCTCTATTTTTAAATCCACTTATATACTCCATGAGTCTTATCATTTCCCTATGAAAAGAAGGATTGTTCTTAAGAAACTCTTGAGATTTTTCCTTTAAAAGACTTGGTTTAGATTCTATGATTGGAGTAGGACCAAAACCTACTCTATTTCCCAAAGCCTGAACAACTTGGACCATAGATTCCACTAGTCTCTGATCAATTGGTTGGGAGAACTATCTCTGGCCTCTTCACGTAGCTACACAGAAAGTCTTCGAGGAGTCATTTTTCTAAAAAAAGAATTAAAAACAATAAAACCCATTAATACTATCATTCTGAAAAATTTCAACAATAAAAAGAAATCTCAAATGCATCCACAAATAAAAACATAACTAAATCCATTTCAATAACAAGCCAAACAACCAAACCACCCCATCCTCACCCAATGTACATATACATTCTATAACCTATACATCTCACCCAGAAGATAATTCAACTCAAAATACCAACATCCTATAGAGATTCAAGTCTCGTCACAAGGTGTGTTATCCAACCACCATACTCACAACCAAAACTTCAAGCCCCCAAAATTCTAGCTCCGGTCTATCCAGACTCATCCCAAATAAGTTGACCCAAAAATAGTGTACCTGGATCCGGTACCATTTTTTCACAAAACCAAGATAGAGTGTAATCAAACCAGACACTCGAACCAGTCTCTGTCATGGATCAAAGGGCATTCCTGATCCCCATGGTCTAGAAAAAAGTTTTAGGGTATCAATAAAATACTTTGGTATTGATTTCATCTGAATTTATAATCATAAAAAACCACAATTATAAATAAACCAAAACTAGATAATCATAACCAAACATAGAGTAAGAACTTTTAGGTTCAAGGTTTATAACATTTAAACCAAACCAAAAAGAGCTACAAAAAAAATTAAAACAAGACACTATCCCAAAATCAGTATACAATAATAGGATCATCGTCTTCAAGCCACCGCCACAACACCTGCAAGGGGAAACCACTAGCATCCTGAACCTCCATCTCCCAACATTTTCCCTTTACTTATTTCAAACATAACCAAGTATACTTACCCCCAAAGTTGTAAGTAGTATGTGATCCAAATCCCAGTAGGATTCCACCCAATAAAATGGTTCCATGATATAAACATTATAAGGAAAGATATCATGCAGGTTTAATAACAAGGAAAACATGAAACATTTTTTTATAGAAATCATTTTAAAGAAAACATGATTGATCTTTAAATAACCAACAATGTACAATGTATGCTAATGGGGATTGTGATATCACAAGAGAGCACTAAGTCACACTAGATCCCTATAATAACTATCTAAAAGTGGGACACTAGTAACATCGTATCTTGGTGAGACGTGGTATAGTAACCACACTGAACCTCATTCTCATGAACGATCCACTAGAGAGGAGCATCATCCAAAATTATAGTGGTCTCTAATCATCATCAATGTTTAGTTAGTTTTGTCATCATCAATCTCACTAAGTGAATCTAGGTTGAATCTACTTCTATATCACTAGCATACTAGTCCAATTCCACCCACCTAGGCACCTAAGATTCCCTTTGTGCTCAATTCACTTTTCACATATCCCATAAATCACCACATTCACATATACATAAGACAAACAGTGCATCACATGTGATGAATCACCATTTCCACACCCAAAATATATTTTGAAACCAAATACACACCCAAACCATTTTAAAACATGATTCGAACCATTGACACATTTTATCAAACACCTTGAAGGAATAAAACAAGGAATCATATATGAAACACACATGGAACATAAATAATTTCCTTTGAAAACCCATTTCTTAACACCAAATCAACTTGAATCATTTCAAAAAAAAATCAGATCTCACACACAATTCATAGAACATATTTAAAACACTCAATCAAAATCATCAAATAATGTTTAAGCACTGAACCACCTACCTTGAGTGAAGAAACTCCCAGAATATTGTGAAAAACTTCAATAGAACCTCAATAAAACACTAATGAGGAAAGATTAAACCTAGTACATCAATATTAAAAACAAAATATTAAGATATAACCCTAAAAACTACACCCTACCCACTGGAAACATGAAATCCCAAGAAATAAGGAGGAAACACTAGAAAAGGGGGATAAATCGAGAGATAATGGGACTTACTTGGAGAATCGAGGAGAAACCACACCAAATCCACCAAAAAATTGAAGATAAAAAGGAGGAAGAGGGTTGGGGGAGGCACCTAGGGTGAATAATCCTAAAGGGGGAGAGAAATGGTTTTTTAGGGTTAAAAATTAGGGAGAGAAAAAAAAGGAAAATCAAATTTTTAATGACCTGGACAGTCAGCAAGGTTTTCCCACACGGTTTGAAAAACTATGAGACAACTATGATCACCTTACTATCCAAGACAGAAATGTTTCACATTTATCCCACAAGGTTTATAAACCATGAACTATCCATGTGATAAGACATTGTCCAAAAATACAACGGCAGTAAGGTTACCTATGAAAGGGTGCATGGTTTGAAAAACCATGTGCCACCTACTGTTTACCCAAATTCTATTATTTTTCTAAAAAAATTCAAAGGAAACCCCAAGGGGAAAAACTAGTCCAAAAATAAATAGAAAAATGCCTTAAAATAAAATCATTGGTGTGATGTTTTTTTATTGTATTTATGTTATAAATTTTATTTCATTTAAATTCCCTATTGGTACTTGATTTTTATAATTTTTTGGTGTTTTTCTTGCTTTGGTGTGTTATTAAAACACAATGAATCGGTGTTTTAGTGTTCTATTATGGCACACTACAGCATTCCGCTTTATCAGTGCTTTTATAAGTACCCATAAAGGACCTATTTATTAGTTCTTTTTTAAGAACTGTTAAATGGTTCTTTTATTAGAACTTCTAAAAGTGTTAATAAAAGGTTATTCTATCAGATCCTATGACTAAAAATTAAATTTTTTAATAGAAAACACTTTCAAGGAAAAGTGAGAAACTGAACAATTCAACTAGGTGGACAGGCCAAAAAAGAGATTGCAAAATTATTGAAACATAACTTAAACCTATTAAATGATTCCTCCGTAAAGAGTTTCCATGAGATAGAGTGCACCTATGTATCCGGATTGTTAGAAATGATGTCTTAAAAGTGATCCACCAGCTTGTACCAAGTTTGAGAGTACTCCTCTTTACTTATCTTCCCTTCATTAAAACCCCTTATTAGTATGAGGTCATGTTTTTCAATCCAAGAAGCCTAATCACTATTGAAAGCCACGTGAAGCATCCTACCCATCATCTTTTCTTCCTCTTCTTGAGTAAAATTGATAAAAATAAACTCCTACACCATTTCTTCTTTTGAATTAAAAGTAAGTCCTGAGGATTTCTGTTTAGGACCATTTTCCACACCAGTGTTTTTTGCACCAACCTCACCTGAATTGTACATAACACATTCAGAAGTACCCTGCATATTATAACTAGAAGCAGGCATGTATTCCAACTCCTTTACTTTAAATTTTTTACCTAACCTGGTCTCTATTGTCTTTTGAATATATGAGTAATCCCTTTTCCCTTTGTTTTTATTCCCAGTGACCAAGGTGCAACCAGGGAGATCCACATCTGTCTCTGTCATTCTTTGTACTTATTCATAAATGGAGTTCTCCTGATCCTGATCCTATCCCTCTAGACCTTCAAAATGATTACAGGTTGGGATGTCCCCATGCCCCTGATGTTGTTCTACATGATCTAGGGAAATAGGAGAATTTTTATAATTCACTTTTTCATTAACATGCTCCTCATTCTTGGATTCCTACATAGGCGTATCAACACTTCCAATTGCACTAAAACTTGGCCCATGAACTATGGATGAATATTGGTATCCTCTAAGACCAATAATATAGGATCCTCCCCAATAGCGTGGTCATTAATTTCATCATGCTGATCCGCCACTTCCTTCCTCAAATTCAAATGGGCCTCCACCACTTGAAGATTAGCAGCAATATCCTGGACCAAACCAGCATTAGCCCTAGTAATCACTACCATTTCATTTCAGGTTTCCAAGACCTCATTCACCTCAAATTTAAGAGAAACACCATTCTGTGTAACCCCTACAACCTCAGTAGCTCCTAGAGGGCCTGCCAAATCATGTCTCAACCTATTGAAGATTTCGGTGAAACTTGGTTTAGAATGCAAAACCCTTTCCTTCTTCTTCTTAACTACTACATCAACAGAACCATCAGTCGCAACACTTTCACCTCCCCTAATTACATTCTTGTGATTTACCTTCAGTATCTTACTACTCCCACTAGCAAGACCAACTGAGGCCTGAGTTGCCTGAACATCCCCATTTCTCAACCCCCTGCGCCTGCAGACTTCCACATTATGCCCCAGATTCTTTCACGAGGAATAGAACTCATACCAAGACTCAAACACCATGTGCTTCTTGTAATGGAACTCCTCACCCACAGAAATCTAGAAGAATTAAATCGTCTCTTTAGATACATCGACTTCGACACAAACCCTCGGCAAGATCGGATGACACACTACCCTAGTCCTACTATTCAAACAGAGATATCTCCCTACCATGTTCCCTATCATACGAATAGTTGAAGGAATTGATTAATTGAGTTGGGTAATTATGATTATGTAATTGGTGGAATTTGATTAATTAATTGGTTAATTAATTAATGTAATGTTGTGATTGTGGAATTTATGGGAAATTGTGGTTGTGTAATTAGTCAATTAATGTGATTATGAATTAACTAACAATGGGGATTATGGGATGGTTGAATAGACCTTAATGTGTTAATGAGATATATGAATTGAATATTTCAAAATGGTTTAATTTTGAATTTCTCATATTATTCCATGTGATTAAAGTATTGAACCATGATTTTTTTTTATAGTTGAAATGGTATATTAATTGATGTGAAATGTGATAAGAGGTTAAATGTTTATTAACCTTGATTTATGTGATATATGTGATATATGTGTCATTGATGGATATATGAGTTTAGGACACAGATTGGGGCTCCAAATACCCATATGAGATAACAAGTGTGGGATAGGGACTAAGGATCTAAATACTCATATGAGACAGTGAATGTGGGATGATATTTGAGGCTCCAAATACCCATATGAGATAGTGAGTGTGAGATAGGGACTAAGGCTCTAAATAACCATGTGACATTGAGGTGTGGGATAGGGATAGAGGCTCTAAATACCCATGGAGTGTTTAGTAGGAAATTCCACACCCATGAGATTAGCATTGGACTATGGTTCCAATTGGACATGTTATTATTTTAAATGAATTGATTATAGATAACCTTGGTATTGTGGGGTTTGATATCCCTTGGGATATTTTAGACTCCGACATAGGTTGAAGTAGGTATTGATAATATAGGTTACCTCATGAACCTGGGAAACTATGTTGTTAATTAAATAATAATAAAACATGATAATATTTTACTTTATGCACCGTAATTTATTCTTTATACAACTTCATATACTTCTATTGAATGAATATTGTTTCAGATGCTACTAGTTGTGGCCTACTGATCACACCATACTCAGGATTACTAATTAGTATCATAATAGACTTCATGTTTATAGGATAATATAAGGTCAATATTCCAACGTTAGATGGGTGATTTGGGATGGGGCATGGATGAGAGAATCAGACATAGCATCGGGACCCACTTGAGAGTGTAAGTATTTCTTTCTTTTGGTTTTTTATTTGACACATAGCACGTACTTTTCATGACATATTTACTGTTTTGTTTTGGATATTGTATTCCTATTTTAGTCATCATGTGATACTAGTTTTCCTGATTTTGTTATACTATTTGGATATTTTTTATTTATTTCCATTATTGTGATACTTAATAAAGAGGGTATAGTCTCCCCATGATCAATATCATACCCTCACTACTAGTCAGTAGCCTCCTGCATATGGGGAGGCATTCTTGAGGTCATGTGACCGATCGTCTTGAGGAACTAGTGTGTGGCACCCGGTTCAGGATGTTACAAAGTGGTATTAGAGGGGTTTTATTTTCTTTTCTTTTGTATTACTATTTGGGAAAGGTATAGAAGAGAATATGATGATTCATTTATTGGTTAAGATATTGTGAATGGGAGTATCTAACCCATGTACAAGGGTAAAAGTTAGGTACCCAGGGTGGGATTGTTATTATTGATGTGTGTTGTTATAGTTGGATGTTATTTCACCTCGAGTGATTCACTTATTGTGTGATGTGATTATTGTTTCTAAAATTTTCTTAGATTTGAATCATGTTCCAGTATGTAACAAGATTTGAGTATGCATGCATAATTCTAGTCACTCGGTATTTATTATTCCATGCATCATTTTAGGCATGCAAAGGAAAAACATGTTTTTGGGTAAGTTGTTGGTTTTGAAATGTTTTTCCTTACTTGTGTAATTGGACTGAAAATGGTGCTTAATATGAACTTGAAAGTTGTAAAATAATTCAATATGTGAATAAATGGGTTTCTAATGATACTTGAATAATGAGAATGATTTTACCCTTTTTTAACCACAACCTAGATGTAAGATGGTTAACGGGTACTGTTAGTTTCTTAGGTTTGACCGTATAGTGGGTAAAAGGGGGAAATGACTTGTTATTGATTTATCTAAATTACTCTTGTTGATTATGTTAGCATTGAAAATTGTTTCTGAAGATTTTTTTGGCATCGTAGATACATGCCTCCATGAAAAAGATTACTGATATGATGAAAGGATGGCATGGCTAGAAATGATCCTCCAACAATGGAACTTGAGGCACCGATAGTACCAGATGAAGGATTACGATAGGAGTTCCATGAGAAATTTTATCACTTCATGCAATTTATGGATGGAGACCCAGATCAGGTTGTGTAGAGTATGTCTTACCTAGAATGGGAGTTTTCTTTGCATCACCCTCTGGCTTTCACCAGAGCGTGTGGACCTAAGGCATCTGAGTTCTATATTGAGTCTTTCGAGACTATACTTCACCATTTAGAGACTCTTGCTAAGATAAGGGCCAAGTTGGATTCTTACATGTTACGAGGATCATTTAAGTGCTAGTTGGATGTTTGTAATTCAACTGGGAAGGCTGAGGACATGGTATGGAAGGAATTTTTTGGAGATTTTTTTTGAGAACTTTTATCCAGAGACACTGAGATAGGATAGGGAAGCTGAGTTCATGTGGTTGACCCAGGGGAGTATGTTCGTGATGGACTATGCCGGTCACTTTGCTAACTTGTAGTTCTTTTCTCCTGTTCTAGTAGGAGATGAGACAACTACGGTAAGGAATTTTTAGGATGGATGCAAATGTGAGATTAAGTCTGAGGTTAACGTATTTTGATTAAAGAAATTTGATGAAGTGGTGTATCAGGCTCTCATATATGAGGGGAACCTGAAAAAGGCTTCTAGTGGAGGATAGGTGTTTTCTTCTAGATAATTAAGAAGTACATATTCCAATGGTTGGAATCATTTCTATGATAACATTGACCAGATCTTTAGAAATTGGAGTGGTCAAGGAGAAGGATAAATTACTCAGGATCTTACCTAAGTTATTTTACACTAGTGTGGTAGGACATGACACTTTCATAGGCATTATACTTGACCACTGGTAGAGTTCTGATCGTATGGAATGATTGGACATCAATATAGGTTCTATAGGAACCCATTACAGATGGGTAATGATGGGGTATCTAGGCAGAACCATAGTATGGGAAGGGGGTATTCTAGACCATATCAATCTAGCAGTTAGAGTTCTATTGGACATGGTGGAATAGGTATTGGACATGGTGCTTATGGGAAAGAACATTCATATTAGCAGGGTGGTTTAGCTTAGAGGACATAGACTACATCACAAGGAATTTGGGAAGTACAATTGCATGTCATTCAACCTACACAGGTAGATAGTGATGTTGGACCGTCGACAGTTAGAGGTACTATTATTTTACCTTCTACACTTTCTATTCCCTTATTTGATATTGATGTCTCTCACTCTTTTATATCTTCACAACTTGTGAATGGTTTAATCCTAGAAGTGGAGTTCATGAGTAGAGTTATAAAAATATATAAACATTTAGGAGTACAGTAGTGAGACATATTTTTGTTCAATGGGTGTTCTCTTGAGGTTGGAGAGTATCATTTTAGTTGGGATCTTTACACCCTTGATAAGTCATGATTTGACCTAATTATGGGTATGGACTAGTTGGTAGCTTACTGACCCCACATTGATTATTACCATAAAAGAGTGACTTTTACGTCTCCTCAAGGTGACAATTATGTACACCGTAGAGAATGGGATATCAAGGAGGGATGTATAGGGCCAGTTCATCAGCAATTGGGGGAGATCACCACCCAGGTTTCTAGTTTTTTCTAAACGTTGGGGTGTAAAGTATGATGTATTTTCTCCCATAGTGGACCAGTTTTAGTACATTTTTTCAGAATACTTCTAAGGTTTCCCACCTAATAGAGATGTGGAATTTAAAATTGAGATCATGTTGAGGGTCGATCTAGTTTCTATTCCACCATATAGAATGTAACCAATAGAGATTTGATATCTTAAGACTCAAGTAGAAGAGTTAATGGATAAGGGTTGTATCCATACGAGTATGTCACATTGGGGTTCTCTAGTATTGTTTGAAAATAAGGTTGATGGGGTGATTTTGTGTTGATTACCCCAAGTTGAACTGGATAACAGTGAAGAACGGGCATCGTCTTCGGTGTATCAATGATATTTTTAACCAGTCGATGGGAGCTTGCATCTTCTCCAAGATTGACTTGAGATCAGGGTACCATCAGTTGAGAGTTTGATCTTATGATATAATAAGGATTTCTTTTATAAGTAGGTATCGCCTTTATGAGTTAATCATGATGTCTTTCGAGCTGAAAAACACACCAGTAGTGTTTATTTCATTGATGAACAAAATCTTCCATCCATTCCTAGATTAGTTTTTTGTAGTATTTTTAGATGATATATTGGTGTACTCAAATACTCATGAAAATCATTCCAAAAACCATGAAATAATTTTTAGTACACTGAGATAGAATTAGATATACTCCAAGCTATATAAGTGTCAATTCTGGATTAATCAGGTACACTTCTTGGGTCACATAATCTCATAGGAAGGTGTGTTTGTGGACCCGAATAAAGTTAAGGAAATAGTTTCTTAGGAGAATATCATGAATGTTTTGATATCCATAGTTTTCTAGGATTATCAAGTTCTTATTAGAGGTTCATCCAGGACTTTTCCCATTGGTAGAATCACTTTCAAGCTAGAGTGAGAAGAGAATAAAGTTTGAATGTTTTGGATCATGTGAGAATTCTTTACAGGATTTAAAGAATCATTTGACTTTTTCACCAATCTTGATCCTACCTGAGCTAGGTGAGGAGTATACAGTGTTTTCTTATGCTTATGGTATTGGACTTGGAGTAGTTTTGATGAAGGAAGATCGAGTTGTGGCATATGGTTCATGAACTTTGAGGCCACATGAATGGAAATACCCAATGTATGACCTCGAGTTATCCGTAGTTGTTTATGCCTTGAATTGTTAGTGGAATTATTTGTTGGGTGAAAAGTTTACTATATATACTGAACATAAGAGCTTAAAGTGCATATTTTAAAAATGATATTTGAATCTTCAGAAGAAGAGATGAGTTGATTATATGCATTCATTTTATTTTGATATAGCATTTATTCTCAAGAAGGGGAACAATATTTCTAACACTATAAGAAGGAAAACACAGACTCAGGCAGTTTGAGAGTCTAGCTCTAAGTGGAAGATGATGACTTTTCTAGATGATATGCATGTTTTGATTTAGGAGAGATAGGATTATATGAATATCGTATCTATATCAGTGGAGTATACACTTTTGATCCAGATTAAGGAGAGTCAGTATGAGGATTTGGAATATTTGGCCTTAAGGGAAAGCCTTCAAGGTGGGGATACACCATTGGATTGGACCATATATGAGGAATATATCATTTGTGTCAGGAATATGGTTATTGTGCCTATAAATATACAGGAGGAGCTAATGTGTAAGTTTCATGCCTTGAAATGGGTGATACATTTGGGGTTGACCAAAATGTACCATGACATACATCAATATTTTTGGTAGTTAGATATGAAAAGGGATATAATAGGGTTCATGACATGATGCTACACCTATCAATTGATGAAGGTTATTAATCAATGAACTTGTGGTTTACTATAGCATTTTCCTATTCGGGAATGGAAGTGGGATGAAATTACTATAGACTCTATGGTGGGTCTCATAAGGATGCCTCAGAATAATGATGTTGTTTGGGTGTTTATGGACCATTTGACTAAGGTAACACATTTCTTTCCTATATGAGAGACATTTTCAATGGATTGGTTGGGATACATGTACATTCAAGAGAGATTACATCTTTATGGGGTACCATAGAGCATAGTTTCAAATAATGACTCGTGTTATTCTTCGTGGTTCTAGTAGGGTTTGTAGAAGGCACTTGGTACATATGTTTTACTGAGTACGAAATTCCACCCACATACAGATGGGCAGTCAGAATATACTATACATTTTTGGGAGGATATTATATAGGAATGTATTATTGACTTTGATGGTCCATGGGATTAGCACCTAGCTTTGGTGGATCTCTACTACAACAATAGTTATCAGGAAACTATTTATATTTCTACATATGAGGCTCTTTATCGTAGGCCATAAAAATCCCCTCTATATTGGATGGAGGTTGGAAAGTCAAAGTTGTTGGGACTCAGTCTCATGTAGGATACATAAAAACAGGTTCAGATGATTCAAAATTGTATGGATATGGTCCAGAGTAGACAATATTCATATGCTGGTAGACCTCGATGACCCCTAGAGTTTACATTGGGTGATCATATTTTCCTCCAGGTGTTTCCTATATTGGGTCACCGTAGGATTCAAAGATAGGGAAATTTGGTTCACATGTTTGTTGGACCATTTGAGGTTGTATATAGAATCAGTCTAGTGGTATACTGATTGGTCTTCCATAGAGATACAGTGTTATGCATGACGTTTTTCATATGTCACAATTTTGGTGGTATCACCTTAACCATTCTCATGTTACTGATGTGGATGATGTTGATCTTGATACTGATGCATTATTTGAGGATAATATGATACATTTGTTGGATCACAGTGAGAAATTATTCTGGGGAAAGACCCTACAGTTAGTTTGAGTGTTGTGGAAACATGGGTGTGTTTTGGAGAAAACATGGGAGAGAGAAGTGGATATGTGGCCTTAGTGGCCCGATCTTTTTACCTAGGAATATTAGAGATTCTTAGAAGTAAAACTCAAGTATGAGCTATTATAAGGTGGGGAAATTGTAAGATCCTGCCCTTTTCTAAAGATCTCTAAATATTTTTTTCAAGTACTCTTTTTCCTTATTTTGAGTATACTTTTTTGTGTTTTATCTTAGGTGTGTTTGGGAGAAATTTTGAATATTTTGGAGGGGTTTTGGGTAGTGCACAGTTGGAGCACAGTTTTTCCAAACCGTGCACCCTTCCATAGAAAACCATGAAACCACAGGTGAAGGGGGACTACATGGTTGGAACATGGTTTGTAAAACCATTCACCCTCTTAGTAGTAACTGTGCATCCCCCTAGGAGGAGGTGCGTGGTTAGGGAAAACCATGCACCCTGAGCAGGAAATCATTCATGTGGAAATTTAAACCCTAAAAAATTATAATAAAAAAATTCACAACCCCCCCCCCCCATACTTAACCCAAAGTCAACCCCAACTCATTCCTATCATTTTTATAGGCTTACAGATGAATTAATAGGGTTCTCAAACACCATTCCTAAAAAATCAACAAATAGATTGAGGAATATTTACCTCTCCCAATAAGATATTTTCATCCTGTGTGGTTTCCTCATTCTCTCATCTCTCTTTCCAGATGAAAAGGGGATTTTTTTCCTCCATTAGAATGGTTTTGGATGTAGGTTTTATTGGACCTAATCCATTTGATCTTGGATCTAGGTTTTGGATCTAGATCTTGTTCTTAAACATGTTCTTATTCATTCTTCTCTAATTTGGGATTTCTATTAGATAGTGTACATCATCAATTTTGAGGTAGGTGTTCTAAATTCAATTACCATAGTCTTTAATTCTAATTACATTTATTTATTTTGGAATTTCAATTGGAATGTTTGACAATTGAATCATGAATTGAATAAATTAATTGATTAATTAATTTATAGAATCATGGAATTGATTAATTGAGTTTCCATGTGAATATGAGATGAGTTGAACTTTGTTAAGTTGAATTGGTTAGTTTCAATTATATAATTGGTGGAATTTTATTAATTAATTTTTTAATTAATTAATGGAATGTTTTGATTGTGGAATTGATGGTAAATTGGGGTTGTGTAATTGTTTAATTAATGTGATTATGAATTGATTGAAAATGGGGATTATAAGATGGTTGAATTGAACTTAATGGGATAATGGGTTATATTAATTGAATATTTCAAAATGGTTTAATGGTGAATTTTTCATATTATTCCATGTGATTAAAGTATTGAACCATGATTTGTTTTGATAGTTGAAATGGTATATTAATTGATGTAAAATGTGATAAGAGGGTTAATGTTGATTAATATTGATTGATGTGATATATGTTATATGTGTGTGATTGATTGATATATGAGTTTGAGACATAGACTAAGGATCCAAATACCTATATTAGATACCGAGTGTGGGACAGGGACTGAGGCTTCAAATACCTATATGAAATAGTGAGTGTGGGATAGGGGATGAGGATATAAATACCCATATGAGATAGTGATTGTGGGATAGGGACTGAGGCTCCAAATACCCATGTGACATTGGGATGTGGGACAAGGAAAAAGGCTCTAAATACCCATGGGTTGTTAGACATTATGTTCTATACCCAAGAGATTGGAATTGGACTACGGTTATAATTGGTTGTGTTATTATTTGAAATGAATTTATTATAGAAAACATTGGTATTGTAATGTGTGATATCACTTGGGGATAGTTTAGACTCTATCATGGTCTGAAGAAGGTATTGATAATATGGGTGACCTCATCAACCCAAGAAACTGTGTGGTTAATTATAGAATAATAAAATGTGATAACTATTTAATTTATGCATTGTACTTTATTATTTATAAAACTGAATATCATTTTATTGAATAGATGTTGTTTTAGAAACTGTTGGTAGTGGCCTAATAAGTTTTACTCACACTCTACTTGAGCTTTCTGATCGGTACCCAAATAGACTTCATGTTTTTAGGAAAAGATAAGAGCAAGATATCAATGTTAGATGGATGATTTGTGATGGACCATAGATTAGGGATCTAGAAATAGTGTTGGGCCCTCTTGGGAGTGTCAATGTGTCTTTATTTTGGTTTTTAATTTGAAACTTGGAATGTAATTGACAAGAAATATTTACTGTTTTGTTTTTGATATTGTATTCAGGTTTTTTCTATCATGTGATACTAATTTCTCTAATTTGGTTATATCATTTGGTTATTGTTTATTTATTTCCATTGTTTTGATGATTGATAAAGAGGGTATATTCTCCCCATGATCGATATTATACCCTCTCTACTAGATGGCAGCCTCTGGCATATGAGGATGCGTGCTTGAGGTCATGTGACCGACTGACTCGGGGCACCGGTGTGTGGCACCCGGGTTAGGATGTTACACTTGGCCTTGGTCATATGGGATATTTAATGGGTATCCCTATAACCAGATAGAAATAGGTCTTTTCTTTCATAATAAATATGATTCATCCCTAATATTAAAAATAATAAAGTGTCAAGGTACATGAGGGACCCTTGTGCACTGTCTTGATGCCTCAACCACCGATGGTTGAGGGTTTGATTATAAGAATGTGTTATATGATAGTTATACCACATGGGGGTACAAGTCAAATGGAATGAGTGAATAGGCTAGGCCTGATGATGGATTCCCTCTTCCCCTCTGAGTAAGAGAGACTGATGATTGAGAATGATTGACCTGATTAGTCCATGATGTAATCATGAGACTCATTATAGACATTAGGCCCACTGAGTGGGGAATGGGGTCAGTATTTATCCACCAAGAGTATGTGTGTACCTAGGGGGTTGGTTTGGGAATGGACCTATGTATAGTTTGGACATGATAGGACCGACCTAGTTGACTTGGGAAGTGAGATGGGAATTATACCATCTTCTTAGTATAACACTGGTACAACATTTCCTATGAGACCAATGGAGCCATGATTTGATTTCGATGATGATGAGGGATGATATTACCTTTAAGTGTTGGTATAAGCCTAAGAGATGAGAATTGGAAGTATTATCCCAAATAGGATGTCTGGATTATGATGAGGCCTAAAAGAACATGTTGGGTACCTCAAGTTATGTTATCCCTATAAAGGTTTAGTGTAAGGGAGAAGGTTTCATCAATCTTGGGTGTCACCTTAGAATCTAAGGGTTGATGGGGGTAGACTATTATGGATTCCGTGAGATAATAGGTTGGATATGATGCTTGATGTGTGTATTCTATGTTATAGTCCCCAGGGAGAGAGGATTCCCTCAGTATGTGTGTGTTGTGAAAGTGTTTACTGACAATGAGAGATTTCTCTTGAGTTACAGGGTGATATACATATGTTTCCTAACCGGGAGCATCATCCCCAAAGTTTTGCATTACCTATTTCATGGTAGGGTGTGGGAATACACTTGATTTTCCAAATTATGATACCTATTTCTCGGTAGGGAGTATTTTCCCCTGAGTTTTGGATGACATGTTTTTGGGTAGGGTGTGAACATGCCCCTAAGTTTCTAGATAATGATACATGTTTCCAGATAAGTAGAGTTTTCCCCTGAATTACAAAATAATATACTTGTGGTTCCCAATAAGGATTTTCGTCCCTGAAGTTCTAGGAGAAATGTTTTTTAGCAGGTTATAAGAATGCCCATGATTTTCCAGGTGATGATAACTATTTACTAGTGGGGTGTAGGAACACCACTGAATTTTTAGATGATGTTACTTGTTTCTTGGAAGGGTACAAGAATTCCCATGAGTTTCTAGATGATGTGGCTTTTTTCATGGTGGGTTGTGGGAAATCCCATGAGTTTACATATAAGGTTACTCTTATTTCTTAATAGGTTGTGTGTATTCTCATGGGTTCCAGGTGATGATATTATTCTTAGAGAAAATCTAAAACTAGTCAAAGTAAATATGGTCAATCTAGAGCATCACCTTAGATCCAAAGAATAGATATTGATTATTTTATTATGCTTCCATATATATATTTATTTTATCAGTATATTACATGTTCACACACTATATTTACTAGTTATGTTAAATACCCCATTGGTGGTGCTTTGCTAAGTTTTACTCACACCCTAATTAAGTGGCCATGATACTCGGGTAGTATATCATTCCTCATTATTCCAAGGTTTAGGTGGCATAGATTCTCAGGGTTGGATGATCAGGTTGGAGAAACTCAATGGTGATTTTGATGCTAGGTTGTGATGGGTCTCACTACTACAAAACTGGGTTTCTGTAGCGCCACCCTTTATCAGTGCTAAAAAAAGCACTGATAAAGGGGGTGCCTTTATCAGTGCTAAAAAAGGGATGATAAAGGGAGCTTTTAACAGCGCTATAAAAAGTGATATTAAAAGTGACCCTTTATCAGTGCTTTTTTTAGCAGTGATAAATCCCCCCCCCCCTTTATTAGTGCGTTTTTTATCGCTGTAAAGGGGACCCCTTTACCAGTGATTTTTTTAGTAGCACTGATAAAGGGGGGGATTTATCAGCACTTTTTCCTAGTGCTGATAAAGTGTATATTTCAAAAAAATAATGAAAAATTATATATTATTATATAAGTATATTTATATTGATATAAATATAATATATATTTTTTAAATATGTTTTAGATAAGTATAAATAGACTATTACATTTAATATATAAAACATTAAGTGAAAATGGATTTAAAATATATTAAAAAATATTATTAATTGATAATTTTCTAATTATCATCGATTAATAATAATTTAATAGCAATTTTAAGACACAAAAACTCAAAAAAATAATAAAAGATCTAAAATAAGTTGAAAATTTAACTCAAACTTCAAACAGCCATAACTTTTGATTTGGGTGTCTGTTTGAACTCTACAGCATATCAAATCAAAACTTACAATGAGATCTATGCTCTAATAATCCAAGGGAACCTTTTTTCACATTTTTTGAGGCCAAAAAGTCCTATAATGCCTCCAAAACTGAGTTTTTAGTTGGGATACCCTGATTTTTTAACATTCAAATAGGTATAACTTCTAATATAGATGTTCTCCATGCCTACACCACATATCATATCGAATATTGTTTCATTTTATTCGATTAGACTAGTTTTGGATTTGAAACAGACTTCTGGATTAGAAGTTATGGTCGTTTTAACATTCTATGGCTTTCCAAATACACATATATATGTATTTATTCATAAATATATATGTGTGTGTGTGTGTGTTGTATATATGTATGTATTTATTTATTTATAAACACACATAAAAACATATTTTATAAATTCATTTAAAATGAATCATATAAATATATATTAATATACAAATAAATATACAGATAAAAAATTATAACTAAAAAATAAATATATAAATAAATATTAATATATGAATATATATTTATACTAATATATGAATAAATATATATGTATTAATATAACTAAATATATTTATATTAATATGAACCTATATTAATATATAAATTAATATAACTATATATATATTTATATACAAAAATATATATTAATATACAAATAAATATTTATATAGTAATATATGAATAAATATATATGTATTCATATAACTAAATATATTTATATTAGTATGAATCTATATTAATATAGGAATAAATATAACTATATATATCATTAAATAGAGAAAAAAACTAAATAAATTAGTGGTAATGGTGCAGGAGCACAAGGGGGGGTCTCGAGTTTGAGTAAAGGTGGAAGTAGGGGAACACGAGCAAGTGCGGGATAAGCGGGAAAGTGCAGCGCATGGGAGAGTGGGAGGGGGTCCTCCTAGCGCAGATAAAATGGGGGGTCAAGCAATGTTAAAATCTTTCAAGCATTGTATTTTCTTTTTAACTTTTGTTTTTGACTTTTATTAGTGCTAAAAAAGCGCTGATAAAATGGGTCTTTTATTATCGCTAAAAAAGTGTTGATAAAGGACCCTTTTATTAGTGATTTTTTTAGTGCTGATAAAAGTCGCCTTTTATCAGTGCTTTTTTTTAGCACTGATAAAAGGGACCCCCCCCCCCCCCTCATATTCGCCTCGATTAACAGTGTTTCTAGCACTATTAATTCCCACTTCCAACATTGATAAAGGCTATATTTGCAGTAGTGGCTCAAGGATGGTAGTGGATCCACTTTTTATTTCTTTTATTTTGTTTATTTTTTATATGTGGTTATCCTAGTGGGTGACCAGCTGTGATGTATGATTTTGTATTTCCACATTAATTTTTTATAGCATGGATATTATTTTTTTATTTTATGTTCTCTAATTTTTTATTTATTATAGATGATGTTTGGTTATTTTCACTACTAAAAAATAGGTCTTTAACAGCACTAAAAATTTCCTTTATCAGTTATAGAGAATTACTGACTACTTAAGCAAGATTAAAAGCCCTAGTATTTTATTAGTGGTAAAAAGAGATAATAAAGGGGTTATTTATCAACACTAAAAAAGCACTAATAAAGGGGTCCTTTATCAGCACTTTTATTTAGTGCCGATAAATGGTATCTTTATCGAAACTTTTAAAAGCACTGATAAAAGGGAATAATGCAGTGTGTTGTTACAGCACACCGTAGTGACAAAAACACCACCAAATATCAACAAAATCAAGTTCCAATACATAATTTAAATGAAATTAAATTTACAATACAAATACAAGAAAAAAACACTATATTTTAAATATTTAAAACATTGGTATATATAATTACATAAGTAAAAATTATTACATACATCAAAAACATCAATGTTCCTTTGTATTTTGATCCTAACCCTGAATCATGATATTACAGAACAAACCACCCCTGCTCGAGAAAAAGAACTCACGAGTATAAGAAAAAAATTCTTATGTTAATAATAATATAAATTAATTAATTAATAGAAAGTGTTAATTTTAAACTAAACTTTGATTCATACTGGGAACACTATGTATCAGATTGAGTTGTGGTTGATTCTTAAATGTCACACCATTTATTATTCATATTAAAGAATTATATCTATGAAAATTAATTATATAAGTATAAAATAAATCCTTATGGGAACAACCTAGTGGTTGTGTCATGTGGTGGTGTTTGGGAGGTCTCGATTTCGAGCCTCCCTATACAGATTTAGATAGGTTTTTGTTTTTTTATTCCACCTACACTGACTGATATAATATAAATATATATATGATAAAAATAATAAGGAAATCAATTAGGTAATATCAAATAGAATGATGAGAAAAAAATCTATGATTTTTTTCTCGGTTTTGGTGATGTGATGCGCGTTTTAAACTAAAATGACACTTATATATTGAAAAGATGAACTTAGAGTCATATCGGTCACACCGTGCATTAGATTGAGTTGAGGTTGATTACTAAATTTCTCAAATGACTTATGGATCATTTTCCTAAAGTTTCAAAACAATATAAATGTGTTTTCCCAGTTTTGAGTGTGTCACTTGTGTTTTTTAATAAAATGTCAATTTAAACTTGAAACACTCACATTGACTCATACATGTTACATCGTGTCTCAGTTTAACATGATATTGATTCCTACATATCAAAAAATAATTATGAATAATTTTAATAAATTATCAAGAAAATACGAGTGTGTCTACTCATTTTTCAGTGAGAGAAAGTTTTTGAACTAAAATGTCGATTTTAAACTGATAGTGGACACATTGAGTCATACCGGGCACATCGTGTATCAAATTGAGATGAAACTGATTCCTAGACATCATAAATGACATGTGGGTCATTTTACTAAAGTATATAAACAATTTTAATGTGTTTTTTTAGGTTTTGAGTAGGTTAGTATTCCTTTTTATTAAAATTGAATTCAATTTAAAATAAAAAGTTGCACTTTGAGTCATATCAGTCCCAACGTGCATAGGATTGAGGTGATTCTGATTCCTACACATCTCAAATGACTTATGTATTGTTTTCTTAATTTATCAAAACAATATGAATGTGTTTTCTTGGTTTTGAGTATGTCAATTTTCTTTTTTACTAAAATGTCATTTTAAACTGGAAACACACACTTTCACTCATGTTGATCACTTCGTGTATCAGTTTTATGTGATAAAAATTTCTACACATCAAAAATGACTTATAAATCTTTGTCATAAATTATCAAGAAAATATAAGTGCATTTTCTCAGTTTTCAGGGAGTGACACTTTTTGAACTAAAATGTCGATTTTAAATTGATAACAAATATATTAAGTCATACTAGGCACATCGTGTATCTGATTGAGGTTTTTCTGATTCATAAACATAAAAAATAACTTACGGATCATTTTATAAAAGTATAAAAACAATATAAATGTGTTTCATCAGTTTTTAGTAGGATAATTGTCCTATTTTATTAAAAATGATGTCAATTCTAAATAAAAAGACACACTATGATTCATACCGGTTACACCGTGTGTTGGATTGAGGTTAGGATGATTCCTACACATCTAAAATGACTTATGGATTGTTTTTATAAAGTATAGAAATAATAAAAATTTGTTTTCTTGGTTTTGAGTTTGTCACTTGTCATTTTAAACTGGAAACACACACTTTGACTCATACCAATCACATAATGTATTGATTTGATGTGTGACTGATTCCTATACATCAAATATGATTTATGAATATATTTTATAAATTATCAAGAAAATTCAAGTGTGTCTTCTCATTTTTCAATGAGTGACACTTTTTGAACTAACATGTTGATTTTAAACTGATAACAGACACTTGGAGTCATGATGACATTTCCCACTAGTTATACTGGAATCAAAGTGATAGAATGAATGATTTTTAAAGGGTAAGAAAGCATTGGTGAAACATTTTGAGAGCTCAAGCTTCGCATGTAGGAGTGATGAGTACCTTTTAGTGGTATTCAGCCCCCTGAGGGATGGCATCACCTCCTCTCCCACCCCCTAGACTGCCCCCCCCCCATCCTCATGACACCCTGGACCCCCCCCCCCCACCCCACCCACCCACCACCCCACTGGACAGCCCTCCCACACCCCTAGAAACCCCCCCTCACACCACAGGACACCCCCACACCCCTGGACATCCCCCCACTCCCTTGGACAGCCCTTCCACCCTCTTGGAAACGATCCCACCCCCTGGACTACCCCCCCACTCTCATAGACATCCAAGACACCCCCCCCCCCACCAGATAGCCCTCCCACATCCCTGGATACCCCCCACCCCACTGAACACCCCCCCCCCCCCCCCACACACACACCCTTGTAACCCCTCCCCCCAAACCAGAATCCATACCAGAAAAACCATCATAAGTAGACCAAAACAAGAAGTAGAGAAAAATTAAACATTAACATATATAACATTCAAAACATACAATGTCAACTTAAAAAAACTAAATCCAACCTAAATTACTACCAAATACACAATTAAAATGAAAATATTCAAAATTACATTTTACACTACAAACAACTAAAATTCAATCAAACCTATAAAATAATTTGACCATTCCACTTGTAAGTGTTTGATGTCTTGAACACTATAGGATTGAGGGTCATCAAAAATATAAATATTAAAATAATATTAGTTAATGTGTATAATGAATAAATCAAATGAAATGTTGTGGAAAAGTTTAAAAGTAAATCTTACCAGGTCAAAGTTCACAACTGTCCCAGTTGTTATTATTTCATATATAAATCTTAACATATAATATCCACATTCGATGAAACCTTGTTGTTCATGAAAATTCTGTTTGAATGAGTGTAAATTAAATATATTATTTTTATGTAATAAATCAAAAAGTACAAATTATAAATGGATATTTACCTTTACATTTACATATTTGATCTTCACACTCCTTTTCTTTGTGTTTTTTCGAAAGTAGACCCATCCTCTATTAGAAAATAATACGAATGGGATAAATTTAAAATTCATTATAATATATAAAACTATTGAGAAATTGAAACTTACTTTTCCAACATTTTCTTGAAACTTTCCTGTACATCACCATGGACAGAGCATGTCCAATAAAGTGTTTTCTCCCTTGGGAAAAAAACCCATAACATCCAATGATCACTGATAAAAGAAAATTTAAGGTTAGTGGTTTTTTATGTTAAAAGATAATGAACTCTTTGAGAGAGATGTGTTTTAGACCTCTCACAAAAATTCATCATCCAATATTGTGTGACTATATTATGTTCAAGTCTTTCAGCAATATAAATCATTCTTTTCTCCTCATCCAATGCACATTTTTCAGGGGAAATCAAATGTGGGTCCATGAATCCATATACATATGTCTTCTCATTCTTCTCACAAATGTTATAAAGATACCTAATACAAAATAGACATAAGTATACATTTTTAATAAATATAATGCAGGGAAAAGGTGTTAAGACTTACATGGAAAAAAATTTCACCACATTGATGCCCAACTTATCTCCAGTAACAAGCTCCCTGATATCAGTTTTCACAATCCCCACAGTTATTGCACGTCTACAAACATAAGCTTCCATTGGAAACTCATAATGATCTGCCAACAAATTTGAATATCTTGACAATCTATCAGGACTAATATAATATGTATCTGATGTCATAGCCATTTTATTTTATTGTTATCTATATAGTATTTTTTTACCTTTGAATTATTCCTGTAAAAATAAATAGAAAAATATATTAGTTTTCAAATGATAAAACAACTTTAATAAAATAAATAAATGATATAACATACATACCTCTATGGTAATGAGTCGAAGAAGTCTGGATGGCCAAATTAAAAAATGGTCAATTCTATGTCCAACTATCATCACCTCATCTATATGTAATGGTACTCGAGCTGATCTATCTATAATATCCTATACAGTGACCCTCTGATTCTCTACCTCTAATTTTTGATGATGAACTGTATCTCCTATACAATATACCAACCCATATGCAACTATATGATGTTGAGGATCATCAACATACAACTCGCAATAAGTAGGAAGCTACGGTGGAGGATTATGATAATTAAATGGGGTCTGTAGGCTAAGGTGGGGGAGTGGGAGCTACTTGCGGAGGAGGAGGATAAATAATGGGGTATGCAGGGGGAGGAGGAGTAGTGGGAGCTACAGTCGGAAATTGTCTTTGCATGTTTGCAAACATAGACTGTACCAACGCTCTAATCATTTCCTCTATTGTCTCATTAATATTATGAACTTCAGCCTCCAAGGATTCTATTTTTTTTATAAACACCCTTAACGTAATAATTTTAATAACATGGAAACACTTTTCTTAGTGATACACCTGCTGGATATCCTCATACACGACCTGGATGTTCAGGCTTTCCCAATGCTTCAGATAAAATATCTTTCCTCCCAGCAGCTGTAAATACCCCCTATGAGCTCTACTTCTCAAGATAATCCCGTATTAATTAATTGAACATTTTTGTAATGATTGAAATTATATGATGAAAATAGTTAACTTAAATAAATAAAATAGATATCTTACAATCCTCTCAACTACAATTCTCAAATCTTCCAAAAGATATTTCCCTTTTTTCTCATCCAATCTCTCTTCCATTTTTCATGTCTAGATGGAGAGGATGGTGGGGCCACCTCTCCAGAGCTTGAAGACTCAGCTCTTAGTTTTTGTAATTTTTTCGCCATCATTTGTTCTTCCATTAATGTATACCCTTCCTGAGATAAACTATGAGGGTATACATTTTTAGATTGGATCTCCTAATGATATTTCCTTATTTTCTGTAAATTTGGAATAAGAAATTATTAACAAAACATTAATAAGATCATTTATATAAGAAAGATTATAAAATTTTACATTGCCCTTACCAAAAATGAATATTTTCTTCTACTTTCAGAAAACTGTCTCCATGTGTCCTCATCTTTGAAAGGATATATACGACATGGATTGTCATGACTCCTATTACCAAAAATGAAATCAGATGAGAGGGTTGATTTGAAATCCCTCCATCTCCTAGCATCCATCGATAAGCATTTCTTCCTGACTCCTCTAGTGTCAAGAATATCAAATTTCATCTAATAAAGAAGAGGTTAAATATATTATATATACTAGAAACATTTAAATAATAGGAAAACAATAGAAAAAGATCTTACCAAAATCATCTCCCATAACTGAGAGTTTATCGCTTTGTCCACACTTCTAGAGTCATCATACAAAATGATTACTTTTCTCTTACGCTAAGTTGATACAAAACTCTTAAACTCTTTTGAATTTGGACCTCTAGTAATATCATCCTCATCAAACTCAACGAGTATCTTATGATCCTGCGTACGGGAAAGTGATAATTTTAGTAAACATGTGCACCCACATTTACCAACTCTTGAACTCTTTTTCGTAATGGGAGCACATGAGGAAGATTGGGGAACATCAAGAGGAGCATGTGAATGTTCCTCCCTAGAGGTATGACCAATATGCTCATCTCTAGAATCTTGTGGTTGATCAACTGATTGATCTTTCATTATCCTTCAAATCAAAAAAACAAACATTAGTTCACAAATATACAAATTCAAATATTACAATAATAATGTAAACAGAAAATAGAAAATTGTACTAAGTTACATAATAGTAAACATGGTTAATATGGTAAGCATGTTAAACAATGGTAAAGATGGTAAACATGGTAAACATGGTAAACATGGTAAACATGGTAAAACTGGTAAACATGGTAAATTAATTGTCACTGAACAAAAATAATAGATATATAATTTATGTAATGGTAAACATGATAAAGTAAACTAAACAAAATTAAAACAAACAAAAACTTATACTTATTTTGTTTTAATACATGTTTTAATAAAGAAGAAACTTACAAAATCTAACATTTTATGAAAATAATAAATGTAAACAAGAAATAAAGAAATGTTACCTATAATTTTAGGAATGTACAAATGGATTGTTTTCCCAAATTACTTCGTCGTGATCATTCCTTATGGCACAAACCATGTCTTCAACATGCTCATCATTATGTTATGTTAATATTTCCATGGAAGTAGCGATCTCACATAAATCAGCATCTTCATCAAGTTCATCCTCACCAACATATTGTTTTTTTCCTTGTAAAACAACAGCCCACTACATATCTGATTGATCCACTATATAGAAAATTTTTTTTGCATGTGTTTCCATTATAAAAGAATTAGCTGTGTCTTCCAATCTATTCATATTAACAACTTTCATTCCAAATTCATCGTGTCTGACGCTTTTGTTACCAATAAACCATTTACAGTTAAAAATAAGAACTTTAATTTTAAAGTAATCAACCTCCCATCTGTCTTTAATCACTCCATAATATGCACTTGATGCAGAAATTGGGTTTTTGTCTTTAGCACTCGAAAAATGCATTGCTTCTGCAAACACCAATACACCACTATTCTGAACTGCACTTCTGTTGTATTGAGCTTTCATATGAAATGTATAGCCATTAATGTCATAACCAGACCATGTTATCACATTTAAACATGGACCACCCACTACCTATTTTAATGTCTCTAATACATCTGATCTACCAAGCAAGGTATTTTTAAACCATGACAAAAATGTTTTGTTGTGCTCATTCAAAATCCACATTTCTTTCTTCTTTGGATGACATTGTTTCAACTCATTAATATGCAATGTGATATACGGTTGAGCATCAGGTATGTTATTCAAGATGTATGATTCTAACTTCTTCATCTATTCACCTAACAACGATTTGACTTTCAAGCCATTAATCCCCTTTCCCTCGTTATTAACTCGTTCATGACGAGATAGAGGAAAACCTATGTGTTGTGCCATAGCCAAGTAGCTCATACAAAACTCTACAACCTCCTCAGAAATATACTTTTCAATAATAGAGGATTCAGGTCGATATGGATTATTAACATACCCCTTCAATATTTTCATATACCTTTCAAAAGGATACATCCAACGAATATATATAGGTCCACAAAGCATTATTTTTCGAACCATATGAATCATTAAATGCACCATTATATCAAAAAAAGTTGGAGGAAAATACATTTCCAATTTACAAAGTATACAAATTTCATCCTTTTCCAAAATGTTCAAAGTATTCACATCAATCACCTTATTACAAATTGAATTGAAAAAATAACACAACTTCATTATAGTCTTTCTGACACAGATGGGAAATATTCCACACAATGGAACTGGTAGAATTTGTTGCATCATGATGTGGCAATCATGAGATTTTATACCTATCAACTTCAAGTCCTTCAATGAGACAAAATTTTTTACATTTTAAGAATAACCTTGAGGCACTTTGATATCATGAAGACACTAACAAAAGATAATTTTCTCCCTCTTGGATAATGTATGACTAGACGGGGGAAGAAATGTTCATCTTCCATTAGGAGTGGGAGATAACTCCAAACATATTCCCATTGATAGTAAGTCTAATATTGCATTCAACCCATATTTTGTCTTTCCTTTAATATCTAACAATGTTCCAATCAAACTATCACAGATATTCTTCTCCACATGCATGACATCAATATTATGTTTAACTTCATGATATCTCCAATATGGTAGCTCAAAAAATATTGACCTTTTCTTCCAAATATGCCTATAATTACCAGATTTATGTGTCTTTCCCAATGTCACATCAAGTTTTTCCACCCTCTCAAAATACAGATCAGGGGATAAAGGTTTTGGAGCAATATAAAATTCTTGTGATCCATTGAATTCCTTTTTTAGTCTTCTATAAGAGTGATCCATAAGAAAAAACTTTTGATGACCCATGTACACTGTTTTCCTCCCATGATGCAATTAACAATATGAAGTCTGTTGTTTGCAAATTGGACATGCTTTATGCCCTTTAACACTGTATCCAGACATATTTTCATATGCTGGGAAGTCATTTATAGTGAACAAAATCACTGCATGTAGTTGAAAATATTCCATTTTATAAGAATCATACACCCTAATACCATCCTCCCATAAAAGTTTCAAATCATCAATAAAGGGTGACAAGAAAAAATCAATATCATTGTCAGGTTCCTTTGGACCAGAGATCATTATACTCAACATGACATATTTGCACTTCATACAAACTTCAGGAGAGAGGTTTTAAATTACCAATAAAACAGGCCATGAACTATGTGTGCTACTGAGGGTTCGGTATGGATTCATTCCATCTGTGCACAACCCTAGTCTGAGATTTCTAATTTCATTTCCATATGTAGGATACAACTTATCAATTTTCTTCCATTGTGGACAATCAACTGGATGACGTATTTTTCCATCACATAACCACTCATCAGCATGCCATCTTAACCTTTTTGCATCATGTGAATTATCAAATAAATGTTTGAAACGATGAATTATAGGAAGATACCAAAATACCTTTCAAGGGATCTTTGTAATCTCTACATCATCCTGTGATTTTTCTTTCACCTTATACTGTGATGTCCCACATTTAGGACACTCTGAAAAAAATTCATATTCCTTCCTATATATCATACATTCATTTGGATAGGCATGTATTTTCTTGTATCCCAATCCCATCAGGCATAATATTTTCTTGGCCTTATAATGTGAATCTGGAAGATCGTTATCTTTTGAAAGAATGTCTTTCATCAATTGTAGAAGCTCTGTAAAAATTCTATCACTCCATCCATGTTTCGCCTTTATATTAATCAATCTTAACACCGCCAAAAAAACCATAAAATATGTAAAACCATGATATAATGGTTTTTCAGCATCACCATATAGACACGAAACTGTCGGTTCTATCTCAATTTGTTCTGCTGCAATATCACGAATCATTTCTTCAATTCCATCGGAGTTACCATCTTGCGAATCATCATCATCAGTGACATTTTTTCCAGTTTCACCATGACAAATCTAAGGGCTATAACTCAGATTAAAACCATGACAAATCATATGATCTTTTATCTCTCTACTTTTCAACTTCTTTATATTGAAACATTTCAGGCATGGATAGAAAAAAATGTCACTACTTGAAACATTTCGTTTAGAAAATTCCCAAAAGGCATCAACACCTTCCTCATTTTCATTGGTCATTTGATGTGCTGTAATCCAACTTCAACTCATTATTACCTATAACAAATATCAAAATTATACATCTTTTTAAGATAATACAAATATATGTTTATATTAAAATAATAATAATTTGAGTGTAAAACAATTTTGAAATATAAAACAAATCTATGCGTATTTAAAAAAATATTATTGAATATGATTTTAAAAAGAAAATATAGTTAGATATTACAGTTTTAAATTCATCTTGGATCCTTTCTTCTTAATGTTCACAAAGAATACATCCTGGTGAAACTGGATACCAAATTCACCCTTTTGTAAAAAATAAATATGAAGTATAAATATTTTAATATGTATAAATTCACTACTAAAAATTAGACAGATCCTAAAGATTTGAAACCTATGGATAGCCTCCCCACCCCTCTAGACAGCCCCCCACCCCACCCCCCTTGACACCACCCCCACCCCCTGGACATCACCCCCACCCCCTTGGACACCACCCCCCACCCCCTGGACACCCCTACCCCCTTGGAAAACACACCCCACCCCCTTGGACACCACCCCCACCCCCTTGGACACCACCCCCCCCCCACCCCCTTGGACACCCTTGGACACCACCACCCCCTTGGACAGCCACCCACCCCCTGGACACCACCCCCCACCCCCTTGGACACCCCCTGGACACCACCACCCCCTTGGACAGCCCCCCCCCCCTCTGGATAGCCCCCCCCCCCCCCACCCACCCCCTTGGACACCCCCCACCCCTCCTGGACACCACCTCCTACCCACTTGGACACCCCCGAACCCCCTGGACACCCCCAACCCCTTGGACACCACCCCCTGGACACCACCACCCCCTTGGACAGCCCCCCCCCCCACCCCTCTGGACAGCCCCCCCACCCCCTAGACTGCCCCCCACCCCTCTAGACAGCCCACTCCGACCCACCCCCTTGGACACCCCCACCCCTCATAATAACCCTAGAACACATCGATTACTATAAAACCGTAAATTTAAAAATGACCAAACATCCCTAATAATAGAAGGAATGAAGGAGAATAAGAAGTGGATGAAGAAGAAAAAAACAATGAATAAAGGAAGAAGAACCTGGAATAAGTAAATTATTTAAGGAAATTCCATGGAATCCAAGAAAATCATGGGGCCTCCAATGGTTGATAGAAAATTGGAGAAATTGGAGTAAACCTGAGAATCAAATCAAATTTAAAATAAAAACTCAGATGGAGAAAATCACAGTGTAAAGCCTATCATCGCGGCACAATGGGTTCAGGATAACTACGCATCTTTGAAAACCACAACATGGTCTCCCCCATAACCCATAATTTTCTCATAGTAAATGACTGGTCAAAATATATATAACCAAATAGAATCATATTACAACACCCCTCATCTTTTCATAATTCTTGAATCCCTAAAAATCATAGTGGAAACCTCAAACATAGACTGTACCGACCCCCTTGGACACCACCCCCACCACCTTGGACACCACCCCCCCCCCCACCCCCTTAAACAACACTAATAAATTATAGCCTAATATCCATGAAAAATACAATCATCATGTCATAATATCACAAACCAAGATGCAATAGTCAATCCCAACTGACACTTATCCCTCACCCCCTTAGACACCCCTTGGACACCCCCTGGACACCACCACCCCCTTGGATACCCCCCCCCCCACCCCTCTGGATATCCCCCCACCCCTATATAGCCCCCCCCCCCCCCACCACCACCTCTAGATACCCCCCCCCACCCCCTTGGATACCCCCCACCCCTCCTAGACACCACCCCCACCCCCTACCCCCTTGGACACCCCCTGGACACCCCCAACCCTCTAGATAGCCCCCTTCCCCCCCATACAATCCCCAAAACCCTCTAGATAGGCCCCCACCCCCTTGGACAACCCCCCCCCCCACCCACCCACCCCCTTGGATTCCCCCCACCCCCTTCTACACCACCACCCCCCCCCCCCCCCACACACACACACACACACACACCCCTGAACTGCCCCCCCCCCCCACCACCACCATGGACACCCTGGACACCCCCCCCCCCAACCCTCTGGACAGCCCCCCGAACCCTCTGGACACCACCCCCACCCCCTTGGACACCCCCTGGACACCACCACCCCCTTGGACAGCCCTCCCACCCCCTGGACATCCCCCACCCCTCTAGACAGCTCCCCCTCCCCACCCCCTTGGACACCCCCACCCCTCCTGGACACCACCCCCCACCCCCCACCCCCTTGGACACCCCCCTGGACACCCCCAACCCTCTGGACACCCCCCCCCCCCCCACTCACACACACACCCACTCATCCACCCCCTTGGACAATCCCCCACCCCCTTCGACACCCCCCTACCCCCTTGGACCCCCCCCCCCCCCTCACACACACACCCCTAGACTGCCCCCCCCCCCCCACCACCATGGACACCCTGGACATCCCCCAACCCTCTGGACACCCCTCGAACCCTCTGGAAATCCCCCCACCCCCTTGGACAGCCCCCGCACCCCCCTAGACACCACCCCCCACCCCCTTTGACACCCCCCGGACACACACACCCAACTGGACAGCCCACCCAACCCCCTGGACACCCCCACCCACTTGCACACCCCCCCCCCACCCCCTTGGAAACCCCCTGTACACGCGCACACACATGATAGAACACACATTAATCGTAAACTTGCATTATATAACTTCCATAGGTTTATTTTACAAGAAAAGAATTTATCATGATATAAATGAACACTATGAAACTAACCATGATAGCAAGAACAAAGAAAAATAACATCTCAAAAAAATAGTTTAGGGCATCGTGGAAAAAAACTAAACAAGAGTCGTGTGAGGCTTACTTGAGTGTTGTGAGTCGACCTGATAGATCTGATAATAATAAATATGAGGAATGATGTTGGAAAAATGTGGCTAGAGGGAATGAATTCAACGAATCAATTCTAGGATTTCCACGTGAGAGAGGCGAGTCACAGGTCACTCGATCGAAGAAAACAGAATGACTGAATACGGGGTACGATAAATCATTTAAAAGATTTAGCACATCGGTTATTTAATAACGGATGTGGTAAACTATTTTTTTTAATTTTTATAAAATTGGTTATTTAATTAATGTCGTAGAAAACAATTTATCACATTGGTTATTTTATAAACGATGTGATATGTGTCACTTTATACCGACGTGATAAATTGTTGAGATTGCCTTTATCACGTTGGTTTTTTTATAACCGGCGTGGTAAAGTGCCAATATTTCCTTTATCACGTCTATTATAAAATAACGGATGTGATAAAGCATGCCATATTTGATTTTCACGTCGATTATACAATAACCGACATCAAAAATATAATCTCCATATATTTTACATCGGTTATTTTATAACTGACGTAAAATATGGATCCTAATTGATATATCACGTCAGTTATAAAATAACCGACGTGATATATCGATCATTAAATCTTTTCACATCGTTTATATAGAACCGACGTGAAAATTTTCGACGTGTTAAATGTTTTTTCCACTAGTGTAAGCACTTGGAGTCATATCACTCACATCATGTGTTGTATTGAGGTACGAATGATTCCTACACATCCCAACGTATCAAAATAATATTAACTTCCAATTTTATCATGATTTTCATTACCTTTCTTTGTCAAACTACCAACATTGCATATTAAATCAATGTTCTTAGCTAAAAACCCGTTCTCATTGTTGAAATCTAGAAGAGTAGAGGAAGCTCATGTGCCCATTATATCCCAAGAATTCACCATAATGGGAACATGATATTACTTTACTCTAATGGATTTAAATAATGAGAAAGGTTTTTCTGCTAATAACATCAACTCAATATGCAATGTCATCATTTCAGAAAAGAAAGGCAATATAAAGCATGGTAACATTGGAATAAAGGAATAATTTTTCTCTTTTATGGATTGTTTAGATAGTTGAAAGAGAAAAATATGAATTACCAAAATATTTTTGAGAAAAACTAAATAATTATTAAATAAAAATGAAAAACAAATTAACTTACAAATAGTAGATAAAATGAATAAAAAATTAATTAAATAAGTAGTAGTAAATCACCTTTTCAGGATGGTTTTATGCATTCTTGATAAATTTCCTTGTTGTCGGTATCTCAGTTATAGGGTCGAAGTCCAATCTCTCGTGAGCATGAGAAACTTTGAATAAGCTACCCCAAATTGAAAAAAAAATAATCCACCTTTATAAGAAAAAAAATATTATATGAGTAATACTAAAAATAATTAAATTAAACATAAATATGAAATAATGTATTAATTTTATGGACAATTATTTTACTATAAAAACATAAATATTACCTATGTGATTGAATAGTGGAGTTAAATTTAAGGAAAGTGATGAATTCCAACACTGTAGAGATGAAAAGGTTTTGAGGGAGAAGAAGTTTTCATAAGTTTTTGTGCAGAAAGGCATGAAAGATGAATAGACCACCCCAACTCAAACAAAAGAATCCACCTGTATAGTAAAAAAATATGTTAATAATACTAAAAATAATTAAATTAAACATAAATATAAAACAACACATTAATTATATGGATAATGATTTTACTATGTAAACATAAATATTACCTTTGTGATTGAGAAAAGGCAGCGTTATTTATCTCCCTACAAAGGTAGTGGAGGGAACATAAAGGAAAGTGATAAATGAAAAATTTCAGGGGTGAAAAGGTTTTGAGGGAGAATAATTCTATGTAAGTTTTGGTGCATAAATTTATGACTTATGGATATAAATTTTTTAAAATAAAAAAACTCTGCAAGGAATAATGAAAATTAAATCAACCTTTTATTATATAATTTTTTCGTAAAATTGAGAAATTATATTGTAGAATTAACTTTACATATTCCCAAAGGGTTTCCTTCATTATACTTTATTATTATAAGGTATTAGTAACATCATCATGTACAGAAGACATTATCTACATGAGTAGTAAAACATTTAATTTATATTATGTTAATGAAGTAGAGAACATATAATATTATGAGGAAAAAATAGTATATTAAAAAACACTTTTACTTTCTCATTGAAATATATTTATTTTTTTAAAGGTTTTAGTGATTTGGTTCCTATATTGAGAATCCAAACCCCCTATTTGTGGTCCCCTATAATGTAAAAGACATTGTCTACATTAGGACTCACATGAACTGATTGTGATCTCCCAATAAAAGGGTCATCCTCAATTGGATTTTCATCTGACCCAAAATTATTTTAGTCACTAGCAGAATAATCGACCAATTCATTCTTTCAAGATTTGATACATAAAATACTTTCACTTCTTGTGATTCCATTATGAATGGATCACCTTTTTCTCCTTCCACACTGAAATTCACCTTCATGAAGCCCATTTAATCAACTTTCACTACACTCATATTATCAACCCATTTTCAATGGAAAATCATCACTTGAAATGTTGTATAATATAACTCATATATCTATTCAATAATTCCAAAATATGACATATTTCTATAAATTGTATTTTTATCCTTGGAACTAGATATGTAGATTTCTTCTTCCATAAGCATAACACCACTATTTTTCATCATACTAAAGTCATAATTTTATTTTTTATAGAATGTATAATCATTGATTACAAAACCAATATAAGATATAAAATTTGTATTTAGTCCCTTGGCTAGCCATTAAAGTAATTTATAAATTAAATTGGGATTTTCAGATAACTCTTATAAATTTGATCTTGGAACCATCCTATAAACTATTGATTATGTGTATTTGATATCCATCCTTCAGCCTTTTATGAATTCAAATCTCAAATAATTTCTTTGTGGGATTCAATGTATTGATCAACATATTCACTATTATGTAAAATGTAAAGGTTCCCTTTATCTTAGTCTATCAAGGTAATTTTAACAACATATCTTTCTAAAATTCCTTCACCCATAAGGCGTCCACTATGATAATACTTTGGGAGACCAATGATGTCAACATATGATAGGTAATTGGTACATAATTCAATAGTTTATTCAACAATATATCATTCTACAATACAAAATTATGGATGACTTCGATTCTTTGCATACCCTTTAAAAAAAATTATATACCATTAAATGGGGTACATCCATCTATAATTGATAGGACTTCATAGTTGAACCTCTCTAGCTAAGTAAACCATAAGGTGGACCATTATATCAAAGAATGATGGTGGGAATAACATCTCTAATTCATATAATATTATTTAAACCTACTTATTCATGATTGTAAACTTCATCATGTCTATAACTTTACTACACATGGATTTGAAAAAAAAATCGTAGTATAGTTAATGTATATCATACATTTTGAGGTAGAATGTAATGGAAAGAAACAGACATCAGATCTTGCATCAAAACATGACAGTCGTGTGATTTTAGTCCTTTTAACTTAAAATTAGTCATTGACAATACATTCTTGGTATTTGATTAATACCCATAAAAAACTTTTACACTATTAAGGAAAAGAAAAATTTTCAATTTTTCCTATTTGGATAGAGTGTAAGCTCCTAGTGGAAAAAAAGCCTTCCCTTTACCCTTTACCGATGTCAACTCTTCCCTTATCCCCATGTCAATCATGTCCAACCTAGCCTTGATGTCATATTTTGTTTTAACAAGAACATTTAGTAACATTCCAATAACACTATAAAATACATTGTCTTCTATATGCATTATATCAATAAAATTTATAACATACAAATAATTCCAATATAGTAATTCAAAGAAAATTAATCTTTTCTTACAGCATGATTTTATATGGTTTTTTTAAAATGGTTTACCACAAACAATGACAATATATTTTACTTTATCGAATAGTTGGTCACCCATTATTGGGGATGGTGTTGTACCTTGTTTGATATTTTCATCGAATTTTGTCATCCAGGATTGGTATTTAAGTCATTGAGGTAAAAATTTCTGATGACCTAAAAACATAATCCTTGAGGAATGTTTCAACTAAAATGAGTGTGTGCATTTTTTACAAATGGGACACCCCAAAATTCTTTTAATGTTATAGCCTAATAAATTTCCATACACAGGAAAGTCATTTATCATCCTATAAAACATGTCCCTCAATGTGAATTCTTCAATTCTATAAGAATAATACATTGTAAAACTTATATCCCATATAAATCTCATATCTTCAATCAATAGAACCAAATAGAAATCAATATCATTACCGGGTTTCTTTGGTCCAAATAGAAGCAGATGCAACATAATGTATTTGCACTCCATGCATAACCCTGAAGGCAAGTTATAATTTACCAACATGACGGGCCATATACTATGAGTACTACTCTATACACCAAAATAATTTCTTCCATATATAGATAATGCAAGATTAAAGTTTCTCTACTCATTTCCAAATTCATGATACTCATAGTCAATTTTCTTCCACTAAGGGGAGTATGTTGGATGATGTAGGTTTCCATATTTAATTCTTGTATCCACATTCCATGCTAATTATCTCATGGTTTTCTGACATCTATATAGTCTTGTAAACCATGGAATGATAGAAAAAGAAAATAAATATTTTGAAGTACTTGATTCATTTTTCTTGTATCGATCTATGCCACACTTTGGGTATTTATGATTGATTCATGGTCCTTGAAAAACAATATGCAGTCATTTGGACAAGCATGTATTTTTTATAGATCATTCCCACTAAATGTAGCATTTGTTCAGAATCATATTTTCTATATGGTAATTCATTTCATTCCAATATCATATCATTCAGGAGACCAAGTAGTTCTGTAAAGCCGGTGTCACTCCATCCTCTACCAGCTTTCAAATTATATAACATCAATATAGATGGAAATATTGTATATTTAGTACAAATGGAATACAATGGTCTATTAGAACATCTATTTAACTTCTCAAACAAATTTGGACAATCACGAAGGTCATCTTCAAATACCTTTTTCATTTCTTTCACACTATCTCCACCATTATTTACACTGGTATTCATATCAAATGATCCATAAACCTGAGTATCATCCCAATCAGTGTACATGTTCATTTTTTTCCCATGTTTAGTCCAAAATTTATTGTTATGATCTGTTTCATAATAAATAAAATGTTCTTCCAACTCTTCTAGACTAATTTGTCTTGAATAACAACAATGTAAACACAGAAAAAAGATTTGAGAAGGGCCGTGTGCATTCTCTATTTTAAACCTGATGAGCTCTTTAACTCCATCTTCATAGTATTTTTTCAAAAAATTAACATGGATACATTTTCTATTCATATCCATATTATTGGGTTCATGAAATATTAATTTTGTATAATAAATAAATAAATACACATAAGATATTCATTATCAAAAGTGAATGTTAAAGATAATTCTAATAAGGGTAACACAACATTTGATTGCTTCAAAGAATTTTAGTATGCTTTGAAGAAAATGGGTAAATGAATTTAGGAAAATAATTACTTCTATATGTTAAGTGTTATACTATAAATTCATTCAAAGTTTAAAGTTATAGACAACAGTCATCCTCATCATCTCATCTCCCAAACATTTATCATTGCATTTTTTTGTTTGACATGCATACTCCATCTCTTGTGGATATGCACCTATGTAGCTTGAAATAATCTAAGAATTATTCATCCATGGGATGAATAGTTCTTAGAGTATCATGAGAAACATAAAAGAGATGGGGGTGGGTTTCAAGAAATAAATTGAAATAATAACTATTTGGGATATGAAGCGGGTGAGAATAACAGTTGTACTTCATTATGTTCTCTAAAAGGGGTAATGCCTCCCATTTGTGAGAATTACATCATTGGCACTAGTTATTAACTTATGGCCTATTAAAGGTGATATTTGGAGGGCATAAACATTCTTTTATATGATTCAAGGGGTCTCAGTGGGGACATGTTATGATATATGAATCTTTGGGGCCTCTATGAATTCTATATTTATAAGTGAAATCTTACTTTTAATAATTTCAGTCATCTAACTAAGACAAGTCCTACCTCTATTAAAATGAGTCATCAAGTCTTTATTAAATTCCATAAACAAATGAAAATATAATATGGGTAATTAAGGAGTAATAAGAAACCCAAATATGATAAAGATGAATAATAAACTATCATTCGATCAACTATAAGATATAAAATTTTATTAATAAAACATTTTAATAAATAAAGATCTATTTTATATACATGGATGGTAATTAGATATTCCTATGGGTGGAACCAATACATGTAGACGTGAAATGATAAATTTCAAAAAATAATTTCTAATAATTATTCCAATATAAATATAATCTTATAACCTTCATTATATTTTTTGGAAACAGTGATTTAATGACCTAAGGAATTATTACATTTAATATTAATGGTATATCAAATATTTGATGCAACTAGCGATCTTCAAATGTGAGTTCTCTCTTAACTTACTCAAAAGGTTTAATTGGAATGTCTATATGAGATATTTTAAGGTTTGAAGGAATATAAGACTTCCCTAAAGTGGTCTTTCTATTCTAGATTATCATTTTATTTTTCTTAGAACATTATCTCACATAATCTTTTGTTACAAAATTAAATCATAAAGGAAGCATATTTCACCTTAATGGAAGGTGGAATATTGAGGGTTTCAAATATCCTCTCAATTTCTCCACCCAATCCTCTATCTCTTTAGGATAATATTACCTTGAAAATATGTAGGCTTATGGTGAAGAAACAATTGATCGGGATCCTTATCTCCATCAAATGTTCAATTAAATAAAAAGAAAATAGATATAAAAATTCATGTCACTCTATAAATATAGTGAATGTGCATGATCCATGGCCCATCTCAAATGGGAGGATAAAATAATCATCAATTAAAATGTCATTCCCAACATCACTTGGAAACTCAATAGAGGATGATAAGAGTTTTGGTTAGACACTTCTTTACACCTATTACTCAAGATTTGACAACCCTATCTCTTTTCAACCAAACATCCCCAATAAATATTATTGAACATAGGGATATGCTAATGATAAAGAAATAATGGTAATAAAAAAATGAAAATAGATATCTCCAAACAAGCAATCAATGAGTGGTGAAGAGGATTTGAAAATAAGATACCTTGAATTGAAGCTTGGAATCATCCGAGAGAAATTATAGATATTGAAAACCAGGAAAACGTTCAAGCCTTGGATTCGTTCGACCCTTAAATTATTCGAGCCTTGGATTTGAGCCTAGGAATTATTCTTACCTTGATTCGAGCCTTGATTCAAACTTCAATTCCCCGAGGATGAGCGTTTGAAGATGGTGGCTTCCACGAAAAGCTTCAGATAACATGACAAGTTTGCAACTAGTTAGGGTTATTTAAATAGATTGGGACACTTTTATCAGCACTTCCAAAAAATCATTGATAAATATCTATCTTTATTAGTTCCAAAAAACACTGATAAATATTGTTTTTATCAGCGCTTATTACTTAAGAACTCATAGAGGATACATAATTATAATTATAAATAAAAAAATTGTAAATATATTTATATATATATATATTTAACAAATATATATAAATATAAATATAGTAAATATATTATTTATTTTAATATATTTAGTATAATTTTATAATTATTTAAATATATAATTATTTAGTTATAATTATATAAATACCTTTTAAAAAAATATTTATATCATTATATATATTTGTATAATTATATATATATATTATATATATATATATATATTATATATATATATATATAGTTAATATATTCATTGTTTAAATAAATTTATTATAATTTTATAATTATTTAAATATATATAATTATTTTTTAAAATATATAAATTCTTTTTTAAAAAATAATATTTATTTATTTATAATTATAAAAATATAAATGTATATATATAGTAAATATACATTTATAAATATATTTATTTATAAATATTTTTTTACAAATATATTTTTAACATTATTAAGGAATATTTAATCTTAATTTCATGCATGTTAAAAAAGAGTAAAATTGAATAATTAAAAATGAGCACACTTTAACAATATTGAAAAAATGGATAAGTTTTATTAATAAAATATAAATTATTAAAAAAATATGGATATATATTTAAATAAAGATTAATAAATATTTAAAATATTAAAACATAATATATATATATAATATAAATTGATTAAATTCCTAAAAAAATAAAAAATAAAAAATAAAGCATATTAGAAATGAATTAATACCTAATTGTAATAAAATTAAAAAATGAAATAAAATCTACTATGATTAAAGACATTATTATTAAATGCATCATGTTATAATGTAATTCTAAAATTAATACTAAAATGTGAATAAATTACATAAATATTAGTTGTATGTGTTTCTATATAAGATTTCATTAATTACGTAAATATTTGTTTATGTGATTTGTATATAAAAATGCATTAATTACGTATAGGTGAAATCAATATAACACGATTTTGGTCTATATTAAATTGAAAAAAAATTGATGTTCAATTATGTCCATTAATTGATGCAATTAGTCGGTATTTTTAATTCATTTTAATTTTTAATTATAAACCATTATTCACTAAATATATTACTATTTAATGTAAATCATAAATATTTTGTATTATATGAATCGTGTTTATATACATTAATATATATCTATATATTTAATATATACTATTTATTAACATTATCGATAATTATTTAATTAATAAAATGTTTAATATTTTTCTCAATTTACTTATTTTTAATTTTTATTTGTTTAATTTTTATTTTACATGTATCTGTATATTTAATATATACTATTTATTAGTATTTATAATTTACATATAATATAATCAATATATTCATTTTTATCAATAATTATATAATTAATAAAAAAATTAATATTTTTTAATTAACTCTTTTTTATTTTTTATTTATTTCATTATAATAGGACCTTTATCAGCGCTAAAAATCGCTGATAATGGATCGCTTTATGCGCACTAAAAATAAAGTGTTGATAAAGGGTGTCCTTTATCAGCGCTAAAAAAATGGATAAAGGGTGCCTTTTATCTGCGCTAAAAACATTTATAAAATGTACCCTTTATCAATGCTTGTTTTAATTCTCATAAAGGGTTCCTTTATCAATGTTTTTTTCTAGCACTGATAAAGTTCAGCATTGTTAAAAGCCTATTTTGTAGTAGTGTTTCCCCTATTGTGATACTATGATATGATGGTATTGTTTTTCCATGGTAACACTATAGACCCTCAGTGTTATTCAGTAGCATCTAGCATATAGGGAGGTATTCCTGAGGTAGAGTGATGCCCCTCGTTTATACACTAGTGAGTAGTCTACGGCGATAGGGGAATTACGAAGTGGTATCAGTGCATTTTTTTCTCTGTCTTACTATTTGGGAAATTGCTGAGAGGTGATAAATACAGGTTGGGGCCTATTATGGACCTCAAAATGGTGTGTCGCAAATGATTTTTTCAAGAGGAAGTCCAAATTACCAAGTATATGGGATTGTTTCCTTTGCTTTTCACTATTACGATTTAGATATTTATTCAAGTATGATGTGTGTAACACCCGAGAATTTTATAAGAAATATTTTGTTTTTATTTTATATAAATCTTTCACTACACACAATACTATCTTGGTTTGCTTTACACGCAATCGCGACCTTCCTCGATAGCTTGCGTCGTACGCAATACCGAGATTCACTTAAACAACGATATGTTATTAAAATATTATTAAAACTAACCGTTATGAATAGTAATACCCACTTTTTGAAATTTTTTAAATTTTATTTTTCAAAATGGACTTGATTTTTGGATTCGGAATATTGAAATTATCCTAGGGTGAAATTTTGGTATTTTTCTGAAAACTTTCAATTTTTGATGAATAGTGAAAACACTGGGTTACTATTTAAAAACCGAATTTTTATTTAAATAATTATTTATTTTAGGTCAAAATTTATACATAATACCTATATAAGTTCAATGCAATTCATTGAAGTCATTTTATAATAATTTTAGATATATAAAAATTTTATTGAACTTTTCACCGTCTTTTACCCACCTCCTAGGAGAATTTGCAAATTTACATAAAACTTAATTTTACCGCTTCTAAGAGTGGAATTTCAAAAATCTGAGAGACACGGTTGATGTCAGTAAGTAAAATGTGGTTCAATGAGATGAAAATAACTTTTGGTGAAAAGTAACTTTTGACTTTTATTTACCACGGTTAAAAGTAAATAGGGTAATTAAGGGTAAAAATATTATTATTATTACCATAACACATGTCCTAATTCTATTGGATAAGTGTAATTCTACCAAAAACAACCTTAGGAATAAAATATGACCATTTAGACCCACTTGTATTAGATTAGGACATTTATTATTAATTTATTTAAAGAAGAGTAAAAATAGTTAAAATCAAAGTTTAATAAGTAAATCATTTTTAATATAGGGTTATACATAAGATAAATTCGACTATAAATATTCATTAGAAAGATAAAAATATTTCCTAAATAATGGTATTCTATTTATAATTTTTATACAATAAATAATTTAATTTATTTATGACACAATGATGATGCAGTAATTATCATATTAATGAAATATTGACATAATTGATGTTATAAATACCCAAATAAATGTAATTTGAGACTTTTTATGAATTACAATAATTTTCTATGTCAATATGAGAAGTTAGTATTGATTTAATTAAATTTTTTATAACTAATATTTCTTTTATGATTTTCACAAAAATCAATTACCAAATAGTGTGAAAATTGACATAAAATAGTTTTTAAAACAAATATTATATTATTAATTGTTATTTTATTCCTAAAAATCTATGGTTCGGAAAAATGACTTATATAAGATTATATATATTAATAATAAACAACTTGGGGTTCGTTTGGCTTGTTATAGTAAGTTTATTAACCTTATAGTGTAAGAAAACAAGAAGACACGGTAAAAGTAAAATTATTTAACTTAAAGTTAAATCTAAATGATAAGGTTAAAATAGAAACCTAAACTTTTCTAAATTCTATTTGATGAGAGTATTTCGACCCATACCCACCTTAGCTTTGAAATAAATCAATTTGGAGCTATTTAAAACCGAATATGACTTTATAATAAAATAATATTTTTAGTTTTTTCAAAGGTGCTCCTCTCCTCCCTTATAAAAGGCCACCTCCTCCCTCTCTTCCTCACACCACTTTGAGCCTTCAAGCTCAGCCAACCCCAGCCAATTTCTCCTCTCAACTTCCCTAGAAACATCCTAGAGGTCCTGGTCTTCTTCAAAGTCCAATTTTAGTGCCCTAAAAGGAGGTCTCAAAGAGGAGGTTCGGACACTTACGAAGCAAATCGGACCTAAGGTAAGGGAAAATCTCACAATCTCATTTTTATCCGAGATTGTTTATACTTCAGAATTTACTGGGGAATATTTATCATCCACATCCATGTTTCCTCAATATTTAATATTATTTATATCCTCCTACAATTGTTTAAATCCAATTTTACCCTTCGGTGAGTTTTTAGTAAATGATATGAAAGGAATCTTTTGTCGTTTTTCGTATGAGGTACTTTTTGACTTTTCCGACATAAGTACGAGAAGAATGTTTTTTTAACTTATACGGCATGAATGGATTTTTAAAACATTATTTCCAAGAAGCTTCCTTTACAAGTTTTCAAGTTTATTTTTAATCAACTTCTTTTAGTTTAAAATTGTATGACATGTTAAGAAAGGAAAAATGTTTTTGAAGTAGAAAGGATATTTTCCACAAGAATGGAGTTCAAGTGTTTTATAAAAATTATTTTCCATATAAGATAATATAGGTTTATGTTTCTATCCCTATTTTTACATTTATTTGATTATGTTATGATGGAATTATTTTTATTATTTCCTTTTATCTTATATGGATTATGTTATGATGTCACGATGTTTAAGAATCCCATTTATATTACATGGGTTATGTAATGATGTATGATTTATGATTTTGTGGAAAACATAAGAATGGTATCACTATGAGATGGGTGGGACCTATATCTCCCTCCAATGCATTGGGTAAAGATTTATATCTCATGAGATAGACATGGCTGGAACAGCAGGTTAAACCGGTTCAGTGAAACAGGACTGAAATGAGGAGTGAACTCGGTTCAGAAATGGACTTTGTCTGCTAAGATAGTCTTGGCTATTATTCTTGACTACTAAGAAATGATACTCTATGATTATTTGTGTATGAAAAAAAGTTTCATATTTTAAGTTATGATTATTGGGATTACATTTCACTACTATGATTTATCCCATGTTATGAAATTATGATCTCTTTTGCAGGTTAATATTTCCAAAATGATATGTTCTTATGAATATGATGTGATTGATATTTCTTTTGTTTACCCTTACTGAGCATTTGAGCTCACCCTTTTTTATGTTTTCTTTCCCCAGGTCAGGAATAAGGTTATTAAGTAAGATATGCCAAAAGGGACTATAGATATGATAAAATAAATGGGAGACAATGTAGATGATTTATGAACCAGTTGTTTATGTTTCCCAGTTTCTAAAGACACTATACCTATACATTCCTTTCATGGTTTTGTTATATGTTGTAATAAGTATTCTTTAATTTTGAAGTATTAACCATGTATGTAAAGTATGGGTCGTTATAGTTGGTATCAGAGGAAAGGTATAGTCAACCTTTGGAAACTAGGATTTGAAAGCCTTAGTAAGAAACCTAAGGATATGTCTAAGCATAGAACACAATCTTAGAAATGGCCATAAAAAACCTATGATAAGACCTTAAGTGTGAAATTTTATTCTTGATTATGTGTTTTTTCTATTATAATTAGTGTTGGTCACACTATTCTTCTTGGTTTTAGTCAATGTCTGGAACCCGAAGGAACCATGTTAATGCGGAATGCGACGGGCAATGCAATGATTGTCCCCCTGAGCAACCAAACATTATGGGAGATGGAATGAAAAATCTTGTAGCCATGCTCACACAACTTTCTCAAGATATGAATCATGCAGGACTTCCAAACGAGCAAAGGAAGGAGCAACATTCTGTTGAATCCTTCATGAGGCAGCGTCCACCTTCATTCAGCGGGTCTACTGATCCATTAGTTGTTGAACAATGGATCAGTACTACTGAAAAGATATTTTCAGTTCTTCAATTCTCTGAACATGATAAAGTCATCTTAGTATTTTATCATTTGGAAGGTGAAGCTGATAAATGGTGGAATCTTATCAAGAATACGAGGCCAAGAGATGAAATTGATTCCATGGAATGGGATGAGTTCAAGAACTTATTTTTCAATAAGTAATTCCCTCGTATTCTTCAAACAAAGATGGAGAAGGATTTTCTTAAACTAAAGCAAAAGGATGATGAATATGTTGGTACCTACGAAGCAAATTTTACAAGACTTTCAAGGTATGCTTATGGGATTATTATCCAACCCGATAGTAAGATCGATCAATTCTTTAGTGGCTTAAAACCAAGTCTTCGAAGGGAATTACCCATAAGGGACTTCAATAGCTACGAGGAAATCGTTCGATGTGCTCTCAAAGTTGATATGGAGATTGGAGTAACCCATCAGTCATATGGGTTTGATAAGAAGAGGAAAATGGAATTCAAAGGAAAATCTAAAGAGCACACTGAAAAGAAGATGAGTTTTCCCTTATGATCAAAGTGTGGAAAGAAATATGGAGGGAGTTGTCTTAAATGGACAAGTAAATGTTTCAAATGTGGAAAGGAAGGTCATCAGGCATTTGAATGCCGAAATTATGGGAAGAAGATGTCTAGTGATGCGAACAATGAAAAGGCTACACAGATTGCACCTCCTACACATCAATGTTACAAGTGCAAGGAAATGGGTCATTATGCCAATCAATGCCCTAATCCAAGGGTTGTTGATGATGATCGACGTCAACAAACTCTTAAGGATAAAGACAAAGGAAAGTCACATGCAATTTCTATCAGCGATGTGGAGTAAGATAACGAAGTGGTGAAAGGTACACTTACCATCCGCTCTAAAGTAGAAAATGTTTTCTTTGATTCTGGATCCACCCACTCTTTTATTTCTGAAGAATTTTCTAAGGGTATCATCATATTACCTCAACAATTAGATGTTGAGTTAGCTGTGACAACCCCTAATGGCACAACAGTTGCATCAAAAGTTTATAATTCTTCTATGATTGAAGTTTGTTGGAAAGTGCTTCCTAAAAATCTTTTGATCCTTCCTATAGTGGAATTTGATGTGATTCTTGGCATAGATTGGCTTTCTCTATATGGATCTCATATAAATTTCCAAAGAAGGGAAGTCACATTTCATATTCCAGATCAATCTATGATCGTCTATCGATGTAAGGATGAACATAACCTTACAGTGGAAATTTCTTCCATCTTATGGGTCTTGATTCCACTAAATGAAGGTTATTTATCTCAAATGGTTGGAAAGAAACTCATGATTAAGAATATGTCCATTGTACGGGAGTTTGACGATGTCTTTCCAGAGGAATTTTTGGGTCTTCCACCAAATCGTGAATTTGAGTTTTCAATCGAACTCGTACCGGGTGCTTTACCTATTTCAAAGACACCTTATAGAATGGACCCAATTGAGTTGCAGGAATTGAAGAAGCAACTCCAAGATAATCTTGATAAGGGATTGATATGCCCTAGTGCGTCACCTTGGGGAGCACCTATTCTGTTTGTTAAGAAGAAAGATGGATCAATGAGACTCTGCATTGATTATCGAGAACTTAACAAGATCACTATCAAGAACAAATATCCTCTCTTGCATATTGATGACTTATTTGACCAACTACGCGGAGGTCAATACTTTTCCAAGATCGATCTTCGTTCAGGGTATCATCAATTAAGGGTCAAAAGGGAGGATATACCAAAGACGGCTTTTCGTACAAGGTATGGACACTATGAATTTATAGTGATGCCATTTGGTCTTACTAATGCCCATGCTATCTTCATGGATATAATGAATAGAATCTTTAGAGACTATCTTGATTAGTTTCTGGTAGTCTTTATAGACGATATTCTTGTATATTCAAAGAGAAAGGAAGAACATGAATATCACTTGAGAATTGTATTGAAGACCCTGAGAAAGGATAAGCTTTATGCCAAATTTACCAAGTGTGAATTTTGGCTTCAAAAAGTTGCATGTTTGGGTCACCTAATCTCAAAAGAGGGGATATCTGTGGATCCAGCAAAAACAGAGTTTATCGAAAGATGGTCGAGACCAACAACAGTAACTGAGATCTGAAGTTTTCTTGGTTTGGATGGATATTATCGACGTTTTGTGAAAGATTTTTCACGATTATCTAATCCACTCACCAAGTTGACTCGGAAAGGAGTTAAGTTTGTTTGGATGGAGGAATGTGAAGAGAATTTCAAAGAGTTGAAAAGAAGGTTATCCAGTACACCTGTGCTCATATTGCCTTGTAGTGGAGAAAGGTTTGTGATCTATAGTGATGCATCCAAGAAGGGATTGGGGTGTGTTCTTATGCAAAATGATATGTTGATAGCTTATGCCTCACGACAGTTGAAAATCCATGAGCAAAATTACCCAACTCATGATTTGGAGTTAGCTGTGGTAATATTTGCATTAAAGATTTGGAGGCATTATCTTTATGGAGAAAGGTGTGACATTTATACTGATCATAAAAGTTAAAAGTATATTTTCACACAAAAGGGGCTGAATATACGCCAAAGAAGATGGTTGGAGCTGATTAAGGATTACAACTACTCAATTCATTACCACCCTGGGAAAGCAAACAAGGTGGCAGATGCATCAAGTCGACAAGACCATGATAGCTTATCCATGATGGGGATCACAAAAGATCCAATATTTATGGATTTACAAAGGATGGATCTTGGAATTATAATGGAAGGGGAAAAATCTTATCTTTCTCAAATGAATATTCAACCATCTATACATGTGAAGATTAAAGAGGCACAGAAAGAAGATGTAGAGTTACAAAAGAAGGTCAGAAATGTTCCTAAAATCAACCTTGATTGTGATGGGATAAAAAAGTTTAGGAATCGGGTTTGTGTTCCTCCCATCCCCGAATTAAAGAAGTAGCTGCTGGATGAGGCTCATAGTTCTTCATTCTCTATTCATCCTGGAAGCACGAAGATGTATAGGGACCTGAAAGAGTACTTCTGGTGGGATGGCATAAAAAGAGATGTTACTGAATATGTCTCTCGATGCTTGGTTTATCAGCAAGTTAAAGCTGAGAGACAGAAGTCTAAGGGGATGTTACAACCATTACCCATACCAGAATGGAAATGGGAAAACATCACTATGGACTTTTTCACTGGACTTCCTAAAACATCCAAAGTCAATAATGCTATCTGGTTCATAGTTGATTGTCTTACAAAGTCGGCACATTTCATCGCTATTAGAGAGGATTTATCTCTAGATCAGCTTGCCAGGATATATGTAAAGGAAGTGGTCAGATTGCATGGAGTACCACTTTCTATTATATCTGATCGGGATCTGAGGTTTACCTCAAAGTTCTAGAGAAGTCTTCAGCATACTCTGGATACAGAGTTGAGTTTCAGCACTGCTTATCATCCTCAGAAATACGGTCAGTCTGAGAGGACGATTCAAACTCTAGAAGATATGTTGAGAGCTTGCTCTATGGATTTCAAAGGTGGTTGGAATGAACACCTACCTTTTGTGGAATTTTCTTATAATAATAGCTTTCACTCCAGTATTCAGATGGATGCTTATGAAGCTCTCTATGGAAAGAAATGCAGGACTCCAACTTTCTGGGATGAAGTTGGGGAAAGAAAGCTATTAGGACCTGATCTTGTTGATGAGATGGTAGAAAAGGTCTGATCTATTCAGCAACACATAAGAGCAGCTCAGAGTCGACAAAAATGTTATGCCGACAACCGAAGAAAAAACATAGAGTTTGAAGTGGGTGATAAAGTGTTCTTATGAATATCTCCTTGGAAGAGAGTAATGAGATTTGGAAAGAAGGGAAAGTTGAGCCCTAGGTATATCAGTCCTTTCGAAATACTGGATCGTGTTGGGAAGGTAGCTTACCAATTGGTGCTTCCACCGAATCTCTCCCAAGTTAACGATGGGTTCCATGTATCTCTCCTGAGAAAGTACATACCTGATCCTTCACATGTACTCGGCTCAGAAGTTGTACCGCTCGAGCAAGATCTTTCTTATGAAGAACAGCCGATAGAGATTCCGGATCGTAGAGAAAAAGTCATACGGAACAAGACCACTCGCTTGGTGAAAGTTTTATAGAGGAACCACCAATTCGAAGATGCTACATGGGAGCTTGAGGATATGATGAGGGAGAGGTATCTTCATCTGTTTGTTACAAAGTGACAAATTTCGAGGGCGAAATTCATTTTAAGGGGGGTAGAATGTAACACCCGAGACTTTTATAAGAAATATTTTGTTTTTATTTTATATAAATCATCAAAGGAATCTTTCACTACACACAACACTAGCTTGGCTTTCTTTACACGCAATCGCGACCTTCCTCAATAGCTTGCGTCGTACGCAATACCGAGATTCACTAAACAACGATATGCTATTAAAATATTATTAAAACTAGCCATTATGAATAGTAATACCCACTTTTTGAAATTTTGTAAATTTTATTTTTCAAAATGGACTTCATTTTTGGATTCGGAATATTGAAATTATCCTAGGGTGAAATTTTGGTATTTTTTTGAAAACTTTCAATTTTTGATGAATAGTGAAAACACTGGGTTACTATTTAAAAACCGACTTTTTATTTAAATAATTATTTATTTTAGGTCAAAATTGATACATAATACCTATATAAGTTCAATTCAATTCATTGGAGTCATTTTATAATAATTTTATATATCTAAAAATTTTATTGAACTTTTCACCGTCGTTTACCCACCTCCTAGGAGATTTTTGCAAATTTACATAAAACTTAATTTTATCGCTTCTGTGAGTGGAATTTTAAAAATCTGAGAGACATGGTTGATGTCAGTAAGTAAAATGTGGTTCAATGAGATGAAAATAATTTTTGGTGAATAGTAACTTTTTACTTTTATTTACCATAGTTAAAAGTAAATAGGGTAATTAAGGGTAAAAATGATATTATTATTACCCTAAAACATGTCCTAATTCTATTGGATAAATGTAATTCAACCAAAAACAACCTTAGGAATAACATATGACCATTTAGGCCCACTTGGATTAGATTAGGACATTTATTATTAATTTATTTAAAGAAGGGTTAAAATAGTTAAAATCAAAGTTTAATAAGTAAATAATTTTTAATATAGGGTTATACATAAGATAAATTAGACTATAAATATTCATTAGAAAGCTAAAAAGATTTAATACGTAATGGTATTTTATTTGTAATTTTTAGACAATAAATAATTTAATTTATTTATGACACAATGATGATGGAGTAATTATCTTATTAATGAAATATTGACATAAATGATGTTATAAATACCCAAATAAATGTAATTTGAGACTTTTTATGAATTAAAATAATTTTCTATGTTAATATGACATGTTATTATTTATTTTATTAACTTTTTCGAACTAATATTTCTGTTATGATTTTCAAAAAAATCAATTACCAAATAGTGTCAAAATTGACATAAAATAGTTTTTAAAATAAATATTATATTATTAATTGTTATTTTATTCCTAAAAATCTAAGGTTCGGCGAAATGACTTAGATAAGGTTATATATATTAATAATAAACAACTTGGGGTTCGTTTGGCTTGTTATAGTAAGTTTATTAACCTTATAGTGTAAGAAAACAAGAAGACACGGTAAAAGTAAAATTATTTAACTTAAAGTTAAATCTAAATGATAAGGTTAAAATTGAAACCTAAACTTGTCTAAATTCTATTGGATGAGAGTATTTAGACCCATCCCCACCTTATCTTTGAAATAAATCAATTTTGAGCTATTTAAAACCGAAAATGACTTTATAATAAAATAATGTTTTTAGTTTTTCCAAAGGTGCCCCTCTCCTCCCTTATAAAAGGGAACCTCCTCCCTCTCTTCCTCACACCACTTTGAGCCTTCAAGATCATCCAACCCCTGACAATTTCTCCTATCAACTTCCCTATAAACATCCTAGAGGTCCTGGTCTTCTTCAAAGACCAATTTTAGTGCCCTAAAAGGAGGTCTCAAAGAGGCGCTTCAAAGAAGAGTAGGTTCGGACACTTACGAAGCAAATCGGACCTAAGGTAAGGGAAAATCTCACAATCTCATTTTTATCCAAGATTTTTTATAATTCATATTTTACTGGGGAATATTTATCATCCAAATCCATGTTTCCTTAATATGTAATATTATTTATATCCTCCTACAATTGTTTAAATCCAATTTTACCCTTCGATGAGTTTTTAGTAAATGATATGAAAGGAATCTTTTGTCGTTTTTCATACGATGTACTTTTTTACTTTTCTGACATAAGTACGAGAAGAATGTTTTTTTTAACTTATACGGCATGAATGGATTTTTAAAACATTATTTCCAAGAAGATTCTATTACAAGTTTTCAAGTTTATTTTTAATCAACTTCTTTTAGTTTAAAATTGTATGACATGTTAAGAAAGGAAAATGTTTTTGAAGTAGAAAGGATATTTTCTTCAAGAATGGAGTTCAAGTGTTTTATAAAAATTATTTTCCATCTATGATAATATAGGGTTCTGTTTCTATCCCTATTTTTACATTTATTTGATTATGTTATGATGGAATTATTTTTATGATTTCCTTTTATCTTATATGGATTATGTTATGATGTCACGATGTTTAAAAATCCCATTTTTATTACATGGGTTATGCAATGATGTATGATTTATGATTTTGTGGCACACATAATAATGGTATCATTATGAGATGTGTGGGACCTATATCTCCCTCCAATGCATTGGGTAAAGATTTATATCTCATGAGATAGACATGGCTGGAATGACAGGTTAAACTGGTTCAGTGAAACAGGACTGAAACGAGGAGTGAACTCGGTTCAGAAATGGACTTTGTCCACTAAGATAGTCTTGGCTATGAGTCTTGACTACTAAGAAATGATTCTCTATGATTATGTGTGTATGATACAAAGTTTCATATTTTAAGTTATGATTATTGTGATTACATTTCACTACTATGATTTATCCCGTGTTATGAAATTATGATCTCTTTTGCAGGTTAATATTTCCAAAATGATATGTTCTTAGGAATATGATGTGATTGATATTTCTTTTCTTTACCCTTACTGATCATTTGATCTCACCCTTTTTTATGTTTTCTTTCCCCAGGTCAGGAATAAGGTTATTAAGTAAGATATGTTAAAAGGAACTATAGATATGATGAAATAAATGGGAGACAGTGTAGATGCTTTATGAACCAGTTGTTTATGTTTCCCAGTTTCTAAAGACACTATACCTATACTATCATTTCATGGTTTTGTTATATGTTATAATAAGTATTCTTCAATTTTTAAGTATTAACCATGTATGTAAAGTATGGGTCGTTATAATGTGTGTATTGAGATGTTATTTTGGTTTTGGATCTTGGAGTGTTGTCAATAGATCGATGCGCATGCATAATTTTTCATATAGTACTCATATTCCATTCATGTTCTTAGGTGTGATTGATATCACGGGCGACCATGGTTCAACTATTTAAAGTTTCAACAACTTATATGATGTTATCCAATATAACTAGTTAGTGGAATTCTACTCATTTAAGCCATGGTATATTTTATTCTGGTGACTAGTTGTGTGGATCTTATGGAGGGATGTTTCTCGATGATAATGATTATCCAATCCCTCCATGTAAGGGATGTATAGTGAACCTTAGTGGTTTAGGATATAAATTGGTGCCTTGGTACTTAATCTAGAAAAGAGATAGGGGTTCGACTACTTAAAGTGTCAACAAAAATATATATGGTGTTTACCTATATAAATTCTTAGTGGAATTATACATAATTGAACCATATGATTATAGTTTTACTCGATATGAATTTCCAATGGAAAATGTGTTATATATGTGTGCATGAGATTGTGATTCATGAGGGGCTATTCTAGTGTAAATATTCTTGGTGAGGTTTAGTGTCTTGGAGTGAGATCATGATTTGGAATAAGATGCTTGATGGGTATATATATGAGGAACATAGAGTGGGTGTTTTAACTCATGATTTTCCAGGTGATATTGATATGGGAACATGGATGTTTTTCTATGATTTTTGATCTATATGTGATATAGTTTATAGGCTAGTTAGGTGAGCCTAGTGATGTTGAGATGTGGTTCGAGGTATTGGTGAGTTGTGTGTAATAGTGAATAGTAGGGTGTTTTCTTGATATTCTTGAGATGAGTTGTGATATACTAGAGTAACCTAAGAAAGGTGTTAGCCTAGACTTGTGAGTACCTTTATAGATGGTAAGAATGGGTATATTCTTAAAGTTATGAGATCAATTTTTAAGAGGTGTTACCAGGTGCGTGGTATAAGCATAGATATTACTTAGGTTTTTATGAGGTAAACACTATGAGTGCTAGTGATTTTAGTAATAAAGTTTAGTTTCAAGGGTGGGATTTTTAGGATGCTTAGAATTATTAATTCTGGTATACTTTCAGTAGTTCATTGAGAGAATGGTTATACACTTCTAGTTTTGGGATGATGTCTGGGTGGTGGGTGATCATTCGTTTTTCATTGGTACAAGTGTGATGCCTTGGTCCGGTTGGAAAAAATCATCAAGGGGATTTTTATTAGATTAAATTGACATGTTGTGTAGCATGGTATGTGATATAGGTGTGTATTCTTTGGTTCGATTACCTACAAATCATGGGAACATGAGTTGGGTTGTGTGATCAGGTAGTATGGGACTGTTCACTTATAGATTTTGTATGATATTGGGGTAGTTCATGCTAGATATTTGTGTTGTTATTTGGATCTTAGGTTGATGAGTAGCCATTTTGGGTTAAAAACTGATGTTATTATTGAAACACTTATGGGAATGGTGTCCCATGGTGTTGGGTGAGAATAGAAGGTGTTATGTCTATAGTGAATAGAGATATCATGGATGGATGAGCATGGATTAGGTGGAGAAACACATGTACAATGATTAATCCTATTTAGAAATGTGCTCTAGGAGAAGTATAAGTGTTTTTATATGGTGGGTGGTGTGCCATTAGTTATTGACAAGTGTGTATCTCATTTCTTGTTGAATTTTGATGGATTTCAGGTATGATGTTCTAGGTATTCCAGGAATGGGTGGAGATTTATGTTTCATGTTAGTAATCAAGTATGGCAGGGATGGAAATGTATTGTAATTACGTGTTGTAATGTATAGAGCACGGTTCATGAAGGAATGAACCTTATATTAGTAGGTTCATGGGTGTTATAAGAACAGTCATTAGAAATTCAATGTGGCATTTGGATACTGGTGTACATATGGATCTGATTTTATTTGGTTCCTTAGTGAATACAATATTTGAGGTTTGGTTTCAATAACATATATAGTCTAAATGTTGGCATTGGGATTTTGATTTAATTAATGTGATTCAGATCGATGGTGTGACAGTTCTTGGGATGAGATCATGGAAGTTGGATTTGGTTGGTCAAGTAACCAACTGTGGAATTATATTTAATTTCAGGTTTGGACTTTAGTGTGGATGTTTAAATGATATTTTTATGCCTTCGGTAATTAAGGCATCGTGATCAGATGATATGATAGTGTTTCAATGGTCTTGGCCAAGAGTTTTTGAGAAATGTCAACTAGAGGAGGATCGAACATCATTTTCTCATGGAATTTGGTATAGTGAGGTGGAAACCACAAAGGTAAGGTCAATTAGACACTAGAAATGTTTTTTGGTAGGAAATTCTTATAGTGGGGAGCACCATGGCATGGGGATCGACCATTGTGAGAAAATACTTATAGTGGGGAACACCCTAATTTATTGAATAAAATTTAATAACAAAACTATCATGACTTGAGATATATGGGCATGAGTAAATTTTTTCTCAGTGATTCTGTGATGGTGATGGTCAATGGCCCAATTTTTTGATAAATAGTGTTCTTTGTGTTGTAAATTAAATATTGGAAGCTTTTTCAACATTTGGTGATAGAACATGACAAATCGATCATGAATTGACAATCTAGGTAGGTTTGGATTAATGGTTGAATGATCGTAGAGGATTCTCATGGATTAAAAGTGATATGGTGGGGAGGTTGAAAAGTCCTAAATTTGTGTGGATTGTGAAATTAAGAAGGAATTTGAATATTTGACTCCATATCAGGGGTCATTTTGATAATCAAGATTCAGATCTGAATTTGGATATTCAGAGAATATCATGTAGATTTTTGTGGATATGAATCAAGGCCTGAGAGGTTTTTTGGGTGCTCGAGTGAGCACCAGGATCTTCAAGTTGAAATGTAGAACTTTGAAAATGGTTTTACCTTATTGCACGGTTAAGGAAAACTATGTGAGTATACTATGTGAGTTTTTTATTGGGGTATGAGAATACGGTTGTAGAAAAATTATGAAAAATCTACCATTCAAGTCGTAGAGATAGTTCTATTCTTGATGAGCGGTTTAATGAACTGTGCATCCAGACTGTGCAAGGTGTGAAACCTTGAATGGTGTAATCTGCAATGTTGGCATATAGTTTGGTAAACCATGTGAGGGGGTGTATCTTGAGATAGTGATAGCCACTTGTTTGGTGCATGGTTTAGAAAACTATTTGGTAACCATTTGACTACCCATATTTTATTAAAAATTGTATATTATCCATTTAGCCCTCCAAATGTTTAAATCCTTTCCCCATGTTTCTTCCTCCCACATGTCTTTTGGACCATGGAGGACCCATCCCTCCTTATCCCTGGATTTACCATGGTTTAAGGTGGGGTTTGGTTTTATTTTGTTATTTTAAGTTTGACTATATCCTCCCCCAATTTAGTTATTACATATCTCTTTAGTCACTATTTTCATTGTTCTATCTTAGGTTTTCATTGATGATCCCACTAGAGCATGGTGGAATCATCATGATATAATGTGGACTGTTATTTAAATTGATATAGGATGCCCTGTGATGAATAATTCACACTATTACATGCTATTATGATAAAGGTACATCACCAAGTGAATTGTTTTAGGGTTTTTTCTAAATTGGGTTAAATTTACCATTGGATTGGGAATTTTGTATTTTGTGTGGGTTTTTTTCGTGTGCATGTTAGTAGTGGAACACACCTCGTTACTCAAGGTTTCGGTGAATGGATGTCACCAGTGAGATTTTAGGAATTTATTTCTATTTAAATTAAATTAAATTAAGTTAATAAATTAATTATAAATTTTTATTATTAATTAAAATTTATATTTTGGCTTGATTTTAGGCCATTGGAGGTGATATGAGGATTAGAAAAACTTGGGTAGTGGTTGGACTTTTCTAAAAGGAAATGAAATCATGTATGATTTAAGTAGTATATGAACATGCCATATGATATATGCATTTCGTTTAAATGGAATGTGATATATGGTCTCTTCACTGATTGTTATTGGCCTTAAATAGAGAAATAATTATTTTTATTAAATTCTCAAGAATGAACAAAGTGCCAAGGGTCGTAAGGGACCCCCATTCACTAGATAGATGTCTCCTCCATTAGTGGTTGAGGTAATGATTACAAAAAAATTACGATACTTGGACCCTATGGGGTTATAAGTCAAATGGAATGAGTCAATTTGGTAGGCCTTCCCCTCTGGGTAAGGGGGGAGTGATGATTGAAAATGATTGGCCCGAGTATTCCATGATGTAACATTGAGATTTCTTGTAGCCTATGGTCTTACTAAGTGGGACATGGGTGAGTGTTTCTCCCCCATGAGTAGGTATGTTCTTGATAGGGTTTGTTTGGGGATAGACCTAAGTATAAGTTGTGTGTGAGAGGACCAACCAGGTTGGCTTGTAAAGTGATATGGTAATTATATCATCTCCTTAGGGTGATGCCGGAACGATATTTCCTATGAGTCCAATAGGGGCATGATATGATTTCAATGATGATGAGGGATGTTATTCCCTCTTAGTGACAATATAAGCTCAATAGATGAGAATTGGAAGGATGTTTCCATGTAGGGTGTCCATATTACAATGAGACCCCAAGGACCATGGAATGTTACCTCGTGTTATACTACCCTAGATGGGGTTAGTTTAGTGGAGCAAGTGTCAACAATATTGGGAATTTCTTTAGAACTTGAGGGTCAATGGGGATATCCTAGTATGGTTTTGGTGAGATTATAGGTGGTTTGTGATTCTCAATGTGTGTTAGTTATGTAATATCCATCAGGGAGATAGTATTCCCCCTATGTGTGTGTGTGTGCACGTGCATGCATGTGCATGTGCATGCATGTGTGTGTGTGTGTGCGTGTGCATGTGCGTACATGCATGTGTGTCTATGTTCATGTGTGTGTGTGCACATGTATGTGTGGGTGCATGCAGGAGCGTGGTCATGAATATGTGAATGTGTGTATGTGTGCATGCATGCATGTGTGTGTGTGTGTACGCGCATGCACATGTGTGTGTGTGCATGTGTGTGTGTGTGTGTGTGTGTGTGTTGTGATCATGTTTCCTAGTTGGGAGAGATTTTATTTGAGTTATCAGATGATCTGCTTGGGTTTCCTAATATGGAGTGTATGAACCTAAGTTTTAGATGACCTATTTCATAGTAGGATTTGATCACACCCCAGAGTTTCCAGATAATGATACCTACCTCCTAGAAGGGAGTGTCTTCCCCTAATTTTTGAATGACCTGTTTTGAGTAAGGTGCAAGCATGACCATGAGTTTCCATATGATGATACATGTTTCTTGGTAGGGAGAGTTTTCCCATGAGTTATCGAATGATATTCTTTTGTTACCATGTAGTGAGTGTTTTACCCTAATTTATGAATAACATATTTTTAAGTAGGGTGTGGGCATGACCCTAAGATTCAAGATGATGATACCTTTTTCTAGTAGGTAGAGTTTTCCCATGATTTATCAGATGATCTAGTTGTGTTTCCCAATAGAAAGTGTCTTCCTCTATGTTTCGGATAACCCGTTTCCTGATAGGGTGCACACATACCCCCTGAGTTTTTAGATGATATTGATACATATGTCCTATAAGGGTGTGGGAGCACCCCTAAGTTTCCAAATGATGTTACACCCCTGAGTTTCCAAATGATGTGACTTGTTTTCTGGAAGGGTACGGGTTCACCCTTGACTTTCTATGTGGGATTAAACCTATTTCCTAGTAGGATATGTGTATGTCACTGGGTTCTATATAATGGAATTATTATCAAATAAAATTTAGAACTATCCAAAGCATGTATGGTCGTTCTAGGATGTCACCTTAGAACTCGAGGATTAACAATGATTATTTTATTGTACTTCTGCATTTTTATTTATTTTCTAATCATGTCACATGTTCATATAGTGTATTTACTAGTTATATTTAGGACCTCATTGGTGGTTCCATAATAAATTGTACTCAAACCTTGATCATTTGGATATGGTTATTGGGTACCTAAATAGCTTTCATTATTCCTAGGTTTAAGTAGGGAAGAGGTCCAAGTTTGTATGATCAGGTTGGAGTTTCTCAATGAGGATTGAGAGGTTGGGTTGTGATGAGGCTAGATTATGGAAGTAGACCCTCCATATATTTATTTTATTTTATTTTTATATATATGGTTGTCCAAGTGAGTGCATAGGTATGATGTATGATTATATGCTTTCGCAATAATTTATTATAGCATAGATATTATTTATTTATTCTACATGCTCTAATTTTTTATTTATTAGGGCTAATGATTGGTTATTTTAAATTTTTTTTTTACTCTAATATGAGGGTATAGCCTCCTCATAGAAACACTTTAACCCCTTGTTTTGAGTCGGTATCCTCTAGAGTATAAGGAGGCATGCATGAGGTCATGTGAACCCCTTGTGTAGACACTGGTGAGTGGTCCGAGGCGGTGGGGTGTTTTGAAAGGGCCCCTTCTAAAAATTGAACCCAAAGCTAATGGGTACCCGATTAGGGGCCACCAGTACTTAGTGGAACCCCCAAATTACCAGTGTTTATTCCCCACATTTTGGGTAATAATTACCTCTCCACTGGGTAACTGGTGCCACTTATAGTTTTAAACTATAGGTTCCACCACCACTCCGCCTCACTGAAACTCCCAATCCTCTCATCAAACCTTAAACCACATCCAAAAATACTTAAGATTTCATCCTCAAAACTTCAAAATCTATGATTGCGGCCCAAAATGGAAAAAAAAACTCTAATACTAGTCTGAAAAATTAAACAATCTCATATGTTAGCTATTAAAACACCCATTTAAATCCATATTAATTCCCTTAAAATTCTTTAATAAATATTATCAAGACACAAGACACTACACGTAAGGTGCATAGGACCACCCTATAGTCACGGATAGTTGTGACCATGACCGTAGGTCCACCCAACATGTCTGGCTATGAAGACCCCCCAAGGGTGGAACTACGGCCATGATCACAATCGATAATGGATATAAGACCCCTATGACCATGGTTACACTAGTTATGGTCAAATCATATAAAATCACACACACATCCTCACATGGTTTATTGAACCCCCCCCCCCCCTTCAGGGGATGACCCACCTTAAGTACTCATTTTATTATAAATAACTCAAAATAATAACAACTTTAAGTATAAAATGACTAATTTATGACATCCCATCATAGTCCATGGGTTTTTTTCTTTTTTTGTCATTCCGCATGTATGCATAAAAGTATTACTACTATAGATCAGGCTATACATAATGCTAGAAAAATCCTTTAACAGTGCTAAAAAGGAATCTTTGTTCTAAGTACCATTAAAAGGGGTCCCTTTATCAGTTATAGAAAAGTGTAGATGAATTTCTATTTTATCAGTGCTAGAAATAGCGCTGATAAAGGCCATAATTTTGCAGTGTGCTGTTAAAATTAAACCACACTGCAACATCAAATACAGGTATATGGAAAAATCATAATTTAATTGAGATAAACATTACATCATAAATACAATAAATAAAACTATTATATACATTTCAAATATTTTTTTGTATACTTATATTAGTAACTAAAATTTATCACAAACATCCAAAAACATGAATGTTTTAATTTTCTTTGGCACCCAACCCCCTCTCAAAATAGCCCAATAATGGTATGAATTTCCAAAAAAAACACCTTAACTCAAGAAAAATAATGAACCTATATAAGAAAACAATTATTATATCATTAATATTATAAAGAAAATAAATTAAACATAAATATGAAACAATACATTAATAAATTTTCATTTTTAAACTGAAACCACACAATTTGAGTCATATCAGTCACACTATGTATCGAACTAAGGTGCGACTGATTCCTACATGTCAAAAATGACTTATGGATTATTTTCCTAAAGATAAAAAAATGTGAATGTGTTTCCTCATTTTTGAGTATGCCACATGTGTTTTTAACTAAAATGAAGTTTTTAAACATAATACACATGGTTTGAGTCATACTAGGAATACCGTTTATCAAATTGAGTTAAGGTTGATTCCTATATCTCAAAAATTACTTATGGATCATTTTAAAAAAGTATAAAAAGAATAAAATTTTGTTTTCTTACTTTTGAGTATGTGATGTGTGTTTTGAATTAAAATGAAAATTTTAAATAAAATGACACACTTGGAGTCATATCAGTCACACAGTGTGTCATATTGACATGTAGTTGAGTCCTACACGTCATAAAAGACTTAAGAATCATTTTCTTAAAGTATCAAAACAATCCAAATGAGTTTTCTTGGTTTTGAGTATATCATGTGTCTTTTTTACTAAAATATCATTTTAAACTGAAAACACACACTTAGAGTTATACTGCTCACATCGTGTGTTGGTTTGACATGAGAATAATTACTACACATAAAAAATAACTTATGAATTATTTTCTTAAAGTATCAAGTCAATCTAAGCATATTGTGTTTCTTGGTTTCGAGTGAGTAACATGCATTTTGAACTAAAATTTCAATTTTAAACTGATAATAGACACTTTGAGTAATTCTGAGCATACTGTGTATCATATTGATGTGAGGATGATTTCTAAACATCAAAAATGACTTATGGGTTGTTTTACTAAAGTATAAAAACAATCATAATGTTTTTTATCAGATTTGAGTATGTGAAGTGTGTTTTGAAATAAAATGTAAATTTTAAATAAAAAGACACACTTGGAGTCATACCAGTCACATCGTGCATTGGATTGACATGTGGTTTATTTCTAAACATCAAAAATGACTTAAGGATCATTATAATAAAGTTTCAAAATAATATGAATGTGTTTTATTAGTTATGAGTATGTCATGTGTCTTTTTTACTAAAATTACAATTTAAACTAAAAACATGTACTTCGAGTCATACCAATCACATCATGTGTCAATTTGATGTGATACTGATTCTTACAAATAAAAAATGAATTATGAATCATTATCCTAAATTATAAAGACAATATGAGTGTTTTTTCTTAGTTTTCAATGAGTGATACATTCTTTAAACTAAAATGTTGATTTTAAACTAATAACATACACTTTGAGTCATACCAAACACACCATGTATCAGATTGATGTGCGGTTGATTCCTACATGTCAAAAATGATATATGGATCATTTTCCTAAATTATAAAAACTATAGGAATGTGTTTTCTCAATTTTGAGTATGTGATGTGTGTCTTCAACTAAAATGTTGATTTTAAATAAAAACATACTTTGACTCATATCAGTCACACTATGCATTGGATTGATGAGTAGTTGATTTATACATGTCAAAAATGACTTAAGGATCATTATCAGAATGTATAAAAACAATGTGAATGTGTTTCCTTAGTTTTTAGTATGTCGTGTTCCTTTTATATTAAAATGTCAATTTAAACTGAAAATAGTAATTTTGAGTCATACTGATCACATGTCAGTCGGTTTGATGTGTGATTAATTCATACACATCACAAATTAATTATGAATAATTATACTAAAGTATCAAGACAATATAAGTGTTTATTTTTAGTTTTCAGTTAGTAACACATGTTTTGAACTAAAATGTAAATTTAAAACTGATAACATACACTTTGAGTCATATCGGGCACATCATTTATTGGATTGAGGTAAATTTTATTCCTACAAATCAAAAATTATTTATGTACCATTTTCCTAAATTATCAAAACAATATGAATAAATTTTATTAGTTTTGAGTATGTGACTTTTGTTTTGAACTAAAATGTAAATTATAATAAAAAAACACTTTGAGTCATATTGGTCATATCGTGTGTCAAATTGACATGTGGTTGATTCCTGCACATTGAAAATGATTTATGGATCGTTTTACTAGATTATAAAAACAATAAAAATGTGTTTTCTCAGTTTTGAGTATATCACGTGCCTTTTTTATTAAAATGTAAATTTTAACTGAAAAAACACACTTTCAGTCATACTGGTCACATCATGTGTCAGTTTAATGTGATATTGATTCCTAAATATCACAAATCACTTATGAATCATTTTACTAAATTATCAAGAGAATCCAAATTAATTTTCTTGGTTTTTAGTGAGTGAAACACATTTTGAACTAAAATGTCGATTTTAAACTGTTAACATACACTTTGAGTCATATTGAGCACACCATCTATCGGATTAAGGTGTATATGATTCCTACACATCAAAAATTATTTGTGGATAATTTTCCTAAATTATCAAAATAATATGAATGTGTTTTCTTAGTTTTGAGTATGTGAGTTGTGTTTTGAACTAAAATGTAAATTTTAAATAAAAACACACTTTGATTCATATTGGTCCCGTTGTGCATCAGATTGATGTGTAGTTGACTCCTACACATTAAAAATGACTTATAAATCATTTTCATAAATTAAAAAAACAATATTAATTCATTTTCATAATTTTGAGTATGTGTCATGTCTTTTTTACTAAAATGTCAATTTAAATTGAAAACACCCACTTCGAACTGTACCGGCCACATCATATATTGGTTTTACATGATATTTATTCCTACATGTCTAAAATGACTTATGAATTGTTTTACTAAAGTATCAAGACAATATGATCATTTTTTCTTGTATTTTAGTGAGTGACACACATTTTGAACTAAAATTTCAATTTTAAACTGATAATGGACACTTTTAGTCATACTAGGAACACCATGTATTAGATTCATATGTAGCTAATTATTACACATCACAAATTACTTATGGATCATTATCCTAAATTATCAAAACAATATGAATTATTTTTCTTAGTTTTTAGTATGTGACTTGTGTTTTGAACTAAAATGTAAATTTTAAACTAAAAACGTGCACTTTGAGTCATACTAGACACACTGTGTATCTGATTGAGGTTCAGTAGATTCTTAAATGTCACAAATTACTTATGAATCATTAGCCTAAAGTATTAGAAAAATATGAATGTTTTTTATTGGGTTTGAGTATGTGATGTGTGTTTTGAACTAAAATATAAATTATTTTCTAAAAACATACACTTCAAGTCATACTGAGCACAGTGTGTATCAGATTGAGGTGTGGATAATTCTTACACTATTCAAGATAATTTTATTGGGAAGTCATGATTTTCCATTCAACTATTGAAAAATTCCTTAGTAGATTCAACCTTATGATTCACATCACATTTTAGGCAGCGTATGGTTTCCTCTTCCATCCAAAAGGAACATGTTACCTATTCTCTAGATTTTTACAGATACATTAAAGAAAAATAAGAATTCCCAAAATATCTATGAAAAAAATTAAATAATTTTCTGATAAAAATGATGAGAAAATTAACTTAAAATATTAGATAAAATGATGAGAAAATTTATTAAATAAGTAGTAGTAATTCACATTTTCGTGCTCTCTATATACATTCTTGACCCATTTCCTTATCTCCATTATCTCAGTTGAAACCTTGAAGTCTAATATCTCATGAGAATGAGCAGCTCTAAACATGTTACTATCTTTTCCATACTAGAAACAACGTTTATTAAATTGAGGTGTGGTTGATTCCTACACATCATTAATGACTTATGAGACATTTTCCTAAATTATAAAAATAATATAAATTTGTCTTATTATTTTTGAGTATGTAACATATATTTTGAACTAAAATTTCAATTTTAAACTAAAAAAATAAACTTTGAGTCATACTAGGCATAACTTGTATTTAATTAATGTGTGGTTAATTCATACACATCACATAGTATCTTTTTATTCTACAATGCATTCAACATTTAGGGTTATCTAATAATATTTTTGTTTGATAACCTAGAATATTGAATGAATTTATGAATAAAAAGAAAATTTCATCATCATAAGTGCATCATCCTTTTTGAGTTCATGATCTCTATGAAAACTAAAAAAAATAAGTATCACATAAAAATGATAAGGAAATTAACTAAAAAAATTAGATAAAATGATGAGAAAATTAACTAAATAAGTAGTATAAAGTTGCTTATTCATGATGTCTATATACAATTTGACACCATGTATTATCCTCATTAATTTCTAAGAAAATATAATTCCTCTTATGAATATGAGGACTGTCGACAATCCTGGTAGTACTGGAAAAATATAAATAAACTGATTGATAAATAATTTAAATAAAATTGTAAATATCATCAGAAATACCTATTTGGGGATGTTAATTTGTTGATGTAAGATGATATCTTTCATAAATTTTCAAATATAATAACCAAAATCTTTTCCATTAGTTTTTTCTGGTACTATGGAAACAATGAGAAAAATAGATAATTTGTATTGATATATGTTTTGATAGTGGAATGTTATTATATATACCCTAATACTTATACATTTGTAAAAGTTGATAGGATTGTTGTACTCATTGACCATCCTCAAGACATGATTTTAACAATATTTAAACACCACCCTATTATAAAATAATTTTCATTAAAACATAATATAAAATGTATAACATGAAGTTTATTTCTAAAATGTTTCATATTTTGTATTACGAATTGATAAATGTCATCATGTGTGGTCAGTTTTTTGGGTATCCATGTATTGAATCTAGAAAATAAATCATTAGAGTTTATAAATTGATTATAATGAGTAACCAATAATGCCTAAAAACAAAATGTAATAATTAATGTAAGGAATGTAAATATATTTTATATGATTAAATTATATAGCTTTACCCATGAATTATGGGTATTAAGAAGAGCTTATCATATTTAAGTTTTTTTCAAACATTGTGGCTAGTTTGTACACTATTACTTTATATTTATTTAGTTCTAATGATAATAGTTATGTAGAGGTGATGTCAGGACTAATGAGTCCAAATTTCTATTCCCAAGGTTTTCCCTTCAAAAATTATTGATATATACAACTTTAAAAGTTATAAATACTATTTAGTCATAACTAACATAGTATACCAGTTATTAGATAGAAAAATCATGAAATCAAATCTCGTGTATACATTTACAACTAAGACTCCTAGACATTCATGCTTAAGGATTTCATTTACATTATCAAGATCAATATACTATGTAATGGACTCTCCATACATCTATTCTTTAAAATTAATTATGGTTATACCATTACTTTTTAACATTGTATATGCATGAACCTTTAATGTTAGTAAATGAAAAAGTTTAATGGGTGGGGTAAGGATATTTTATGAATATATTTTTGATTGGTTGGTTAATACTTTAGATCATTTTGATTCAACCTTTTATTTCACCCCTTCCCTTTATCCTCCTGTAACAACATTCATCAATTTGGGTATTTTTTCATTAATTGTTAAAAGTTTTACATTAAAAAATAAATTGTAAAGGAATACCTCCTTTTCGACATGTACTTTTACAAGATCAAATGACCATGATATGAAAGTTACAATAGCAAGATCGACCATATTAATATATACATCATCAAGTGGAATATGTAGCTCAGCGATTAGCATGTGAGCTATGTGAATCCCCACTATCACATGACCTATTGAAAGTTTTTTGTTATCTAGAATATATTTTTGGATATTGTACATAGTACCCCTCTCAATAAGGTTATGGGTGGGTGTTGGTAGATATAATCACAATCATTTTCACCAGGTAGAATATCAGTACAGGAAAGGTATCAATGTATTCCTGATTTACATTTCACAAAGACAATTATAAAAATATTTATTACCTCTTTTAAGACATCCCTTTTAGGGGAATAGACCACCTCAAAATTTTCTAAAAACACATACTTCCAATTATGTTTTTCTTCTAGATTTGCTAATAGTGCCTGCATATCTTCTATTTTATTATCTTTATCCCCCTATTCATTTTTTTCTAAAAATGTATTTGGGGTGACACCCCAAAACCCACACCTCTGGTGTGGCTATACAATTATCTCTGCTTAAAGGCCACTAATAGTACCTTTTTATCGAGTACAGCTGATAATGATTCTTGTGTCTAAGTCAGATAAAAAATATAGTAAAATAGGTACTCACTGTTATGTAATACTGATTTAAAGTAAAACAAATTTTTATTATGTTATACTTACATATACTTCCTGTACTTTTTTATATTTTTTCATCTATTAGTATCTCATCTTTATTTACTTGTGCCTCCTTCCATAGCACAAAATGTGGGATGGAAGTGGATTTGTATTTCAATTCATCAATATTCATATAAACAAATGAACATAATTATTTTTTTGTTTAATTTCATATAAAAGTATTACTATATATTTAAAATACATACCATTTTTTATGTGAAGTGTACCCCATAATTTCTATATGGTAGGGGTATGTTGGTTTTGTTACACATTTCTTATTTTAAGCACTCAGTTTCTATTTCATAAATTAGAAATTATTAATAAAATTGATTAATAAACATATTATTAAGAAATATATTACCCATAATAATGTACATAAAAAGTTTTCTGGTCATGACGACCAATAAACTCATTCCATGTTTTTTGTTTATCAGGTGTATATACCTATGTGGTGGGTGTGGGTTTATTTCCCCTTCAAAAAAATTAAGATGATGATTTGTAAGAATTGTCTGAAAGCCTCTATAATCCATTATAGTGAGAATTAATACAAATTTAATTCAGGATTCATATACTACAAATGCACTCTACAAGGTATAATGAATAGTAAATAAACATTTCATCATTTTTTATTCATAAAATAATGTATATCATAATGTTACCCTAATATATTCTCAAATTGGTGAATTAAGCATAGAAAAAACATTTTTTCATGAACCTACATCGACTAGAATTCATTTTTTATTGGTGATCCCAATTTAACTATTGAACATGTCCTTATTGGGGTTAAAAGGCTAGCTATAAGCATTCCATCTAACCTCAAATTTGATGTCCTTGTTTCTCTCCTTAAAATTTTTTTCTAACACCATCATACTATGGTGCTCCATTTTTTTCTAGTAAATAGGTTTTTCACCATATACCATTTCTTTAGCTTCAACATCATCAATATGTTATTAATTTATATAAGTATCTTCAATATGTGGAGAATCTTGTTGTTCCTCTACATTGGAAAAATCAGCATGTTGAGAAACATCTTGTTCCTTAGGATTGGGTGCATCGGCATGTGTAGAAGTCATTATCTAAAGATGTAACACCCCAACCCCAGTTACCCAGAGTCGATGCATTATTACATAACATTGGCATGATCACAAGGGATAAAATCCCAAAATATTGATCAGTTTAGTATCCTTGGAAGTACTAGATACATTCATATGTTTTACATCACATCATGAAATAAAAACATCCAGAACATTTTTTCCACTTTTTAAAAACCCTTATATCTTTAGCCTATCCCCACAGGTCAACCATAAAATACTTCTTCACATCCTAGGAAAAATAAAACATAGAAATGCGTGAGCTCATATGCTTAGTAAGGATAACAATATAGCGGAAACTTTCATAAATAAGCATAAACATTTAAGGAAATGTATAAGACTGAAACAAAAGCCTTTTAAACTTAAACTTTAGCATAACATGTAAAAGATAAAATAAAATAATTCCATTTACTTATTCACATGGATATTCTACTAGTTGAATAATCACATGCAATATCAATAGCCACTTTCATAATGATGGAATGAATAATGTCAAAATTCATTACCACATAGTCAAGGCCTTGTGCCAAGACTACAAATAAGATTTTTTCAAGGCCTTATTTCAAGACACTAGTTTGTCTCATGAGATATACCGATACATCAAGGATCTATTTTGGGCTCCACCCATCACTTACTAAGTCCAATGAATTCCTCGTATGAAAAGTTTTAAACATGACATAGACATTCATATTAAAACTAGCATACGAAATGTCAATACTTTATCCATAAATCATGAATGGTATAAGAATAACACATCCATAGTCAAACATATTACAAAACCTTCAATACAATATGGAAGATTTTTATCATAATAAATCAACTTCAAACAAGCTTAAAATCCATCAAAGGATGTTGTCATAGATAAAATCAAAACTTTTTTAGAGAAATATCTATTTCTATTTTGAAATCATTTAAAAGTCATATAATTATAAAATAAAACATTTATTTTGAAAATATTATTATAATATTATATTTAAAGCTTTGATGATGATATAACGGTGGAAAATAGCCACAACCGCCATATAAGTTAAAAAAATACATTCTTACCTTAATTTTGTCGAAAAGGTCATAAAGTACCTTGTTTGGAAAATGATGAAAAGATTCCTTTAAAAACATATATGGTCAAATAATAGTATAAATGACTTTAACCCATAGTATATTAAATAGTAAAAAAAAATTGGAATACATTTTTAAGAAAACATGGATGTGGATAATAAGGAGGTCTCAGTAGATACTTACGTAAAAACAACCTCGGATAATAAAGAGATTGTGGAATTAACCCTTACCTTGTAATTTTCTTTGGTCGAGGGTATGTTAACCACCTGTAAAATATTTAAATAATTTTTATTAAATTATACAAGAAATATATACATAAATATGATATCATATATGATCCTCTAATATTTCTTTGTAAATAATATTTTAGTAGTATCATCGTTTCAGGTGTTAACTGATCTGTTTTCCTTTATATGCTCAGTTATGTAAGCCATGTTTGTAATAGATAGGATTTATTTTATTAATAACCATAATTATATTAAGTTCTTAGACATTATTTTTAATCATAAAATGACAATTATTCTTGAATGATTATGATGGGGAATGAATCTCATCGCGTTCGTGGTGACGGTAATTCGTACGTATGCACGAGCAAAAATATCATTATATTGATGGTGAAATCATATGTAATTGGATGTTATATCATATATATATAATAATTAACATGTTATATTTTTTATTTACATCAGTTATACTCATTATTATACCCATCCAAATAATGAAGTGTTTGAATAACAAACTACAGCACGACGTGGAGACGGTAAGTCGTACGTACGCGCGTATAGTGACTTTGTCATTCATATGATGAATAGAATAAGGAATATGTTTATACCATTTTAAAAACATCACATTATATATAATATAATAGAGTTATTATTTTATAATGGAAACAACAAATAAAGAGGAAGTGGAAGAAGAAAAGAACTTGAAAGAGGTGACTAAATATTTACCTCTTCTTCGGGTTCTTCCTTTTGATTTGATCAAAAGGGATCCTTAGGTTGGATTTCTGACCAAAATAAGGCCTTTGGGATGAAGGTAGGATATTTGGCAGGATATTTGGGTAGGTTTTGTCCGATCCAAAAGGCTTTGGAGTTGTGAAATTAAGATAAGGGGAAGCGGCATTTTATAAGAGGGGTGAGGGTCACTTTAGGAAAACCTTGAAATATTATTTTATAATAAAATAATTTTCGGTATATAATGGCTCAAAAATGAATTATTTCTAGGATAAGATGGTTATGGTTATAAAAACTCTCAAACAATAGGTTTTATATAGGTTTAGGTCATCATATTAACCATATATTTTAGATTTAACTCTTAGTTAAATAGTTTGACATTTACCATGTCTCTTTGTATTTTTATATTATATGGTTAATAAAATTACTATAACAAGCCAAGAGAACCTCATGTGGTTAATTATTAATATATTTAACCTTATATAAGTCCTTTTTCTGAACCATATATTTTTAGGAATATTATATCAATTAATAATATAGTATTTGTTTTAAAAACTCAATTATGTCAATTTTGACACTATTTAGCATTTGATTTTTTTGAAAGCCATAAAAAATTTATCACTTAAAATAAAATTTATTTAACCAATCATAACATGTCATATTAACCTATAAAATTAGTTTAATTAATCAAAAGTCTCAATTTACATTTATTTGGATATTTATAATATCAATTATTTTAATATTTCATTAATAAGATAATTATTGCATCATCATTCTGTCATAAATAAATTAAATTACATAATGTCTAAAAATTATAAATAAAATATAATTATGTAGGAAATATTTTTATATTTATAATTAATATTTATAGTCTAATTTATCTTATGTGTAACCCTATATTAAAAATGGTTTAGTTATTAAACTTTGAATTTAACTCTTTTAACTCTTCTTTAACTAAAATAATAATAAATGTCCAAATCTAATACAAGTGGGCCAAAGGGGGTAATATTTTATTCCTAAGGTTGTTTTTGGTATAATTATATTTATACAATATAATTAGGACATGTGTTAGGGTAATTATGATATCATTTTTACCCTTAATTACCCTATTTACTTTTAATTCTGGTAAATAAAAGTCAAAAGTTACTATTCACAAAAAAAATATTTTCATCTTATTGAACCAAATTTTACTTAAAGATATTAACCATGTCTATCAGATTTTTGAAATTCAACTCACAGAAGCGGTAAAATTATGTTTTATGCAAATTTGCAAATGCTCCTAGGAGGTGGGTAAAAGACGGTAAAAAGTTCAATAAAATTTTTATATATCTAAACTTATTATAAAATGACTCTAATGAATTATATTGAACTTATATAGTTATTATTTATCTATTTTGACCTAAAATAAATTTAATTAAAATAAATAATTATTTAAATAAAAAGTCGGTTTTAACCAATAACGTAGTGTTTTTCACTATTCATCAAAAATTGAATGTTTTCAAAAAAATACCAAAAATTCACCCTAAGATAATTTCAATATTCCGAATTCAAAAATTAATTCCATTTTGAAAAATAAAATTTATAAAATTTCAAAAATTGGGTATTATAATTTATAACGGCTAGTTTCATTGGGCGTGGTGTGTTAGAATCTCGAAGTTGCGTACAATGAAAGCTATTAAGTTATTCAAAGGGAAACATATCGTGGAAGCTTGGGTTGTTACAACAGAAGAGTTTTTATGTTTAATTTAGATTGTGTAAATGAAACTATGAATAGATAATAATATGAGGTAGTGCAATGTATATTACAATAAAAAATAACCTGATTATTGAACTCTCTTTTTTTCAAAGCATGAAGGGATTTAACCCCTCTATCGAGTATCCAAATCCCATCATTGTGGTATGTTATAACATAAAAGTACCTATCTACATTAAGACCACTACGAAATTATTGTGGTGTCCCTATGAAAGTTTTATCCTTAGTTGAATTGATATCTAACCCTTCGGTGGTTTTGGTCGATAATATGACAATTGAACGTGTTCAGTTTTCCAAATCTAGAACATAAAAGACTTATACTAAATATGATTCCATTATAAGTAGTTCATCTTTGTACCCTTACTTACTAAAATCCAATTTCATGAATCCCAATTCATCTATTTTAATTTCACTCATGTTATCAACCCAATTGCATTAAAAAATCACTTAGAATGTTATATAATCTTACTCCCATTTTTATTTGATGATGTCAAAGTATGACATATTTTCATAAATTTAATTTCTATCCTTGCTAAAAAATGCATACATTGCTTCATCCATAAGTGTTACTCCGCTATTTTCCATGGTACTATGATATCATTTTCATTTGTATATAATGTATAATGATTAATTACACAACAATTATAAGATAATACATGCACACTTGAGACTCTGTCTAGCAGTCAAAGTTTTTCTAAAATTGAATGCAGATCTAAAGTTGACTCCTTAAAAATATGGTCTTGAAACCATTATATAAACTACTGATTATATGTATTTTATATCCATATTTTATCCCTTTATGGATTAAAATTCCTAATAATTACTTTTTGGGTTTCAATATACAGAAAACCCTATAAAATTTTATACAGAATGTAAATGTGAGTCTATTCCCACTTTGTAATAGTAATTGTGAAAACATTTATTTTGGAAATTCCTTTACCCACAAGTCTCCTGGTGTGATGAGATTTTGGTAAACCAATTACTTCCAAATTGTATGGGTAGTCAGTATATAATTCAACAACTTCCTAAACAATATATCACTCCACAATACAACCTTCGGTAAGACTTTTATTTTGGATATACCCTTTCAAAATATTCATATACAGTTCAATGGGGTTACATATATCTACAATGTACAGGAACACATAGTTGAATCTCTCTTACTAATTTAACCATCAAGCGAACCATCATTTCAAATAATGATGGCGGGAAGAACATATCCAATTCAAATAATATGATAATAATTTCTTTTTCCATAGTTCTAAATTTATTTGGGTCTATAAAATTTCTACATATATCAAAGAAAAACAAATATATCTTGGTTAATGTATGACAGACATTGTTGAGAAAAATGAAACATAAATCTACATGCATTAGATCTTTCATCAAAACATGAAAGTCTTGTGATTTCAGACCCTTTAACATTAAATCAATCATTAACACAATATTCTTGATATTTGATAAACACCCCTATGGAAACTTTATATCATTCAAAAAATTTCAAACCTGATATCTCTCTATCCTGAAAAGAGAGTAAGTAGCTATAGGAAAAAAAAATTCACTCTTCGTCGGCACCAACTCTTCCCATATCCCCAGGTAAATCATGTCCAACCTAGCCTTAATTTTATCCTTTTTAGGCACATTTAGTAATGTTTCAATGACACTATCACATAAATTATTTCCATATTCATAACATCAATAAAATTCTTGATGGATAAACAATTCTAGTATGGTAATTCAAAAAAATGACTAATTTTTACAATCAGTTATTGTAAGGTTTTTCAAAAAGGGTTTACCAAAATAAATATAATGACCCTATACTTTAACACATAATATTACAAGATATTAATCATAATATAAACCAAGAATCTAATATTCAAGTGTCTTTGGAAGACTAGGTACATGATTATAAAACATAAAACTAAAATTAAAATATCTTTTATACAATCTCCATTATGAGCCTCTAACTCCCTTCGAGATCTTATAACCATATAGGATAACCTGGGGAATACATAAACAAAGGTATGAGATAAAATCCTAGTAAGGGAATAAACATGGGAGTAAATATTATCACATGAGTTAGAAGTATTAGGAATAAACATGTGGAAGAATAACATTTAGAACATGGAATAATATGATCATATCAATATTGGAATGTGTCATAAACATATAACATGACATAAATATGAGTTAAGGCTAACTACCAATACTATATTGCATGGTGGACAAAGTTCCATAATGGATTATGTTTATTCCCTAATCCCATACATGACATATCATGAGACTAAACATTACACAATGCATTAGATTGCTATCTGGGTGAACCCATAATAACATGTTCATGCATATTTGTTCCACATAAAGAATCAAAAATAAAGAATAAATATAAGGGTTACCTGTAGAAATAAATGGGTATCATAATCATGTCATAAGGCATAACCAAAGGGTGTGTCATAATGGTATCCATGAAATAAGGGATTAAATCATTCTTGGACAATCATAAAATAAAAAAAATCATGAATAATTATGTCCAAATGAATTGAATAAATGAAAAATACAGTTTAAGAAACTTTATAAATGAGACACTTTATTGCAGTTTAAGGGGAAATATTAGAGTCTTTAAAGAGAAAAAAAAAGGCATAATTTTTTGTATAAAACAAAAAATTATCTAAGATATTTTTTTCATGATAAATGATTTATTTTATAAAAATAATGGTTTCTTAAAATACTTTATGTATTTTACTTTAAAATGGGTAAGAAACAGATAAATTCCCTTTAATTAGGCTTTCTTATCGAGAGGAATTGAGAAGGGAACCTTATAAAATATGTATTTCCCCATAACATATAGATGAATTGAGATATATAAAAATATTTGGAACATATAAAAATATTTTAGGATAATTTTATAAGAATAAATAACAATTACATCAGGGTAAAGAGAGAGAGATATCTTAACCCGAAGGAAAAATTGGAGGTTCGGAGAGATACCTTACCTTTTGTCCAAAAGTGTTATGCACTTGCACTTAATGTCATGGATAATAAAATTATATCCAATAATTAATTAATTTAGAACCTATTCCACATATATTTAATTTATTATAATTTTAATAGGTTCATTTATGTCCATTTTTATGAGTTATAAGGATTAATTTTGTCATTTTGGGAGCATTCATTTCATGGTTTCATGGTGGGTTATCTTATATATATTTATGGATGTTCTTGTAAAATTGAAATATTACTTTAGAAGTTAAATTATATGGTATTTATTCACCTCCATAAGTTTCAGTGTTCCCTATATATAATTTTTATTTCTATTATGTGTATAATTCATTTGATAAAATGTTAATGATAAATATTTAGTTTGGTATTGGCAGTTTTTCTAACTATCACAAATTAGTTTCATTTTAATTAATATTATGTATATATATTAGTTCCAAAACATTAAATAAGATTTTATATACATATTAAAAAATTATTTAACCATAATAAATATTTTATGACCAACATTGAAGGAAGTAATGGAAAACAAAAACCCATCATCCATGAAGGTGGTGAACCGACATATCGTGGATGATGTTTTCATTTTTAGAATAAAAAGAGAATAGATGGGATTGGATTATTGATATTACATTAAAAAAATAAAATTACATTATATATATAATCATTCCACTTGGGATAGGGGTGAGGAGATTATAATAAAATAAATTAAATTAAAAGCGAATGATTGAGGATTTTACCTCTTGAATGTCATCTCCTTGAGAACCTCATTAAGGCACTTGGGTTTGGTCTTTTGTTGTAACCAAAATCTATTGGAAATGGGGAATAGTATTAGGAGGTGAATTGGTAATAATATTGAAAATATTCAAGTCTTAAAATTCTTTAGGATAATGGGTGATGAAGGGCGGTATTTATAGGGGGAGAGGAGTGTTTTAATTATTATATTCATTAATTTATTATTTTAGCTCATGACTATAAATAATATTTATTATTGTGACTAAATATAGTAAATAGCGCATATGAATTCAAAATAATGGGTTCTTACATTATACATGACTCAAAAATTCATGTATTTGTCTTATAATATTAAATACTGTAAATTATAATATTTCACTATTTACCAAAAAATCAACTATTTTAGAACAATCCCAAAAATTCACCCCAATAATTTATTGATTTTTATATTTAAAAAAAGGACTCCATTTTACGAAAATAATTTTCTAAATATTATAAATTTAATTTTTAAATAAAATCATCATTTATTCGAAAAATACTAATTTTAATATTATAATCGATTTTATGAACCCTTGGAAAATTACTTATGGTCTCGTAAAATTATCTTATCGTTATAATAAAACTTAATATTAATTTATGAATCCATTTTATGTAAATAAAATTTATTTTAAATCATTATATTTATTATAAAAGTAAAACATTTATGTTTTATAAAAATACAAACACTTAATTTATTATTTTTTAAGAATTTATTTACTTGTATCATAAATATATCATATATTCATTTTATAAGATACCTAAATATTATTTTAGATTTATATAGGCTATGTTACTATTTTAATGGTCATATTACTATTCCTTATGGTCATATTACTATTCCAATAGTCAGGTTTCTATTCCGGCAATTAGATTCATAATAGTCATATGGGTGTACTACTTCTTATAAATGCCTCTTATTCCATTTATTCTTCATTAAATTTTACCTTACCTCAAGGTTATTTATAATTTCATCTTAAAAATGATTTTTTTATTAACATTATGTTTTATTTCTATATCTTTGTTCGTGAGTGTGGTTATTCTAGTGGATCTACCATGTCTAAATTTCCTCATTCTTATTATCTTATTTTCTATTTATTATATTGTTGTAATATTTTTCATTGTTATTGGTTTATTTGAGAACTAATGTATCATTATTCATTTATGTGAATAATATTTTTTTGTTTCTCTATGTGATGTTTGTGATTTATACTTACATGAAATAACTTTAAGGGAAAGTCCATTGATAAAATTATAGGTCATTACATTCTTCCCCCATTATGAAATTTTTTCCAAGAAATTTCATTTTAAATACTAAGGTGGAAATGGGTGAGAGTATTTATCCTTCATAGTTTCCTCTAGTTCTTATGTCGCCTCTTAGTATTTATGGTTCCTCTATAGTACTTGGACCAGGTGAGTGGTCTTATTGTATAGAAATTTATCTCTATGGTCCAAGATCTTGACTGGATACTCCTTCTAAGAGGGATCATTTTCCAGGTATACCACCTCTAAATTTAGTACATGTGATGGATCTGGTATGTTCTTCCTCAAGAGGGATATGTGGAATACATCATGTACATTAGACATGGTTGGTGGAAGTGTTAGTCGATATGCCACAACTCTAATGTGATCATGAATCTAAAAGGGTTTTATATACCAGGGACTTACCTTTCTCTTCTTCCTAAATCTCATGACTCTCTTCCATGGAGATATGTAGAGGAATACCATGTCTCCAATATCAAACTCTAAGTACCATCGACGATTGTCTTCATAGATCTTTTATCGACTTTGGGCCACCCTGATGTGTTGTCGAATGTTCTTCACCTTTTCTACCATTTCTTAGACCATGTCAGGTCCTATTAGCTTACATTCCCTAAATTCACCCCAACATTCCGGTGTTCTGCATCTTTTCCCACAAAGAGCATCATATGGATCATTTGTATTCTTGATTGGAAAATACTTTTGTAAGTGAACTTGACTAGTGGAAGATGTTGATATTATCCTTCTTTGAAGCCCATAGAACATGCTCTCAACATTTATTTCAATCTATGAATAGTCCTCTCAGACTTGCCATTAGTTTAAGTATATGATAAGTTGTACTAAAGTTCAACTCAGTGTTTAGATCATGTTAAAGAATTTTCCAAAACATAGAGGTAAATCTCGGGTCATGATCAGATATAATCGATAATGGTACTTCATGAAACCTCATCACTTCCTTGATGTATATACATGAAATTTGGTCAAGTGAGAAGTCTTCTCTATTCACAATAAAGTGATCAGTATTTGTAGTATGATCCATAATGACCTATATAGTATTATTTATTCTAGATGCCTTTAGGAGTACAGTGAAAAAATTTATAGTGATGTTTTCCCATTTCTATGTAGGTATGGGTAATGGTTACATAGCCCCCATATACTTTTTACTTTCAGTATTCACTTGTTGACATACCAAAAACTTTTATGTATATTCAGTTGTCTCCTTCTTCATATTGTCCCACCAATAATTCTCTCAGAGATCTTGATACATCTTTGTACTCCCTAAGTGGATAGATAAGGTTTAGTTATGTGAATCATTCAAAAGCTCTTTCTTTATCTTTGGATTGGATGGTACACATAGTCATGACCCAAATATTATGACTCCTTTCTCGTCAATTTTAAAACTTGAGTATTTCCTATTTCTAATAGATTCCACCTTCTTCTGAATTTCTACATCATTTCTTTAAGCATCCTTTATATTCTCTAAAAGGTATAGTTGAGCAATCATTTCTGAAAGGAATGATGATTTACCTTCCTTTATCATTACCATGTCCATCCATTACAAGTATAAGAACATTGGATCCTTCTCAATTATCATCATTGATAAAGTTGCTAGATTCTTTCTACTTAGAGTATCTACCACTTTATTTGCTTTACCAAGACGGTAGTAAATTGAGTAATCATAATCCTTGATGAGTTATAACCATATAAATTGGAACATATTAATCTCCCTCAATGTGAATATATATTTTAGCCTCTTATGATCATTATATATCTCATGATTCTCTCCATAGAGATAATGCTTCCAAATTTTCAACCCAAATATCATAGTCACCAACTCCAGGCCATGTGTGGAGTAGTTTTTCTCATGAAATTTCAATTTACTTGATTCATAGGATATAACTTTATCTTTTTTCATCAATAAACAACCCAATACCTTATTTGAATCATTTTTTTATACCACAAAGAGTTCCCCACTTGTCGGTAGTGTAAGTACCAGTGCGGTGATAAGCCTCTTTTTCAACTCTTTGAAGTTGACTTCACATTCATTGGTCTTGAAAAACTTTACACTCTTTTGAGTTATCTTGGATAATGGGTTTTAAAATTGTGATAAGTTTCTCAAAAATCTTCGATAATACGCTACTAGACCAAGGAAACTACGGATCTCTGTTATAGATGTTGTCCTGGACCACTCTTTGATTGCCTTTATTTTAGAAGGTTCCATAGATATTCCTTTGCTAGTGATAACATGACCCAAGAATGAAACATATTCCCTCTAGAACTCGCATTTACTATACTTTGTATATATTTTCTACCTCTATAAAGTCTTTAGCATAGAGTTCAAATGAACCTCAAGTTCCTCATTCCTCTTGTGTTATATCATAATATCATCTATAAAGACTGCCACAAATTTATTGAGGTAATATCTAAAGACTCTATTCATTATGTCCATGAAAATTTAAGTAGAATTAGTGAGTCTAAATGGAATCACTATGAACCCATAGTGTCCATACCTCATTCAAAAGGTAATTTTGGGAATATCTTCCTTCTTCACCTTTAATTAGTGATATCCCGACTGAAGGTCAATCTTAGTGGAATACTTGGACCTATGAAGTTGAGTGAAAAAATCATCTATCTATGGTAGGGGATACTTGTTCTTTAACATGATTTTTTGGAGCTCATGATAATCAATAAAAGGGTGAATTGATCCATCCTTCTTCTTGGCTAAGAGGACTGGCACACCCTATGGTGAAGCACTCTGGCATATGAAACCCTTTTTTAGATTATCTTATAACTGATTTTTCAATTCCTCTAACTAAATAGTGTACATCATGTAAGGATCATTTGATATAGGTAAAGATCTAGGCACAAGATCAATTGGGAACTCAACCTCTCAGTCCGGTGGAAGACCAAAAAATTCTTTAGGGAACACATCATTTTAGTCCCTCACAATGGGCATGTCTTCAAGCATGATCCTCTCTTTTATCAATCATTTGAGAAATATATGCTTGATCATAAGGAAATAATAACCACAATTGAGATGATGATTCTAAAGGAGATTCATCCCCCTCCTTACACCTATATATAATTGGGGGATTCCTTAGGATGTGAATATTGATCTCCCTTTCCTAATAGTTGATGTTGTCTTTGTATAAATATTTTCAATCCATACCCAATATAGCATCAAACTCCACTAAAGAAATTAAGACAACATTTTCTGGGAGGTTTATTCCAAAAACATTGACTAGGGAGGAGCTATATACTTTAGATAAAATAATTGATCTATTCACTATTCTCATGGATAACTCAACATCCATATTTTTAGGTGGTGTTCAAATAGTTCTACTAAACTTGTTGTATATAAAATAATGTGTAGAACCAAAATAAAAAAGTATATTTTCTATTCATAAATGAATAACCTGTGTACTTATCCCCATATCATTATCGGAATCCACCTCAGTAGTAGTGATAGAATATTCCCTTAATTTCAGCCTTAGAGGTTGTTTTTGTTGATTTTATCTCACAACCCTTGTCTTAGGGAATTGGCTCGCATAATGTATTTGTTCTTTGTAGTTGAAATAATATACTGCATGTTGAGTGTTGATATGAACCTTCATTTATTCTTCGACATTTGTGGGATTCTTCATATCCTTTTGATAATTACTATCTTGATGGTTTCACCCAAATTTACCCAATTTTTATGGTGTAATCGGTTTCTTTTAACATAACATGGGTTATCAAATCCTCAGAGACCTAAGAAGTAACCTAAAAACACACATTCTATGGAGGTGATTTGGCTATGAATTGACCAAATTGGGTTTGAATTAATTGGATCATAAAATTATATTTCTAAATACTTAAGTGAATTCAATTTAAAAATAATTTTTTGATCCTTGGTTATCGTATGGGGTGTATTAGATGAATTTCTTTTTAAATTATTTCAAGGTCTTCAATTCGAGTGTTTCCTTCAATGAAATATGAACTTCCCAAATCACTCCAATAATTTTTATTCTTCACTATCCTAAGGATAATCACCTATACACATGTAGGATAATATCAATGAGCACTCCAAGATATAGGATCTTTTTATCACTTGGTATGTGTATCGGTAAAATTGGTGAGTTCAAAGGAGAAGGTACATCATTGAATGAAAATCTCAAAAATTGAATTGATTAAGAATTATTAAACTGAGAAATAACATCTAATCCATCCCCTTGATAATCCCTTGGATTAAACCATTATATTTTTATCCCTCCATTGATTTTATTCTATGAATATAAGTAGGTATCAGACTCATGAGGGTGGAATTAAAGAAGAAGAAGAAAAACTAAATTACGATCACTCCATCGTTGTGTGATAAAATTCACAAGTGAAGGTGTGAATAAGTTCACACCTTGATTCAATGGTATCAAAATGATATTGAAAAGAATAAAATAATATAATATGAATAAAAAAATTTATTAATAAATGATGGTGAATGAAAAACTTACATGATAAAAATTGATTATGCGATTACAAAATGAAAGTGGGAAATTACAATTGAAAGTAAAAAAACATCAATAGAAAGGAAAAAATGGATTCTAATTCCCTTAAACACTAGATAATTATATTGGAATATTTGGATCCTTAATTATACCCACCATAAATAAATTCCTTCCCCATTAATTGAATGTGTCAAAAGGATGGTGAGAAAATCAAGGGAAATTTAACGTTTCAAAGTTGACCATAAAATTCATACAAATTCATCCCCCTTCTTGACGTGTGAATTTTTAACTAAATATGAATGGATATAAATATTTTTTATAAAGAAAATATCTTCTTCCATGTTTCATTTAAAATTTGTAAAAATTTTAGGAAAATTGGGACATCAAGTTATGCTCAATCTAGTGGGATGACTTTATGGGCATTCAAATATGGCCCACCATTTAAATGTCAACTTCGTCTCCCTTTATCTCCATGAAAAATTCAGAATTAGCTCTGGCCACATTTTAATGAAATTATCCCCATATTTTTCTCTTTATAAATTAAAATTTTTACCTTCATTATGCTTGGATTTTGGGCCCAACTTTTGTTTGATGTACCTTAGGCCCATTATGCTTTGTCTAGAAAATTTCTTCAATCATATTAAAAAATATTCATCTTCCCTTAGGATTCATACATTGATCCTAAAAGATAAAATGTTCCAAAAAGTTATAAATAATATACTAAAATATTAAATCCAAAAAATTAAATAAATTTATTCCACAAATAGATGATTTATTGGGCCCAAATTCTCACTTTAAACATGAATTGTACTTGTGATGAGAAATGAAGTTCAATTTATAAAATTCACAAAAATTGATGTTTATGGAATTTAAAACACATGGATATTAAGATATTAAAAATGAATATTATCCTATTTCAGTGGTTAATCATACCCCTAACTTGAGTTTTTCTAGTCTCGAGCAAAAATTATCTCTAAAATATGAAATTAAATTCCATTTTTCAATTAAGCATGATGATGTGTTGTGCATCACAAAAGACATGGAGCCCATTTTCTTGTTCAAGGGGGAAAATTGGAGTGCTATGTGGGAATCATATTAAACCTTAATATTAGTATCTAATTTTTTTAAAAAATCATTTTTTATGTTTTTTTTTGTGGTTTTTTTTAATCATGATAGATATGAAAAAACTAACTCTAGGGAAGACAACTATGGAGTCATGATCTCAAAGTACCGGACAACACACATATTTTCAATTACATGCACTAAAATATAGATATAAAGCCTAACTCTGGTCAATAAAACTTTGGAATCATGATTCCCATGTGTCAAACACCACACATTTGAACAAAACATTACTCTATGTGGTCATTTTTTTTATTTTTTCCATACTCAAATTAAAATAAAAGTGGCCTCAAACCCTATGTTATGATGAAAGGGATCCAAGAACTCGAATTTACACCCAATATCATGGATGTGTATTGTTTCATTTTGATTAAGCGTATGGAAATGTAAAATTTAAAAAATCACATCGAACAACTGTACTTTCCAAAAACTATACTTGTGAACATAAACATGCATTCAAATCATAATCAAGGCATTAAAAATCATTTGAAAATAATTTTACATGTTTTATAATGTACATTAATGCATTCAAGGATAATTAATTGAATTTTTTATCATAAAATTATAATTTTTTTGAAATCCCAGATTTTCACTCCCCCAACATAGAATGAAACTACCCTCAGTTTTGAAAGAGAAGATAATAGAGAGATTAGAATTGGGATGAAAGAGGGCGAAAAGTGATTTGAAATGAAATCATGGAAAAAAATCACTAGGTTTGAAGTTGATTTCCGATCAATATGCAATTTATTAATTTGGATTTACGTGACATGTAGACTCCTTAGGGATTTTGATGGATGGGTTTTAACTTTTAGAAGGCAAGGGTTTTATTTTGAAATACTAAAATTCATAAACACATAAATCTCACACACAATAGACATTATATCTCCTTGGAAACCCAAATTGTTTTCCTTGATAAATAAAACACAAAAACACACAAAATAAAAAAAATAAAAAAATACAGAAGTCGGGTTGCCTCTCAGAAAGCGATTAATTTAAAGTTGTAAGCTCGACTTGGAACCTTATATTAACTAATACCAAATTTCAACATATCAAGGATTATATTAATCACTACATCCATTAGATCATGATTGAGTCTCCATTGGGGTTTTTGGGATGCTTTGTAAATTGATTCGAGAAAAATCATATTGGTCATAGTAAATGGGTTAAGCCCATGAATATCAAAAATGGTCCATATGATTTGTTTTTTAATCTCACTTAATACATCAAGGATAATTTTATTATCATTATCTTTGAGATATGATGGAATAAAAATTGTATGATTTTCTTTATCCTCTATGAATGAATACCTAGGAGAGGGATTATGGACCTTTAATTCCTAAATGGGCCTAAGGACTTCATTTTTATTGATTCTTGATAACCCCCCTTTCAAGGGATGAGGGAGAACCCTTACAAGTCCCATAGGCTTAGAGATTACATGGCATGTAGGCTTAGGAGATTACATGACCCCAAGGTCTTAGGGAAATCAACCGGACTATCTACAAGGAACTGCCCCTCCCCATCATATGCATCCTAATAGTAGCTCTCCACCTTTACATGACCGTCTGGATAGGCTTCCCGTGCAAGCACAGGCTGGTACCGATGGCATGTCCATACCCTCTCATTCTGACAATCCATTTGGCTCTGCTCTGGTGAGTGCACCTGCTCTGAATCCTCTTATAGGGTTGCTCCTTTTTTGTAGTGTGTCTGGGGCCTACATTCATGTGGCACAAAGGCCTTGGGGTGGACCTAAGGCCTTAAGGTGGCCCAAAGGCCTTGATAATCAATTGGCCTGAAGGCCTTGGGTGGCCCGAAATCCTTACAGGACCCGAGGACCAAACTGGTGGCCCGAAGGCCCAGATGGATGAATAGTTCTGGCTGCTATAGTACCAAACAGTTCCTGCTACAGTACTGCTACAGCATTTCTACAGTACCTGGAAATATGCCTCCACCTGGATGGATTTATAAATCAATAGGATTTAATTCAACCTTGGGTTGGAAAATAGTTTCATACAAAATTTGAGATCTTGAATTGTACTCAGTTTCAGTTTCCAAATTGGTCAGTAGAACAGGTTCCTTTTGAATATAAGTTTCATCCACAAAATTGGATAGATGATTTTCATAAATGGGTGTTGAATCAATGTTTTGGTTTCTCCCAATGGATTAGTGATCAGTGATCGTGAAAAATCACTATTGGGTCCATCTAAAGGAGAATCAATCCATTGGTACAAGTTTCCCTCATGTGAATACATGAAATTTAAATCCTATTGATTTAGACATCCATCAAAAATTCCATAATCATTTTCAGGTTCATTTTCAATATTACTTATCAAATTCACCTCATAAACTTCCTCATCATCACTAACATGAGATATGGGGTTATAGATGTTGAGATCAAGGCTCATTTTTTCAAAGGTTATTGTCATGTTCTCATTCCTAACACAGATTACTGAGTTGATTGTTTCTAAGAAGGGATGACTAAAGATGATGTGTGTTTTCTCCCTAGTAACTAAGCTTGGGTGATTATCAAAGATAATTAAATCAGAAAGGAAAACATAATTTTCAACTTTCACTAAATAATCCTTCAAGATACCTTTTATAATCTGAACACTACTATCAGTGAGTTGGAGTGTGGTAGGAGTGGTTTGTAGATCCTCAATACCTAAATTATAGTACATTGTATATGTAATGAGTTTCACACTAGCTCCTAGATCACATAAGGCCTTGATAAATTTTTTCTCTCCAAGTTCAACATTGATGTTAGGAAAACCTGGGTCCCTTAACTTAGGTGGAATGGTTCCCTAGACTTTGGTAATCACATTAGATTCCAAAAGGACTTGGTTTTTGTATGAAAACTTTCTTTTGAATGTACACAAGTCCTTGAGGTACTTAGAGTATACAGGTCTGGTTTTTATTGCATCCATAAGGGGTATTTTCATCTTAACATGTGAGAATATTTCACTCAATGTTTCATTCTATTTGTGTTTGGAATTTATTCTCACTCATTGAGGGAATGGAGTTGGTTGCATGATTGTTTTTGAAGGTGGTGGTTCATCAAAATTATCAATAGTATTTTCAGATTTAATGAGTTTTTCATCATCATTTTCATGAGATATTGAAGCATTGGGTGTATTAGTAATGGTTGGTTCTTGTTTTTCAATGGTTTTCCCACTCCTTAAAACCATCACCGCATTGAGTTGTTCATGAGAGATTTGTGTGTAACTAGATTCTCCCCTAAATGTTTGGGGAGCAATAACGTGAGTAAGAATTGGTGTATTTTCAGTTTATATTGATTTCACTTCTTGTCTAAGTGATGAGACATATTTGTTCATTTTTTTCTATTTTATTACACAATTTATCAAGTATTGGTTGAGGGGAAGATTGTGTAGGGGTTTTTGTTGGTTGGTTTACCCCAAAAGGATACTTCAAATATTGGATTTAATGTTCATTTGGTTGTTGGATAGGTTGTTGGTATTAGACTGGTTGTGATTGAAACTAGTTATGTGTTTGAAAAAAAAATTGATGGTAGGGGTTGAGAAAATGTTGTTGTGTTGGTTGTTGATTTTCATTCCAACGGAAGCCTATATGGTCATTGTACCTTGGATTGAACGTGTTTTGGTACTTTTTATTTTGATTGTTAAAATAATTAACCTCTATTGGTGGTCCTCCTAAAAGAACCTCATTGATAAAAGGAATGGTCGGGAAATTATTGGTCTTATGGTCAATTTTTTCACAAATTGTGCAAATAAGATCAATAGTTTGTGTTTTTTGGACTTATGCACACCTATTGTGGGGTGTGTAAAACAATATTTTAATTACCTAAGTATAGTATTGTAGTTAACCCTAGGTAGTCTCCTGAATAGGAGTGCACACAAAATAATGTTGTCAATTTTTGTTGGTTTTCTAAAAACAATTGGTTTGAATGATGAGTGAGAAATAAGCATCTTGATTTTATTGGTTTTAAACAAATGAGAAAGATAGTTATTGGAGCGGGTTCAGCTAGACCTAGTGTTGTTCCATCATGGTTTCCAAATTTGTCTCTTCTTCTTCCTTTAACTGGTAAGAGATAGATTCATCTACCGATTCCTCTCTCTCCCATGGTCAGATGGTTGTGATGATAATTTTACTATCCAAAACCATATATTGGTCTATCCTTCTTCTAATGTGTTTAGGGTTTCATAATTTTTCTTGATTAATTAGATCAATTCGTGACCAGGAATTTTTATTCCCTAATAAACCAGTATTCCGAAATACAATCCTACACACATGCTTGACTACCGTCGATCACTCACTACTCAACCCTAATCTTGTTCCACCATATATATATATTATAATTGGGTGGAGGGATATGTGATCATTGACCAAATCAATTTATAATAACATAATTAAAACCTAAGGAAACCACATTCTAAATTTAAAACTGAATTAAGAATTGAAACCATAATAAGAAAGAAGAAGGGATCAAATTAATTTTAAGCACAATAACTCAAGAAAATAACATAGTTCCAGTCTCCCCTCTTCCTGATCACTCCAATGAAACTACCCCTACATGGATGAGGCAAGCGAGATGATACGGGAGAGGAGAGACATTTTAAATGTAATGGCTCGGAACTCTCCGGCCCATTCCTTTGTCAAAAAGAAGGTCATGAAGTGTTCTAGAGGGTAAAATGGACTTTTCCCACACTTTCTAGAATTTGGAAACTACACGCCGTGTAGTGTGAGTACACGTCATGTACCCTCTAACTGGGTATACCCCTTTTTGAAGGTCTCATCCTTGCCGTGTGAAATAAATGGGTACACGCCGTGTATCCCATACTACACGCCATGTAGTCCCTCCCCGCATACGCGTTACCCTCAAACTGTGTGTTGACTAGTCAATGGTTGTGTGTTGTGTTGAGTCTGTGTCCTTTCCATGTGAAATAAATGGGTACATGCCGTTTATCCCATACTACATACCGTGTAGTCCCTCCACGCGTACGCGTTACCCTCAAACCGTGTGTTGACCATTCAACGGTCGTGTGCCGCGTTGAAGGCCGTGTTGGAAGCCGCGTGGTGACTGTATGAAATGGCCAAGTACACGCTGTGTACTAGAAATTACACACCGTGTACTTTTGTTTTTCTCACCTATAAAAGGAGGGGTCCCTTCCTCCTTTTCAACTCACTCCTCTCCTCCCCTTTCCCTTGAGCAGAGCTCTCCCAAGAGACTTGAAGGCTCTTTTCTTCCATAACTTCTTCATCTGAGCTCCGATTTACAATCTGTCAGCGGCCACGGGATCGTAACGATGAGGCGGAACTTCTGAGATTGTATTTGTTGTCTTCCCTTCGGCCTTTCCTTACCAAATTCCACCTGAGGAGGTTTTTCCGGGTTTTTCCAGAAGCGACGGGCACCGACAGACGTCTTCTAAAGTTGATCTGGGGGAGCGTTGTGATCAGAACCTGTTGAGGTAGGGATATTACCTCCGTCTCTCTAAATTGTACATCATGTGGGGTGGGTGTCCTCTTGTTTTCATGAAACATAGTTGAACTGGTTTAATAAAGATAATAACTGGCTTATATAATGGGGATGGGAAGTTTTTTAATGTAGTTACTTTATTTATATCCTGTGATATTATGTTACGAATTGAATAGGCTTATGCCTACTGAAAATCACGGTCGTTGGGGGCCTTTGCTTGCACAATTAAATATTGCCCTATCTTTCTAGTCCGTTTAAGGATGGAAACTTTGTGGAATGTGGAAATTTGTTAATCACGTAAAGTTAGCTAATTAAATGAAAATATAGAACCCTTTTGTGATCTCCCCAGTTGAACAAAACTGAAATAATAAACATTCGGGTGCTAGTTAGGGTTTATTTATGTGAAGGGGGTGTTTTGTGGGTTTTTGTGGATCGGGTGAGCAGCGGGGCTGCGGTTGGCTTGGTTGTGGGTTGGTATGAATGGTGTGTTGGTGATGGGAAGCGGGGCTACGATAAATGGTATCAAGGGATGATGATGTACGAGTTTCAGTGTGTTTGTGGTTATGGTGGTTAGCAGCGGGGCTGCAGGGATGGGTCTGAATGTAAGCGAACTATGTGTTGTGAATAATAAATAAAAGTGGAAGAGTTAATGAATGGTGGGGCATGGTAATGGAACGGGAATAATAATAAATGGGGTTGGGGTTTTTTGTTGTATGTATGCTTCGTAGTAGCAGTGTTGAGGCACGTGCTCAGTTTCTCTGTTTAGAAGCCATAGGTTGGGCTGTGTGGTTAGTATACATATATATATCTGTATCTTTGTGTTTTGTCGCACCCCACCCATGTTGAGAACTTAGTGCCGAACACTACCATTTCATGGGAGAGGGTGTTTTCCCCTTAGTTACTAGCTCATTCCTGCTCCTTCTTCCATAGGATGTGATGGCTTGAGGCGACCTTACACCTAAGACCCTTCAGGTAGGTTTCGTTTGGGGTAGTTTAGACCGAGACTCTCCGGGCAGGTTTACTTTTTCCCAAAAACCTTCGGGATGAGGACCAGGTGTGTGCAAGCGGGATATGTGGTTGTGAGGCCCAGGTGTGTGCGGGAGGGATATGTGGTTGTGATGCACAGGTGTGTACGGGCGAGATACGTGGTTGTGAGGCACAGGTGTGTGCGGGCGGGATATGTGGTTCTGGAGGCCCAGGTGTGTGCAGGCGGGAAGGGTGTGGTAGCGTCAGGACGTTCGCCGTTAGGAAGAGCAGCTAGCTAGTGGGAAATGGTGTGGGGTACCCAATACTCTTGTTCTTATATACTACTACCCGTTGCTTTGTGTTTTGGTGAGAGTGGCTGGTGAGGTTGGGTGGTTATAATTCCTTGATAGGTTTTGGTTTCTTCTATTGTTCTCACGGGACATTAGGATGTCTCCCCACTTGTGCATGAGAGCTTTAGGTTTCCCTAATGAGTATACTTGTATGCTCACCCTACGTTTACTTTCAAGTTTCTAGGAGGACTACCAGGGCCGTGCGGGACCCTACTAGTCCAGACAGTTGGAGTTGTTGCAGTTGTTGTACTCTTGTTTCTTTTGGTATTGTACTTTTGAGCTTTCTTGTACTTGTACCTTGTTTTAGAATTGTTTAAACATGCATATGGGATTGGTTAGGGTTTATTTCCATTTACTTGTCTTATTTTCTTTTGGTGGTTGACTCATCCTATTTCCTGATCTTAAATAATAATAAAAAGGCTAATGCCTCCCATAAATGTAAAAACTCAAACCCTTGGTGCTAGTCGCCACCCCGGGGCCTACTAGAGGCAGGACTCAGGGGTCATTATCTCTCATTCACCCTTGCCAGCTCAGGAGGGGAATATTTGGTGGGAGGGGGTCATGACAGAATGGTATCAGAGGTGATGGTTGAGAGATAGGATGGAGTTTGTAGTTAGGCACAGTGAGGATTGCATGGGATGGTAGGCCAACAGTGCTGGCTGATCTTGGTGTGTGACATAGGCCAGGGAAGACCGGCTAGGACACAGGATTTTAGGGGCCCCCGTGATCCGATGCAATGACTCTGAGCCTACTGAATGACCAAGTGAGACTACATTGATTACAGGGTAGAGACCCTAGGGAAGTTACATGCATTATCATGATTGTGTTTTACTTGATTTGGGTGTTCAGGGAAAGAAATTGAATAAAATGATAAAATAAAACCTTGAGAAATTCATTACTACTTGGGCTTAGGCGATTTTTGTTTACTGTACATCTATGGAACCTGGACGTCGTCCCCGGGTGGATCAGACAGCCGAGGCCCAGCAGATTCAAGCGGTCGATCAGTTGAGGATTGACCGAGAAGAGGAAGATAGCTAGTGGTAGAAGACTCTCCGTTCCTTCCAGTGAAAAACCCTCAAGAAGTATGAGGGTAGTACTTCGAATATGGAGAAGGAGGGGTTGCTTGAGGAGCTAGGGATCTCTTTTACTTTGATCCGTGCTCCGAGGGAGTACTGGGTTCCCCTATCAGTCAGTCAGCTGAGAGGTTCGGCATGACAGTGGTGGACGCTCTACCTCGGAGAGAGGACAGAGGCAGAGGTTCTGTGGGCTTACTTTGAGAAGGAATTTCGAGAGGAATTCCTTTCTTCCATGATCAAGGCAGAGAATTGGCAGGAGTTACTCTCCATTCAGCAGGGGAGTATGTCATTATGAGAGTTGGGGATCAAGTTCAAGGATCTCCTACGCTTTTCTCCAGATCTCTTTCTGGATGAGGAGTCTTAGGCAAGACGTTTGGAGGAGGCGCTTCGTCCTTCGCTCCAGTATGTTGTTACCCCCTTCACCCTTCCGACATACTTGGTAGTATAGAAGAAGGAAGAGGTTGTAGAGAGGATGTACTCACAGGGAGGTGCACCACAAGAGGGGATCCATCCAGGTTCGTCGAAGGGGAAGGCAGTCAGCAGCAGGTCTCCTGCAACAGGACCTTCCAGGTTCAGGCCAGTAGGGAGCAGGCCCCTGCAATTCCAGTTCAGATCTTCGGGTCCTCATCTCTTTTTCACAAGCCCAAGACCAAAGTGTTTCTCTTGTGGAGGTTTCGGGCACATTCAGTGTCGGTGCCCGACCCAAGCTCAGTACGGTGGAGGTGGGAAGGTTCAACGCCCGCCTCAGCAGCACCAGTTGCCGGCGAGGCCCTTCCAGCAAAAGCGGGACCCTGATCCTCCAAGGGTAGACTTTGCAGGAGGAGGCCGACCTTAGGGTGCTCCTCAGGTACCTCAACTAGGGCGTGGTCTGGGAGGTGGTCAACATCATAGAGGTGGAGAAGCTGGGCATGGACAGTTGTACGCAGCAGAGTTGGCAGCTCCGAAAGGACCAGAGGTGGTGTGAGGTACGATTTGTTTGTTCAGCACTCTCGTTTCTGCTTTGTTCGATTCAGGAGCTTCACACTCCTTTGTTGCACCTGGTCCAGCCCATGCTTTGGGACTAGACATAGAGAGACATTCCATACCCCTGGTGCAGAGTACACCAGTTGGAGGCCAGACCAGCGTATCTTGTGTTTTCCGGGGATGTGGGCTGACGTTGGGACCGCATCGATCTAGTGGGGACCTTATTTTTCTACAGATGCAGCCATACGATGTCATCCTAGGCATTGAATGGTTGTTTTCTGTTAGTTCCGTTATCGACTGCTTCCGAAGAAGGGTTGTGTTCTCCGACGTGGATGGGCAGTGTATATCTTTTTTTGGTGAGAGGATCTATCAGGTAGGAATTCGAAATGTGAATCCTATCCTTTCCTTTTTAGGTGGGTTATCAGTGTTTTCAGCTGATACAGAGATAATGGATGTCCCAGAGGTTGTTGGGGAGTTCCTCTATGTTTTTCCCGAGGAGGTTGTGACTCTACCACCCCGAAGAGACATTGAGTTCGAGATAGATTTACAGCCTGGTGCCTATCTAATTTCGATGGCCCCTTATTGGATGGCACATTCGGAGTTGCGTGAGTTGAGTATTCAGATTTATGATCTGATGGAGAAGGGTTTTGTTCGACCCAGCGTGTCATCATGGGGTGCTCCAGTTTTGTTCGTGAAGAAGGAAGATGGTGATCTTAGGCTATGCAAGACTACCTAAGGTTGAACCAGGTAATGGTCAGGAACCATTAACCCATTCCAAGGATAGATGATCTCTTTGACCAGCTGAGGGGAGAAGGTTGATTTTCTAAGATTGACCTACGATCTGGATATCATCAGCTGAGGGTGAAGGACAGTGATATCTCGAAGATGGATTTCACGTACAGGTATGGACACTTCGAGTTTGTAGTGATGTCGTTTGGAGTTACGAATGCACCAGCTGTGTTCATGGTACTTATTAACGTTGTCTTCCGAGAGTTTCTAGACCGGTTTTTCATTGTGTTTATCGATGACATCCTGATCTACTCAATATTAGAGGAGGAGCACGTTGAGCATCTCAGGGCAGTCTTGGAAGTCCTCTGACACCACCAACTTTATGGGAAATTGTCGAAGTGTAAGTTCTTGACACAAAAAGTAAACTTCCTTGGGCACGTAGTGTCTCAGCATGGAGTGTCAGTGGACCCGTCGAAGGTAGAGGCAGTTGTTTCTTGGGCAGCACCCAAGAGTGTGGCAGAAGTTCGTAGTTTCCTGGGGTTGGCAGGTTACTATCAGAGGTTCATTTCGGACTTCTCTCGAGTTGTTTCTCCATTTACGGCTTTGACTAGGAAGAACCAGGTATTCCTATGGAGCGAGAAGTGCTAGAAAGCTTTCGACTACCTGAAGGAGAAGTTGGTCAGTGCTCCAGTACTCAGGTTTCCAGAGGAAGGGCAGTTGTATGAGGTGTTTTTTGATGCTTCTGGCCTTGGTTTGGGGTGCGTACTGATGCAGAAGAATGGTGTGATCTGTTATGGGTCTAGGCAGTTGCGCCCTCACGAGCGTAACTATGCCACCCATGACCTAGAGCTGGAAGTAGTAGTGTTCTCACTGAATTTTTGGCGACATTACCTCTTTGGGGAGCGCTTTGTGGTCTTCTCAGATCAAAAGATCTTACGTTATATCTTCTCCCAGCATGACCTGAACTTACGGAAGCAGAGATGGGTCGAGTTTCTCCAAGACTATGACTTCGAGATATCTTACACTGAAGGTAAGGGAAACGTTGTGGATGATTCCCTGATCAGGAAGTCACATAAGGAAGTGGTTCGGGAATCCGCTGATGCTTGGAGAGCGATGGGAGAATTGGATGCCTTTCACTTGGATGCAAGGGTAGAGGGTGTTAGAGGCTGTTTGTTTCAGATGATGGTACAGTCCTCCTTGTTACAGCAGGTGGAAGAGTCTTAGTGGGGAGACTCCGAGGCAGAAGTAATGTGGGATCATATCGATCAGGGAAATGCTCCCGAAGGATTGTCAGAGGACAGCCGACATCGGATGCTTTTTCATGGAAGGTTGTTTGTTCCGGAGGCGATGCATGAAGGAGTTCTCCATGAGATCCATAGCTCAACCTTGGTAGTAGATCAGGGAGTTTCAAAAATGTACCGAGGCCTGAGGGAACAGTTTTGGTGGCCCAGGGTGAAACGGGCAGTGGCAGAGTTTGTGGCTAAGTGCCTAGTGTGTCAGTAAGTGAAGGCTGAACACCATGTTCCCAGTGGTTTTTTGCATCCTTTAGATTTCCCCGAGTGGAAATGGGATGACATCTTAATGGACTTCCTCACAGGACTACTCAGAGATCAGGGTGGTTATGATGCTATCTGGGTAGTGGTGGATCGACTGACGAAATTAGATCACTTCTTAGCAATTAAGGAGTCAGGCCCGGTGAGTACCTTAGCACGGAAGTACGTAGACGAGGTGGTGCGTTTTCATGGAGTTCCAAAGACTATCATATCAGATTGAGATACTCGGTTTACCTCATGAGTCTGGAGGGGGTTACAACATGATTTTGGCACCTAGCTACGCCTTAGCACTGCTTTCCACCCCTAGACCGATGGGCAGACAGAGCGGACTATCCAGACGTTGGAGGAAATGTTGCGAGCATGCGTTCTGTATTTCGGAGGATCATGGGTACGAAACTTTCCTTTAGTAGAGTTTGCCTACAACAACATCTTTCACTCTACTATTGGCATGGCACCGTTTTAGGCTTTGTATGGAAGACCATGTCGTTCACCCATTTTTTGGGCAGAGGTTGGTGAGACAGGTGCCCTTGGGCCAGAGGTAGTACAGAGCACCACAGAGAAAGTCTAACTTGTGTGTGAGAGGATGAAAGTGGCTCAGGACCGACAGAAGTCTTATGCTGATCGTCGGAGGAGGCCTTTGGAGTTTGAGGTGGGAGACCAGGTGTTCTTGAAGGTTTCCCCTCGACGGGGGCAACATAGGTTTGGGAAAGAGAGTAAGCTCTCCCCTAGGTTCATTGGACTTTTTTAGGTGATGAGGTGAGTCGGCAAGGTGGCATATCAGCTATCCCTACCACCTAAGTTAGATAAGGTTCATGAAATCTTTCACATCTCCCAGCTTTGTCGGTACTTTCACGATGACTCTCACGTTATCGACTGGGGAGAGTTAGATATGGGAGACGATGGGACCTTCGATGAGCGACCAGACAGAATCGATGATCGTAAAGAGAAGGTGCTCTTTGGAAGAACCATCACCTTGGTGCATGTTTTGTGGAGGCATGGCGGCCTCGAGGAGAGCACTTGGGAGTGGGGGGCCCAGATGCACGCTCAGTACCCAGAGTTGTTTTGACTTGTGTTTTTACTTGTTCTTCTGAGCTTTGTTTTGATGTTATACTCTGTACCTTTGATATATGGAATGCTTGGCTTGTCGGTTGTGATACATTTTGTTTCCTTGTTCTCTGGAAGTGTAACATGTCCGGATGTGTGGGGACAGGGAAAAACCTGATCCTTAATCGAGACGCATTAATGCGGATGCGATTGAACTTGTGTGGGCGAGTCAGTGCCGCCTAAAACAGACAATATCTCAACATAGGAGAAGGAATTTCCCCAAACCACGTGTTCGGGATGTGTGTCGGTTGTGTGGTGTTGGGGGGTAGTGCAAGTTGAAAAAATCCTAATGTATGAAAGTGGGAAGACCCAATTCATAATCGAGATGCATTAATGAGGATGCGATTAAACCCGTGCAGGCGAGTCAGTTCCACCTAAAGTGGATAATATCTCGACATAGGAGAAGGAATTCCTAACACATATGATTAGGGTTGTTGGATGGGTTCCTGTTATAACGAGATCCCTAAGAGGTATCTTGTTGGGTTCCTATTGGTTGGTTTTGAATTCTCGGGGATGAGAATATTTTAAGAGGTATCTGATGTAATGGACCAGACCTCTCCGACCCATTCCTTTTTCAAAAAGAAGGTCATGAAGTGTTCTGGAGGGTAAAATGTACTTTTCTCACACTTTCCAGAATTTTGAAACTACACGCCGTGTAGTGTGAGTACACGTCGTGTACCCCCTCTCCGGGTACACCCCGTTTTGAAGGTCGTGTCCTTACCGTGTGAAATAAATGGGTACACACCATGTATTCCATACTACAATCCATGTAGTCTCTCCCCGCGTACATGTTACCCTCAAACCGTGTGTTGACTAGTCAACGGTCGTGTGCCATGTTGAGGTTGTGTCCTTGCTGTGTGAAATAAATGGGTACATGTCGTGTATCCCATACTACACGCCGTGTAGTCCCTCCCCGCGTACGTGTTGCCCTCAAACCGTGTGTTGACCATTCAACGGTCGCGTGCCGTGTTGAAGGCCGTGTTGGAAGCCGCGTGGTGACCGTGTGAAATGGCCAAGTACACGTCGTGTACTAGAAAGTACACACCGTGTACTTTTGTTTTTCTCACCTATAAAAGGAGGGGTCCCCTCCTCCTTTTCAACTCACTCCTATACTCCCCTTTCCCTCGAGTAGAGCTCCCCCAAGAGACTCGAAGGCTCTTTTAATCCATAACTTCTTCGTCCGAGCTCTGATTTACGATCCGTCAGTGGCCACGGGATCGTAACGACGAGGCAGAACTTCTGAGCTTGGATATGTTGTCTTCCCTTCGGCCTTTCCTTCCCAGATTCTACCCGAGGAGGTTTTTCCTGGTTTTTCCAAAAGCGATGGGCGCTGATGGATGTCTTCTAAAATTGATCTGGGGGAGCGTTGTGATCAAAACCTGTTGAGGTAGGGATATTACCTTCATCTCTCTAAATTATGCATCATGCAGGGTGGGTGTCCTCTTGTTTTCGTGAAACACAGTTGAACCGGCTTAATAAAGATAATAACTGGCTTATATAACGGGGATGGGAAGTTTTTTAATGCAGTTGCTTTATTTATATCATGTGATATTATGTTGTGAATTGAATTGGCTTATGGCTACTAAAAATCACGGTCATTGGGGGCCTTTTCTTGCGCAATTAAATGATGCCCTATCTTTCTAGACCTTTTAAGGATGAAAACTTTGTGGAATGTGGAAATTGGTTAATCACGTAAAGTTGGCTGATTAAATGAAAATCTGGAACCCTTGTGTGATCACCCCAGTTGAAAAAAACAGAAATAATAAACATGTGGGTGCTGGTTAGGGTTTATTTATGTGAAGGGGGTGTTTTGTGGGTTGTTGTGGATCGGGTGAGCAGCGGGGTTGCGGTTGGCTTGGTTGTGGGTTGTTACGAATGCTATGTTGGTGATGGGCAGCGGGGCTTCTATAAATGGTATCAAGGGATGATGGTGTATGAGTTTCGGTGTGTTTTTGGTTATGGTGGTTGGCAGAGGGGCTGCAGGGATGGGTTTGAATGTAAGCGAACTGTGGGTTGTGAATAATAAATAAAAGTGGAAGAGTTAATGAATGGTGGGGCATGGTAATGGAATGGGAATAATAATAAATGGGGTTGGGGTTTTTTGTTGTATACATGCTTCGTAGTAGTAGTGTCGAGGCACGTGCTCAGTTTCTCTGTTTAGAAGCCATAGCTTGGGCTGTGTGGTAAGTATACATATATATATTTGTATCTTTGTGTTTTTTCGCACCCCACCCATGTTGAGCACTTAGTTTCGAACACTCCCATTTCATGGGAGAGGGTGTTTTCCCCTTAGTTACTAGCTCCTTCCTGCTGCTTCTTCCATAGGTTGTGATGGCTTGAGGCGACCTTACACCTAAGACCCTTCAGGTAGGTTTCGTTTGGGGTGGTTTAGCCCAAGAATCTTCAGGCATGTTTACTTTTTCCCAATAACCTTCGGGATGTGGTCCAAGTGTGTGCGGGCGGGATATGTGGTTGTGAGGCCCAGGTGTGTGCGGGCGGGATACGTGGTTGTGAGGCCCACGTGTGTACGGGTGGGATATGTGGTTCTTGAGGCCCAGGTGTGTGCGGGAGGGAAGAGTATGGTAGCGTCAGGATGTTCGCCATTAGGAAGAGAATCTAGCTAGTGGGAAATGGTGCGGGTTACCCAATACACTTGTTCTTATATACTACTACCTGTTGTTTGGTGTTTTGGTGAGCATGGCTGGTGAGGTTGGGTGGTTATAATTCCTTGATAGGTTTTGGTTTCTTCTGTTGTTCTCACGGGACATTAAGATGTCTCCCCACTTGTGCACGACAGCTTTAGGTTTCCCTACTGAGTATGCTTGTATGCTCACCCTATGTTTACTTTTAGGTTTCTAGGAGGACTACCAGGGTCGTGCAGGACCCTAATAGTTGGGACAGTTGGATTTGTTACAGTTGTTTTACTCTTGTTTCTTTTGGTGTTGTACTTTTGATCTTTATTGTATTTGTACCTTGTTTCATAATTGTTTAAACATGCATATGGTATTGGTTTGGGTTTATTTCCATTTACTTGTCTTCTTTTCTTTTGGTGGTTGACTCATCCTATTTCCCGATCTTAAATAATAATAAAAAGGGTAATGCCACCCATAATTTTGAAAACTCATACCCTTGGTGCGAGTCTCCACCCTGGGGCCTACTGGAGGCGGGACTCAGGGGTCATTATCTCCCTTTCACCATTGCCATCTCAGGAGGGGCATCTTTGGTGGGAGGGGGTCGTGATATTAAAGTAAAGAAATTAAAATAAATAAACCGAATAATGTTGAATTAGATTGTCCCTGAGTGTCCCTTGTCTTATTATTATATTCTAGTGTGGTGTCCAAACTATTCTTAATAATGGGTGAAATCCACTTTATATAGTTCAAGGGGGTTCCATCCTTCAGGATTCAAATTTATGATCTTCAAACTCTCCCTTTAAGATTTCCTACAGATTATGTCCACCGAATTTTTGATCATGGTAGGAAAATTTAATGGCCTAATTTTTTCATGGTGCCTTCTTTAAAGATCTTCCAAAATATCTTTTACGTCTCTTCCCAAATTTTCAGATTTATCCTCCATGTGTAGTATTATATATGGCCAATTAATTATGATATTTTATTCGGGATGAATGTTTCCTTTTTATTTCCCAAATTCTTAGCTTCCATGTGAAACCTTAATGGATTAAAATCTTCATAATATTCAACATAAAAACTCCCAATTGAATTTTATTTCCCTTAAAATTAGAATCACCCCAATTAGATGTGTTTTGACCGATTTTTGATCAATTCATTGAGGTGGTGTCCACGCAGTCACCAGAATCTTTCTCCAACATCATTGAATTTTTTGGACCCTTGGATGGCCAAATTAAATCCTAGTAAATAAGAAAAAGAAGAATAAAATAAATATATGAATCCAATAAAAAAATAATCACATAAATTTTATCAATATTTTAAAAGATATACATTAATTACCAAAGTAATTAAAATCTGTTTATATTTCCAAATTAAGAAATTTTCCAATTTTAGCCCAAAACACATCATAAATCCAAAATTAATGAAAATAACTCAACATGTTAAATTTTTAAGTATTAAATAATTTAATTACATATAAAAAATATTGAAAATATTAGATCTATCAATTCCCCCACACTTAAACCATGCTTTTCCTCAAGCATAAAATCTCAACATGGAATTCAGAGGGCTCCATTGTTACCAATATTTAAATTCCAATGTAACAAAATAAAAAAAAAAATTCAAAGTCAAATGAAATTCCAAATTCCAAATAAAATATCAATTTAATTTTCCATTTTTTCAAAGAAACAATAAATTCATGCATTCTACTTTTCCCCTTTTAAAAATGATGGAGCTTCTCCTTTAATTCATTCGAGCTTCTCAATTTATTATTATTAAACATGTCAAATCATGATCTACCTCTATTTTGAATATTTTCTCTCATCACTCATGATAAAATTAAAGTGGAGTTGTGATCATATCATGAGAACATTCTCCTTATCCATAAGCTTGTAAAGTAACTACTTTCTCTACTTTGTAAAGACAAAAGGCACATAAAATCGTGAGGACTTACAATAAAGGTTCAAATGACTTTGTGGTTTAGGGTTGGTGGGTAAATGATTGAAATAATTTAAGGCCAGAAGTAGGAGGTTTTAATATTAAATATAATGCATGATTAATCAAATGAAAAAATAGGATGAACCTCACTCAAATCCCCTTGATAATGTGAAACACAACACCAACCCCTTTTCATGACATGGGACATGAGTCAATAAATGATTATAAAGAATGATATCATCCAATTTCTCCCTATTTTTAAATAGGGCTCCAGAAAGACACAAATTTATTTATTTCTCTTTTTTTGAATTTTTTTGTAAATCTCCAAAAAGTCACTTCTTTATTTTCTCTTTTTTTTTAGGAGAACTGGATGAAGTGAAAAAAGCATAATGATATGATGACTCATACCAAATTTTCTAATAACACACTGCCCAAAATGATGAATCACACCTCACACAACCCACAAATGATACACATCCCAATTAATGCACACGAAATTCACTTCCCCCATACTCAAACTTGAAATATCCATGAAAAATACTAAAAGTGTGGGTAGTTAAGGAAAAATTGGCTTGTAATGTGGCTTAAACCTATAAGTAAATTCATGGAATCTATGGGATAATGAAGGATAAATTTAATGGTGGGTCTCAGGTAAATATGTGTCTAGAAAAAGTAGTGCTTCAATCATTTTAACTATGTTTTTTCACAATCATAGCTTTGACAAGTTTCAATACAAGTTCTGTCAGGTTTCATGTCCCAAGATCACTCAAGAAATATGCTCAAGATAAAATAAGAAATTTTTTTGTCTAGAAATCCTCTCAGTAATGGGAATATGATATTGGAAAATCACTCATGGAATGATTAATAATAAAAACTTAATTCACATAAATTTCATAAATTCAAAGCATGAAAAATGTTAGCAAAATTTTATTTACATGAATTAATTAATTTCCTTAAATCATGAGTCCTCGTTTCAATATTCATGATTCATTTTAATCATCCAATTATACATTTTACCTTTTCCATTTTATTAACATTGAAATCTAAAACATGGCATTACTAGATTCCTAAGAAACTCAAGTCTCCTAGGTAAGTTAAGTAAATCATTAATTCAAGGGTGGGCATGAAATTCATAATTAAATCTCTAAAAGACTAAAAAATTGGGGAATACAGTTGGAAAATATAGAATTTACTCTTACTCCCCTTTCAAATGGATGCTTCAAAACCAGTTGTGCAAGTTCTGTCTTGACCCATTCAAGACGTGTAAATAATATTCACGACGTGTAATCCCACTACAGCTTCTTTTCCTACTTTCTACTTATTTTGAGGGTTCTTCATTGGCTCGAACCTTTTCAGCCTTGATGAATATTTATTAATGGACCTAAAATATAAGAATAAAAAATTATAGTGTAGATCTATTCAATAATATTGGTATAGGACTGAGGGAAATTTTGGACTAAGGGAGAGAAAGAAAAAAATACAGGTTGCCTCCCAGAAGTTCTTTTGATTAATGTCGTTGGATCGACTTAAAAAAATTGAAATATCCTAGACTACAAGATTCCCTCCCACATAAATAATTTATGCAGTGTCCTCAATTCATTTGAATTGATTTTTTTTCATGATAAAATTACTGCATTTCATTAAGTGTAAAGGAAAGATGCAACTTGGTGGGTCTTCATTTTTAATCAGGGCGAAGGAGTGTGATCTCCTCCACTGGTTATTGAGGTATGGTCCCATGGAACTTCTTCAACCTATACCCTTTTATAGTGAATGGGTTTCCTCATCCTTCCTTTTTAATCTTCACAGCACTAAAGGGGTATACGTGAATAATAGTAAAGGGACCTTCCTATTTGGAACAAAGTTTACCTATCATTAGCTTAAATCTGAATTTATAGAGTAGCACTGGATCTCCATGGTTTAAGGTTCTTGGTTGAATCATCTTGTCATGGTCCATCCTTATTCTCTATTTATAGATCATTTAATTTTAAAAATATTCTCTTTTTATTTCCTCTAGCTTCTGTAACTGCAATATTGTCTCTTTCCCAGCTTTCTCAAGGTCCAGATTCATCTCCTATACTTCCCAGTAGGCTTTGTGCTCCAATTTCATAGGAAGATGGAATATCTTTTCATAAATAAATATATATGGAATCATCCCTATAGTTTTCTTATAAGATATTATATATTCCCATAATGTATCATCTAGACTTTGGGTCTGGTCCTTCCTATTGGTTTTAATAGTCTTTTCAAGAATGGATTTTATTTCTCTATTGGATACTTCTTCTTGGCCATATTTTTAAGGATGGTATGGGGTTGATGTTTTATGATGTACCCAATACTTCTTCAGTAATGATACCATTTTATTGCTATAAAAATGAGTTCCATGGTCACTGATGAATTATCATGGCACCCAAAACCTATATAAAATGTTATCCCTAACAAAATCACAAAAAACTTTAGAATCATCAGTTCAAGTGGCTTTCATTTCCTCCCATTTTCAAACATAATCCACAGCTAAAAGGACATATGAATTTACAAATGACATTGGGAATGGTCTCATGAATTCTATTCCTTTTACTTCAAAAATTTCACAAAATGTTATTGGTTTTTGAGTAGTTTCCTATCATTTGGAGACGTTACCTTAAAACTAGCATTTTTCACATCTTTTACAAAATTCATATGCATTATTGAACAAAGTGGTCCAATAGATTCCATATTCTAAAACTTTTCGATCCTTCTTTGAGGTCAAAGTGGCCTCCATAAGATAATTTATGATAGAATTCAAACACTGATTCAATTTCACTTCTTGGTAATAATCTTCTTATGATTTGATCATTACAAATTTTCCACAAAAATGGGTATTCAAAAATATAAAATCTTGATTAAAATTTAAGCTTTTGTTGTTGATGAGAGATTAGATAAGAGGGTACCTGAGATGTAACCAAATAGTTTACAATATTAGAATACCATGGAACTTAAACATTGATGATGTAGAGTTATTCTCTAGGAATCTCATCATTAAATGGGTTCTGGTTTGTAATTTTGGCTTCAGCGGTGTGGGGTAGTCAACTTAGATGATCGGCCACCTGATTTTCAGTCCCCTTCTTATATTTGATTTCCAAATTGAACTCTTGTAAGAGTATCATCCATCTCACCAACCTTGGTTTCTCATCAGCCTTTTTTATTAAATACATGAGTGTTTCATGATCACAAAAAACAACAACTTTAGTGCCAAGAAGATATGAGTGGAATTTATCAAACACAAAAACAACTTCAAGGAAATCATTCTCAGTGGTTGTGTAATTTATTTTTTTCGAATACAATGTTATTTAGGAATAGAAAATGACTTATATTCTTCCCTCAATTCACTAAGAAAGTTCCAGTCCAACTGCTTGGTTAGAAGCATCAAAAATTAGCTCAAATTATTCTTCCCAATTTGGTGGTTGCATCTTGGGTGGCGCAATCAATCTCCCCTTCAGCACATCAAAGGATTCTCTACATGCACCATTGAAATCAAAATCAATATTTTTCAAGAGAAATCTAGAGAGAGATAAATCTTACTAAAATATTTGATAAACCTTATGTAGAATCCTATATGTCCTAAAAATTATCTAACATGCTTCACACAAGTTGGGTAATGCAATGAATTTATCACCTCAATTTTTGATTTATCAACTTCAATTCCATTTTTGGAAATTACATGCCCAAGAACAATTCCTCTCTCAACCATGAAATGACACTTTTCAATATTTAAAACAAAATTCTTTTCAATGCAGGTTTTCATAACTTTTTCCAAATTTTTTAAACAATGGTCAAAAGAGTTTCCAAAAACTGTGAAATCGTCCAAGAAAACATCCAAGAATTTTTCAATGTGGCCAAAAAATATACTTACCATGCACCTCTAAAATTTACTTGGAGTATTAAATAATTTAAATGGAATCTTTTTATATGAAAAAGTGCTAAAGGGACAAGTAAATTTTTCCTTATCTTGATCTTCAGAAAAAATGGGTACCTAAAAATAACCTAAATAAACCATCTAAAATGCAATAATGAGATCTCCCTGCTAATATTTCTAACATCTAGTCAGTGAATGGGATGGAGAAATGGTCTTTCCGAGTGACATGATTCAACTTCCTAAAATCAATGCACACTCTCTAGCTATTTTGAATTCTTATCGGGATTAATTCATTCTTTTCATTCATCACAGTGGTTAGACCAGTTTTATTTGGAACTACATGAATTGGGATAACCCACTGTGAGTATAAAATAAGGTAGATGATCCCAGCCTCCAAGAGCTTCTCGATATCCTTCTTTACAACTTCCTTTAGGGTTGTCTAACAGGTTTGGAATCTCCCTCAAAAAAAATTCTATGTGAGCATAGTTTTGGGTTTATTCCTAGGATATCCTCTAAGATCCACCCTATTTCTTCTACATTCTATTTCAAAATATCAATCAAAGATTTTTCTTTGGTTTTAGATAGATTATTTCTAATTATCACTGGTAATTTCTCTCCCTCCCTAAGGTACACCTATTTCAAATTATTGGGGATTGGTTTTAATTACAGTTCAGGGGGATGCTCAAGGGATGAAATTAAACTGACATTCTCCACTTCCAAAGGATATACCTCCTCCACACAAAAAAAATTATCATCTTCCTCATCACTTAATAAATCATCAAATAAATTTGATTTTACATCTTCTTTAGATATGAAATCATAATCTCAAATGTTTTGGGCATTCACATGTTCATTAATGGAAAAACCCTCTCCTAATTCTAAGAATTAATGGCACATAATGATTCTTCAATGGGTTCAATATCAACTTTGTGGGAAAGTGAAAAGAGTTAATGATATCTCGAAGGATGTTTCATTGTATCAAGAATGTTGAAGTGTGTCGTACTGTCTCCAAGATCCATTATGATAGTTCCTTCATCGAAGTTGATGATAGTCCTTGCTATTTTCAAGAAGGGTCTCCCCAAGATGATGGGAGATTGGATTTTTTCTTGATCTTATTCCATGGTAAGTACATAGAAGTCTGCTAGAAAGATCAATCCTTTGACTCCTACAAGTACATCTTCTACAACTCCAGCTGGTAATACGGTAGATCTATTTTCTAATTGTAACACCACTCGAGTTGGTTTTAGTTCTTCGATCTGCAAGGATGAAAATAATGATTGAGGAATAAAATTTATTGAATCTCCTAGATCACATAATGCCTCAGTAAAATTTAAATAATGGATAGTGTAGGGAATAGATAATTTCCCTGGATCTTGACATTTTTGTGGTATCGGTGGTGTGATCAGTGCTGAGATGCTTCTTCCTAAGTTGATTCTTTCATTTCCATCCAGCCTCCTCCTTTTCGTGCATAGATCCTTCAAACAAAATTCATATTTAGGGATTTTTCATATTTCCTCAAGTATTGGTATGTTAATATAAACTTTCTAGAAGGTTTCCTAAACTTCCAATTGAAGTATTTCTTCCTCGCCCTTCTTTGACTCAACTAATGAAGATGGGAATGGTGTCGGGATATCCTTTTTCTCTATTTATTGTTTTTTCAAAGGTGTTTCTAGCCTTTTCTTCCAAAACCTTGTTCTTTATCATTTTTTGTTATGGTACCTGTATTTTGGTTAGACAGGTTGAGCTTCTAGAGGTTTCTGGGAATCATCGTCCTTACATTGTTCAGGGGGTGTGAGCTCCTTCCCACTTCAGGTTGTGATTTCACTAACATTATCCTTTGGATTTGGAACAATCTGTGCTGGAATATTACCTTGGTTTTTGGGGAGATAATCCATAATTCTTGAAAATTGATTATCTATATTGTCCATTTTATCTTCTATTCAGACAACTCTTGTCTTTAGCTATTGTTCTTCAGTTTCGGTGCACTTGTGGATGGTTTCTTGTAATTCTTCCACTAGAAAGGTGGCAGTTGAAAGTTTTTTGTTGCTGTAAGGGATAATTGTAAGGTTTTTGGAATGTTGTTGGGTTCTAATATTGCTGTTGAGAAGGTTTTCTGGCATGGTTCGGTTGAAACCCATACCCTGGTTGGGTTTGTGGTTTGAATTGCCTTTGTGGATAGGCTGCAGCATAACTTTCTGTCCCCTACACTTCTGGACATTGATTAGTGTAATGATAATTAGAAGATCATAAACCACATACCTAATTCAGTACTTATTGTTCCTTAACTTGGTTCATAGACATTTGTGGAACTAACCTGGTGAGTTCACCCATTTCATGTCTAATTAAATCTACTTAATCAGATGTTATCACCTCATGGATTCCTCTGGTGATTATTAATTTAGTTCCAAATTGTTGTGAATTTTGTACAATCATTTCAATCAGACCTCTGGAATACGTTGGTGACTTTTAAATTAGGGATCCTCTAGATGACATGTCTAGAAAGTTGCGACCATTATCGAGTAGTACTTGATAGAAGAAAATAATGAAATGGTGTTATTACAAAGTCTAATGTGGGCAGCTAGTGTAGAGCTTCTTGAATCACTCCCAGTACTCATAAAGTGTTTCACTAATTGATTGTAGAATGGAATAGATATCTTTTAGGATATTTGTGCTTCTGGATGTGGGAAAAACCTTTGAATGAAGCATCTTTTAATATCTTCCTGGTCTTGTACTTCTCCTAGTTGTAGACTATACAACCACTCCTTTTCCTCTCCTTCAAGTGAGAATATGAATTCCCTCCACTTTACCTATTCTTCTGCAACACCTCAGGGTCTGCAGCTAGATCACACATTTTTAAATTCTTGGATATGAATTTTGGGGTCTTCTCTTTCAAGACCATGGAATTTATGAAGAATTTGAATCATGTTAATGCGCAATTCAAAGTCATTTTCTAAAGTAGGGATTGCAAGTTGATTTTGTTGGTTAGTGAATTATGGTGTGTAAAGATTGAAAAGAGTTTGGTTGGGATTTCCAATCATTATTAGAGGTTCGTAGTGATCACTAGATGTGTCACTTGAATCTTTGAGATGTATTTCTTTAAACTCTAGTTGCAAATTTTTCTTCCTCAATTTGGTTATTGTTTTCTCAATTTCAGGATCAAACTCAATTAATATTTTATTTAAACTATAGGTCATTAAATAATTTTTTTAGGGATTTGAGGCACTAACTCCATATAAATGGTGCCAAGTTTGATGCACGCATGTCCTGGGGTGTGGAAAAACCAAATTTTAATTACCTAAGTATAGTATAGTAGCTAACCCTAGGTAGTCTCCTGAAGAGGAGTGCACAAAAAACAAGGTTGTCACTTTTTGTTGGTTTTCTGAAAACAATTGATTTTAATGATGCATGAGAAATAGGAAACTTGATTTTATTGGTTTTAAACAAATTATAATGATGGTGATCAGATTTGGTTCAGCTAGACCTAGTGTTGTGCCATCATGGTTTCCAAATTTGTCTCTTTTTCTTCCTTTAATTGGTAAGAGAGAGATTCATCTACCAAGTACTCTCTCTCCCTTGGTCAGATGGTTGTGATGAGAATTTTCCTATTTAAAACCTTATATTCTTCTATCCTAATTCCAATGTTCTTAGGGTTGCAGAAGGTTTCTTGATTAATTAGATCAATCCCTAACCAATAATTGTTGTTCTATAATAAACCAGTATTCCGACATACAATCCTACACACGTGTTTGACGATCGTCGAGCACTCACCACCCAACCCTAATCTTGTTCCACCATATATAGATTATAATTTGGTAGAGGGAGATGTGATCATCGACCAAATAAATTTATAATAATAGAATTAAAACCTAGGGAAACCGCATTCGGAATTTAAAAATGGATTGAGAATTAAAACTAGAATAAAAGAGAAGAAGGGATCATATTAATTTTAAGCACAAAAACTCAATCAAATAACATCAGTCCATCATCCCCTCTTCCAGATCACTCAAATGAAACTACCCCTCTATGTATGGGGAAATTGATATGAAGCGGGAGAGGATAGACATTTTAAAGTAAAGAAATAAATAGAATGATGCTGAAGGAAATGGTCCCCGAGTGTCCCTTGGAATCCTCCCATCTTAGAGTGTGGTGTCAAAAAATTTCTTCAAAATGGGTGAACTCTCCTTTATATAGTCCAAGGGGGTTCCATACTTTGGCCTTCAAATTTAAGATCATGAAAATCTCTATTTAAAATTTCCTATATATTCTATCCACTGAATGGTTGATCATGGTAGGCCAATTTGATGGCCTAATTTTGGAATGGTGCATTTTTGAAAGATCTTCCAAAATATATTGTACGTTTCATCCCAAAATTTCAGATCGATCCTCGATGTTTATTATAATATATGTTCAATTAATTCTGAGATTTTATTCTAGATGAATGTTTTTGTTTTCTGCCCCAAAAGTTTAGCATCCATGGTCCACTTTAATGGATGAAAATATTCATAATCTTAAACATCTAAACTCCCCATTTAATTTTATTTCCATTCCAATTGGATTCACCCAAATTGGATTTGTTTTGAAAGATTTATGATCAATTAATTGAGGTGGGGTCCATGCAGTCGCCAGAATCTTTCTCCAACTATTTTTAATTTTTCTGACCATTAGATGGATGAATTAAATCTTGTTCCATAAGAAAAATATGAATAAAATAAATATAGGAATCCAATAAAAAGGAATCACATAAATTGGATCTATATTGTAAAAGATATGCATGAATTACCTAATTGATTAAAATCTATTTATATTTCAAAATTAAGCAGTTTTCCAATTATATCCCAAAACACATCATAAATCCAAAATTGATGAAAATAAATCAACTTGTTCAATTTTTAATGATAAAATCATTGAATTACATATAAAAATGATTAAAATATTGTCACTTTTAGTGGACCTTCCTAAGATCAATCTCTTCAACCTTCCAAGTGAGTGAAGCAAGTTTTTCTCTGAGGTTTTCTTCATCTCCAAGATTGTGCATTCCACCAGATTTGGGTGGCTTCACATAGTAAGGTGTTATTCTCCATGTTTTTTTTCATTAATATTTTCCAGATACTTATAAGAATAATTTTGGGCTTTGTTTTTGTAACAACCCAAACCATTATTAATGGAAATTCCTCTTGATCTAATTAAATGTATTATTATGTAAAATGATTATATAACATATGCACTTCTTTGGTTTTATGTTTATGGATTTCAAAATACCATTAATAATTGTTACCATTTCTAATATAGTCATCGAACAGTGATCACATGATTAGTATAAATAGAGGGCTTTAACAAATCCAATTTACTTAGATAAAGGAAGTGAGAGCCTCATCTAGTAGAATTACGTCATATGAAGCCCATTTGTTAGAGCTTGGAAAGAAGGTGGCAAAATTGGAATTTACTCTTGACCAAGCCCAAGTCAAGCTTCAACATGTTAAGCTTGAATGGAACTGCCTATGTGAGAAGTGGAAGTTGATATAGATTATCAACCGAGCGATGTTATCTGAGCCACCCCAAGAGTCTATCACCATCGCATGCCTTACCCTTAGGTATTATGAGGGTGTTATAAGGGGTTATGTAACAAGACCCTAGTACTATGATTATGATCATTGTTTTTGTATATAATAAAGAATATACATTCATTTTGTTATTATTACTTTGTAAATAATTTTTTAAGCATAAATAGTATTTTTAGTTAATATTTAATTAAGAAATCTATTTTGATGAATTAATGGATTTTTAAATTAAATAATATTTTAATAAAATACTATTAATAAATTTAGTTTTATTAAATATAAATTATTGTATAATTTTTAGGAATACAATTGTAATTTTTATTAAGGTTTGAAAGTTGTTTTTTGTCAAAACCCCATTAATTTTCTATAAAATTAAATTTTTATTTTAAAAGTAAAAAATCACATATTTATAAAAATATTTACATAAAATGAATATTATTTTTGGAATCAGGGTGTCGAAATTATCCAACAGTGAATTTTTCATAATTTTCTGAGATAGTCGGATTTTTGGGTAAAAATTAAATACCATTTAATTATATAATGTGTTTTATGACATCCTAATGACCCAATAGTGATGTAATAAAATACTATAAATGTTATTTTCGGTCAATATATGTTTTAACATTAAAATAATGTGATTTTAGGTTTTTTTTTATTTACTTACAAACCCTTAGTGGACCCTCCAAGACTTATAAAACATTTTGTCATTTTAAAATGATTTCCTTGAGAGTGTGACTCACCTCCACATAAGCAAGCCTAATATTTTAAGAGGTTAAGAAATTGGAATTATAAAATAATTTTTTCTACTCCACTTTGGAAAAAACCATTGGTTGTTTTGTGGTTTTTATTAGTTTAATGTGTGGTGTCCAAAACCTAAATAATAAAGAATTCTCTCTCTTTTCCTATATAAACCCACCCAAACTCTCACATCCTCTTCCCTCAAAGCCTTTGTAGCTTGACCAACCTATGAAATCATCTCTATATAATCCTCCAAAGGTTCCACAAGCTCACAATAATCCTCTCTCAAGCCTCTCCCAAGCCTTTGGGATCACACTTCCAAGTAAGGGATTTCTTCCTTTCTCATTTTTGTTCAAGTTTTTTTATGTTTCTATCCTTTATCTTTTCAATTAAAAATGTTAGGGTATGATTTTTAACCTCCCCCATACTTACCTCATTATGTTTTAATGATGGGAGACCCATTTCTCTCTCATTAATGCCTCCCATATACACCTGTTACCATGCCGAAATTTCGTAAGTAATTTATCTCTCCTCATTTACATTCAATAAATTCTTTTGTATTACGAATATAAATTCCAGTACATATATTGAAAAATTTATATATATGACCCCCTTATTATCCAATTCATGTACATATGATGAGAAACCCCCTTTATCTCTCATCAACCATTTTTTATGAGTTCTTATGACACGTCATTATGCTGCTAAAATTGCACCGTGATTTTCTAAGCCAAAGTCATTGTGTAGTGAATACCATTCTCATTTATCTATCAAGGGTATTAACCTTTATTCAAATTTACTTATTTATTATATAGTTTCATGTATGAATTTTACATTAATTTATCGTGGAATAAATTATGATGTTTAATGAATCCAAGTTATGTGATATATGTGGGACACTTATGCATGAAATGAAATGATTAAGATGTGTGCACCCTGATAGCACTCCAATGCATTAGGTAAAGATTAGTATCATGATACGTCAAGTACAATGAGGGTTTATTCATTCTAATTCAAGTTCAATGAGGGTTTACTAATGCTCCATGTGCAATAAGCCTTGTCTCATGCTAATACCATGTTATGTATTGTTTCCACATTTCCATATTATGACAATCATGTTGTATCATACCTTTATGTTCATGTTTCTTTTATGCTCCATTGATATGAATATTGCCTAAAATGTACTGTATTCTTCATGTTATGCCTTTTTACTCATTTAATAGGCTTTATAGCTCACCCTTTTCTTATGCATGTCCTCATGTTATCCCATGCAATGCTAAGTACGAAGGAATGTGTGTGGTCATGTAAAAGAAGTTTTCAATAAAGATGTTGTGTTTTATGTTCTAATTTGTTATGTAATGTTCCTAAGCCCTAAAGAAACTAAAACTATTGATATTATATGTTGTATAAAGTGAATATTTTATGTAATAAATTATTATTAAGTGTGAAACAAAGAGTAGGGTTGTTATAGTTTTTGAATGTTCCATTTTATATCATGTCAATAAACTATTTATTTCCTATCCCTAACCCTTCGTAGAAAATTCTCACTTATTACGAGATTAATAAACCATGGTGTGTTACCATGTTTAATGTGTCTTTGAACCTTTCCCATGTTTCATATAATTTTTATCCTTCTATTTCAAAAAAAATGGATGCTCTTCTTAAGTGAAATTGTTTTGTGATGGGGGAAGTATTTTTATAGAATTCACATTGTAGTTAGTCCCAAGAGTGAATGGATAATGTACTAAAATTATTTAACCAATTATTTTCCCAATAATTTATCAAAATGGGAAAGAGTTTCAATTTATCCGATTCAATTTTATTTGGTGGGTTCATGGTTTCAACAATGTCATTGAATTCGTTAACATGAAGGTAAGTCATCTTAGACTCCATCCCATGAAAGGTTGGAAGGTGGTTCAAGACATGGGGTTTGAATACATATTTGTAATATCCTATGTTATCATTCCTAATGCATGAGATTTAATTGGTCCAAGATATTTTGAGTTATTTTTTCATGTCATGGTCTGTAATAATTCCCAAGTTAGGGTATTTCTCATTTTGGTTTCCATTTGGGTTCCCTCCCTTGTTTATGATTTGGTTTTGTGGAAGATTCTCTATTATATTGAACACGAAATTTGAATCTAGAGTATTAGGAAGATTAGGATATAATGGAAAGAGACCCCTATGTTTACTTTAATCCCCATCCCCAAGACTATCCACCCTAACTAGATGATTTGAATGGTCACGAGTGTAGGCAGACATGATCCAAGAAAAAAGAAAAAAAAGAAATGGGAAAATATAATAGAATTGGGATAAGAAAATATAAATGGGGGAGAATGAAAAGAGGTTCTAATGTGACTTACTTGGTCCCCATAAATGGTGCCAAAAATTTTTTGCACCCAAATTTACCCAATTTTTATGGTGTAATCATTCTCTTGTAGCATAGAATGGGTTATCGAATCCTTATATACTTAAGAAGTAACCTAAAGAAACACATGTTCTAGGAAGGTGATTTGTCTATGAAGTTTCCAACTTGGATTTGAATTTATTGAATTAGTAATGATATTTTTAAAGACTTAAGTTAATTAAATTTAAAAATAATGAGTTGATCCTTGGTTATCACATGGGGTGGATTGGATGAATTTCTTTTAAAATTATTTATGTGTCTTAAATTCAAGTGTTTCCTTAAATGAAATATGAACTTCCCAAATCACTCCCATAATTTTGATTCTTCACTATCCAAAGTCTAATCACCTATACACTTGGAGGATAATATTAATGAGCACTCCAAGTTAGAGGATCTTTTTATCAATCGGGATGTGTATCGTTAACATTGGTGAGTTCAAAAGAGAAGGTACATCGTTGAATGAAAATCTCAAAATTTTGAATTGATTAAGAATTATTAAACTGAGAAATAACATTCAATACATCCCATTTTTACTCCCTTGTATCAACCCATTATATTTTTATCCCTCCATTTATTATATTCTATCAATATAAGTGGGTAGTAGACTCATGAGGGTGGAATTTAAGAAGAAGAAAAAACTGAATTATGATCACTCCGTTATTGTGTGATAAAATTCACAAGTGATGGTGTGAATAATTTCACAACTTGATTTGATGGTATCAATGTGATATTAAAAAGAATAAAATAATTTACTATGTAGAATAAATTTTATTAATAAATTATGGTGAATTAAAAAACTTATATGAGAAAAATTAACGATGCGATTACAAAATGAAAGTGGGGAATTATAATTGAAAGTAAAAAAACATCGATAAAAAGGAAAAACATGGATGATAATTACCTTCACCACCATATCCTTATATAGTAATATTTTGGGGATTAGGTCAACCCACCATCAATACATTACTTTCCTATTAATTTAGAGATTCAAAATGATGGTGATAAAATCAATGGAAATTTGATGTTTCAAAGTTGACCAGAAAATTCATCCAGATTCATCCCCCTTTTGACATATGAATTTTTAACTAAATATGGATGAATACTAAGGGGTATTAGAAAGAAAATATATTATTACATGTGTCCTATAATATATTTTAAAATTTCAGGATAATTGGGACATTCGTTTGGAAGTTATGCTCGATCTTGTGGGATGAAATTATGGGCGTTCAAATCTGGCCCGCCATTTAAATGTCAACTTCAGCTCTTTTTATCTCCATGAAAACTTCAGAATTATCTCTATCCACACTTGAATGAAATTATCCCCATATTTTTATCTTTTTATAGTAAAATTTTTAGCTTCATTGGGCTTGGATTGTGGGCCCCACTTTTGTTTGATGGGCCTTAGGTCCATTATGCTTTGTCCATAAATTTTCTTCATTCATGATGAAAAATCTCCATCTTCCCTTGAGATTTATCCATCTATCCTAAAAGATAAAATGTTCCAAAAAAAGTGATAAATAATATCACAAAATATTAAATTCAAAAAATTAAATAAATTAATTCTACAAATATATGATTGATTGGGTCCAAATTTTCACTTTAAACATGAATTGCACTTGTGATGGGAAATGAAGTTCAATTTATAAAATTCACTAAAATTTATGTTTATAGACTTTGAAACACATTAATGTTAAGATATTAATAATTAATATTAGACTCTTTAATCATATAATAACTTTATGTCCCTCTTTTCTTCATTTGAAACATATCTTGGTTCCCTTTAGATGGTTACTGGGATGCTTCTTCTCACACTTCTAACACATGGGATGTTGGTTTTTCGTTCCTCTATGGGATTTATCTATTTATCCTCCCATATTAAACTCCATTTTCATCTTTCATCACTAATCCCATGATACCACTAAGAGTATATGATTACCATCTCAACCTTAAGGGAACAATGGACAATACCCTCGTAGCTTTCAAAGTCTTGAATCTCCAACACTTTTCACAGACTTGGATTTAATCCACTAAAGAAGGGATCCACCTTGCTTTCAGTGTTCATGAAAAATACAGAATCGTATCATGAAAACCTTGTAAATTTTTCCTTGTATGACCTGATAGACACATCTTCCTTTTTCTTTAGTCTGAGGAACTCCCTATTCATCTTAAGATGGATATTTTAGGTAAAATATTTATCGAAAAATATTTTCTTAAATCCTTCTTATTCCATGGAATCAATTTCCCCTTTATAATTTGTGTTTTTGATAAATTAAAACCATATATCAGTTTCCCCATAGAAACTATAGACTTAAATCATGACTTTCTCTTCTTATGATCAATGGAGGATAGATAATATCTTCTCAATAGAGTTAATCCATTTTTACACAATGAGGGGACCATAAGATCCACTGAAGATAGAAGGCCTTTGTCACATAAAATATATGAATGAAACTTTATCTTTATTATGAGAAGTAGGGTGTTCCACATGATTCAAGTTATTATTAATAACTTTATCCAATTGATCCATTAATATCATGAAGTTATGAGCTCCTATTACCATCAGTTTTGTAATCTCATTGGGGAAATCATCACATTACCTATCAAATTGGTTGTTTGCATGAGTTCTCCTATTTTCATCCATTAACTAAAAAAAGAAATAAAATTAGGTGGGTTTGAATACTTAGTTAATGATCATATAAAAATGAAACTATAAACATGAAATTATAAACTTATAACTGAAAAGTATATCCTAACTTATGATTCCTTAAGTTTCAATCTAAGTTATCCATGGTGATAGAATTATCCCTAGGGTTCTTACTAAATTTTTCTAGTATTAATCCCCAAAAATAACTAAACCATTATTTGATACCAATTATAATTATCCTATCCTTTTACACAAAATATTACATGATATTAAGCATAATAAAAACCAATGATCGAATAGTCTAGTGTCTTTGGAATACTAGGTACATTATTAGAAAACATGAAACTAAAATTAAAAAAAACTTTTATATAATATCTGTTATGATCAAATAACTCTCTTTGATCTCTTATAACTACATAAGATAACTTGGTGAATACATAAATACAATGAGGGGCTAAAAATATTAATAAGATAATAAACATGGGAATAAATCTTAGCACATGAGTTAGAAGGAATCACATGATAACATAAAAGGAATAGATAATGAATAAACATGTGGAAGTATAACATATAGAACATGTAATCATATGATCATGGAAATATTGGAATGTGTAAGCAACATATAACATTATATAAACATGATTCAAGGCTAACCGCCAAGACTATATCACATGGTGGAAAAAGTACCATAATAGATTAGGTTTACTCCCTAATCTCATACATGATGTCTTGTGAGACTTAACATTACCCGATGAATTGGAGAACTATCTAGGAACACTCATCATAACATGTTCATGAATATTTGTGCCATATAAATAATCAAACATAAGGAATAAACATAAGGGTTGACCATGGAAAGAAATGAGTATCGCAATCATGTCATAAGGTATAAACAAAGGGTGTATCATAATGGTATCCATGAAAGAAGGGATTAAATAATTCTTGGACAATTTTAAAATAAAAATAAGAATATATCATGAATAGTGATGTCCAAATTAAGTGAATACATGAAAAGTACTATTTAATAAACTTTATAAATGAGCCTCTTTAATGCGGTTTAAGGGAAAATATTAAAGATTCTTTAAATAGGACAAAGGAAAAATTGTTTATATAAAATGAAAAATGAAATAAGATATTTTTTCATGATAAAAGGAGTGATTTTATAAATATAATTGTTCTTAAAATATTTTATGGAGTGTACTTTAAAATGGGTAAGTAACAGAGAAGCTCCCTTTAATCAGGCTTACTTATCAAGAGGAATTAAGAAGGGAACATTATAAAACAAGTATTTCCCCATAAAAGAAAGATTAATTGATCTAAATATTAATATTTGGAACATATATATATAATTTATTACAATTATATAAAAATAAATAACAATTACATTGGGGTAAAGAGAGGGAAATCATAACTTGAAGGGAAAATTGGAGGTTCAGAGAGATCCCTTACTTTATGTCCGAAAGAATTATACACTTTAAATTAATGTCCTGGATAATCAAATTATATCCATTAATAAATTAATTAAGAACTTATTCCACATATATTTTATTTATTATAATTTTATTAAGTTTATTTATGTCTATTTTTATGATTTATAATGATTAATTTGGTCGTTCTGGGAGTGTTCGTTTCATGGTTTCATGGTCGGTTAACTTGTATATATTTATGGATGTTCTTGTATAATGGTAATAGTACTAAAGAAGTGAAATTATATGGTGTTTATTCACCTCTATAATTTTAAATATTCCCATTTATCATTTTTCTTTCTATTATGAGGATGATTCATTTGATAAAACGTTAATGATAAATGTTTAGTTTTGTTTTGGCTGTTTTTCTGACCATCGCAAATTAGTTTCATTTTATTTAATATTATGTTTATATATTAGTTAAAGAGCATGAAATATGATATAATATACGTATTAAAATTTTATATAACCATATTAAGGGTTTTATGACCAGTCTTGAAGGTGGTAATGGAAAAAAGAAAACAAGTCGTCTACGAAGGCGATGAACCGACATATCACGGATGATGTTTTCATTTTAGAATAAAATGAGAAGTAGTGAGATTTGAGGATTTATATTACATTAAAACAATAAAATTATAGTATACATATAATCATTAAACTTTCATTTGGGTATGTGATGAGAGGATAGGAAAAGAAAAGAAATTAAAAGAGAAAAATTGAGGATTTTACCTCTTGAATTTCATCCCCTTGAGAACCTCCTTAAGGAACTTGGGTCTGGCCTTTTTTTGATACTGGTATCTCTTTTACATGTAGAAGAGGATTAGTAAATTAATTGGGAAGAATATTTATAATCTACAAGTCTTATAATGTGTGAGGAGAAGGGGTGGTGAGGGGTAGTATTTATAGAGGGGAGAGGAGTGTTTTTTATTATTTTATTCATTAGTTTATTATTTTGGATCAAAACGATTAATATTATTTATTATTGTGAATAAATATCATAAATATTTCATCTTATTAATAAATAATGTGTTCCTACATCATCCATGACTCAAAAAATCATTTATTTGGATTATAATGTTAAATACCATAAATTACCATATTTCACTATTCACCAAAAATTCAACTATTTTAGAAAAATCTAAAAACTTAACTCCAAACATTTTTCAATGTATAAATTTAAAAAATAGACTCCATTTTATGAAAATATTTTTCTAAATATGTGAAATTTAATTTTTAAATAAAATCATCATTTATTCGAAAAATACTGATTTTAATATTATAATCGATTTTATGATCACTTGGAAAATTACTTATGGTCTCATAAAATTATATTATCATTATAATAAAACATAATATTAATTTATGAATCCATTTTATGTAAATAAAATTTATTTAAATCATTATATTTATTATAAAATTTTGATTAAAACATTTATATTTTATAAAAATAAAAACACTTAATTTATTATTTTTAAAACATTTATTTACTTATAATATAAATATATCATATATTCATTTTATAAGATATGTAAATATTATTTTATATTTTCATAGGTGAGTTTAATATTCTAATGGTTAGATTACTATTCCTAATGGTCATATTACTATTCCAACATTCAGGTTACTATTCTAACGGTCGGATTCATAACATTTTTATGGGTGTACTACTTCGTATAAATGTCTCTTATTATATTCATTATTCATTAAATTATACCTTCTCTCAAGGTTATTTAAACTTTCATCTTCAAACTGATTTTTTTATTAACATTATGTTTTATTTATACATCTTTGTTCGTGAGTTAAATTATTCTAGTGGATCGATCAGATCCAAATTTTCCCATTCTTATTATCTTATTTTCTATTTATTGTCCTAAAATAATATTTGGTATTCTTATTGGTTTTTTTGAAAACTAATGTATCATTCTTAATTTATGAGAATAGTATTTTTTTGGTTTCTCTATGTGATTTTTGTGATTTATAATAACAAGACTAATTATAATAATAGAAGTTCCATTAATAAAATTTTGGGTTATTACAAGAAGTGTCCATATATTTTACATTCTCAAATAGTTGATCACCTATTATTGGTGATGGTTTTATACCTTCTTATAAAATCCCATTGAATGATGTCATCCCAGATCAGTATTTATATCATCGGGGTAAAAATTTATCATTTTTTAGAAACACAATATTCAATGAATGTTTCAAAAAAATTGATTATGTACCTTTCCCACAAATGGGACACCGTTGAGTTCCATTAATATTATTTCCTAAAAAATCCATAAGAAGGAAAGTCATTTATCATCTTGTACAACATGGATCTCAATATGAAATATTAATTTCTGTAAGAATCATACAATGTAACACCTAGCTCCTATAATAATTTCAAATATTAAGTCAATGGAGCTAAATAAACATCAATATTATTACCCAGTTGTTTTGGTTTTGATATAAGTAGAGATAACAAAATATATTTTTGTTTCATGCATAACTATGATAAAAGGTTAAAATTTACCAAAAAAATCATATATGTACTATGAGTGATACTTTGAAAACCAAAAGGATTCACTTTATCTGTATATTACACAAGAAAATGGTTTCTCGGATCTTTTCTAAATTCAAGATACTCATGATCAATTTTATTCCACTGAGGAGAGTATACCAAGTGATGAAGTTTAACATCTTTAACTCTTATATCTACTTGCCACATCAATTTCTTTATAGTCTCCTCATTTCCATATAAGTGCCTAAACTTTTTAATGATTTGAAAGTACCATACAACTTTTATAGGACTTGATTCATCTTTCTTATATAAATAAACACCACACTTTGGATATTTTTTAAGTGATTTGTGGTCCTTCTAAAATAATATACAGTCATTTGGACATACATGCATTCCTTCAGAGATCATACCCATTGAGCATAGCATTCATTTATCATCATATGTTTAACGAGGAATCTCATTATCTTCTAGGTGTATATCATTCAAGAGAGAAAGTATTTCAGTAAAACTGGCATCACTCCATCCATTTCTAGATTTGATATTATATAGCTTCAGTATAGCTGACAATGTTGTATATTTAGTAAAACCAACATAAAATGGTGTAATTGCATAACTCTTTAACTTATCAAACAATTTTAGACAATCATAAAGTTCATCTTTAACAATAATTTTCATTTCCTCAATATGGTCTTCATCGTCGTTCAAACCTATAATCATATCCTTGATACTGTAACACCCTGAGATTTTATGAAAAATATTCTTTTTAATTTCATTAATGTCTTGTGTTGTACGCTACACCAAAAGGAGCCTGCACAACACGCATCCTTGACTTTCCTTGCATTACGTGCAATCGCGACCTTCATCGATAGCGTGTGTAGTACGCAATATCGAGTTTCACTAAACAACAATATGCTATTAAAATATTATTAAAACTAGCCATTATGAATAGTAATAACCACTTTTTGAAATTTTTTAAATTTTATTTTTCAAAACGGACCTCATTTTTGGATTCGGAATATCTAAATTAGCTTAGGGTGAAATTTTGGTACTTTTCAGATAACTTTCATTTTCTGATTAATAGTGAAAATTACTAAATTTTAATTAAAAACAACCTTTTTAATCAAAATAATTAATAGTGATAAATTATTAATTTGAGTTATTTTAAATTATATTTAGAATATATTTTTACAATTTAATACAATGTAGGTCATTGGATGTAATTTCACATTTAAACCACACATAAACAAGTGTCAATCTTTTGATAGTTATTATCTCTTAAGAACACGCTATATGTTTTGACGACGGGAATTAATTTTTAAATTAATTAATACAACTGATATGTTTTGAATTTTATAAAATAGACATCATTTTTGAGTTCATAATATCAAATATATCTTAGGCCTAATTTTTGGTATTTTCCTGGAAACTTTCATTTTTTGATGAATAGTGAAACCACTAAGTGGTAGTTAAAAAAAATGAATTTTTCATAAAACATAATTTTATCACTTTTGTGAGTGGAATTTCAAAAATTTGAGAGACACTATTTATGTCAGTAAGTAAAATGTGGTTCAATGAGATGAAAATAATTTTTGGTGAATAGTAACTTTTTACTTTTTTTTACCACGGTTAAAAGTAAATAGGGTAATTAAGGGTAAAAATGATATTATTATTACCCTAATACATGTCCTAATTCTATTGGATAAGTATAATTCGACCAAAAATAACCTTAGAAATAAAATATGACCATTTAGGCCCACTTGGATTAGATTAGGACATTTATTATTAATTTATTTAAAGAAGGGTTAAAATAGTTAAAATCAAAGTTTAATAAGTAGATAATTTTTAATATAGGGTTATACATTAGATAAATTCGACTATAAATATTCATTATAAATATAAAAATATTTCCTACATAATGGTATTTTATTTGTAATTTTTATACATTAAATAATTTAATTTATTTATGACACAACAATGATGCAATAATTATCTTATTAATGAAATATTGACATAATTGATGTTATAAATACCCAAATAAATGTAATTTGAGATTTTTTATGAATTAAACTAATTTTATAGGTTAAATATGACATGTTAGTATTGATTTAAGTAACGTTTTTCGAACTAATCATTATTTTATGATTTTCACAAAAATCAATTACTAAATAGTGTCAAAATTGACATAAAATAGTTTTTAAAACAAATATTATATTATTAATTGTTATGTTATTCCTAAAAATCTAAGGTTCGGCCAAATGACTTAGATAAGGTTATATATATTAATAATAAACAACTTGGGGTTCTTTTGGCTTGTTATAGTAAGTTTATTAACCATATAGTGTAAGAACACAAAAAGACACGGTAAAAGTAAAAATATCTAACTTAAAGTTAAAACTAAATGATAAGGTTAAAAGAGTAAAATAAACTTGTCCAAATTCTATTGGATGAGATTATTTCGACCTATACCCACCTTAGCTTCGAAATAACTCAATTTGGAGCTATTAAAAACCGAATATGACTTTATAATAAAATAATATTTTTAGTTTTTCCAAAGGAGCCCCTCTCCTCCCTTATAAAAGGGCACCTCCTCCCTCTCTTCCTCACACCACTTGGAGCCTTAAATCTCGGCCAAACCCTGAAAAATTCTCTTCTCCACTTCCCTATAAGAATCCTATAGGTCCTGGTCTACTTAAAAGACCAATCATAGTGCCCTAAGAGGAGGTTTCAAAGAGGCGTATCGAAGAAGAGGTAATTTCTTCTACCGATTCTTTCAAACTTATTTCTTCTTCAACTTCTTCTTCTTTAGTTGTTTAATTATAAAATAATAACATCAGTATCACTAATATACTTATATGTTATTATAAATATTAAACAACCCCATTTTACCTTCTATCCATCCTACGGAAAACAAAATCACCGCGCGTACGTACGTACGGAATACCGTCTCCACGCCGTGGTGTAATCTACTTTCCACCACCACCTAACTTGGATGGGTATAATGTTGAAAGTAATGAATATATATGATTATTGTAAAGTGATATTGATTCTTTAATATTATAAATACACTTTAATACAATTCTACGATCATGGGAATGATATCATTGCTCGTGCATACGTACGGAATACCGTCTCCACGATGCGATGAGATTCACTCTCCATGATAACCATTCAAGAATGATTATAAATTATATATAATAAGTAATCATAAAATATATGAAATAATAATGATACTGGATTTATGTATATATATATTTATGTCATCTACTTAATTCCATTCAATTCAATAAGGAAACGAAAACAGTGTTCATGCGTACGTACGGCCTACCGTCTCCATGAACGGTGTATTTCATTCCTTTTATAGATCTATAATATATATGTATATGATGAATATATATTATATATAAATAATTTTTTACATTATAGAATTATTTAAATCAGGATATAAGTAATAATATCAAGAAACGACAAGTCGAAACACATACGATAAATGAAATGATTTTACCCAAAATGTTACTTTAACATGGAATTTACAAAAGAACGGGTAATATAAAGTCATAAGTGAAACATATATGATATCATAACAATGAATATGATTATGTAATAATTCAATGATATTATTTAAATCATTATACAGGAGGTTCGAAACCCTACGAAGCATATCGGACCTAAGGTAAGGGATAATTATTCCAATCTCATTCTTATCCGAGATTGTTTATTCGTAAGTATTTACTGGGGTTGTGTCTATTATCCATGTCCATATGTTCTCAAAAAAAATTCATAAAATGTTTTCTTTTATTCCATGTATGTTTAAAGTCATTCTTACCCTTTTTTTTACTTTTATCACATCGTATGGAAGGAATCTTTCTTTTGTTTACCATATAAGGTACTTTTTGACTCTTCCGAAAAAAGTTCGAGGAGAATGTTATTTTTAACTTATACGGCGTGAACGTATTTTTACGGTTTCATAACGCCTCATTTTCATGAAGATTCCTCTACAATATTTCATTATTATTTTCAATAAAACATTTTTCTTTTAAGATTTCATGGAATTTTGTGAAAATAAAATGATTTTGAAGAAGAAAGGATATTTTCCTCAAGAATTCATTTCAAGTGTTTTATCAAAACCATTTTTCATCTAAGATGACATTATTTCATATGTGTATGTTTCAAGTATCATGTCTTTATGATTTACATGGTTTCACTTTTCTTACGATGAAATGATATCCATTTTTTATATGGATTATGTTATGATGTGATGATGTTTATGAGCCCCATTTTTATTCTTTGGGTTATGATGAATGTTTTAAGTTTATTTTGTGGAACAAGTAATAATGATTTCATTATGAGATGGGTGGGACCTATATCTCCCTCCAATGCATTGGGTAAATATTTATATCTCATGAGATAGACATGGCTGGAATGGCAAGTTAAACCGGTTCAGTAATACAGGACTGGAACGAGGAGTGAACTCGATTCAGAAAGGGACTTTGTCCACTAAGATGGTCTTGGTAGCAATGCCTTGGCTTCTATGTAAATCATGACATGTGCTAAATGGTTTCCACAATTACATGTTTTATTCCCATTCTATTTTATCATTCTTAATGTTTCTTTATGATATATGCCTTACGTACTTCCAAGATTCATGTCTTTGCTCAAGATTTTGATGTTTAGATTTTATGTTCAAGTTTCTGCATTCAAATGTTTATGGATTGTTTTATGTTATCTATGTTTACCCTTAATGGGAATTTGAGCTCACCCCTTTTATGTTTTCTTTTCCCCAGGATATAAATAAAGGTTTTAGGTAAGAAAAAAAAAAGGGAAGATCTTTATTGGGAGATGTTGAAGATCTTTCACCACGATTAGAAGATTTTATTCCGAGTTTCCAAAGACACTAAACTATTACGGTCCTTGTGTGTCTGTTTTTCTTATGTATTAAGTATTCCTCAAAAGTAATGTAATTTCCATGTACGTCAAGCTTTGGGTCTCTACAGATACAGTCTTCTTCATTATTCATACTTGTAATCATATCTGATGATCTATAAAATGAAATTTTATCGTATTCACTAGAAATTTTCACTTTTTCCACATGTTTAGTTCAAAATTTATAACTTCAATCTATTATATGATAGATCAAGTGATCTTTAAAATCCTATGAACTAATTCGTCTTGAATAACAACAGTGTAAACAAGGAAAAAGGATTTGAGAAGGGTTATATGCATTATCTTTTGTAAACTTGATGAAATCGTTCAATCCATCCTCATGCTATTTTTTCATACGATTGGAATCCATTTATTTTCGACTCATATGCATCCTATTTGATTCAATGATATTGATATTTTAAATAAATACACAAAAATTATGATCTTATAACCCATAAAAGGTCATTCTTAAAGAATCATTTAAGCTACATGAATCCATTATTCTAAGATAATAAGAGTCGAATGGTGCATATTGAGATTGTTTTATAGTGGTGTAAGTCATTGAAGGAAAGAAATGTGTGATATATATAAAGTTACAAAGAATATAATTGAATTTTCATCTATTACAAAACATAGATATCAAGGATGGTTTATGTAACTTTTTTAGGTGGGATTATAACATGAGGGGGGGTTATGTTTATTCATTTCTCCACTTGGTACATGGAATTACAAGTGGTGTTTTGATGATAGGATGATTAGGATCTGAATTTGATCTTTTTTTAGATGATAAAAACATTTATAGGGCCCAATAACATGGTCTTGAGAACCCAACATTTGAAGAAACTCTTGGATTTAAATCAAATAAACCAGAAGGCTATGTTTGGGGTTCTAATGTTCCATTCTCATTTTAGATAGTTTGAATTTTATCAAAGGGTACTTTTAACAACCCATTCTAAGAAATTCAATTCATTAAACACCACATGCCACTTTAAAACATTACATTTCTTAAATCAAAGTAAAAAAAATTTAAACAACCCAAGAGGCATAAAAAACATCACTGTCGTCATAAAAATGATTTAAAAAATTAAATCACCTTTTATAAAACATGGAATTAAATTAAAACAATCCAATCAGGGCATTGTAATTTGAAAGGACTACCAAATTTTGAAATTTTCATTTATAGAATCCCACTTTTAAGAATAATATTTAAAAACCAAGTTCAAAATATAGAATTTTTGTTCTTAAATCACCATTTGTCCTTACACATGTATGCATTTATAAATATAGAGACCATTCGTCTCATTTCATATATTCACACATCATTGTATGAATATATGAAATAATGTATCAATATTTATATTTATTTATATGTGTATAAGTATCAAAATTATTGTGAAATATTTTTCTCTTAATCACAATAAATATAAAAAATTGGAACAAATCACACAAACTAAATTAAACTCATTTCATAATTCCTATAAAAATTATTAAAAAAATCAAGAGATATTTAAATGATTGGGGTGCTTCTACTTGGTAATGGGAGAAAATGGGCAGAATTTTTTGATTTTAATACATGGAAATAGGAATGATACTTGAGACTTATAGTATATTACCATCTATACACTGAAAAAAATCCGTCAAATTGTCATTTGTTTTCACCACATTACATGATAAGCGGGTAGTGTTTTTTAAGTTCACATCTAAGATCTCCATGAAATCGAAGTGAAAAATTATGATGAATGAGTGAAATGAACATGAGGGTGAGGGAGAGGATAAAGTAACAATGGCTTGAGGAAATGGAGATTGGGTGGAGAATCAGTGAGGTAGATCAAGGAAAAATAAGATCACTCATGCGCGTTGTTTAAACCCTTTGGAAAAATTAAAAACAAACAACAATTTTCAAGGGGGAGAGACAGATCACAAGTCACATACCTTGGGTTTTTAAAGTGCTAATTTGTATGAGGTGTTTGAGGGAGGATGACGAAAAATATTTAGTTCTTTGAGATCTTGAGCGGTGTAAGGAAGAAGAACTCTATTAGGGTTCCATTTAAAAGATCATGAAGGGTTTTATCGACGCTTTTAAAAAACGTTGATAAAGAATGGTTTTTTAGTGCTAAAATATTAAGCACTGATAAAACATATCTTTATTAGCACTAGAATTTTAACGCTGATAAAGATATGTTTTATCAGCACTTTATATTTAGCACTGATAAAGACCTAGATAATTAATTTTAATAATATAAATAATATAAATAAAAAATAAATGTATATAATTATAAATAAATTTAAATGTATATAATTATAAATAAATATTTATATATTTATTAATATATTTATAGAATTGGAAATATGTATTTATAAATATAATTATGAATAAATATAAATATATTTAATTATAAACAAATAATTATTTATAAAATTAAAAATATATTAAAAGAAATGTAAATATGTATTTATAAATATTTGTATAAAATTGTAAATATATTTATAAAATTATATATATATATATATATAATTGTTTATGAAAGGATGTCACCTTTATGCTCAGCTTATAGAATCATTGGGCATGAGAATTACAAGTGCAGATATGGATTGGTTTGCTCTATTTTCCTTACAAGAGGTTACAAATTAGATTAATTTAGGAGGAAGGATAATTTTACCAAGTAGGTGAAGGTTTTCCATGACATTGGTAATCTTCCAGGTGTTGAAAATTGAGGCATGGCAACACATGCTACCTCTAAGCCTGTTGCTGAGTAGAGACAGAGTCCAGACCCTATTACCTCTTCTATGCTGACACCTTCACAGGATGGAATGATGGTCCCATGCTTGGATGATGAGGGGATTAATTATTCTATTGGTCCTTCCTTTCGGGATGCCCTGGTACATGGCTTGGATGAAGATAAGGATGGATTTGAGAGGAGACAAGGCATGCCTGAAGGTGTTTTTCAAGCTAATGTGAGGCTTATTGTTTGTTTTGTTTTGAGGCCCATGAATGTTTGTCATGCACCTTTGGATCATGGTAAAGGATCCTGGGTGGACCTTGTTGCTAGGGAGGAGGGGAAGATTGAAGGAAATTCTCTCAAGGATGATCCTCTCAAGGGTTTTGAGAGTGAGGATGAAGATCATAATGTGCAACTTGAGATTGATCGAGATTTTTAGCTAGAGAAAAGGCTTTATAATGGAAAAGGTAAGGTTAAGATGGTTTGTACTATTTCAAAAAATAGGCGTCTGTCTACTACTGCACGAGTTCAAAGCCCATGTCCTGCTATTATGGTGGAGACACCCAATTCTATGGGGAATGGGAGTTCTGATGGAAAAAATGTTATTAATGGAAATGGACTGCATGTTGCTAATGACAATGGTGAATCCCCCTTGACTCGGGAGGTAAGGGAGAAACCACTCAGTTTAATTAATATTTTAAAGAGATCCCAAAATAGGGATGTTTTTCTTTACAAGTTTAGTAACACTCATGGAATGCCCCGTGTTGGAGGAAAATCATCTAGCACTGTGGATGTTTCTTCAAAGAGGAGCTCTGATCTGTTATTACCAGAGGGATCAGGAAAAGTTAGTGTTCATGATCCTCAAACACTTGAGGATTCCATCCGACCAGATTAACCTCAAGATGATGATAAGACATGGAAACAGTTGGGGCTGCCATCTGAGTGGTAGGGGTAGTGGTTGGTCTCAGCACACAAGATGAACTCTTCTCTTATTGTTTGTCCGGTTTTGTGGTAGTGGTTTGTCATTGCTTCTCATTTCCATCTCCTTTGTAATTTCTGTTTGGTTTTTTAATAAATTTTGGGATCATGGGATAAAACTCATGATTCACACCATTTCAAGTAAATGTATATAATTATAAATATAATAAATATATTATTATTTAAATATATTTATTATAATAGTATAATTATTTAAATAAATATATATATATATAATTATATAATACTTTTTTAAAAATATATTTATTTATTTATAATTATAAATATATTTATATAATTATATATTTACATAATTATATATATATAAAAATATACAAATATATATAATTATAAATATACTGAATATATTTTTTATTTAAATATATTTATTATAATTTTATAATTATTTAAATATATAATTATATACATACTTTCAAAAAAATTATATATTTTTTTATAATTATAAATATTTAATTTTATAAATATAGTAAATATATTTGTTTATAAATATTTATTTTCAAATATTTGTTTACAAATATATTTTTATAAATATGTTTTTAACATTATTAATCAGTATATAAGCTTAAATTCATTGATGTTAAAAATGAGTGAAATTGAATAAGTAAAAATGAAGATACCTCAAAAATATTAAAAAAATGGATAAGTTTTTTTAATTATACAAATTATTAAAAAAAAATTAAAAATGAATATATATTAAAATGAAGATGAATACATATTGAAAATATTAAAACTTATTAAATAAATATTTATGAATTCTAAAAAATAAATTAATTTCAAAAATATCTAAAATTAATAAATATAAAAAATGAAAAAAAAATAATATTAACTGAAATAATATTAAAAATGATTAAATAAAATTAAATAAGTTAAAAAAATTATTAAAAAATAATTTAAATAGATTAATTATATAAATTAGAAACATATTGAAAATATTATATGTATAGTAAATAAATATATGTATAGATATGCCCCCCGCGATTGGCTGGGGTGGTGAGGGTGGGATGGCGTTTGAGGCATGGTCACGGGGTCACGAGGTTGAGTCCCCAGGCCAGCAGTTTCTTTGTATTTTTCATAGTAGTGTCATGTGCTGCCTTGTGATTATACCCAACCATTAAATATATGTATAGATAAATATTACAAAATGATTAAATTCCAACAAATATAAAAATCAATAAATATTAAAAATGAATTAATAATATTAAATGAAAGAAATATTAAAAATGAATAAATAGAATTTAATAGACAAAACTATTTTGAAAAATGAATCCATATAAGATTAACTACATGGATTGTAAACACATACAGAAATGAAGGCAATATTAAAAAATGCATTTAAATAATTTAATTATGTAAATTTCAAACATTTTAAAAATGTTACAACTTAATAAATAAAATTGAATAAATATTAATCATATAAATTAAGAAAATATTGAAAATAATACATAGTAAAATATAAATATGTAAAAAAAATGAATAAATTCCAAAAATATTATTTCAAAAATGAAAAAAAATATACATCAAATATGAAATAAGTACATGTCATGCGTATAAATGTACACATGTTGTATACACATATGTACATTTCACATAAATATACACATATACATACACATACATAAATATGTACACGTACAATATCTATGTATGAACATACATGCATACATAATATAATGCATACACATATTTTCACATACATTGATATAAATATATAAATTTAAATATCACATATTAACAAAACATCATTTATATTTATATAATTGTTTAAATTATTAAAATATATATTAATATATCATATTGATATTAATTATATACATGAATTTTTTAATTAATGTATATAAATAAACATTAATTTTTTAACATAAATATGATAATTTTATATATATAAATAATTTTTTTATTAAAATTTTTTATTAGTGCTAAGAAAAGTGTTGATAATGAAACACATTTATCAGTGCTAAAAAATATGCTGATAAAGGGTGTACTTTTATCAGTTTTTTGTTTAACGCTGATAAAAGTTACCATTATCAGCATTTTATGTTTAACGCTAATAAAATTAAGCATTGGATAAACTGTGATATGTAGTAGTGTATACATCATGCATTAGCATGGAACATGCCACCTACACCCATGATACGCAAACCCTGATGACAGAATGCTCTACCGAGCATGCATGTGTGTTGTCCACTAATCCCACTTCACACATCAAAGCATGAGTCATTTCATCCCTTTATGCATAATGACTATCCCGCATGACCAAGCACGCAACACTCCCAACACATGCGTCGCACGATTCTTGACATCCCATAATAAAGTCACATGTTCCACCATTAACAACGCTATTATTTCCCAAAAAAATATATATTTATTTCTTGCAAATTTACCACACGCCAGAATATAAAACCACTTGACCACAGGATCACCAGCATAATAATAATACTAATAATATAATTAGATTTTTAGGGGTATAATACAAAGAAAAACATACTCACTGGTGAGGGGATAGGTCATAGACTTCCAAAGGTATTACTCATCTAATATGTCATTCAAGTATTTTTAATGGACCAGGGACCTAACATTTGATGGCCTGAAGGCCCCTGGATCATATCTTGAAAGCCCCTTCTTTAGTGAATAGTATTGTTATAGTGTCGGCCACTGCTACCACTACTACAGATCATATTTTTAAAAACATTAGAAATGAGTTTTTTCAGTGCTATAAAATCTCTCACAGGCTAAGCGCTGTTAAAAGTCGTCCCCTTTATCATTGTTAAAAAACGTTGATAAATGTCACATTTATTGTCAGCGCTAAAAAATTATAATAAAGGCTACATTAATCAGCGTAGATACCCCCCACCCCATTTTTCAATGATTGCAATTCCCTTTTTTCATCATTTTTACACTATTCACCCACGTGTGTGCCTAGACTCAATCCTTCGACCTCTCTTGTGCAATTTAAATCTCTTTACCACTTCCCTAAAGTTGTTTTCTTCTATATTTTATGATATTTATATTTATTTATATATATTTACATTCATATTTTTTATTCATATATTTATATATATTTATATAATTACTTTTAAATACATTTATAAAATATATATTTGTGTGTGTGATATATATATACTTATATTTATTTAAATATATTATTTATTATTATTTATTTACATATATTAGAATATAAATATAAATATATATATATGTGTGTGTGTGTGTGTATTTATTAACACACACATATGTATATATAAACATTATATATACATTTATATAAGTATATATATATATTCATATATTTTTATAATCACTACCACAAAACGGGGCAAGGAAATTGCCTCATTTTATCAGCGCTATCTAAAAGCACTAATAAATACATACTTTATCAGTGCTAAAAAAAGTGTTGATAAAGGGTACACATTTATCAGCAATTTTATTAGTACTGATAAAAGATACAATTATCCGCATTATTTTTAATGCTGATAAAAGTTTTTAATAATACTTTACGTACAATTATTATATTTATATTCACAAATAATTTTTATTTGTATACATTAAATAAAAAACACATGTTTATAATTAATATATTTTTTTTAATAATTCAAAAATGTATATATAATGTTTTAAAAAAATTATTTCTAAGATTATAATTAAATATATGTGTTTCCAATGAATTTGGTTAATAAATATATTAACCATGCGTGTGTATATGTTATGTATCATCATGAATGTACATTTGTACATTACACTCTTCTTCTTATTCATTTTTTTCATTGATGGATCGTTTTTTATTATATATATTTTACTGGGTGTATATGATTAATTCATGCATGATACCCATATATATACTATATTACATTCTCAATACTTATAAAATTACATTAAACTAGTACCCAACCCATGCATTTGAATGGTGTGGTCATTTTAATTACAAATTCATAAACACACGCACATAGTTTTCAGTTATTAAAAACTTTAGACAAATGAAATATAGAAATAAAATGAAACATAAGGGTTAATAATAATTAATATTGATTGGTTGTTGGGAATATAACACATAGGTGGAAGATATATAAGGAGACACATGTCCTTAAAGTCGTTCTTTATAGTGTATATGTAGAGTGGACATACATAGAAAATACAAATATTTTCAGCATACAGTACAAAATATAGAGACAACATTATGATAGTAGATAACATTTTGGATAAATACATTTGAAAGAATCTAGAGTAATATATAAGGAATAAAAAATTATTTTCATCATGGAGAATTGAAATACATGAATGAAAAGAACATTAAAATAGACCTTTGAAATTCATAGTATACAGCATAAGTAGTAATGTTTGTATTTGTAGAACTGTATCAATCATTGAAAGTAACTTGAAGTTGTATGATTTCACCCAGATATCTTGTCACATTTTACAAATATTCATCTTCAAAATCTTATAAAATACTTTTATTCATAGAAAAAATGTTTAAAAATAAGAATACCATACTAAATTTGCAAAATCAAAAAAATGAATTTTAACATAAAATAAATAATTACTTCATGAATATATTTCTATCTCATTAAAAAATGTATTTAATTTAAATTCAATCCACCATTGAATAGATTAAATCTCCCTTTGATTGTAGATTGGATCTGGACCTAAATTAAAAGACCATTTTTTTTAAAGAAATAAGAACAATTCAAGCATTGCGTGAAATCAAATATAAAATTTTGACTGATCTCTACCCAAAACACCTGCAAAAATGCCTTACTTACAAACACCATGATGTGTCATATTCAATCTATAGACAATATTCCCTTCGAAATACCCAAATCCATCACCTATAGGCTACACCGCACCCATTTTAAGCTCACCATTTATGATAGGTAAAACTTAAATGCCAAACGAATAGACTACAATATAGTTAAAAAATGAATGAGTTGGTTTCCCGCCCATAACCCTAAAAAGATTAAAGGTTCAAGATATAGTGAAAACATGAGGTTCAAGAAATTGAATGAGGATACAGACATTGCGTATAATAAACATCATATATTGTGATATAGGAGTCACCATATGAGCCACAAATAGCAACAAATTTCCAAGCATAAAATCATGAATCTACCACTTTTTTTAATATTCCATAATCATCAGTTACTTAATTAACAAAAATCCTTCATATTCCTCATATGAAAAAAACTTCAAGCAAATAAAAATGTTGTTTTTGTGGCTGTATTTTTATTTATGGCTTTAAATTTAGGGGAATTATGTATGAAATTTATCAGTTTCCCAATTTCAAAGGGATGTGAAAGAGTAGTTCCTACTAAATCCTATTAGTCATTTCATTCTTACCATAGTAGGGGAAAATTATTAAGTGGTTAATATATGAACCCATGGATAAGTAAAGTTAATTCAAATCATATAAGCAGCCGAAACTAATTTTTACATGACAAAAACTAAAATAAAATCAATAAACCAGAAGAACTAATATAAAAGGACATAGTAAGATCAAACCTTATATAAAATTCATGTTATGACATCAAATAAGAAAATTTCGCAACTTAAAAGAATGTAGGAAAATAAGTGGTTGTGAACTGTTTCCATTTGTACCACATGAAGTGGACATTGAGAGGGATTGACCAGTGGAAATCATCATTTGAGGATTTATAGTGGTTGCATAATAGGTAACAAGTTAGGATCTCATAAACCAACAATTGTAATTTGGGATGGAATGTGCACACTCAGCATCCTTCTTAAGTGTCTCATGAAAATGATAAATTTGAGCCTACACAGACAAGGTAATGAAATTAGTGGTACTAGATATTTAATTTTAAGTGGAAATCTTGTATCATGACTCCATGTAGAACCTATATATGAAGCACGTGCATATGTAGGATACTCATTGTCATATTGTTTTTTGATAAATAGGGTGATAGATCACTTATTTCTTCTTCAATTAGAAACTCTGTATGATTAAAAATACAATACTCATTGGTTTCAAAAAATATCTATATCAATTTTTTTACCTAGAGTGAATTAAAAAGAATAAAAACTAACATTTTCAATGTCTAAATAATATCTTTGTCTCAAGGTCATCACTCAGTAGATTATGTGAGGGTTTCATCATTATAAATGATGGAAGCACTACTACAAAAATGGGCAAGCGCAGCGCCACATTATATTAGCGCTTAGAAAAAGCGCTGATAAAGAAACCCTGTATCAATGCTAAAATTTTAGCACTGATACAGGGAATCTTTATCGGGGATTTTTTAGCGCTGATAAAGAAACTCTGTATCAACGCTAAAATTTTAGCGCTGATACATGGTAACCTTTATTAGTGTTTTTTTAGCACTGATAAAGAGGACCATTATGAGTGCTAAAAAAAGAGATGATAAAGGATACCTTTATCAACGCTAAAATTTTAGTGCTGATAAAGGTAGTCTTTATCAGCACTTTGTTAGCGCTGATAAAACCGTAGCCAATTTTTTTATAAATTCGGTCACACAATGCCCTCGTTTTATCGCAACCTAAAGCTCTCACAGAACTGAAACCATGAGACTCCCCTTCGCTGCCTGCTGAGCTTCGTGTTGCCGGACCTCCGCCGCCCTCGAGCTTCTCGTTGCTGGACCTCCGCTGCCCGCTGAGCTTCGTGTTGTCGAACCTTCACCACCCTCGAGCTTCGCTTTTTCGGACCTCCGCCACCCGCTAAGATTCTCATTGACGGACCTCCGCTTCCCTCGAGCTTCGCGTTGCTGGTCCTCCGCCGCCCACTGACCTTCGCGTGCTGGACCTCCGCCACCCTTCGAGCTTCGCTTTGCATGGTCTGAAAAATCTATGAACCTCCTTTTGATTTTGGGATTTTACTATTGATGATTGTGATGAATACTTTTCTTTATGTTTGGTAGTTGTTACATGTTGTTTAATGACATGTGTTAAGGACATTTTTAGTGTAGTTAATCATCATTTGGTGAAGAAGTTCATGTGTTATAGTTTTATTGTCATGTGATTAGGATGTTTCCATTTTTTTCATGTCATATTGCAAGGTCTTGGTAACTGACATAAATAATTTTTGTATGATATATTTCATGAAAAAACAATATGTATTTAGATCTTGATCGTATGTTGGAAAAATGATCATGTGTGAGTTTTTCCTTGTCCATTTGGGATGCATGTTTTATGGATTGTTGTAGCTAGGCATGAAATTGGAGACCTAGGTGTAATTAGGTATCATATTATGATAGTAATGAATAGAAATAAAGTTCTTGAATGAGAAACACTCTGTGATGGTCTAACCTATATGCACAGGTGGGAATTGTTTCTAGTAATTATTGTAGATAGGCAATGGATTTGAAGATCCATGCATCCCTATATATCATGTGTTGACATAAATCAAGACACATATAGTTATTATGAAACTGAACATTTTCACATCATATGGAAAGGAAATTGGATTCTTGACTAGATAATCGGAATTGTGTATAACTAGGATTTTGGATTTTTAGTTCAAATCCATATATCTCAGAATAAAGGGATGGTTTATTCATGTAAAATATCTCTTGAGAAACCTAGTATTGGTGGAATGATTGATATGCTCATCATCAATGGAGATCAATGAGTTTACACTATCAGAGTGAAGTTTATGAAAAATTTAAGGTCCTTCCCACTTGGATTCCAGTTTCACTAGATTCCTCCTAGGTATCACTGATTCCCTTAGATCCAACACCATGTCACCATAAAGTAATGAATAAAGGATAACATTTTTCTTTAAGGAAAACACCACCCAGTTCTGATGCATTTCTAGGTCATCCAATGCTTGAACCCTATTTTCTTCGAGGGGTTCCCCCTTCTTTCCTTCATGTTATCTAAGTGACTTTGTCTGGAAGTGCACTTGTATGGCATGATGCCCAGACCACCAAGCTTTCTATCCTTTCCACCCCTACCTTCATCTTTGTCCTTCTCCCTCGCTGAGGTTACTGACTGCTTCTCTGTAGTGGTCAAACCCCTTCCTAGTAGTGTTTGTTCAGTCTCCCTTGGCTCTGAACAAAATACCTTCGATCCTAGTCACCATCCATTGTTTGTTGGGGGTGACTTTAATGTCATTTCCAACCCAAAGGAAAGAAAAGGTAGAATCCCATTCCAAAGGAAGGCCATCATGGATTTTGTTTAGTTCATGGATGAGAAGGGCCTCATTGATCTCAGCTTCTCAGGTGACAGTTTCACCTGGTGCAACAACTGCAGGGGACATCACCTCTTGTGGAGTCTATCAGATAGATGTCTAGCCAACATGAAATCCACTAACCTATTCTCAAATACCATTTTTTTTCTATCTTTCTTGAGGTATTTTGAACCACTCCCCCCTCTTGGTTTCCATTTCTTCTTGGCATGATCATCAGGAACCCTTGTAGGAACCCTTGTACCGGGACATGGTTTTTGAAATATGGAATGAACCCTTGTAGGAGTATTGGTCCACCTTCAACCTCAGTGACCTGACCTCGAACCCTGATAGGGGCGTGTTCGCCCCTTCCTCCTTAGGAACCTTCACCACCTGGGACTACTGTCGCATATGGGCTATTTCAGAGTATTCTAATAGATGGAATGATACCATGGGTTTATTGGATTATTAACACCAGTTTGAGATTTATGTGTGACTATATACTTATTATATTTTCTTATTATTTATTATACACCACCACTTGAGTCTAGTAACCTAATTGAAATCCATATTGTTACTTTGGTTCTGATGTGGATATGGTTTTTTATGTGTTTGTGACATGTGTATGTGTGGATATATGGGTATTTAGGCATGATGATATTGAATGTAGGGAAGAGACCTAGGAGTGGTAGATGTATCATTCTTGATTATTCTTGTGTTTGGTCTGGGGTGATTTGAGGAAACTATAATGAATATAAAGTAATTATATTTAATGAAGATGAATAAATACTAATGGTTACACTCTATTAATATCTATTTTTATAAGGAAGTGGTTCTCTTCTACTGTATTTGGAAATATTGTTTTGTGTACTTGAACCATAAATACTAATATTTGAGAATCAAATAGGATGAAGATGAATAAATATTGGATGGATTCTAATCATTTGACAATAGAGTATGAGAATGGAGTGAAAGAGTTCATCAAATTTTCAAAGGATCACGCAAAGAATCCTTCTCAAATCCTTTTTCCGTGTTTACGTTGTTGTTATTCTAGACTACTTACTCCAGAGGAGTTGGAAGAACATTTGATATATCACAGAATAGATCGGAGTTATAAATGTTGGAATAAACACGGAGAAAAAGAGAATGTAGCTACTGGCTGGGATAAAACTGTGTTTTATGGATCATCAGATATGAATACAAATATGGATAATAAAGAAGAACGTATGGAGGATGTGATTACATATGTCAATGATGATGAAGATCGTATTGAGGAAATGAAAAATACAATTGAAGATTAACTCCGTGATTTCCCAAAATTGTTTGAGAAGTTAAAGAGTTGTGAAAAGAATCCATTGTATGCCGGTTGCACCAAGTATACAACATTGTCAGTTGTACTGAAGTTGTATAAATTTAAAGCAAGCAACGAATGGAGTGATGTTAGTTTTATGGAACAACTTTATCAATTTAATGATATTCTCCCTGAAGATAATGAGCTCCCAAGCTAGACATATGAAGCTAAACGAATGCTACGCTTGATGGGTATGATTTCTGAAAGAATACATGCCTGCCCAAAAGACTGTATATTGTTTCTCAAGGAGAAAAAATCACTTACAAAATGCCAAAAGTGTGGTTCTTCTCGATACAAGAAAGATGAATACAATCCTACAAAAGTTGTATGGTACTTTCCAATCATTCCAAGGTTTAGGCGTCTATATGGAAGTGAAGAAACTACAAGACAATTATCATGGCATGCAGATAAAAGAAATAAAGATGGGAAATTACTTCATCCGGCTGACTCTCCTCAATAGAAGAAAATTGATCTTGAGTATCCTGAATTTGGAAAAGAGCTGAGAAACCTTCATCTTGCGTTATCTACAGATGGATTAAATCCTTTTGATTTTCAAAATAGCACTCATAGTACATGGCCTGTTATGTTGGTAAATTATAACTTGCCACCCTGGTTATGCATGAAGCAGAAATTCATCATGTTATCTATGCTTATATCAGGACCAAAACAACCAGGTAACGATATTGATGTTTATCTGGCTCCTTTGATCGAGGATTTGAAGTTATTGTGGGATTTAGGTGTTATGTTGTATGATGCTTATAAAAGTGAATACTTCACGTAGAGAGCGATGTTGTATGGGACAATAAATGATTTCCATGCTTATGGAAATTTTTCAGGCTATAGAATTAAAGTAACTCAAGGGTGTCCCGTGTGTGAAGAAGATACAGAATCAATTAGGTTGAAACATTCATCGAAATCTGTGTTTTTAGGACATCGTAGATTTCTACCTTGTCGGCATAAGTACCGATCTTGGATGAAATCATTCAATGGAGGTTCAAAACAATGGGCAGCACCATCTCCACTAATAGGTGATCAGCTGTTTGAGAAAGTAAAATATGTGAACATTGGTTTGGTAAACCATTTTCGAAAAACATTACGAAAATTGGTTGGAAAAAGAGATCAGTTTTTTTTTGAATTACCATACTGGAATTGTTTGTACGTCAGACATTTTATTGATGTGATTCATGTGGAAAACAATGTATTTGATAGTGTTATTGGAACTTTACTAAATGCCCATGGCAAAACAAAGGATGGAATTAAGGAAAGGTTGGACATGGTTGACATGGGAATATGAGAAGAGTTGGATCCCATGAAGGGTGAAAATTGAATGTTTCTTCCTCCACCTGCTTATACTCTTTCTAGGGAGAGGGATATTAGTATTAAAACTTCTTTAATGATGTAAAGGTTCCAGAGGGGTATTCATCAAATATCAAGAACATTGTGTCAATGAATGATTTGAAGTTAAAAGGGTTGAAATCACATGACTTCCATGTTTTGATGCAAGATCTAATTTCTATAGCTTTACATTGCATTTTTTCCAAGAATGTTTGTCATATGTTAACCAAAATTTGTTTCTTTTTCAAAGCTATATGTAGCAAGGTTTTAGACCTGGTGAAATTTCCAGCTATGGAAAAAAATTGTCATCATATTATGTGAATTAGAAATGTTCTTCCTGCCAACATTCTTTGATATGATGGTTCATTTGATGATTCACTTGGTGAGAGAGATTCGACTTTGTGGTCTTCTGCACTATAGATGGATGTATCATGTTGAATGGTATATGAAGATTTTGAAAGGGTATGTCAAAAATTGAAGTCGTCCATAGGGTTGTATAGTGGAGCGATATATTGTTGTGGAAGCCATTGAATTTTGTACTGAATACCTATCTGATTTGGAAAGCATTGGTCTCCCAAAATCTCATCACACTGGACGCATTGAGGGTGAGGGAATTTATGGAAGAGAAGTTGTGATAATTAATATTACAGATCAGGAGAAGGACCACCTTTATGTTTTGCATAACAGTTGGGAGGTTTCTCCATATATTGAAACTCACAAAAAATTCTTAGGCAGTTGAATCCATCAAGGGATGAAAAATGGTTATCAAATACACATAATCACCAGTTTATAGGATGGTTTCAGAACCATATTTTTAAGCAGTTGGATGAAAATCTGAATTCAATTTCAGAATGACTTCGATGGATAGATGTTGGACCAAGTGTGTATGTATTATCTTACAGTGGTTATGTAATTAATGGTTATACATTCTATACAGATAAACATGATGAAGATAGTAAATGCAAAATAGTGGAGTTACACTAGTGGCTGAAGTGATGCATGTTTCTGGTAGTAAGGATAGAAATCCAATTTATTCAAATATATCATAATTTGGCATTATCAAACTAATATGGGAGTTGGATTATACGACATTCCAATTGCCGATTTTTCAATGCAAATGGGTTGATAACAACATTGGTGTTAAAATAGATAAATGGGTATTTGTGAAAGTTGATTTTAGTAAAGAAGGGTACAAAGACGAACAGTTTATAATGGCATCACAAGCGGTACAAGTTTTTTATGTTCCAGATCCCACAAACCAAAGGTGTTAAATTGTTTTGTTATCATCCAAAACTACTGAAGGTTCCGATGAAAATTCAGTTGAGGATGATCCTTTCTGTGGTACGTTGCAATCATTTCGGAGCAGTACCAATGTAGATGATTTTTTGTATGTTAGAGGAGACCACAATTAAGGGATTTGGATTATTGATAGAGATGTAAAATCCCTTCAACCTTTGAAAAAAAGAAAGAGAGTTCAATAAATAGGTTATATTTTGTTTTTAATATAGATATTATTATCTCATGTTATTATCTTATCATTACTAAATTTATGTAATCTAAATTAACTGTTCAACCACTTTTTCAGATAATGACTTATACACATTCTGGTTATCCTAACCTTGAGGCTGAACAAGTCTCTCAAGCTGATCCTGCTACTATTGTTGTTGCTCCTGCTGCTCATATTGCAGCTTTTGTTGCTCCTGCTGCTGCTCCTACTGCGGCTCATACTGCTCCTGTTGCTGCTCCTACTGCTACTCCTACTGCGGATCCTTATTCTACTAGTGTTGAGGTCCAACAACCATCAGAACATGTCATTTCTACCATTTCAGATGAACATATAGATGATGTTGATAGCGACGAAATGGTCAGGAATGAAGGACTGACATCGCAGAAAACACAGGTGTGTCATAGTTTGATGGTGTTAGCCAAGGTTCTTAAGGTGAAAAGAAAAGGCATCAAATTTGATGTCGGATAGAATGAACGAGGCCAACATGTGAATCCCAACAAGGCTATGTTTAGTAGTTACATTAGATTTTTCACTCGGCAACGCGTGCTAATTGACATAGATTCATGGAACCATGTTGTGTCCGGGCTGAAGGCTGTGATCTGTGAAGAAATTACAGTAACATTATGAATTTATTTCTTTAATTTACTAGAAAATAAAATAATTAAACAATGTATCACTCTTCTAAATATCTTGTAGAGTACATTTATAGTAGACGATTCACACAAGGATTATATACTAAGGCTTGCAGGAAGGATTCATCGATATTTTCGCACTATTTTAACAAGATGTCACCTGAAAGATTCCAAAGGTAAAATAAACCCACACCCACCCATTGTCTACACTCACTTGATATCCCAAGAAGCATGGGATATATTTATTATCTTCCATGGGGGTGAGAAGTTTCAGGTACATTGTGGGTGATAATACGTTGTTTGAGGATACCTGTATTCATCACTTTCATTGTCAATATTTCATTTATGAAACAAAAACTTTGTACTGAAAATAAGGAACATGCATCAAAACCAACATGCCCCTATCGCAAAGCAAGGATGGGGTACGCTTCATTAGAAAAGAAAATGGTATGTATTTCAAATATACAGTAATATTGTTAGGTTCTAATAAACAACATCATAATTATCTTTCTATGTTTATATGTAGATTGATGAGTCTAAAACCAAATACACTTCCATCCCGCGTCATGTGCTATGGAAGGAGGTATGTGTGAATAAGGAAGGGAAGATAGTAGATGAGAACACACAAAAAGTGTGGGAAATATGTGTAAGTATGACACGACGATAAAAATATTTGTTTTAAATTGATATTAAATAAAAATAATTAGTTATTTTCTTATATCTGACAGTCACAGGAATCAGCTACTCCTGTAGCGGATGCAGACCTATTATCGACGGCTTTGAAGTAGCCATAAAAATACGGTCGTGTCAAAGGTGCGAGGTTTGGGGTGACACCCCGAGTATATTTTGATAAGAAAAAAACGGATGATACAGATGAAAAATTGGAACAAATGAGCGAAAAAAATAGCAACCATTGAAGAACGATTGCAATAGTAGGGAGAGTTGCTAGAAACTTTTACGGGTGGGAAGCAAAGAGAAGACACAACTCAGGAACAACCAGTGCGTGAATATCCCACTCCACCCCCACCAGCTTTGAGGTGAGCCATTCCCCTCAAAGAACTGTCTTAGACGTGGTAATGAATATTTTAATAATTGTTCCCATGAAATGTGAATCAGACAAACACTGATACTTTTTCTGTACTGATATTCTACAGGGTGATAATGATTTTGATTTATATCTGTCAACACCCACATATCACCTTATAGTGAGGGATACAGTTTTTAATATCCCAGATGCCACGCTGCATAATATACCACTTCTAAAAGATCATCTGAAAGTGACGATTACTTTAGCTCATGATCCAAATGAAAAGCTACCTATTCCACTTGATGACGATGATATTCATATGGTTGAAAAGGCTATTGGGACATTCATTTAATGGCCATCACAACTTGTAAGAGTACATGCGGACAAAGAGGTATTTATTTCCTTTTTTCAAGCTAAACCTTTAACAATTAATGAAAAAACGGTCTGAACCAATGATTGTTATTATAGACGGAGAAAGGGAAGGGGGTGGCAAACGTTAGCTCAAAACCATCTAAAGGATCAACCAACCGATCCCATGGAGATACTGAAATAACAATAACACCACCTATTATCTATCCACATTTACTAGCATTGAAGACTCATATGGATATGATGCTAAAATATGGTATTAGTCATAGAGTGGTTTTCGAAAAGAATATATACGGAGAGGAAAGTCAAGATTTCGTTGCTGCTGAAAATGTAAATGAGATCCTTGAAAATGGTTGGCTAGGCATCATAGTTGTAAATATATATATGAGGTATATTTTCATGAATTGATTTTATAAAATCTGATCTAATGTGAAAATTATGACTAAATTCATTTTAAATTGTTGACAGATGCATTTATGAAAAACAGTTGAAGGAATTTTCCCATGAGCCAAGATTTGGACTCGTTAGTCCTCATACCACATCAACACACCTAACAAAATTAGAGCCATCAAAAAAGGATGAAATAGTGAATATATTGCTAAAAATATTTGAAAGCAAGATTACAGATGACAGACTATTCCAAATACCAACCATGCAGGGGTAAAACTCTACGATTAAAGCATATCAATTATATTTTCACTTATTTTATTACTTATTTATTTTTGTGTTTTTATTCAACATTGGTTGATAATTGTGGTGAACTTGGATACTCCAAATATTTATTTTCTGGATTCAAAGCATGGATATCCATCAAACCGACCACACATAATGGAGTTTGTGAATCTATAAGACACTACATCCTACGTTTTAGGTCTAAACATCAAGTAATATAATTTATATTATCTTTTACTGAGGATTCTGTTATGATAGGATGGTGTATCATTATCGTCTAAAAAATTAATGAGGACAGGGGATAAGCATAAGGAGGCAAGCAAGTACTATACCTGGACAAATATCAGGGTATATATAATAAAATTACACTATCTAAACACATCTCAACACAAGTTACTTATTATCCTAATGATCAATTTTTTTTGCAGTGTCCAAAACAAACAAATGATAATGATTGTAGTTATTATGTTTCTAAATTTATGAAAGAGATCTTTTTTCATTAACAGACTAGCATCCCTAAAGAGGTATTTTCAAAAACAACTACTAGTTTGTTTAATTTCTTTATTAATTATTTATTTTTATATTTTGTAGTACTTCTCTGACTTCCGGAAAGCCTCATACTCACAAGACGATATAGATGTGTTCCAAAACGAGTGGGCTACATACCAGATGGTAGATTGTACACAAATAGAATGAAGATCTGACTTGGGGACATGTACAATTGGTGGTCATTTTTTAGAGGGGTTAAGGGGATCAAAAAATAAAACATTGTTGTATGTATATGTTTGTAGAAAAATTGTAATTGTTATTAAATAAAAACTACTTTCTCCAATGAGTCATTTTCCCATTTTAACAGGTGATATGCACCAGCAACATGCAAGAATGATGAACCACTCAAAGGGTCTCTCTTTTGCTTAAAATGGACAGAATTTTAAGTAAAAACAACAACTGACCTTTGAAAATCCAACCAAACGCATTCAGATTGTCTTGATCTTTTATAAGAAAGATACATGGGTCCTTTGTGACATGTAAAAGTCATCCTTGCCTCAATATGAGGCACGGTGTGGCCGGTACCACTCAAATGGTCTCTCTTTTGTGTAAAATGGACACAACTTTAATTGAAAACAACAAATGACCTATGAAAATCCAACCAAACGCATTCGTATTGTCTTGATATTTTAGGAGAACGATCCACGATTCCTTTTTGATGTGTAAAAGTCATCCCTACCTCAATATGAGGCACGGTGTGGCTGGTACCACTCAAAGGATCTCTCTTTTGTTTAAAATGGACACAATTTTGAGTGAAAACAACAACTGACCTACAGAAATCAGACCAAACGCATTTGGGTTGTGTTGATCCTTTAGGAGAACAATCCAAGATTACTTTGTGACGTTTATGAGTCCTACCCGCCTCAATCTTAGGCACTTTGTTACTGGTACCACTAAAAGGGTCTCTCTTTTGTTTAAAATGGACACAATTTTGAGTGAAAACAACAACTGACCAACGGAAATCCAGCCAAACGCATTCATATTATGTTTATCCTTTATGAGAACAATAAAAGAGTCATTTTTGACGTTTAAGAGTCAACCATGTCTCAATACGATCCACGGTGTGGCCGGTACCACTCAAAGGGTCTCTCTTTTGTTTCAAATGGACATAATTTTGACTAAAAACAACAACTGACCTACGGAAATCTGACCAAACACATTCGGATTGTGCTGATATTTTATAAGAACGATCCATGGGTCCTTTTTGATGTGTAAGAGTCAACCTTGCCTCAATAAGAGGCACGGTGTGGTCGGTACCACTCAGAGGGTCTCTCTTTTGTTTAAAATGGACACAATTTTGAGTGAAAACAACAACTGGCCTATGAAAATCCAACCAAATGTATTCATATTGTCTTGATATTTTAGTAGAACGTTCCATGGGTCCTTTTTGATGTGTAAGAGTCATCCTTGCTTCAATCTGAGGCACATTGTGGCCGGTACCACTCAAAGGGTCTCTCTTTTGTTTAAAATGGACACAATTTTGAGTGAAAATAACAACTGACCTACGGAAATCCAACCAAACACATTAGGATTGTGTTGATACTTTAGGATAACGATCCAAGAGTCCTTTTTGATGTGTATGAGTCATCCTCTCCTAAATCAGAGGCACGGTGTGGCTTGTACCACTCAAAGGGTCTCTCTTTTGTTTAAAATGGACACAATTTTGAGTGAAAACAACAACTGACCTATGGAAATCTAACCAAACGCATTTGGATTGTCTTTATATTTTAGGAGAACGATTCATGGGTCCTTTTTGACATTTACAAGTCATCCCTACCTCAATCCGAGGCATGGTGTGGCCGGTACCACTCAAAGGGTCTCTCTTTTGTTTAAAATGGACACAATTTTGAGTGAAAACAAAAAATGACCTACGTAAATCTGAACAAATGCTTTTTTATTGTGTTTATCCTTTAGGAGAAAGATATAAGAGTCCATTTTGATGTTTACAAGTCAACCCCACCTCAATCTGAGGCACGGTGTGGCCGGTACCACTCAAAGGGTCTCTCTTTTGTTTAAAATTGACACAATTTTGAGTGAAAACAACAACTGGCCTACGGAAATCTGACCAAACACATTCAGATTGTGTTAATATTTTATAATAACGATCCATGGGTCCTTTTTGACATGTAAGAGTCAACCCCACCTCAATCCGAGGCACGGTGTGGATGGTACCACTCAAAGGGTCTCTCTTTTGTTTAAAATGGACACAATTTTGAGTGAAAACAAAAACTAACCTATAAAAATCCAACCAAACGCATTCAGATTGTCTTGATCTTTTAGTGGAACGATCCATGGGTCCTATGTGACATGTAAGAGTCATACCCGCCTCAATACGAGGCATGGTGTGGCCGGTACCACTCAAAGGGTCTCTCTTTTGTTTAAAATGGACACAATTTTGAGTGAAAATAACAACTGACCTTTGGAAATCTAACCAAACACATTTATATTGTGTTTATATTTTATAAGAACGATACATGGGTCCTTTTTGATGAGTATGAATCAACCCCGCCTCAATACGAGGCACGGTGTGGCCAGTACCACTCAAAGGGTCTCCCTTTTGTTTAAAATGGACACAATTGAGTGAAAACAACAACTAACCTATGAAAATACAACCAAACGCATTCATATTGTCTATATCATTTATTATAATGATCCATGGGTCCTTTTTGATGTGTACGAGTCATCCCCACCTCAATCTGGGGCACGGTGTGGCCGGTACCACTCAAAGGATCTCTCTTTTGTTTAAAATGGACACAATTTTAATTGAAAACAACAACTGACCTACGGAAATCTGACCAAACATATTCGGATTGTGTTGATATTCTATGATAACAATACATGGGTCCTTTTTGACATGTAAGAGTCAACCCTGCCTCAATCTGAGGCATGATGTGGCCGGTACCACTCAAAGGGTCTATCTTTTGTTTAAAATGGACACAATTTTAATTGAAAACAACAACTGACCTATGAAAATCCAACCAAACGCATTTGGATTGTCTTGATCTTTTAGGATAACGATCCATGGGTTCTTTGTGATGTTTAATAGTCATCCTCGCCTAAATCCAAGGCACGGTGTGGCCGGTACCACTCAAAGGGTCTCTCTTTTGTTTAAAATGGACACAATTTAAATTGAAAACAACAACTGACCTATGAAAATCCCACCAAACGCATTAGAATTGTCTTGATATTTTGGGATAATGATCCATGGGTCCTTTTTGACGTTTAAGAGTCATACATGTCTCAATCCGAGGCATGGTGTGGCCGGTACCACTCAAAGGGTCTATCTTTTGTTTAAAATTGACATAATTTTAATTGAAAACAACAACTAACCTCTGAAAATCCAACCAAACGCATTTGGACTATATTTATCTTTTATTAGAATGATCCATGGGTCCTTTTTGATGTGTAAGAGTCATCCCCTCCTCAATCCGAGGCATGTTGTGGCTGGTACCACTCAAAGGGTCTCTCTTTTGTTTAAAATGGACATAATTTTGAGTGAAAATAGCAACTGACCTACGGAAATCCAACCAAATGCATTCATATTGTGTTGATACTTTATGAGAATAATAAAATAGTCATTTTTGACGTGTATGAGTCATCCCATACTAAATCCAAGGCACATTGTGGCTAGTACCACTCAAAGGGTCTCTCTTTTGTTTAAAATGGACACAATTTTGAGTGAAAACAAGAACTGGCCTATGGAAATCCAACCAAACGCATTCATATTGTCTTGATCTTTTAGGAGAATGATCCATGAGTCCTTTGGGACGTTTACTAGTCATACCTGCCTCAATCCAAGGCACGGTGTGGCTGGTACCACTCATAGGGTCTCTCTTTTGTTTAAAATGGACACAATTTTAATTTAAAACAATAACTGACCTATGAAAATCCAACCAAAAGCATTAATATTGTATTGATATTTTAGTATAACGATACATGGCTTCTTTTTGACATGTAAGATTCATCCCCAACTCAATCCGAGGCACGGTTTGGCCAGTACCACTCAAAGGGTCTCTCTTTTGTTTAAAATGGACACAATTTTAATTGAAAACAACAACTAACATTTGAAAATCCAACCAAACGCATTCTGATTGTGTTGATCCTTTAGGAGAATGATCCAAGAGCCTTTTTTGATGTGTAAAAGTCATCACATCCTCAATAAGAGGCACGGTGTGGCCGGTACCACTCAAAGGGTCTCTCTTTTGTTTAAAATGGACACAATTTTCAGTGAAAACAACAACTGACCTATGAAAATCCAACCAAACGCATTTTTATTGTCTTGATATTTTATCAGAAAGATCCATGGGTCCTTTGTGATGTGTATGAGTCATCCCCGCCTCAATCTGAGGCACGGTGTATCCAGTACCACTCAAACGGTCTCTCTTTTGTTTAAAATGGACACAATTTTAAGTGAAAACAACAACTGACCTATGTAAATCTGACCAAACGCATTTGGATTGTGTTGATCCTTTAGGAGAATAATCCAAGAGTCGTTTGTGATGTGTATGAGTCAACCCCACCTCAATCCGAGGCACGGTGGGGCCGGTACCACTCAAAGGGTCTCTCTTTTGTTTAAAATGGACACAATTTTGAGTGAAAACAACAACTGACCTATGGAAATCCGACCAAACACATTCGGACTGTGTTGATCATTTAGTAGAATGATCCACGAGTCCTTTTTGATGTGTATGAGTCAACCCTTCCTCAATCTGAGGCACGGTGTGGTCGTTACCACTCAAAGGGTCTCTCTTTTGTTTAAAATGGACACAATTTTAATTGAAAACAACAACGGACCTACGGAAATCCAACCGAACACATTCGGATTGTGTTGATCTTTTATAAGAACTATCCATGGGTCCTTTTTGATGTATACGAGTCATCCCTACCTCAATCCAAGGAACGGTGTGGCCGATACCACTCAAAGGGTCTCTCTTTTGTTTAAAATGGACACAATTTTAAGTGAAAACAACAACTAACCTACGGATTTCTGACCAAACACATTCGGATTGTATTGATCCTTTAGGAGAAAAATCCACAGGTCCTTCGTGATGTTTATGAGTCATCCCCACCAACCCCCTGGACCACCCCCACCCCCTGGACACCAATCCACCCCCTGGACACCCCCCACCCCTCTGTACCCCCCCCCCCACCCCCTGGAAAGCCCACCCCCCCCCCGACACCCTGGACACCAGCCCACCCCCTGGACACCCCACAGATAGCCCCCACCCCACCTGGACACCCCCCTCCTTGGACACCACCCCACCCCCCTTGGACAGCCCCCCAACCTCCTGGACCAGCCCCCCCCCCCCCCACCCCCTGGACCTCCCCCCCCCCACCCCCTGAACACCCCCACCCCCCTGGACACCCCTATCCCCCCGGACACCCCCATCCCACCCTCCTGGACACCACCCTACCCACCTTGGATATCCCCACCGACCCCCCGGACCGCCCCCACCCCCCGAACACCCCCCCACCCACTATAAAGCCCCCTCGACACCCTGGACACCAGCCCACCCCCCTGGACACCCCCCCCCCTCCTAGACACCACCCCACCACCTGGACACCCCCAACCCCCAGAACACCCCCACCCTCCTTGGAAAACCCCCAACCTCCTGGACCACCCCCACCCCCCCTGGACACCCCTTTCCCCCTGGACACCCCCTACCCTCCGAACACCCCCTACCCCCCCTTGGACAGCCACCCCAAACCCCTAAACATCCCCCCAAACCCCCTGAATTATGAATTGAATTCTTTATGTACTTAATTAACTTATGAATTATGTGATAATGGCGTACGGGTATAGTTTTTGTATGGGTATACTTGGTCTAAATATCTTATGATTTATGTGTTAATTTTGTATGTTTATACTTGGTCTAATTAGATTATTGAGATGTTGAATCTTTTGCAGGTGTTTGGGTGTACTCCTACAGATTTTTTTTAGCAGCAGATAGGGCATTTATCAGTGCTTTTTTATCTCTGATAAAAAGAGCTTTTATCATTGCTAATGGAGCGCTGATAAAATATACATTTATCAGCGCTCTTTTAGCACTGATAAAGGGTCATTTTATCAGCACCTTTTATCACTGATAAAGTCTTCCTTTATGAGCGCATTTTTAGCGCTAATAAAGGTTTACTGTATCAGTTCTTTTTTAGTGCTGATAAAGTACCCCTTTATCATCGCTAAAAAATCACTGATAAAAGGGACCCCCCTTTATCCGCTCCGATCTTTACAGCACTTTTTTAGCGCTGATAAAGCCCATTTTGAGTGCTGATAAATACTGTTTTTGTATTAGTGAAGGTTCACTTGATACCACATAAGTTGTAAAAGGCAACTTGGAAAAGGAAACTTGGCAAAGGAAACTTGAAAAAGGCAACGTTATTAGGGTTTTAAACTGAATGAATTAAAAAAAAGAAATACTAAAATAGGGAATGTTCTATTGTCATGAATGCATGTATAAGGGTTAAACATACATGTACATTCTATTTTTAACCTTCTTCATTGTACATATAACATATCTTCTAAAAAAATCTTCCATGTTTTGTTCTATACAACCTGTGCAATGAATGATAGAAACATGTGAGAAAAAAACATTTTCAATATATGAGAAAACAACCTATGCAATTAATCTCATGTTTCCCAAATAGATGCTTCTTTTATAGCTTAAATAAACTCAATTTCATATTTATGATAATGAATCATACCAACATATGAGAATACAGCCTGTGTAACATATGATAAAACAACTTGTGCAAAGAATCTCATGTTTCCCAAATAGATGCTTCTTTTATAGCTTCAGTAAACTCAATTTCATCTTGAGGGTAACATTTATGATCACATGCATTGAACATATGATAACCATAATTGAAATAAATGTTTTATTAAAAAATAAGAAATATTAAAAAAAATACTAAAAAAGAGGGAATATTCTTTTATCATGCATGCATGTATAAGGGGTAAGCATAAATGTACCTTCTATTTGTAACCTTCTTCATTGAACATATAACGTATCTTTTGAAGAAAAAAAATGTGCCATGTTTCATTCCATACAACTTGTGCAATGAATGACATCAATATTTGAGAAAACAACTTGTATAACATATGAATCTCAAAGGAAATGTTATAGGGATGTAAACTGAATGAATATATCCCAAAAAATAAGTAATGTTAAAAAAAATACTAAAAAAGAGGGAATATTCTATTTTCATACATGCATGTATAAGGGATAAACATACATGTACCTTATATTTTTAACCTTATTCATTGTACATATAACACATCTTCTGAAAAAATATTCCATGTTTCATTCCATACAACCTGTGCAATGAATGACACCAAGATATGAGAAAACAACTTGTGAAAAAAATTATAAAACAACAAGTGGAATGAATCTCATGTTTCCCAAACATATGCTTCTTTTAAAGCTTCAATAAACTTAATTTCATATTGAGGGTAACATTTACGATTGTTGGAACCATGGTCATCTATGAATGATTTGGAGAATGGTTTGTGTTTGTTGTCAATCCTCAGAGGAAGTTCAGAATGTGTGCCAGCAAAGTACTCATACAGTTCTAGCAGATAATAGTATTAAAGGTGGAACCATTTTCTAGTGTTTTCCAAATTTATGGACCTCAAATTCAACAAAAGGGGAAAACAATGTTTTTTGGTAAAGGGACTTGCGCTTCGGACATGTGTTGCGCAAGTGACTTGTACGCCGAGAAAGGACTTGCGCGCCGGTGCCTAGGAGGATTGGAAAGTTGTGCGCCATATGTTTTTCAAGATTAGATCTTCAAAATATGGCAAAGGAAAGAGTGTCGCGCAAGTATTGGTTTGGTCACGCAAGTAAGTAGTGTGACAGAAGCTAGGGTGGTTGGAGTTGCGTGCTGAAACTTGCGTGCCGAGAGGAGGCTTGCGTTCCACCACGCAGGGTGTCCAGTTTGCCTATAAATAGTCGACCTCCCTCCTAATATGTAATGAAGTTCAAGAGTTAGATAAATTCAGTGCTCCCATCACGCAGGTGTAGTGGTCGCGCAAGTGGTTTTGGGTCACGCAAGTATAAGTTGCGCGATAGTTGTTTGTTGCACGCCAAAACCGGTTTGGGTGAAAAGGAATGTGAGTCACGCAAGTTTGAAGTTTTAGAAGTGAGTGTCATGAAAGTGGTTGAGGTAGACTTGCGTGCCAGCTATAACTTGCGTGCCATCTTTGAAACTTGCGTGCTGGCCTGGAGAAGCATGCCACGTATTATTGAAGTACATCCATCTTTTTGAAGCTGAACGAAAGCTAGAATATTGCCCGATACCTTCGGTGTAAAGTGATGTTATTCTACTGGTGAGAGTTTGACTTCAACAGAGCATCTACATAAAACAGCGGATGAATTCTTTTGAAATGATGAAGAGACCTTCATGTCTATAAACTGAGTGGGACTTCACCAAAGGCAGTGAGCTAGGGGAGTCAACAAGAGTGACCCAAGGGACACAGTGAGCTATCCCTGAACCTTTGTAAAGGCAGTGAGCCTGGGATAGAGTGGCTATGCCCGAACCATTGTAATCCACAAATAGTGAAGAATAGTGGAATTTGGTATGACCAAAAACCTATCAGCATATGCTCCTTGGACGTAGCCCTTAGTGGTGAACCAAGTAAAAAGTATTGTGTCATATCTCTCTATGTGAATGTTTAATTTCTGATCATATTCATCATACAGGTTTAACAAGTTCCTACCAACGTGGGAATAAGATCCATCTCTTTAAAAGAAAAAGTTTCCACCCTGATTCACCCCTCCCCTCTCAGGGTGTCCCGGGGTCCTACAATGATCACCTACATTGAACATATGATAACCAAGATTGAAATAAATGTGTTATTGAAAAATTAGCAACATTAAAAAAGAAATAATAAAAAATAGGGAATACTCTATTGTCATGCATGCATGTATAAGAGGTAAACATACATGTACCATCTATTTTTAACCTTATTCATTGTACATATAACATATCTACTGAAAAAATCTGCCATGTTTCATTCTATAAAACCTATGCAATGAATGACAACAATATATGATAAAATAACCTATTCAGTATATGAGAAAACAACCCATGAAATGAATCTCATGTTATTAGGGATATTAACTGAATGAATATATCCCAAAAAATCAGCAATGTTAAAAAAAGAAATACTAAAAAAGAGTTCATATTATGTTTTCATGCATGCATGTATAATGGGTAAACATACATGTACCTTCTATTTGTAACCTTCTTCATTGTACATATAACATATATTCTAAAAAAATTATCCATGTTATGTTCCATACAACCAGTGAAATGAATGAAAAAAACATATGATAAAACCACATGTGCAACATATAATAAAACAACCTGTAAAATGAATTTCATCTGCAATTAATAATATTTAATTTAATTTAATCCTGATTTAAAACTAATTTATAAATATAGTGTCAGAATTTTTTAATAGAAAAATAAAAACGTCATTGAGAGTTATTTTTTAGGAAAACGAGACAAAGACAAGGCACATGAGAGAGAATAACATTACAGATCTTTGAAAACTATAGAATGAGGATAAAAGGGATTAAAAATTTCTTTTCTAGAAGGGGTCACAATAAATACAATATCAAGTAAGAGATAAATAAAAAAGTCTTGGATTTTCCTACCATGTTTATAAAAGAAGAAAGAAGATGAGTGTCCACAAACACCTTCAATTGAATCTGTATTCTCCTTTAAGTGATCAATAGCTACAACATGGGTTAAAACGTCCACTTCCTTTTTTGAAATATGGGAGCCATGTTATAGCTAGCTCGGTGTAGGGGAGGCTAGTTGGTCCAAAAATTCCCCAAACTCCCTAAATCACTCTTTGCCTGGGCATACCTTGTATAGAATAGAGATGCCCAGAGTCACATGAACTCCTAGGATAATAACAGCACCATATGGGGAACCTGAATGGGAAAAATGAAATCATTTCAGTATAGTAAACAACCTTCTCAGCAGCTTTGACATTACCCAAATTAGCACAAGAAGGATCATGCTGCATAGGGGCCAGATTGACCTTCGTACCAGCTGCTTTTTCTACTGATTCGGGCATCCCAATCTTCACTGGTACAGATGATGAATGCTCATCCCTGATTCTCAGAGAACTAAGGTCTGTTACAAATTTTGAGCCATGATTGTCCCTGGGCATGTCCACATAAAGCTCCACTAAATTATGCCCCATTTGGTTTAGTTCAGAGGCTTCCCCATGCTTAGCTACCCATGAAAATCCACTCTTCTAGACCAGTAATTGAAAATCATCATCATCCTCTTCCTTCAATATATTCTTGGTTTGAACCCACTATATTTTAGCTCGATTCACTCCATACAAAGAAGAACCGTGACCTAATCGCCTACATATGTGACAAAAAAGGGAAAATTCTCATAGAAAATCTCTTGAAAGAATCCCAAGATACCATTCCAAATCCAAATCTTCTAAGTCAACTTAATAGGAACATATTCATCCATGCAGGATCTCGCCACTGATTAATGACTTGAAATATTCATTATTGCATTAATTTTGATTATTTTTCCTAAATGTCTAGAAATAACACCAAGGGGAATCACCTCGAAAAGATAAACCGAGATCCCTATTAAAGTGATCCACACCAGAAGCATTATTGTATCGACCCCTACTTCCCAATCCAGTGACCAAATTTGGATCCACATTTTGAAGCCTCAAAAATTACAATATTCTCTCCTACAGAAACAATAAAATTCACCTCATATTTAAATCGAAGCATCAAGTTAGCGTTATCTAAAATTCCAATCCTTATCTTTGTGAATCCAACTAACTTGAAAAATATTTAAGAGTATGTACTATTCAATTTTTATAGAACATCACACATTTTGAACAGCACATAACAATTTGTTGCGTTATTTTACATAATTTTTATAATATGTGATGTGAAACAACACATCACAAACACAAACAGTACATACTCTTACATCTCTGAACATCAATGCTCTGTAAGAATGTGATGTACTATTTTAAAAAAAATTATTTTTGTTTCGCATTTTTACTATTTGTGAACACCACAAAAATACTCTATAAAAATATACATTTTTATAGACTTGTAAGAGTATTTCTATTTCACATTTTCACAAACATCAATGGAAATAATGTGAAACAGCACATCACACATTGTGTGAAACAACAATAATTATGTAAAAGTAATGTCTGTGAACAGAAACAATTTCATTTGAATGTGAAAATAGTAATACTCTAAAAATGTGAACAATAATACTCTTTACAATTGTGTTTGTAATAGTACAGCAAGACTCTGTTTCACATTTATTGCAATAGATTGTGATGTCTTTGTAAGAGTATTGTTGTGAAACATCACACAAACTGAATATGAAATCCATATAAAAGTATGAATTGCTTGTGAACAGCACAACAATACATTGTGATGTGTTGGTTTACATATTTTTTTAATATAAATACTCTATAAAAAATTTGTGATGTGATAGTTTACATATTTTTTAATAGTAAATACTCTTACTTATTTAAAATATTTTTTACAATGTGTGATGTTCAGAAATGGGGATGATAAAAACTTATTTCTATTTTAAATACACCTATAAAAATGTATGGAGTTACGGGTGTCAATATAATTACATGACAATAAATAGATAAGTAACATCAAAAAAGAAACATGATATGATCCTCTTCTTTAATTTCATGGAGTATAAAAACCCAAAACATGTGATATAGATAAAGAGGTAAAAACCATTCATAAAGAACAACATGAAGGGTAATCTTAGACGTACATGGGGCCTCTCATTGGTTTCTGTTTCCAGCTAGAAGTAGTAATATTCTATATTCAAGGCTTGTAAAGGAAGTGTCAAAGAGGTAAAATTATGTGAAGCACGTATGTACAATAAATCATAAATCTTCATTGACATCATTAACTCTATACATACTCATTAAAGTTGGAAATAGGATAGTAATCATGGTCAGAATTTATATACCTATATGGAATAAAAGTTAGACCTATTTGAAAAAAATATGAACAAATTAGAAAAAAAAAATATGAACTTGTTAACCCTCTTATAATAAAAAATACATAACAAAACAGTGAAATAACTTAAGCTAGGTGTGTTACATCCTCTCATTGATTCCCTTTTCTAGTAAGCTGCATTAATTTTCTACATTCAGGGCTTGGAATGGAAATTTCAAAGAGGGAAAATGATGTGAAACACGTATGCATAGAAAAGAAAAAATCTTCATTGACTCCAGTAACTTTGTACATAATTATAAAAGCAAGAAATAGGATAGTAATCATGAACAAAATCTACGTGCCTGTATGGAATAAAAGATGGACCTATTTGAAAAAAATATGAACAAATTAGAAAAAAAAAATATGAACCAGTTAACCCTCATATGATAAAAAAATACATAATAAAAAAGTAAAATACCTTAATCTAGGGGTGTTACATCCTCACTCATCTGTTGATGAAATGTTAAGTACCAAATTATTATATTCATATTTTAACATTAATATTGAAACATATAATTTGTTAAAATAGTATAAAACACACCGAATGTAAAACACACTGAATGTAAAAAAACTCATATCATAAAATAAATATTTTGTATGGAAACACTATCCTATAACTACCTCACACACCTTTGAAAAAAACTGCTTTAGAGATAAATTAAAAACATTACCACCACCTGAAAAAGAAACAGTTTGTATAGAAACCAAAATTTAAAATCATCACATATTCTTCTATTAGGTGGGGGATTAATTCAAAAAGATTTAATGATATAAAAAAATAAAAGTCATAAAATCAATATCAATACATCACTACTGAAAAAATACCATATAACAACAGTTTGGAACCGTTGGTATAGGCCTCCAAACCGTTGGTATAGCCTATACCAATGGTTTTGAGAACCGTTGCCAAGTAAGCCATGGGGATAGGTCTATACCAACGGTTTTGGGAAAACCGTTGGTATAAGTAATATGAAAATATATATCAATGGTTCCATAAAACCGTTGGTATATGTTATTCACAAAATAATCATTCTGTTGGTTTTGATCCCAGCACCTCTCGTTTGTGATTGAATGACCTAACCACTAACCTAACTTAATTTTGTGAACATAATTTAATAAATATATATGTGTTATCATAAGTATTTTAAATTTTGATTTATTTAATGTCCTATGTAAGAAGATTCAATTAAAAATACATGTACATATACCAAAGGTTCTCAAAACCATTGGTATAGACCTATACCAATGGTTTTGAGAACCGTTGGTATAGGTTATTTGATTTTGGGACCTATACCAATAGTTTGTCCAAAACCATTGGTATAGGTCCATATAAGTGACCTATACCAATGCTTTTGGCCAAACCATTGGTATAGGTCCAAATTAGTGAACTATACCAATGGTTTTCCCAAAATCGTTGGTATAGATCATATTTCGAGTAGTTCATACCAATAAATAGATAAGTAACATCGAAAATGAAACATGATATGATCCTATTCTTTAATTGCACAGATTATAGAAACCCAAAAAATGTGATGAAGATAAATAGATAAAAACCATTCATAGAAAACAACATGAAGGGAAATATTAGACATATGGGGCCTCTCATTGATTCCCTTTTCCATACATCTGTAGTAATGTTCTACAGTCAAGGCTGGAAAGGAAGTGTCAAAGAGGTAAAATGAGGTGAAACACATACATATAGAAAATCAGAATTCTTCATTGACTCCAGTAACTCCGTACATACTCATCATAGTGGGAAATAGGAAATTAATCATGAATAGAATCCATGTACCTATATGGAATAAAAGTTGGACTTGCTTGAAAAAAAATATATGAACAAATTAGAATAAAAAAATATATGAACTTTTTAACCCTCTTATAATAAAAATAATACATATTAAAAGAGTGAAATAACTTAAGCTAGGGGTGCTATATCCTCTTATTGATTCCCATTTCCAGCCACGTTAATGTTCTACATTCAGGGCTTAGAAAGGAAGTTTCAGAGAGGGAAAATGTTGTGATACACATAGGTAGAGAAAATAAAAAATCTTCATTAACTCTAGTAACTTCGTACATACTCTTCAAAGTGGGAAATAAGATAGTAATCATGAATAGAATCTGTGTACCTGTATGGAATAAAAGATGGACCTGTCAGAAAAAAATATGAACATATTAGAAAAAAAATATATGAACATATAAACCCTATTATAATAAAAAATACATAATAAAATAGAAAAATACCTTAAGCTAGGGGTGTTACATCCTCACTCACTTGTTGATGAAATGTTTAGTGCCAACTTCTTAAATTCATATTTTGAAATTAATATTGAAACATATATTTTGTTAAAATAGTATAAAGCACACTGAATGTAAAACACACTGAATGTAAAAAAACTCATATCAGAAAAGAAATAGTTTGTATGGAAACATTGGCATGTGTCTCCCTCACACACCTTTGAAACAAACTGCTTTAGAGATAAATTAAAAAAATTACCACCACCTGAAAAAGAAACAGTTTGTATGGAAACCAAACATCTAAAATCATTGCATATTCTTCCATCAGGTGGGGGATTAATTCAGAAATATGTAATGATATAAAAAAATTCAAAGTGATAAAATCAATATCAATACATGCCAATAAATAGATAAGTAACATAAAAAATAAAACATGATGTGATCCTCTTCTTTAATTTCACAAGGTATAAAAACCCAGAACATGTGCTGAAGATAAAGAGATAAAAACCATTCATAGAGAAAAACAATAAGGGAAATATTAGACATATGGGGCCTCTCATTGATTCCCTTTTCCAGCCATCCACAATAATTTTCTACAGTAAAGGCTGGAAAAGAAGTTTCAAAGAGGTAAAATTATGTGAAACACGTATGTACAGAAAAGTACAATTCTTCATTTACTCCAGTAACTCCATACATACTCATCAAAGTGGGAAATAGGATAGTAATCATGAATAGAATCTGAATACCTATATGGAATAAAATTTGGACTTGTTTGAAAAAAAAAATATGAACAAATTAGAAAAAAATGAACTTATTAACCCTATTATAATAAAAAAATGCATATTAAAAGAGTAAAATAACTTAAACCAGGGGTGTTACATCCTCTCATTGATTCCATTTTCCATCCACATTAATGTTATACATTTATGGATTGGAAAGGAAGTTTCAAAGAGGGAAAATTATGTGTTACACATATGCACAATAAAGAAAAAATATTCATTAACTATAGTAACTTTGTACATAATCATCAAAGCGGGAAATAGGACAGTAATCATGAATAGAATCTATGTACCTATATGGAATAAAATATGGACCTGTTAGAAAAAAAATATGAACATATTAACCCTCTTATAATAAAAAATACATAATAAAAAAGTGAAATACATTAAGTCAGGGGTGTTACATCCTCACTCACTTGTTGATGAAATGGTTAGTACTAACTTCTTAAATTAAGATTTTAACATTAATATTGAAACATATATTTTGTTAAAATAGTTTAAAACACACTGAATGTAAAACAAACTAAATGTAAAAAACTCGTATCATAAAAGAAATAGTTTATATGGAAACACTGACCTACAACTACTTCACACACCTTAGGTTTGATAATATCAATGATAAAAAAATATAAGGGATTTTATAGAAAATTAGGGGGAAACGATTACATCATACCTGGAAATTTTTGGTAAATGTAAAACATAATATCAAACATAATGAGAAAAAAATAAGTCAAACATGTATAATGCAATATTGGTAGGAGAGTTAGTAAGATTAATTGAGGTCTATGGGGATTCGAAGTCTGGAGAGTGGGACTAAACACTGCCAGTATGAACAATGGGATATACCTAGTAGGATTAGTCAAGGTAATTAGTGGAATCTTAGATAAATCAATGGCATCCATGAAATGAAATTTGATCATAGGAAGAGGTGACAGATTGGAAAACTCATCATCCATCCGAACAATCATTGCAAATCCAAATAGTATAAATAATACTTGTAACTTTTATCCTATTCTTCAGTATACTGGTTAGCAGCTTCAAAAAATTTAAACTACATGAATGTCTACAACCATGGTAGTAGTGATTCCACACCATTAATCATGAATCTAATTCAGGTACCATATAATTGCATGCTACCAAAACCAAAAGGGAAATGAATTTATCAGATACTCGTGAAGACATCAATGGAGTTGCTATTTGTGAGGTCAAAAAAAATACAAGCTGGAAATAAGAGGTTGGAGAAGATGTAAATGGATGGGGTTACGATTTATGAAAGCTGGATCAATAATGGGGGAATGGGAGGGGAGGTGGAGCTTCAGAGGCCGGAGGAGGGAGGAGGGGAAGAGAGGTAGGAGGTGGGAGGTAGGAGGCAGAAGGCGAGGGGTTGGGGAGAATGGGGTTATGTTAGGGGAGGCAGGAAGGTGGGGCTTCGGAGGCCGGAGGAGAGAGGTGTGGGGGGGAGGTAGGAAAGAGGTAGGAGACAGGGTATCCAAAGTAGGATCATGTTGGAGTGGAGTTTATGCTAGGGTTTTGAGCGTCAACACTAGATGTGAAGGGCAGATAAAGGCAAAGGGAGGAGGGGAGAGGTGGGGAGACAGATCCTGGGATGCGATGATGCGGGGATGCAAGGATGCAGTGGAGAGGAAGATAGAGAGCCAGAGCAGAGGCGGAGAAGGGATCTAGAGAGGGAGATGGGGGAGATCAAGAGGGGAGGGATCTGGAGGGGAGGGAGATAAATCGCGAATGTGAATCAGTCAGAATGTGCAGGGAGGAAGACATGTTAGGGAAATAAAGGTGGAGTTGACACGTGGATGGAGAATTACAAGGTTTAGTATAGATAATGGATATATTTAAAGAATAAATATATTTATTATATTTATAATTATTAAATTTTAATTATATATAAATAATTTTTAAATATATTTATTTGTAATTATAATTATAACTATATATATATAAATAATTATAAAATTACATTAAATGTATACATATCTTATAATTATATATATATATATATATACATTTATTTATAATTATATACAAATATTTATAATATAATTATTTATAGTTATAATTATAACTATAAATATATACATATATATATGTAAATATTTATAAAATTGTAATAAATATATTTATTATACTACTTATAAAGTTATAAATATATAATTAAATAAATATATACAAATATTTATAATTATAATTCCTAAATGAACATAGATATATTTAAATAATTAAAAAATTATAATAAATATATTAATTATATATATTTATATACACATATCTATAAATAAATACAAATAGTTATAAATAAAATTCTAAATAAATGTAGATATATTTAAATAATTAAAAAAATTTAATAAATATATTAATTATATATATTTATAAAATTATAAATATATTTGTTATAATTTTATAATTACATATATATATTTATAATTAAAACTATAAATAATTTATTTATTATAATTTTAAATTTTAAATAATTATATATTTATTTATTAGTTATAAATATAATTAAATATTTATTTATTTAATTAATTATTAATTCATAAAAAAATATTTATTATTTTCATATATAATGTTATATATAATTAAATAAATTTATTTCTAAATATATTTACAAATATATAGAAATATTGAGAAATAAATACAAATATTTATATTTATAGTTCTAAATAAATAGAGATATATTTAAATAATTATAAAATTATAATAAATATATTAAATATATATATTAATAAAATTATAAATATTAATTTTTTATAATTTTATAATTATTTAAATATATATAAATATATATATATATTCATTTATAATTATAATTATAATTAAATATATATTCATATAAATAATTGTAAAATTAGAAGAAATATAGTTATATACATCTATAATATTATAAATATATATAATTAATATATATATATATGTTATATATATTTCTAAGATTATAAATATAATAAGTATATTTCTTATAATTTTATAATTATTTAAATTATAATTTTATAAATATAAGTATATATTTATCATGAATGTATAGAATTTTATAAATATATATAATAATAGAAATAAATTAATCACATTATATCTTTATAAACGATAAAAAAGCACTGATAAATGCATGTTTTATCAGCGCTTTCTATTTTAGTGCTGATAAAACATACTTTTATCGACACTTTTTAGCTAGTGCTGATAAAAGGTTCACCGGTTTTATAAAAAAAATCTAACTTTCTCCTCCTTCCTCACACCCCTCAAGCTCTCACAGAAGCCGATCACCACCGCCGCACCTCCTCCTCCTCCTCCTCCTCCTCTCTTGCCGCCTCTCCTCCACCATGAACCATACCTCCACCATGCGCCTCTCCTCTACCATGAACCATACCATTGTGTGCCTCTCCTCTATCGTGTGCCACACCTTGGTCGTGTGTGGACCAAACCGTTGTGTGCCTCTACTTCTCTGCGCGCCACACCTCCGTTGTGTGCCACACCTCCACTGAGCGTCACACCTCTTTCATGCGCCTCTCCTCTGTCATGTGCCTCTCCTCTGTCGGGCGCATCTCCTCCACTAAAGGACTCCTCCACTGCGCGCCTCTCCTCCACCGCGAACACACCTCCATTGCTTGTTGAACAACACCTCCATGGTGATTTTTATTCTCTTTCTTTTTGTTTGATAGTGATGTTGTGAATTATACGGGCTAAACACCCCCACTAAAAATCATGGTCGTTGGTGGTCCTTGTTTGTGCACTAAATTAATTTCATGTTGATTGGTTTTTGAAAATAAATTGGTGGTCCTCTAGTGAAACATAATCGTATACCCTGAATGTGTGTGTGTGTGTGTGAACATGATAAAGGTTATGCCAAGTATGAATGTATTGTAATGATCATGTTTATGAGTTTATCATATGGTTTTCACTTATACATTTTTATAAACTTTTTAAATTTTTTCCAATCATTTTTTCTGTTTATCAGAAGATATCTATAATACCAACACTCTCTTCACTTCCTCAAATGTTTCTTATCATTTAAACTTTGTTTAGGTATTTGTTTGTATGAAACTCTTTTTAATTGACATGCCTTGGGTGCTTGAGTATTTTAAATCCCTTATTCATCTAAAGTATATTGAATTATGCTAGTTTGGATTATAACATAATGATTCCTTATCAAGGTGACCTTAAAGTTAGCTTAAATGGGTTTCCCAAACTTCATTTGTCTGTATATTTTTAAAACCACTTCCTAATTCACTCTAATTGTTTTTGTAAATTATTTATATGCCCTTTTCATGCTCTTATATTTTTAAACAGTTGTTCAAGCCACCTAATGACCTTGAAACATTTTCTATTATTAAATCAAGAATTATACTTTATTTCCTAATTAAATGTCACTTTTTGAAGAGGATTTGATTGTTATTGGACTTTGGTGTTCTTTTTTTATCATTTTATAAATCTTATATATTAATTTGATTTAGTAATATGTAATGATATTTTATATGATTTTTGGGCACCCCATTATATATGTTTGATATATTTATGTTGGAATTTAATTCATTTATTATTTAAAAGTGGTGTTCATTATGTTTTGAATCATGTTTGGTATCCAAAATAGGATTTTATGTGTTCAACTTGGGTGAAAATTTTAAGGATCATTTTGGAAAATTATTAAAAATAATTTCATGTTTTGGTTATTAATGAATTATCACAGGCCTAGTTGGAACTTTATAAAAATCGTTTTTGATTTGGGTATAAGGCCCCAGCCTTAAACATTACTTAATCTTGAGTTATTACAAGATTACACCTTGAGGATCATTTTAGGTTTAGAGTTTTAGAGAATTAGATCGTAAAACATGCATTACATTCCACATTTAAACAAAATGGTTACATAAAAGATAGTATTCATTTTTCCCATCAATGGAAACATATCTAAAATAAAACATGGATTCATTCTTGAAACTTCCTTGACACTATAATCATATCATGTACCTTTCCCTTGACTTGTGAAAAACATTTCAAAAAAACTTGGGATGAGCATAAAAAGCTCAATATGGGTTATAAAAATATGGAAAGGAAACATAAGTTCATATATACATAAGAATGAAATCATACTTTACCCATAAAACATAATCACTTTAACATACCTCATCAAATCATGAATAAATCATAGAAATCATAAGACATAAAGGTAACTTGAGGCATTCATAACATTCTTACGTAGGGAGTAACCCTCTTGGTTAAGTTTGGAATACCCATCATAGTATATTCCATAAATATCTTCATAGAAACCTTAACATTTCACTCCTTCGCGTTACCCAATGCATTGGAGAGCTATATCGGGCTCACCCGCCCTTAGTTTATCACGGAACCACTCGTCTTCATAATAATGCCCAAGAACCTCAACATAATCGTATCACATAAAACATGCATAAAGGAAACATGACATTTCCACCTTTCAATCACAAGATATCAATACAACACATTGATATAAAAACATTATGAAAACCATTTTCAATACCAAAATAAAAGAAGAGTAAACATGGTATTTATTTTTCTTTTAAAAAAAGGTATGGCTTGTAGAGGAAGCTGAAACTCAAATAATGGTCACGGTGGCAGAGAAGACGTTGTCGCCGCATACGTATGACAAAAACATTCCCTTTTTTCGTTTATTAAACGCTTCGTATAAAAAAATATTCCTTTTGAATAAACGTAAAAGTCAAAGGAGTTTATACACCGTATAAAAGAAGGTTGTGTATAAAACAAAATATGCCTCAATGAAAGGAGATTGAGACGAAGTCCCATACCTCGGGTCCGACTTGACTCAGTCGTTCTTTAATCTCCTGAATAATAAACTTGAGTTAATTTCAAATTGTTTAAGAACCTTTTTCAAGTTAATTATTCCTTTTATATCACTTATTATTATGTCATGAACACTATGTAATTATTTAAGTTAATAACGGTCGTTTTAACGATCAATGGTACTTGAGTCAAAAATAAACCCTTTATAATTACAAGTTGTTCATGTATCCATTATATCCAGAATGGTATTCATGATGTATATATAATATATATCATATATATCCAGTACATTAACGCATTTATAATATTATATAACATTTAGAGGTAAGAAATGAAATGCACCTTTCATGGAGACGGTAAGCCGTACGTACGCATGAACACTGCTTCCATTTCTATTTCGAATTTTATGAAATGGAATCATAATGATATAAAGGTATATTATAATTCCAGTGTAACATCATATATAATATCATAACTCCATCCTTTATACGTCCCACATATGGTATTAACAAATCAAATCACTTTGAGGGGGCGGTAGTCCGCACTTCCTTAAATGAAGATATCGCGTTTACCCATAATGGAAACCATAAAGGTATGCCCAAAATGAAAAATACAGAAGCTTAAGGAAAACATAAACATATTATATATCATATATAAATATAGTGTCATCTTAATGTCCACCTTTGAAGGTGTTAAAATAATGTTGAACAATCATCGTTTCGGGAGACATAAATTCACCATCCACGGAAATAGTATGTTCTTTAACCATTAGATGTAGGTGTGTGTAAGTGTAGCTCAAATACTTCTTATAACATCATCCTAGTATATTTAAAATACTGGATTTGTTACAAAAGAAATTAATAAAAAGAGTTTAGGGGGTTGGAGAAGCAAAATAAAACAAAAGGACTCAAGTGAAGACATTACCTTAAAATCGGGTAACTCCCTTTGGTTTGAGCTCAAAGGATTCCTTGGGAAGAATTATGCCCAAAGTGAGGCTTCAAGGAGTAAGAGAGGGAAGTTGAGAGACAAAATTGGCAGGTTTTGGCCGATCCAAAGGCTTTGGAAGTTTGGGTAAGGAGGTAGAGGTGGGGGGCTTTTATAAGAGGAGAGGAGGGGCACTCTTGGAAAGTAAATAAATGTTAGTTTATTTTAAAATGAGTTTCGGATTAAAAAGGTCCCACATTGATATAATTCGAGGCTAAGGTGATAAGGGTTCGAAATATACCCATACAATAGGTTTTGGACATGTGTAGGTCATAGATTTTACATTATCTTTTCATTTTATTTAAATCCTTTATTAATGAGGTAATCGCTGCATCATCATGATGTCATAAATAATTTAATTTATTTAATGTTTAAAAATTATAAAAAAAATATCATGATGTATTAAATATTTTTATCTTTCTAATGAATATTTATAGTCAAAATTATGACTTGTATAACCCCATGTAAAAATTGTTTTAGTAAAACATCTCATGTTTGTGTCATTTTTACTTTTACATTAAATAAAAAGTTATTTATGTCATTTCCCAACCAAAGTGGCTCCATGGGGTCCCCAAGTTGACCCATTGATTTTATTGGTCGACCGTGTCACATCCAATAAGGGTAGGACATGTTTCAAGCTCATCTCATATTATTAAAACATTATTCTTACCTTAAATTACACTAATTACCTCTAATCGCGATTAAGAACTTAATAAGTTACTATTCACCAAAAAATTATTTTAATCCCATTTAACCAAATTTTACTTATTAATTACAGCCATGTATGTCAAATTTTTGAAAATCAAATCACAGAAGTGGCAAAGTTTCATTTAAACGAAAAATCAGTTTCTTTAACTACCACTTAGTGGTTTCACTATTCATCAAAAATTGAAGTTTTCAGAAAAATACCAAAACTTCACCCTAAGATATATTTGATATTATAATTTAAAAATGATGTCTATTTTAAAAAATTAAAATCATATAAGTTACATTAATTAATTTAATAATTAATTCCCGCTGTCATGACAAATAGCGTGTTTTTATGAAACATTAAGTATCAAAAGATTGACACTAGTTTAAGTCCAATTTCAAAGTGAAATTAATTACAATGACCACTATTGGATTAAATGGTAAAAATATATTCTAATTTCACTTTAAAACCAATTCAAAAGATAATCTAATCATATAAATAAATTAGATTAAAAAGCAATTTTGATGTAAAATACAGTATTTTTCACTATTCATAAAAAAATGAACATTGTCCGAAAAATACCAAAAATTCACAAAAAGTAAATTTTTATTTCCCAATCATAAATAATAAGTTTATTTTGAAAAAAATAGCTTATAAAATTGTCAAAATATAGATTTAAAAATGGTTTTCCATCAAAAGGCAGTAAAATAATCTTTTAAAAATATTAGTGTATTCCTTGCTTAAGATTGGATTTATTTTCATTTTAAGCCTCTAAAACACTATCTAATTCATTAATAGACATAGATAAAAATATCTATTATTCATTACTTACTTGGGATGTTACATACTTCCCCCCTTTAGAAAATTGCATCCCCGCAATTTATTTACTTATCGAATAAATGGGGGTACTTATCCCTCATTGCATTTTCAGATTCCTATGTTGCCTCTTCCATCATGTGGTTTTTCCACAAAACCTTTACCTGATTAATCACTTTATTCCATAACACTTGCTCCCTGTGGTCAAGAATCTGGACCGTTTGTTCCTCATAAGATAGGTTCTCTTCCATCTGAACTACCTCTGGACTCAAAACATGAGATGGATCTGGCATGTACTTTCTCAGCATCGAAACATGAAAAACATTGTGTACCTGAGATAAACTCGGAGGTAAAGCCACTCGGTAAGCAACTGATCCAACTCTCTACAGAATTTCATATGGTCCAATGAACCTTGGACTCAGCTTTCCTTTCTTACCAAATCACATCACACTTTTCCATGGTGAGACTTTGAGAAAAACATGATCACCTTCCTCAAAAGATAGATTCTTCCTCATGTTGTCTGCATAGCTCTTCTGCCTGCTCTGAGCTGTTCTCGTGTGTTTCTATATCAGCTGAAATTTTTCGACCAACTCTTCTACCAATTCTGGTCCCATCAGATTTATTTCACCCACTTCATCCCAAAAAGCTGGAGTCCGACACCGCTTCCCATATAACGCCTCAAATGGTGCCATCTGTATACTGGAATGAAAACTGTTATTATATGAAAATTCAACCAAAGAAAGATTTTGGTCCCAAATTCCCTGATAATCTATCGAACAATCTCGTAGCATATCCTCCAAGGTCTGAATTGTTCGTTCTGACTGCCCATCTGATTGAGGATGAAAAGCTGTACTAAAATTTAATTCAGTACCCAGCGACTTCTGAAGGCCTTTCCAAAAGTTAGAAGTGAACCTGGGATCACGGTCAGATAAAATGGAGAGGGGAACTCCATGTAACCTGAATATCTCTTTAATATACAAATGGGAAAGTTGATCTAGGGAAAAAGTATCTCGTATAGCAAGGAAATGAGCAGATTTATTCAAGCGATCAACAATAACCCAGATTACATTATTACCTCGGGGGGTCTTCGGCAATCCCACAACGAAGTCCATGGATATATTCTCTCATTTCCACTCTGGCACTGGTAAAGGCTGAAGCATCCCTTTCGGTAACTACCGCTCTGCTTTAACCTATTGACAATTCAAACACTTCACAGTAAAATCAGCAATATCTCTTTTCATTCCATCCCACCAGTAATACTCCCGCAGATCTTTGTACATCTTAGTACTGCCAGGATGAACTGAAAATGGAGAACTATGAGATTCACATAACAACTCTCTCTTCAACTGTGAATCACAAGGCACACACAATCTCTTCCCAAATCTCAAAACGCAATCATTATCAATGTTGAATTCAGGCAACTTACCTTTCTGAACCATCTCTACCTTTTTCTGCAACTCACTGTCTTGCTTCTGTGCTTGCTTGATTCTGTCTGATAGAGAAGATTTCACTGATACCTGAAACAAAACAGAATAACATCCTGCACCAACAACTTCTATGCCAAAGTTCATCGAATCCTTAACCAAAGGATCACATTCCAAATGCAACATTTCTAATGAAGCATTACTTTTTCGACTCAAAGCATCAGCCACTTTATTTGATTTTCCTAGATGGTAATGAATTGTACAATCATAATCCTTGATTAATTCTAGCCATCTCCTCTGTCTCATGTTCAATTATTTCTGAGTGAATATATACTTTAAACTTTTGTGATCAGTATATATTTCACACTTTACTCCATACAAATGATGCCTCCAAATTTTTAAAGCGAAAACAATAGCAACTAATTCAAAATCATGTGTAGGGTAATTTACCTCATGATTTTTCAACTGTCGTGAAGCATAAGCAATTACCTGATCATTATGCATTAGGACGCAACCAAGTCCTTTCAATGAAGCATCACTGTATATAACAAACTCACCATTCCTGGAAGGAAGTGCCAAAACTGGAGCATTCACCAATCTTCTTTTCAAAACCTGAAAACAATCATCACATTCTTTTGTCCAGATAAACTTAACACCCTTCCAAGTTAGCTTAGTCATTGGAATAGATAACCGTGAAAAATTTCTAACAAATCTTCGGTAATAGCCTGCCAAACCAAGTAAGCTACGAATCTCAGTTACATTTGTGGGTCTTGGTCATTCTTCAACAACCTTTGTTTTTGTAGGATCAATAGTTATCCCATCTTTAGAAACAATATGACCAAGGAAAGAAATTTGTTGCAACCAAAACTCACACTTTCTGAATTTCCCATACAATTTCATTTCTTTTAAGGTTTTCAAAATAACCCTTAAATGTCTTTCATGATCCTATTTACTTTTAGAAAACACCAAAATATCATCAATGAAAACCACCACAAACTTATCCAAGAACTCATGGAAAATTATATTCATTAAGTCCATGAATATAGAAAGTGCATTGGTTAGCCCAAAAGGCATTACTACAAATTTATAATGGCCATATCTTGTACGGAACGTGGTCTTCAGAACATCTTCTTCCTTTACCTTCAGCTGATGGTACCCCGATCTCAGGTCAATCTTTGAAAAATACTGAGCTCCCTGGAGCTGATCAAACAAATCATCGATATGAGGCAAAGGATATTTGTTCTTAACAGTGATGTTATTCAAGGCTCTATAATCAATACAAAGTCTCATAGAACCATCTTTCTTTTTAACAAATAAAACAGGAGCACCCCATGGTGATGTGCTAGGTTAAATGAAACCTTTCTCTAATAAATCTTGCAATTGCTCCTTTAACTCTAAAAGTTCAATTTGATCCATTAGATAAGAGGGTTTTGAAATTGGCTTAGCATCAAGAACTAAGTCAACAGTAAATTCAACTTTCCGATCTGGTATTATTCCAGGCAACTCATCAGGAAAAACATCAGGATACTCATTTACCACTGGCACATCATTAATCTGAACAGTTCCTTTATTTTCAATGATGTGTGAAAGGTAACATTCATTTCCATCTTTTACAAGTTTCTCGGCCTCTTGATATGTTATCAACAGTAAGGGTTCATTCTTGTACACAAACTGAAATTCTTTCTGAAAAGAAACTTCTTTAGCTCTACAGTCAATCTTAGCATGGTAAATAGAGAGCCAATCCATACCCATGATAACATCAAACTCTACTAGAGGTAGAACAATAAGGTTTGCAAGTAGGTTCTTTCCACAGATAAGGATAGGAAGATTCTTATAAATTCTTTTTGCCTCAACATTTCCCCCAGGTGTTTTTACCAAAATTTCAGGAGTCATTTCTTGAGATGGTATTCCCATTTTACTAGAAAATTTTTCAGAGATGAAAGAATGTGTAGACCCCGAATCAAACAACACACTGGAATAATCTGAAAAAAAACAAACAAAGTACCTGATACAACTTCATTTGATGGCCCGACATCTTCTGAAGTAGTTGCAAAGGATTTCACCACCCCTTTCTGCTTGTATTCTAACTGCTTCCCATCACTCAAGCTCTTTTTCGGACACTCGTTTGCATAGTGACCCATCTCATTGCACTTAAAACATTTCACTAACTGTAAATCAAATTTGAACTTACCATCACCTTAATCTTTTTTAGTGAAATCATGAGCCTTATGTCCCATCTTACCACATCGGTAGCACTTTCTAGAATTCAGAAGACATTCCCCAGCATGCATTTTACCACATTTATCACAAACTAGAAACTTAGTTTTCTTACCATCAGACTTTTTTGAAGAATTCTTCCCTTTCTCCTACCACCTCGGTCTCTTCTTCTGCTGGTTTTTATAGAACACTTGATCATCGGAAAACTCCATTTCCACCTTCTCAGCACATCGAACAAGCTTTTCATAACTTTTAAACTCACGAGAATCTAATTCCCTTCAATATTTTGGCTTTAATCTTGAGTAAAAATGATTGATTTTACTATCAAGGTCTCGTATAAAATTTAGAGCATACCTTTCCAATCGAGTGAACCTTTCTTCATAGGCAGCCACTGAGTCTTCCTCATGCCTCAATTCCAAGAATTGTTTTTCCATCCTAAGTCGAACATCCTTAGGAAAATACTTTTCAAGAAACATACCTTTGAATTCATCCCAGTCGAGAGCATCAATCTCATCAGCATCCCTGGTATTTTTAACCATCGACCACCACTGATCTGCTTCACCCTCCAAACGGTAAATAGCAAGACTAACCTTTTGATTGTCTGAACACCCCATGACATCGAAAATCTTCTCCAGTGCTTTAATCCACCCTTCAGCTAACACAGGGTTAGATGATCCTCTGAATGATGGGGGATGTTGCCTCATGAAATGTTCCACCACTGACATGTTCCTCTGCAGTTGATCTGGATGATCTCATGCATGGATACCACCACCATTTATCGCTCGAGTCAATTGTGCCATTACTGCAAAAAACTGTTCAGTTCCAATTCCGACCATCTCAGGATGCTGATTCAGAAGGTTATTTCCTTCTGTATGCCTTCCTAGCACTACTTCCCTGTTTCCTCTGTGGAAAACCATTCTGAACAAACATGTCTTAGATGAAGCAACATGGTAATCTTCAAATTCTATATCATTTCAATTTGACCATAAAAAAATATTTTTGGATAATCATTTAATAGAATTATAACTCCTAAAGTTATCTAAACTGACCTCTGATACCAACTATAAGGCCCCAGCCTTAAACATTACTTAATCTTGATTTATTACAAGATTACACCTTGAGGATCTTTTCAGGTTTAGAGTTTTAGATAATTAGATCATAAAACATTCATTACATTCCACATTTAAACAAAGTGGTTACATAAAATATAGTATTAATTTTTCCCATAAATGGAAACATATTTAAAATAAAACATGGATTCATTCTTGACACTTCCTTGACACTATCATCATATCATGTACCTTTCCCTTGACCTGTGAAAAACATTTCAAAAAAACTTGGGATGAGCATAAAAAGCTCAGTATGGGTTATAAAAATATGGAAAGGAAACATAAGTTCATATATACATAAGAATGAAATCATACTTTACCCATAAAACATAATCAATTTAACATACCTCATCAAATCATGAATAAATCATAGAAATCATAAGACATAAAGGTAACTTGAGGCATTCATAACATTCTTACGTAGGGAGTAACCCTCTTGGTTACTTTTAGAATACCCATCATAGTATATTCCCTAAATCTCTTAGGAGAAACCTTAACGTTTCACTCCTTTGCATTACCCAATGCATTGGAGAGATATATCGGGCTCACCCTCCCTTAGTTTATCACGGAACCACCCGTCTTAATAATAATGCCCAAGAACCTCAACATAATCATATCACATAAAACATGCATAAAGGAAACATAACATTTCCACCTTTCAATCACAAGATATCAATACAACACATTGATATAAAAACATTATGAAAACCATTTTCAATACCAAAATAAAATAAAAGTAAACATGGTATTTATTTTTCTTTTAAAAAAAGGTATGGCTTGTAGAGGAAGCTGAAACTCAAATAATGGTCACGGTGGCAGAGAAGACGTTGTTGCCGCATACGTATGACAAAAACATTCCCTTTTGTCGTTTAGTAAACGCTTCGTATAAAAAAATATTCCTTTTGAATAAACATAAAATTCAAAGGGGTTTATACACCGTATAAAAGAAGGTTGTGTATAAAACAAAATATGCCTCAATGAAAGGAGATTGAGACGAAGTCCCATACCTTGGGTCCGACTTGACTCGGTCGTTCTTTAATCTCCTGAATAATAAACTTGAGTTAATTTCTACTTGTTTAAGAACCTTTTTCAAGTTCATTATTCCTTTTATATCACTTATTGTCATGTCATGAACACTATGTAATTATTTATGTTAATAATGGTCGTTTTAACGATCAATGGTACTTGAGTCAAAAATAAACCCTTTATAATTACAAGTTGTTCATGTATCCATTATATCCAGAATGGTATTCATGATGTAGATATCATATATATCATATATATCCAGTACATTCATGCATTTATAATATTATATAATATTTAGAGGTAAGAAATGAAATGCACCGTTCATGGAGACGGTAAGCCGTACGTATGCATGAACGCTGCTTCCATTTCTATTTCGTATTTTATGAAATGGAATCATAATGATATAAAGGTATATTATAATTCCAGTGTAATATCATATATAATATCATAACTCCATCCTTTATATGTCCCACATATGGTATTAACGAATCAAATCACTTTGAGGGGGTGGTAGTCCGCACTTCCTTAAATGAAGACATCGCGTTTACCCATAATGGAAACCATAAAGGTATGCCCAAAATGAAAAATACAGAATCTTAAGGAAAACATAAACATATTATATATCATATATAAATATAGTTTCATCTTAATGGCCACCTTTGAATGTGTTAAAAGAATGTTGAACAATCATCGTTTCGGGAGGCATAAATTCACCATCCACGGAAACATTATGTTCTTTAACCATTAGATGTAGGTGTGTGTAAGTGTAGCTCTAATACTTCTTATAAAAACATCCTAGTATATTTAAGATATTTTATTTGTTACAAAAGAAATGAATAAAAAGAGTTTAGGGGGGTGGAGAAGCAAAATAAAACAAAAGGACTCAAGTGAAGACATTACCTTAAAATCAGGTAACTCCCTTTGGTTTGAGCTCAAAGGCTTCCTTGGGAAGACTTCTGCCCAAAGTGAGGCTACAAGGTGTAAGAGAGGTAAGTGGAGAGACAAAATGGTTAGGGTTTGTCCGAGACAAAGGCTTTGGAATTGTGGGTAAGGAGGTAGGGGTGGGGGGCTTTTATAAGAGGAGAGGAGGGGCACTCTTGGAAAGTAAAGAAATGTTACTTTATTTTAAAATTAGTTTCGGATTTAAAAGGTCCCACATTGATATAATTCGAGTCTAAGGTGATAAGGGTTCTAAATATACCCATTCAATAGGTTTTGGACATGTGTAGGTCATAGATTTTACATTATCTTTTCATTTTATTTAAATCCTTTATTAATGAGGTAATCGCTGCATCATCATGATGTCATAAATAATTTAATTTATTTAATGTCTAAAAATTATAAAAAAAATATCATTATGTATGAAATCTTTTTATATTTCTAATGAATATTTATAGTCAAAATTCTGACTTGTATAACCTCATGTAAAAAGTGTTTTAGTAAAACATCTCATGTTTGTGTCATTTTTACTTTTACATTAAATAAAAGGTTATTTATGTCACTTCCCAACCAAAGTGGCTCCATGGGGTCCCCAAGTTGACCCATGGATTTTCTTGGTCGGCCATTACACATCCAATAAGGGTAGTACATGTGTCAAGCTCATCTCATATTATTAAAACATTATTCTTACCTTAAATTACACTAATTACCTCTAATCGCGATTAAGAACTTAATAAGTTACTATTCACCAAAAAATTATTTTAATCCCATTGAACCAAATTTTACTTATTAATGACAACCATGTATGTCGGATTTTTGAAAATCAAATCACAGAAGTGGCAAAGTTTCATTTAAACGAAAAATCAGTTTCTTTAACTACCACTTAGTGGTTTCACTATTCATCAAAAATTAAAGTTTTTCAGAAAAATACCAAAACTTCACCCTAAGATATATTTGATATTATGAATTCAAAAATGATGTCTATTTTAAAAAATTCAAATCATATAAGTTACATTAATTAATTTAATAATTAATTCCCGCTGTCATGACAAATAGCGTGTTTTTATGAAACATTAAGTATCAAAAGATTGACACTAGTTTAAGTCCAATTTCAAAGTGAAATTAATTCCAATGAACACTATTATATTAAATGGTAAAAATATATTCTAATTTCACTTTAAAACAAATTCATAAGATAATCTAATCATATAAATAAATTAGATTAAAAGGCAGTTTTGATGTAAAATGTAGTATTTTTCACTATTCATAAAAAAATGAACATTGTCAGAAAAAATGGGTTGTTTCAGTAAAGGGTGTTTAGAGGTGATATGAATAGTTTTTTATGTCATTCAGATTGTATATGATTGACTTCATGATTGATTTTTATCTCCTCCATTTCATTTATCATGAGAACCCCAGTTACTTTGACAGGACCTAGAATATGTACTTACTAGATATTGATATGCTCTCCCTAATATGGGATTACATCCCCATACTTACTAGGAATCAATATTCTCTCCCTAGATATGGATCAAAACGCTTCAATTTATAAGCATTGATACATTCTCACTGAGAACCATTGTTGCACCAAAACCTCAACCAATCATACTCCTTGATCCCTCTATCTCCTATACATCCACCTTTAATTCTCAACATTGTTGAGACATTTCCTTATTCCCTCTTGGATCTGGATTCTCTTGGATACACATTTTAAAAAAATTATAACACTTTCATCTCATGGTTTCCCATTATAGTGAACACCTCACTTCTGACTAATTCAAAATCAATGTAACTTTTGTACTCTCCAAAAGTGGAAGGACATTTTCCTCTAAACTTTGAATCCTCCACCATTGAATATCAATCCAAACCTTACCCATTTTAATGGAACTACCAGTTTGTTACTAGTGAAATTCCACTAAACCTTAGAAAACCACTTCACTAGAGGAAACCTAGTAGTCTTGAAACCAAGACTTTCTATCAATTCTTGATAAAATAATCACCATATGTTATGTAACCAAGATTTAATACCACTTTTTGGTAACTGATAGTAGAATAAGAAAAATATCTGATACCACTATTTGGATTTGTTATAAATCAAAAATCATAATGTTAAACCCCAAAAACATAAATTAAACCCCCGAAACTTACAGATATCATAAGAAATTCCAAAACATACCTAAATTGAAATAAATCCCCAAACCTGATATACCATAACATAGAAGTAAAGATAAAACTAATTCACTACATCATATCTCTACTTTCTAGTTCCAGTAACCTCATGGTTTTGAAAATACCTCCCCCAGAGGAAAATGAGCAATAAAGGATAAATGCATGACATAAATGGAATAAGCACACCACATGAAATTTATGTTGTTTAGATGACAATCCTACTTCATAGGGGAATAAATTTATATTTTTATTAAGGGATAAATTGATTTATAATGGAAACATATTTTTTTTATCCCTAAATATCCAAAGCTATATGCGACACTTTATATACACCCTAGTCAAATAACCATAACAATACCTGTAATGAATCCTTCCATCCGCAAGCACTTTATGGTGAATCCCCTAAAAGGGAAAAATGATATAATTAAAGTGATTATAAAATAATATTTTCTTCTTAGCATAATTTTATATCTAAATATATAAATTATTATTTTATTACAACTTTAACAAATTATATGAATGAATTATTAACTATTTACATTCAATGTTATAAAGTGGTCATGGAATTTAGGTTGATGCATCTATCAAATGTACCAAACCTATATTTTCTTTATGAAAAAATCTTTAAAAGGTTCTATACTATTTTAGGAATTGATTTTGTTAACCTCATGAATGAGTTTAGGAGAGTTAATAATTCTCTTGTGACTTATAATGATACTCTCATCTCTTTGATTCTAGAGGTTACTGATATGAGTTCAGTTAAAAAAATTGAATGAATAGTCTTTGTAATGTCATTTATAAAGTCTTTTTGGAGATTTTAGAAAATAGACTATGAAAAATCATACCATATATTAGTTTAGTACAATAGTTCATTTCTTATTTTGAATTGAGACATGATGTACTTAAAAGGATCAGGAAAGGAACATAGTTTCTTGTAGTGATGAGTGGAATAGGGAAATTATTTGTGTGAAAGGAATGACACTTGAGAAATTTTTGATTATGTAATGGGTTAATGCTTATAGATTTTATTTGGTGTATTTATAAAGGAAGGAACCAATAGTAATTCATGTGAGATACATATACATTTTTTAGGGTGTAAAACCAATTGATTTGGTGTGAGCCAATGATCACTGGGATAATGCAGTGTTTGTACTAAATTAGAACATGAGTGTTTCATGGTTGTGAGTGTGGTCACTGACTATGGAACATATATGTTGGGACTCTGGTGTTGTGGTGAAGGATAATTGATATAACTAGACAATGGAAGTATAGTTAAGGGATATCCAATGGTGGGGAGCGCAATATCAAATTCTTATGGAAATTGTTATTATTACACAAACCTTTGTAATAATGTGATGGAATCATACAACACTGATTGATTTGAAATAAATCGATGTGTTTTATATGTATATTTTATAAAGTGTCTCTCTTGGGATCTATGTATTTGTGAAAATGTCTATATGGATATTTTAAAATGATTCAAGTGTTTTTAAATTTTTCTTAGAGGGTTGTCACTCATTTTAAATGATTAATATTGTTGGGTCCTGAAGTTTCTTTGAATGTTTCAAAAAAGGAATTTTGGATTTTTTAAAGAGTGTATGGAACTGATTGATTTATTTTAAAAAGGGTGTGTTATTTTAAAGAGGAATTTGTGTAAATGGTTGGTTTTTTTAATGGTATTTCAAGTGTGATTTTTTAAATAGTTTTCGAATGACATTTGAGCTGTAGTTTTTCCATAATCTTTTAAGTTTATATTTTTATAGAATTAGGAAAACCATTACATTATATCAATATTTAGTGAATTTATTTTGTTAAATACTAATATCACTGAATCAAATAGGATGGATATGAATAAATAAAGGATGGATTCCAATAGTTTGACAAAATAGTATGGAGATGGAGTGAAAGAGTTTATCAAGTTTTCAAAAGATCATGCATATAACCCTTATCAAATCCTTTTTCTGTGTTTACTCTATTGTTATTCAAGAAAAGTTAGTCTAGAGGAGTTGGAATAACACTTGATCTATCATGTAATAGATCGCAGTTATAAATTTTGGAATAAACACGGTGAAAAAGTGAATGTATCTAGTAGTTGGGATAACAGTGTGTTTTATAGATCATCTAATATGATTACAAGTGTGGACAATGAAGAAGACCGTATTAAGGATGTGATTACAGATGTGAATGATGATGAAGATTGTATTGATGAAATGAAAAATATATTTGAAGATGAAATTCATGATTTACCAAAATTGTTTGATTAGTTAAAGAGTTGTGCAAAGATGCCTTTGTATGGAGTGATGCCAGTTTTATAGAATAACTTTCTCTCTTGAATGACATTCTCCCAGAAGATAATGAGCTCCTGATCCGAACATACAATGCCAAATGAATGATGGGTATAATCTCTACAAGAATACACGCCTTTCTGAATGATTGTATACTATTTATCAAGAACCAAAAATCACTTAGAGAATGCCTAAAGTGTGGTGCTTCTCAGTAAAATAAAGATGAATCTGGTCCTTCGAAAGTTGTGTGTATGGTACTTTCCAATCATTCCAAGGTTTAGGCACCTCTATGGAAGTGAGGAGACTTGAGGTCAATTGATGTGGCACACAGACATAAGAAATAAAAATGGGAAACTACATCACTCATTAGACTCTCCTAAGTGGAAGAGAATCGATCATGAGTATCCTGATTTTGGAAACGAGCCAAGAAACCTTCATCTTGTGTTATCTAAATATGGAGTGAATCCTTTTGGTTTTCAAAGCAATACTCACAGTACATGATCAGTTATGTTGGTAAATTATAACTTCCACCATGGTTATGAATGAAATTAAAACACATCATATTGTCTATGTTTATATTAGGACCGAAAAAATCGGGAAATGATATTGATGTTTATTTTTCTCCATTGATTGAGGATTTTAAATTATTGTGGGTTTAGGTGTTACATTGTATGATACTTACAGAACTGAATATTTTACATTGAGATCAATATTATATGGGATGATAAATGAATTTCTTACTTATGGAAATTATTTAGGATATAGCATTAAAGGAACTCATGGGTGTCCCATCTGTGAACAAGGTACACAGTAAATTAGGTTGAAACATTCACTAAAAACTATGTTTTAGGACATCATAGATTTCTACCTTGACGATATAAGTATCAATCTTGTACGACATAATTCGATGGAAGTTCAGAAGAACGCACAACACTGTCTCCACTAACAGGTGATCAACTATTTGAGAAAGTAAAAGATATGGACACTGGTTTTGGTAAACCATTTTCAAAAAACATTATGAAAACCATTTGGAAGAATAGATCAGTTTGTTTTGAATTACCATACTGGAATTTTCTATACATCATACACTTTATTGATTATATTCATGTTGAAAAAAATGTATTTGATAGTGTCATCGACACATTACTAAATTTACTCAGCAAAACAAAGGATGGAATTAAGGCTAAGTTGGAAATGGTTGACATGGGAATACGAGAAGAGTTGGTGCTAGTGAAGGGTGAAAAATAAAGTTTTCTTCCTCCAGTTGCTTACACTCTTTCCAAGAATGAGAGATCAGTTTTGAAACTTCTTGAATGGTGTAAAGGTTCCATAGGGGTGTTCATCAAATATCAAGAACATCATTTCAGTGGATGACTTAAATTTAAAGGGTTTGAAATTACATAATTTACATGTTTTGATGCAAGATCTAATTCCTATAGATTTAAGTTGCATTTTTTCCAAGAATGTACATCATACATTAACAAAGCTCTGTTTCTTATTCAAAGCTATATGAATCAAAGTTATAGACCTAGTGAAATTACTGAGTATGGAAATAGAAATTTATGTCATATTATGTGAATTGGAAATGTTCTTCCCATTAAAATTCTTTGATATGATGGTTTATTTGATTGTTCACTTGGTGAGAGAAATTTTACTATGTGGTTCTGTACACTATAGATGGATGTACCCCCATTGAATGGTATATGAATATTTTTAAAGGGTATGTCAAAAATAGAATTCATTCAGAAGGTTTTATTGCAGAGCAATATATTGTTAAAGAATCCATTGAATTTTGTACTGAATACCTATCTAGTGTGGAAAGAAATGGTCTACCGAAATCTCGTCACACTGGGCAGCTTACAGGTGAAGGAATTTCTAGAAGAGAGGTTGTCACAATAAATATTACATATTAGGAGCAGGCCCACCTTTACATTTTTCATTACAGTTTGGAGGTTGACCCATATGTCGAAACCCACAAATAAATTATTAGTCATTTGAATCCATAAAGGGCTGAAAATTGGATATCAAATACACATAATTGACTATATATAGGATGGTTTTGGAAATATATATTTAAGGAGTTAGATGAAAACCAGGACTCGATTTCATAATGAATTTTATGGCTAGCCAGAGTACAAAGTGTGTATGTATTATCTTATAATTCTTATTTAATTAACGGTTATACATTCTATACTAATGAACATGATGAAGACAGTACCATGAATAATAGTATAGTAACACTTGTAGCTAAATCAATGCATGTTTCCGGTGCTAAGGATAGAAATCCAATTTATGTGAATATGTCATACTTTGGCATCATCAAACAAATATGGGAGTTGGATTATACAAAATTCCAAGTGCCAATTTTTCAATGCAAGTGGGTTGATAACATGAGTCCTATTAAAATAAATGAGTTGGGATTTGTAAAAGTTTATTTTAGTAAGGAAGGGTACAAAGATGAATCATTTATAATGGCATCACAAATAATACAAGTATTTTATGTTCTAGATCCCACAAACCAAAACTGGTTAATTGTTCTATTACCGACCAAAACCACTGAAGGGTCGATGAAAATTCAATGGAGGATGACCCTTTCATTGGGATGTAATAATCATTTTGTAGTGGTCCCAATGTAGATGGTGTTTTTTATGTCATAGGAGACCACAATGAAGGGATTTAAATAGTCGATAGAGGGGTAAAATCCCTTCAGCCTTTAAAAAAGGAGATTTTAATAATCTAGTTATATATTTTTTGTAATATAAATCGTGTTACCTTATGTTATTATATGTTCTCTACTTATTTTATGTAATATAAATTAAATGGTAAACCACTTATTAAGATAATTAATTCTACATGTGATGATTCTCCCAATCTCGTGGCACTACAGGTCTCTCAACCTACTACTAATTGCAATGCCGAGGCACAATAGGTCTCTCAACCTGATGTTGCTCACAGTGTAGAGGACCAACAAGTTTCTCAACCTACTACTACTACTTCCAGTGTAGAGGTACAACCATCATCTGTACATGCCGATGATAGCACTCATAAGTTCCTTAGTTTGATGGTGTTAGCAAAACTCCTTAAGGAAAAAGTGAAAGGCATCGAATATGAGGTCATATGGAATAAGAAAGGCTAGCATGTTAACTCCAATAATGCCATGTTAAGCAGTTACATTAGAATCTTCACTCGAAAACATGTGTTGATTGATGTATTGTCGTAGCACCATGTTGTCACTAGTTCTTAATACATTGATGTGGGGTGATTTTATGGTAATATTATGATATCATTTCTTTAATTTACTAAAAAATAAAATAATGAAACATTGAATTACTCTTCATCATCCCTTATAGAGTGCATTTATAGTAGATGACTAGCACAAGTAATATGTATTAAGGGTTTATGGAAGGATTCATAAAGTATTTTTCACAATTTTAATGAGATATTATCTTAAAGACACTAAAGGGAAAATAAACCCGCACCCACCTCCTCTTTATGCTCACCTGATAACCCAAGGAGTGTGGAATGCATTTACTAGCCGTCGTGTGGAGCAGTCTTTTTAGGTACGTTGTGTTTGGTAATACATTATTTGATGATATGTGTATTTATCACTTTTATTGATAGTTTTTATTTATGAAATAGCAACTAGGTGCTAAAAATAAGGAACAAGTAGCAAAACCAGTGTACCCCTACCGTAAAGCAAGGATGGGGTACGCATCACTTGAAAAAAAATGGTATGTATTTTAAATCTACCACAATAATTTTATGTGAGATAATACAACACCATAACTATGTTCCTCTATTTATATGTAGATTTATGAATCCAAATCCAAAGTTACTTCCATCCCATTCCATGTGATATGGAAGGAGACGCTTGTAAATAAATATGAGATTCTAATAGGTGAAAACACATAAAAAGTGTGGGAAACATGTGTAAGTATGACATAATAAATATTGGTTTTACTTTAAATAAATATTACATAACAATGATTACTTATTTTCCTATATTTTATATCTGAAATAGTCACAAGAATCATCAATGTCCAAACCAGATGCAGACATACTTTCGGTGGCCTTCAAGTAGCCAGAAGAGTATGGTTGCATTAGAGGTGCGGGTTTTGGGGAGACACCCTGAACATTTTTTTGATAAAAAAAATAAGAGGATAAAAGTGAAGAAATTAAAATCATGAGAGAAAGAGTATCTATAATTTAAGAACAAATTCAATGGTAGAGAGAGATCATAACAAATTTTATGGTGGGGGGAGAGAAGAAGCAACTCAAGAACAACTAGCGCGTGAAGATCCCGCCCCACCTCCACCAGCTTTGTGGTGAGCCATTCCCCTCAAAAACTTGTCTTAGATGAGGTAATAAATATTATAATAATTGTTTTTGTGAATTTTGAATCAGATAGACATTTATACCTTTCCTATACTGATATTATATTTGGTGAAAATGGTTTTGATTTATATCTATCTACACCCACCCATCGCCTTGTAGCGAGGGATATAGTTTTCAATATCCAGAATGCCATGCTACACAATAAACCACTTCCAAAAGGTCATTTCAAATTGTTGATTAACATAGTTCATGAGACGAGCACTAAGCTACCTATTTCAATTGATGATGAAGATATTCATAAGGTCAAAAAAACTCCAAGAACATTCATCGCATGGTCGTCCCAACTTGTAAAAAAACATTTCAACAAATAGGTATTAATTTAAAATATATTTTTCATGATAAAACTTTAACATTTAATGAAAAAATGTCAGAACTATTGAATATTATTACATATGGACACAGGGACGGGGGTGAAGAGAAAGAACAGCTCAAAACCATCTCAAGGATCAACCAACTGATCGAAACGATCTATCGAAATCACTTTAAACCTACTCATTTTATATCCGCATTTATTATCATTGTAGTCTCATGTGAATATGAAGTTGAAAGACGATGGGACTCACACAATTATTTTTGATGAAAATATGTACAAAGGGGAAGATTCAGATTTCATTAGTATTGACAATGTAAGTGAAATCTTGGAGTATGATTATCTAGGCAGCTCAGTTGTAAATGTATAAATGTAGTATGTTTTCATGATTTATTTTCCAAAAGTTGATATACTATGATAATTATGACTAAATAAATTTCATATTTTTCATGGGAATATATATGAAAATCAATTGAATGGATTTCCCCATGAACAAAAAATTTGACTCGTTAGTCCACACGTCACCTCTACAGAACAAACAAACATAGAATCTAAGAAAGAGGGTGAAATAGTGGAAGACCTACTCAAATCGTTTAACAGAAAAATTACAGATGACAAGATCTTCTTAATACCAACGATGTAAGGGTAAAACTCAATATTTTAAATATATCAAATATATTTTAATTTCTTTCATTACTTATTCTTTTTTTTTTGTTCTTAGGCAGCATTGGATGCTCATTGCAGTTAATTCAGATACTCTAAATATTTATTTCCAAGATTCAATGTGTGGATATCTTAAAAACCGACCACACATGATGGATTTTTTCAATTTTTAATATACTACATACAACATTTTATAACTAAACATCTAGTTATATAATTTATATTATCTTTTAATGAGGATTCTGTTATGATAGGGTGATGCATGAATATCATCTACATCATGGAATGAGGTCTGGGTAAAAGGACAAGAAACATCACAAGTACTATGACTAGATACAAATCAGGGTGTATATAATAAGATTTCACTATCCAAACACATATAAAAAATTTACTTATTTTTTTCTATGTTTCTGTAGTGTATGAAACAAACAAACGATAAAGACTGTGGTTATTATGTTTGTAAATTTATAAAATAGATTTTATTCCATGAAAAAACTAGCATCCCTGAAGAGGTATTTTTTAAAATAATTACTGTTGGATTTAAAATATTTATTAATCCTTTGTGAATTTATATTTTTTCAGTACTACCATGATTATAGAAAAAAATCATATTCACAAGATGATATAGATTTATTTATAAATTAATGGGTAGTATACCTGATAGAAGAATGTACACTAATATCATGAATATGTGACCAGTATGAGTCAAATTGTCTATTTTTATTTAAAATTGATAGTATTTTTAGTAAAAAAACAAGTGACATACTGAAAACTAATAAAATGCATTAGGATTGATTTGATACTTTAGAAAAACGATCCATAAGTCATTTGTGATTTGTAGTAATCAAACTCCCCTAAATCTGATGAATGGTGTGAATGTTATGAATTTAAGTGTGTATTTTTATATTAAATTAACAATAAATTTGGAAAAAAGAACAACTAACATACTGAAAACTGAGAAAATTCATTTGGATTGTTTTGATACTTTAGGAAAATGATCCATAAATCATTTGTGACATATAGGAATTAACCACACCTCAATCTGATGAACGGTGTGACTGATATGACTAAAAGTATCTGTTATCTGTTTAAAATTAACATTTTAGTTCAAAATATGTAACTTGTTGAAAACCAATAAAAATCACTCCAATTGTCTTTATAATTTAAGAAAATGATTTGTAATATCTTTATTATTTTTATGAAGTATTATCATGTCAAACCGATGCACGATGAGACCAGTATGAATCAAAATGCATGTTTCCAATTTGAAATGATATTTTAGTAAAAAACACAACTAAAATACTAAAAACTGAATAAATGAATTCATATTGTTTTGATACTTTAGGAAAATGGTTTATAAGTCATTTTTTATGTTTAGGAATCAACCAAACCTCAATCGGATGCACGGTGTGACTGGTATGACTCAAAGTGCCTCTTTTTATTTAAAATTGACATTAATTTTAGAAAAAATACACAAATGGCATATTGAAAATCGATAAAACGCATTCGGATTATTTTGATAATTTAAGAAAATGACCCATGAGTCATTTTTGATGTGTAGGAATCAACCCCACCTCAATAAAATGCACGATGTGACCATTATAAATCCAAATATGTATTTTTATTTAAAATTGACATTAATTTAAGTAAAAAGAACAAGTGACATACTAAAAACTGAGAAAATGAATTCATATTATTTTGATACTTTAAGAAAATTATCCATGAGTCATTTGTGATTTGTAGGAATCAACCATACCTCAATCCGACCCACAATGTGATCGGTATGACTAAAAGTGGTTGTTATCAGTTTAAAATTTACATTTTAGCTTAAAAAGTGTCACTCATTAAAAACCAATAAAACACATTAGGATTGATTTTATACTATATTATAATGATCCATCAATTATTTTTGACATTTATGAAGTAGTCTCATATAAAATTGATGCACGATGTGACCGGTATGACTCAAAAAGTGTGTTTCTAGTTTGAAATGATATTTTAGTAAAAAACAAAACTGACATACTAAAAACCGACTAAACGCATTTGGATTGTTTTGATAATTTAGAACAATGATCCATGAGTCATTTTTGACATGTAGGAATCAAAAACACCTCAATTTGATGAACGATTTGACCAGTATAAATCCAAATGTGTTTTTATTTAAAATTGACATTAATTTAAGTAAAAACAACAAGCAACATACTAAAAACTGATCAAAAAAATTCACGTTGTTTTGATACTTTAAGACAATAATCCATGATTCATTTTTAATGTATAGGAATCAACTACACCTCAATATAATGCATGGTGTGACCAGTATAACTAAAAGTGTCTGTTATCAGTTTAAAATTGGCATTTTATCTCAAAACATTTCACTCACTGAAAACTAAGAAAATGCCCCCTGATTGTATTCATAATTTAGAAAAGAAATTTTTAAGTCCTTTGTGATGTGTATGAAGTATTCTCACCTAAAACCAATGCACAATGTGATTAGTATGACTCAAAATACGTGTTTCTGGTTTGAAATGATATTTTAGTAAGAAAACACAACTAACATGCTAAAAATCAAGTAAATGCATTCAAATTATTTTGATACTTTAGAAAAACGATCCATGAGTCATTTTTAACATATAGGAATCAACCAAACCTCAATCTGACAAATGATGTGACTGTTATAAATTTAAATGTGACATTTAAATTTAATATTAATTTTAGTAAAAGAACAAGGGACATACTTAAAACCAAGAAAACTCATTCGGATTGTTTTTATATTTTAGAACAATGATCCATAACTCATTTTTGATGTGTAGGAATCAACCCCACCTCAATACGATGAAAAGTGTGACTTGTATAACTCCAAATGTGTATTTTTATTAAAAATTGACATTTTATTAACATATTCTTTCATATTAATGTTTAATTTATTTCTTTATATTATTACTAACAAAATATTTTTTTTTTATAGGTGGAACCTTTTTCTTGAGTTGTGAAGATTTTTTTGAAAACTAATACCATGGGAGGACATTTTCGAGAGGGGATCACGGATGTTAAAGGATGAAACATTAATGTTTTAAACTGTTTGTTGGATAATTTTAAATGTAATTATATAAAAAAATATTTGAAATTTATATAGCATTGTTCTCCAAACCCTTTTGTGCACTGATTTTTTCTTGTGTGCGTTGTGCAGGTGTTGTTTTGTACAGGTGATGGTGGGTGTGTTGTTATATAAACAGTACATCACAGGCAGCTAGGTCTTTATTAGTTCTATTTTGAGCACTGATAAAGTTGTCATTTATCAGCACTACAAATAGCGTTGATAAAGGGTGTCCTTTATCCGCTCTAAAATAGTGTTGATAAAGGGGTGGTTTATCTGTGCTTTTTTTAGTGTGGATAAAGGACCCCCTTTATCAGTTCTTTTTTAGTGATGATAAAGGGGACCCCCTTTATCTTCGCTAAGATTAACAATGCTTTTCTAGCACTGTAAAAAGTGGTTTCTAGCACTTTTAAAAGCACTATCTGTAGTAGTGAATGTTAAAAAATGGTCATATATTATTTTAAATAAAATGGATAATAATTATTTCCAATTGATTTATATAATTATTTTTAAATACATTTTTAAAATATTTTTATATATTTTATATTTAGATATAAATTTTATACATTACATATATATTTATATTACTCTATATTTACATATATATATTTATACATATTTACATATAATTTTATATTTTGATATAAATTTTTTATAATGTATATATAAATATTTATTGTAAATACATTTATATAATATATTTAATGATAATGATATATTTATAAAAATACATTTATATATGATGTATTTACACAATATTTATACACACACATACGCACATATTTACACACACTTACACATTTATATTTCACATATACACATACAAATTTTTACATATATGTATTTATTTTCATATATTAGAATATACAAATAAATATATTTTTTTGACGCACATATATTTATATATAAACATTGCTTATATAGGTATATATATATCAATTCATTTTTATATGGTAAACAAAATGTATATTTTTTTATTTAAAATAAAATGAATAATAAATATTTATTTCTATATGATTTATGTATTTGAAAATAAATTTTTATGTAAATACGTTTAAATATTTATTAATACAATTGATTTATTATATGTAAATACAGAAAAATATGTATATATTTAATTATAAATAAAACTAAAATATGAAAAATGATAAGATTTGAAAACCATAATATCAATATGAATGTAATACTTTTGAATAAATTTAGTATCCACTGAAAAAGGATGATAAGACCCTCTTAAATGTAGCTGAAATTCCATCAAATATTAAAAAATTAGAGTATCTCAACTAAAAACTCAATTTTGGAGGCCTTCCAAACCTTTTTTGACCTTGAAAAAATAGTGACTAGATCCTCTCAAACAATACGATATAGATCTATTCACAAACTTCGATTTGATATGTGGTAGAGTCAAAATGAATATCGAGATCAAAAGTTATGATCGTTTGAAGTTTAAGTCGTGTTTTCAACTTATCTTAGATCGTTTATTAATTTATTTAATCTTTATATAACACAATCATTATTAAATGACTATTTCTCAATAATATTTAGAAAAATATTAATTTTTATTAATTTTTCATTATTTTATAAGCCATTTTTTCACTAAATATCTTATATATTAAGTGTAAATTCATATTTAGTCTTGTATAAATCATACTTAACAAAATATATTATATTTATTTTAATATATTTATATTTATTTATTAATATATTATTTTTAAGGATATATATATATATATGAGATATAACTTTTATCGGTGCTATTTTAGCACTAATAAAGACCTCTCTTTGTTAATGATAGTAAAAAATACTGATAAATGGTATTTTTATCAACGCTGACAATTATCATCACTTTTTTAGCACTAATAAAACTGTCCTTTATCAGCACTAAAAAATGATCAAAAAGCACCCATTTGTCAAAAAAAATTAAGCACTGATAAAAGCACCCTTTATTAGCGTTTTTAACTAGCATTGATAAAGAGTAGTGCTTAATATTGTGCAATATGTAGTAGTGTACAGTAATGTTATAGTATATGTGGAACCTCCCCCCAAATTGGGGGTCATTAGGGGTTGAACCTCCAACCTCTTGGATGTGGACCAGTAGCCCATGACACTTTGGTATGGGATAGACCACATAATAATAATAATAATAATAATAATAATCATCATCATCATAATCATCATCATCATCATCATCATCATCATCATCATTATCATTAGAAATGGAACGAACCCTGGATTTGGCCCCAAATCCACGACCCTTAGAAAATTCATTAAGAAAAATGCACACACACAAGATACAAAGGGGTTTGAAAGTATAAAATAAGTAGTGTATACAAAGTCACCAAGTATGATAATTCATTAGATAAGACAATCTAACATGCCAAACATAACAATTATTTGTTAATTCAATTATAAATTAACAATTATTTTTTAAATTAAAACCTAATTAATATTTTATTTTTTAATTTGTAGTTATTAGTTTATAAAACAATTATTATTCAACTATAAATAATAATATATTAATAATTAAATATTAATAATCTATTATAAATAATCTATTATCAATTTTTATTTATCAATTATTTCATATAATCATGGTTCAAATCCTATAATCCCCCCTTGGAGGGGATTTCTGGGTCATTTGTGATTGACGACATAGTCGCTAATGCAAACGATGATACAGATGATGGCGTGGATATGTGTGCAAACCCAGGTACACATTGGTTAATTATAAGATATAGGCAAGGGGACTTTGGGCTAAGGTGATGTGGCCTTCAATCCATGTAATGGATTTCAAGCCATAGATTCTTTGAGTCATTCAATTGAAATGAGTTAACCATGGAGTGGGTCGATCCTTGGAGGGGGTGTTTCCTATCCTTATTTTCCAAGAGTTATGTGTATTATTTCATTTTCTAGTAACCAACATAACCTTAATAAATCATTTATCAATTAGTTTTTTTTAATATTTTTAGGGTTAAGCCCTCTATTATTAAAACAAGAAAGGAAAATCCATTTTAAACTGGGAAAAGAGGAAACTCAATACATGAACTGAAGGACCAAAGGCACAAATGCCTAATAAAACATGGATCAAAGACCCTAAACATGGATAAAAGGACCCAATGACCTGAAGTTATAGAGGAATCATGATTCATTCCAAGAACTTGTCAAACACCCCCCACCCACCCACCCACCACCAGAGAAAGTATCCAAGTGCTTCTAATCAAATATGATGCATCGCACCCCCTAGCTGAGATTTGTGTCATGCTGATCTGACAGGCGTGGAAGAGAACCCCTCCATCCCAAGTTAGTATATAGAGAGGACCAAATAATAGGTGTCATCACATCTGTATCTCTTTTGATTCTCCCACCTAACGGTGATTGTGAGGCACCTGCACCGTCAACCTGATGCTTCACATCATCTGACTAAAACACTTAACAAAAAGCCACAAGTTTGGGTAACCATCTACCCCACATTCAAATAAATAAGATGGTTGAATTATGGGTTCCAAAAAAATCATCCCTCTTTCAACGTCTTCCTCCTGAAGACACTAGTATGTTATGTTGTACTGCCTACCAAATGTTCCGAGATAAAAATTGGGCTCATCATATCACCTGTAACCTTGAAAGATGGTCCAAAGGTATAGTGGACCAAAGAACCAAGGAACATGGCCCAAAGGCCCAAATATTATGAAAATCCTAAACAAACAGTCACTTTTACCGCTTTCACCATCGCTACTGCCCTATCTTCCCAAGCTGCCACCGCCCTCCCAAATAAACTTTAGTGTTGAGGTCGAGCCATATCTATCATTTGAAGCCACCACCGACACCACTCAAGCAATGAACGCTGCTTCCCACCCTAATGCCTTATGGCACTGAGGCCACTATCATCTCCGACCAAGACAACAGATTCTATAGAAGTTGATTTCTCTCACCTAAATCCCTACCTGCACCAAATCCATGCCACTAACATTGCATGAAACTCCATCGACGTTGCCTGATGTCGAAGATGGTTCCACCTTCCTCGAGCACTAAGGTCATGTCACCATAAATAAAATGGATTAGAATCCCACTATATTTTATTTTTAGGAGTTCCCAAACCATGTGGTGGTGTCCTCTCCTCTAATATTTGAACATTTTTATGGTATCTCCTAATCCTCTACAAATTATTTAGAGATAGATACAAAAAACGGTCACAAATATTTTTTCCTTTATCATATTAGGTAAAAAAATATGCCCAAGAAACTCCTCCGTAGGGTTTTTCATCTTATAAATTGAATATTTGTTTCAAGAAGTTGAAAAACTGACCTCCATGATTGTAGCATGCTTTCTCGTAATCATACCATCCATATTTGTGTCCCTCTTTCTGTCTTTACCAGATGAGCTTGAACTAATCATAAGAGTTAATCTAGGGTTATCCTTGAAGGTTCCAAGTATAGTATAAGTAGTGTATGGGGAATTCCCAACTCTTATTTTTTTCATGATCGATGATTAATATGCGATTTACACAATGATAAAAAATTTTATCAACAAAATTAAATCTAATAGTGTAACACCTTGAGAGTTTGGAGTTTTTCTTTCAAATAAATTTAATATTTTTGATATTCGGTGTTACACACAACAATGAGTTTAGTTTATATTACACCTAACACTAATATTAGTTTATGTTACCTGAAATATTGAGTTTATCTTGCGTTACATGCAACACTATTTGTATTTTGTGATAAACCCAACACTGAGTTTAAATGAAAAGTAACATACTGTTAAAATATTATTATTTAATATGATAGTTATCACCTATCCATTGAAATAGTGGGAGTGAATAATATTAACTAAATTATAAAAATATATGGTCTATACATGAATTCTTTGGTGACCAATTAATTATAAATGAAAATTAAAACTATTTTGAAATAAAGGAATTTTATTCTGAAAATTATTTATATACACACAAACATGTTTTAACTCAATAAATTAAACAATTAACTTTTGGTGAATTATTTTAATTAAATTTATATATTATATATTCAATAAACTATTTAACATTAATCTTATATGTTTTTTAGACAATATGAAATAATAAATCGTATTTTAAGCTTAAAATTTTTATTTTTATAAAAACAATTTTGTCACTTGTTTGCGCATTTATTTTAAAACTAAATTTTTAAAATTTTAGAAAATTTATTTGAAAAAATAAATTTTATTTTTAAATCAGTAAATAAAAATTATCTTAGGGTGATTTTTTTATAATTTTTTAAAAGGATTAATTTTTTGACGAATAGTTAAAAATACTAAATTTTAATTAAAATTTGCATTTTTTTTTAATTATTTGTGAAGTTAAATTAGATTTTAATTTGGTTTAAAGAAAAATTATTTAAATTATATATAAATTAATCCAATTTAGTTCATTTAAATCATTTTCAAATTTAATTTTGATATAAACACCTTGTAAACTTTTGAACATTTTCTCTTTGAAAACCTACTTTCACATCACATCTGTAGGATTAGTTTTAAATTAAAATTTTCCACTTCTATGAATGGAATTTGAAAAAATGTATTCCATATTTTTAATCAGTATAATTTATATTATATACTAATTTCAACTTAATTTTTTACCATAATGAATAGTAAAAATAGTAAAAAAAATATTGCGGATAAAGTAAAAATGGGTTTACTGGGGTTAAATCAAAAATACAGGGATTCAAATGACTTAAAAACTTGTCTAAAATATTTTTTTTAGAAATATTTTGACCCTATAATGTATAATTATTTATAATAATTCATTTTGGACCCTTTTTTCATGATAAAAATATTGTTACACCTTTTTCATTTCAAAAATTACAAGTGTACCACTCACCTCACTTATAAAAGGCCACCCCCTCTCCTCTAATCTTCACACCTTAAAAACATTTTGGTTTGACCAAGTAATTCCCAAATAACTTTTAAAATTAACTCCTATAATCATATAATCCTCGTTTTGGTTATAAATCTAACCTTAGAAGGATTTTGGTGCAAAACTAAGGAGGTTACCCGAGGAAGAGGTAGTGCTCTTCATCGAGCGTATTTATTTTATTTATTCATACTCCTCCTTAAATTATTATTAAACCATGATGATATAATAAAATAAGTATATTATATATAATAATATGTTTTTATGTTATTTTAATTACCTAAAACCATCTCCACTTCTATACAATGGGTTACAAAATCATCGTTCATGTGTATGACAGATTGTCGCCTCGCGAATCGATGTCATTCATTTTTCCATTACCACCTCTCATGATTGGGTATTATGATGTATATAAAGTATATATATGATATTTATAACATAATTATATATATTAAGTAATTATATCATATATAACTTTTTACTTTCCATTCCTTATGGGATACGATAACGTCGCTTGTGTGTATGGCATATTACTATCTCGTAAAGCCATGTGATTTGCTTTTCACTAACATTTTAGGTGAAAGATAATAAAGATAAATTTAATGAATATATGTGATATAAATGAAATAATTATGATATTAATGACATATTTATCATTATAAAAATATACTATATCATTTTATTTCTTACCTTTTTACTCACTAAAGGATGATAACGTCGTTCATGTACGTGTTAGCTACCACCTTTACGAAGCAATGTGACTCTCTATTTTCATCACAAAACCAAATGGATGATATGTATAATTATATTTAAAGTAATAAAATTTTATTTATTATATTATTATCATTATTTAAAGATAAAATATTACTTACCTCATTTCCATTATGATCATTAAAAATAGAAACGTTACTTATGCGTATGTATGACCTACAATATCTATGATCGTAACACACTTCATTTTTAAAAACCATCCTTCATGATTGGTATTAAAATTAATATTTATGTATAAATATGATAATTATGTTATATAATGGAACTATGATCAAATTAATAGGATATAAAATAAAAAATCAAAATATACACGAAAAACAAGGCAGTTATTACCCAAAAAATGATTTTAACAAGGAGCTAATAATAAACAGGTAATAAATGGTAATGAGTAAATAATATATGGTATGATATATATAGGTTTGGTTATTTAATATATTTATAATAAATTTATATTTATTATACAGGATTTTCAAATGTGTACGAAGGAAGTCGAGATTTATGGTAAGAGATTTCTAGTCTCCCTTTTATTTTTGGGAGACATATAAAAATTCACTACTTGATTCTTTTTTATGGTGTATATACTACAAATTTGGCATGTTATAATATTAATATACATATTTTCATGATATTTAAAGTTTAATTTTATTTTATGCTTTATTGGGGCTTATGATTTAAATGATTACTAAATCGGTAAGGGATTTTTGTCTCACTTTTTACTTTTGTGAGTCACATGCCATATTCACCACCTATTTCTTTTATGTGGTGTATATATTTCCCATGAATTTATTTTATGATGATTCTCCTAAAAATTATGGGGATTACATGTCCATTTTAGGATCTCTATTTCATGGGTATTATGTTTTAAATGTTACCAAAGTGGTAATAGATTTATGTTATAATCTAATTATTTATCAAAATCAATTATGATTAAGTCTTCAATATTGAAATATTATAATCTAACTCTCAATAATACTCATTAATTTTTATCTCCCCTGGTTATTCATGATATTTTAAATTACTAGTACCATTTTATCACTCTTTTTTATTTAAAATAATTTAGAAAATTATTTTAAGACAAATCATTGTTATTTCACTCTTTAGTCGAAAACCTTTTTTCTTACAAAACTGTTTTTTCAAAAAATGTTTTCTAAAAAGTTTTTAAAATTATTCAAATGATTTATTAAAGAAATTTTTATCCATGTTTGAATTTTTACAAAAACAATTAAACGAATCTTCATGTCTTTTTCCAAATAATCCTCATTTAGATTTTACTAAAAATGTGAAAGGAATATTTGTTTTAATATGTACGACATGAATAGAATTTTCTACTATCATGAGAATTATTCTATATTAATATTACTTTATAATTTTTCAAATTTATTTTCAAAGAGAATTATTTTTAATTTTTTAATTAATTTTTAGTTTTAAAATGTTATTATTAAAGAAAATTTATTTTTCTCAAGAAATGTTCCAAGTGATCTTTCAAAATCATTCTCCATATAAGATTAAATCCTTTGATGTAAATTTTTCTTTACTGAGGATATTAACCAAGTATACCATTATTATTCTTTATTTGAATGGTTTATTATGAAAATAATTTTATGAAACTCATTTCTATTCCAAGGGTTATACCATGATAAGATTATTAGGAAACCCGCTTCTTTTTTCCATGGGTTATGCTATGATTAAATGAAGAAATGATTATGAAACCTATCTATTTTCCACGGGTGATGAAATTTTTATGAAACCCATTTCATTTCATGAGTTATGATATGATGAATTATTTATGATCTTATGGAATGCATATGTATGATTTTCATTATCTAATATGTGGGACCTATATCTCTCTCCAATGAATTAGGTAAAGATGGATAACTTATGAGTAAATATATTATGAATGAACCTGATTACATGTTCAAAATGTTATATGTGAACCATAATATATGTTCACAATGTCAGGTGTTAACCTTATTACATGTTCACAGTGTTACACATGGACCTATCTTTCATATCCATAATGTTATGTGTGGACCTGGTTGCATGTCCATAAGTTTATGCGAGGTCTTGATTTCATGTCCTTAACTTAATGAGTGAACTTGTATCTATTTATACATGTTCACAATGTTATAAGATAATGTACATGCCATAAATCTATGTATTGTTCCAATGTTATGTTATCATGGATAATTTTATTTTATTATATTATGATTCATGTCTTATGAACTGCCAATATTTATTTCATGACTCATGTTTATGATCTATGATATGCATGTTATGGTTTTCAAATGTTATTATCATTTTCTCTTACCCATTTTCTCATGTTATATAGATATATCCTTTGTTTACTCTTACTGAAAATATTATCACATAATTTCTTATATTTCCTCTATCTAGGTTATGAATAAAGGTTTTAAGTATGGTATATCTAGGAAGAGTGATAAATGGGAAGATCTTTGTTGGAGACAGTGAAGAAATTTCACCAAATTAGAAGATTGTGTACCTAGTCTCCAAAGGCACTAAAATATTACAGTCTTCAAGTGTTTGTTTTTATAATGCATTGGATATTAATCTAAAGAGATGTAATATCTATATATGAAAATCTTGGGTCACTATAGTTGGTATAAAATGAAAGGTTTAGTTAACCTCTAGAAACTAGGATGAGAAAACCTTAGTGAGATGCCTAAAGATATTTCTAAGGATATGTCTAGGGATATGTCTAAAGATAAGTCTAAGGATAAGTGTAAGGATGAGTCAAAGTATAGGAAAATGTATTATAATTTTAGTAAAGGATAGAGTGAGTGGTTTCTAAGAAATTACATACCTTTAAGGATACTACAAGTGGATATGGCTCTAGCACAGAGGTACCAAGGGGTAATAACTTTGAAAAGGGCATAATGAGATGGACTCGATCATCACCTAGTACACAAAAATGAGTATTTCTATACACCTATTTTGACACTCCCTGGGGATATGCTTCGTAAATTCACAAACTCTTTACAAACAATCATTAAATATTTAAATAGATGATGACTATGAATAACCTAGGATAAACCTAATGTGTCATAGATTAAAAAGAATGTGTTATGATTTATACACCCTAGAAGGATTTATCATGATTATGTGTTTCCCCATTATTATTATTGTTTCTTACACTATTCTTCTTGGTTTTAGTCAATGGTTGGAACCCAAAGGAACCGTGTTAATGTTGAATGAAATGGACAATACAATGATTGTCCTCCTAAGAAACCAAGTATTATGAGAGATAAAATGAAAAACCTCATTGCTATACTCACAAAAATTTCTCAATCTATGACTCATAGTGAAATCACAAACAAGAAAAGGAGGGAACAATTTTTTTTTGGGTCCTTCATGAGGAAACTCTCACCTTCTTTCAATTGTTTTTCTTATCCACTGGTTGATGATAAATGCATCAGTACTGCTGAAAATATATTTTCCATTCTCCAGTGTTTAGAGAATGAAAAATTAATTTTTCTTGTCTACCATTTGTAAGGTGAGTCAAATAAATGGTGGAATATTACTAAGAATATGAGGCAATGAGAATAAATTGACTTCATGAAGTGGGGTGAGTTTAAAATACTATTTTTCAATAATTAATTTCCTTGTAATCTTTATACAAAAATGTAGAAGGGATTAATAGATCTTAAATAGAAGGAGGATAATATTTTTGGTATCTATGGAGAAAATTCTACAAGACTTGTGAGGTACTCTTCAGGTATTATCATTCATCTTGAAAGTATGTTTGGACTATTCTTTAGTGGCTTAAAACCAAATCTATGAAGGTTGATAGCCATAAGGGACTTTAGATGCTATGAAGAAATCATTCTATGTGCACTAAAAGTGGAAATGGAAGCTAGAAACACTCTTGGTTCTGGTGGTAAGAAAAGGAATATTAGGTTCTATGTAAATTATAATGATATGTCACATGAAGGGAAGATAATGTTTCAAAATCCTACTTGGAAAAACTATGGGAAGGAACACTTAGGTGAGTGATTAAAATGAACAATAAGGCATTTCAAGTGTGGTGAGTCTATTCATAAAGAAAAATAATATATAAGTAGTGTGAAGAGGATAATCACTGAAATTAATAGAGATAGAGATCAAAATAATTCACCACTCACACTCCAGTGTTTCAAGTGTAAGGAGTTTGGGAATTATGTGAATCAATTCCCCAATCCAAGGGCTAATGTGGATAATAAGCCACAAAAACCTATGAAGACAAAGGATAAAGAGAAAGATTATAAAATCATAATAGATGAAGTGAATCATGATTATTATGGAACACTTATCCTCCCCTCCTTAGTTTGGAATTTCCTGTTTGATTTTGTATGAATGAGCCCTATAAAAATCATATTGTTAATCCTTTAGCTAAATTTCGTTTGATTATCTCCCTCTATATAGATTCTGTAATAATGAAATCATATTTGATATTCTAACAGTATAAGGATTAACCCAAGATTCCAATGAAAATGTTTTTATATAAGATAAGATATTATATAAGGAATAAAGGGAGAATTAACATTTGGAAGTGCATATGTATCCCTGTAATATTAACTTAATAGTTATGTATACCATTATGGGTTTATGAGTTTAAGGTTGATTATAGGTTTAAAGTCATTGAAACCCCTTTTTAGGTTTTATGTGATTGGATTTTCTCAAGATTAAGGATATTTTAAGAGACATTTATTGCAGAATAACACATTAGTTTCATATATGTTTTAGTAAAAAATTTATTTGAGGAGGAATTCCTGTACACTTTGTGGACATATGATTAAAGGTACTAATAATATTTAGGGTTTATATTATATTTGATATTGATGTAATTATGGGTTATAGTTTATCACCTAAAGAATTCAGCATGTTAGAGTTGGTGTCCTAGGACTAACTGGTTGTACATTGATTACATGTCTACTAAATGACTTGAATATTAATTAAACATCTTATTACATAATGTTCAGTGTTCTTCATAGATTTAATTTAATAATGTCCAAGAGTATTCTTTGTATTGATAAGGTCATATAAGTTTCCCAGTAGGATGAGAATCTTGAAATTCTATGAAAATATTCTTAATATAGTTTTGTGGTTGGATAATATACTATGATGAGACACATGGTATTTAGACCATCAGGTGTGAGTGCTCATAAGCAGATGAGGATTATTATCATGAAGTTATTACTTTTTAATATACAAGATGAGAGATTATGAGAAAAGACCCACCAGTATGAATTATGCATGTTTTGGTGTCATTGGATGTTCTTATCTACAAGAATGTGTAATGGTCCTTAGAGTTTAAGATTATCATTAATGTATGTCATGACTCATGCACTTAGATTTACTGACCAAAACCATTATGCCATATGTTGGCGGGAATTAGGGTATTTTGGGTGCATCATGATTAAAATTTCATTAATGGATAAGTAAAGTAAGTATTTTTACCTTCCATATTTGTAGAAGTAGATATCTCATCCCTTTGATTGGAATGAAACCATCGCATTAAATTCTATGTTCATTGTGTAACGACATGTTTATTTATGGAATTCAAAGAAATACGTGTTGAGTAAATAGGTTGATGAAACCATCATGAAACCTATTTGATAAGATATTGTGACAAATGTATTATATTACACGGTGATCATTCATATGTGGTTGTCGACATTGTGACATTAAGTTCTTTCTCTTGGTTTCCTTGACCCGTTTCTAGATAGTAATCTTGGACTTTAGGCATGCTCACCTAATGACAATGAGAAATAATCATAGAGGATCACACACTAAGTTTTTCTATTGAATTTGATTAAATTCTATTTGAGTTTAATCAATGGAATAAATATTATCCTCAATTCTGATTAATAATTCTATTCAATTTATATTGATCACATAAATTAAATAAATATCTATTCACCGTCATGTTAATAGAATTATATTTATTCATTTTATTTTATATTTAATAAATATTTATTAGTCGGTATGTGAATAAAATGTTTATTTATGAATTATATTTTTATTCTGGTGTTCAATAAATGAAAGAGGGGTTCTAACTGACCAAGACCATGTCTGGTGACAAATATTAATTAACAAGTCGGTTAAATAATATTTGTTATTGTACAAGTTGTCACACACTACAAAATAATAATAATATAATTATTATTATGTGAAATTGGGTTTATTAAAGTTAATAAATGTTATTTAATTTCCAACATGCAATTAAATGATATTTTAACTTAAATACTAACACTATAAATAAAATGTTATGTCTATTGTGTAAAGAATACAAATTTAAGAATAGAGAATTTTTTAACACAAAAAATTCTATCTTGAATCCCCCTTCTCTATCCACATTAAGAACATGAAGCACGAGATAGATTTATTCAAGAATGAATAATGAGAGATCAATAATGAATAACATAAGACATTCAACTTGTTGTGCTAGTACCTAAAGATCAAGTTGTGTTTCTTAGAGATCATAGAAGAACTTTTGGATCACCACTAAAGGAATTCTATCCTTGGATCCTAATGGAACAATGAAGTTAATCCACAAGGGTCTTTTCAGATGATCAACATTCACCAAAAAAGAAATTTCCTAAGCCTGGGTTTTTATTTCTTCAAATATTAGATTAATTAATTATTAATTTGATGTGAAAGATCCCCTATCTTTGTTTTGTGCAACAATTATTAAAATAAATTTTAATATATCATCCACCACCATAGGCTTTCACTGTGACCGGAACCAACACAACACACTTCACTATTACCAGAGAAGATTTATCTTTGGATCATCTTTCCAAAATATACATTAATGAAGTAGTAAGGTTACATGGAGTACTACTTTAAATTGTATCTCATCACGGTATAAAGATTAACTTTAAGTTTTAATGAATTATTCATCAATCTTTTGATATAGAGTTGATTTTCAGAACAATGTATCATCCTTAGTTATATGGTTAATATGAGAGAACAAGTAAAACCCTAGAGGATATGCTACGATCTTATTCTATGGATTTTAAAGGTGGTTGGGATCAACACCTTCCTCGAGTTGAGTTTTCTTATAAAAATAGATTTAACTAAAGAATTTAGATGGATCCTTATAAATCCCTTTAAGGAAAGAAGTGAATAAATCTAATGTATTGGGATGAAGTTTCAGAAAGAAATCCATTGGGACCTGAGCAAGCTAATGAGATGGTAGAGAAGGTTAAATCCATTCAAAAACATGCAAGGGTAGCACAAAGTTGACATAAATTTTATGCTAATAATTTTTGATTTGATCTAGAATTAGAAGTTTATGAGAATGTCTTTTTATTAATTTCTTTATAGAAGAAAGATGGAAAAACTAATCCCTAGATATATTGATCCCTTTGAAATACTCGATCGTATTAGGATAATATCTTATCATTTGGTAATTCCACCAAACCTCTCTTAGGTTCACGATGTATTCCACATAACTCTCTAAAGGAAGTATATATCTAATCCATCACATGTACTGAACTCATAGATTGTACCACTGGGGCATGATATTTCTTATGAGGAATGATTGGTAGAGATTTTGGATCAAATAGAGAAAGTTCAACGAAACAAGAAAACTTACCTAGTCAATGTTTTGTGGTGAAACCACTAGCTTTAGGAATCTATTTGGGTACCTGAGGATGTATTGAGGAAGAATTATCCTCAGTTTCTGGTATCAAAGTGATAAATTTAGAGGGAAAATTCATTTTAATAGGGGTAGAATGTAACACCCTGAAATTTTGGGGAATTGTTTTCTCATTTTTTTTAAATAAATTTAATATTTTAGATATTTTATGTTACATAAAACACTTAGTTTAGTTTTTGTTACATGAAACACTAATTTCAGCTTTTTTTATTTGAAAAAATGAGTTTAGTTTTTGTTTCATGCAATACTGAGTGTAACTTGTGATACACACAACACTAAGTTTAAACAAAACGTAACATGTTATTAAAAAATTATTATTTAATATGATAATTATCATCTATCCATTGGAATGAAGGATTTGAATAATATTAACTAAATTATTGAAATATATTGTCTATATGTGAATTATTTGGTGACCAATTCATTATAAATTAAAACAAAAACTATTTGTAAATAAAGGAAATATTTTTCTGAAAAAATAGCTTTTATGAACACAAACGCATTTTACCTAAATAAATTAAACAAAAAACTTTTAGTGAATGATTTTAATGAAATTTATATATTATATATTTAATAAAATATTCAAAATTCATTTTATTTTTTTATAGATAAGGGATAAGGATAAATCCAATTATCTGCTTAAAAAATGTATTTTTCTAAAAATCGGTTTTGTCGCATTTTTGCACAATTATTTTAAAACTAATTTTTAAAACATTTATAAAATTTATTGGTAAAAAAATTCATTTTTTACATCGTCATATCAAAATTATCTTAGGGTGATTTTTTGATAATTTTCTGAAAAGATTATTTTTTTATGAATAGTGAAAAATACTAAATTTTAACTGAAAATTGACTTTTTTTTAAATTACTTATAAGATTAAATTACATTTAAATTTGGTTTTAAAGTAAAATTATATATTATATATATATATTGATTCAATTTAGTTCATTTAAATCCTTTAATTTTTATATAAAAACCTTGTAAACTTTTGAACATTTTCTTTTTGAAAACTCATTTTCTCATCGTGTCTGGGAGATTAATTTTGAAAAAAATACCATTATGTGAATAAAATATATAAAAATGGATTCCATATTTTAAATCATAATAATTTATATTATCTAATAAGTTCATCTTAATTTTTTACCATAATGAATAGTAAAAATAGTAAAAATTATTTACCACGGTTAAGGTAAAAATGGGTTTACTGAGGATTAAACTAAAAGGTTAAGGGTTAAAATGAATTAAAAACTTGTATAAAATCTATTTTATAGATATATTTAGATCCTATAATTTATAATTATATATAATACTCCATTTTTTACCCTTTTTCATGTGAAAAAAGTGGGCACACCTTTTTAATTTCAAAAATTACAAGTGTGCCACTCACCTCACTTATAAAAGGCCACCCCTCTCCTCTCTTATTCACACTTTAAAAACATTTAGTTTCATCTAATAACTACCAAAATAACTTACCAAATTCCCTCCTCTCATTATATAATAATTATTTTGGTCATAAATCCAACCTCGGAAGGCTTTTGGTGAAAAACTAAGGAGGTTACCAAAGGAAGAGGTAACGTTCTTCATCGAGTGTTTTTATTTTATTTATTCCTCCACCTCCTTAAATTAATATTAAACCATTTTTATATAATAAAATCATTATATTTCATATAATTAGATTTTTTTCTATTAATTTCAGTACATAAACCATCTTCACTTCCATCAAATGGGTTACGAAATCATCATTTGTGTATACAACGGACTACCACCTTGCAAACCAATGTCATTCATTTTTTCATTGATGCCTCTCACATTTGGGTATGATTATGAGTATAAAGTATATATATTATATTTATAAAATAATTATACCTCTGGATTAATTATATAATATATAAATTTTTACTTTCCATTCTGTAGGGGATACAATAATGTCGCTCGTGTGTATGGCGGACTACCTCCTAGCGAAGCGATGTGATTCGTTTTTCACTAACACTTTCCATAGAAGATAATAAGGATAAATTTAATGAATCTATGTAATATAAATTTTATAATTATTATATTAATGATATATTTATCATTATTAAAATATAATATATCATTTTCTTTCCTACATTTGTAGTCACTGAAAGATGATAACGTCATTCATGTATATGCGGACTACCCCCTTCACGAAGCGATGTGACTCTCTCTTTTCATCACCAAACCACATGGATGATATGTATAAGTATATTTAAATAAATTATATTTTATTTATGATATTATTATAATTATATAAAGATAAAATTTTACTTACCTCCTTTCTATAATGATCGTTGAAAAATGAAAATGTTACTCATGCATACGTGCGGCCTACCGTCTCCATTATCGTAACGTACTTCATTTCTCAAATCCATACTTAATTATTGGTATTAAAAGTATAATTTATTTATAAATATTAAAATTATTTCATTTTTATTATTCTTTATATAATGGAACCATTATCAAAGTAAGAGGACCAAAAATAACAAATCAAAACATACATGAAAAACAAAGCAGTTATTACCCAAAACAAAATTTTAATAAGGAATTGATAATAAATAGGTAATAAATATCAATAATTAAATCATATATGATATTATATATATAAGTATGTTTCTTTAATAGATATATAATAAACTTATATTTATTATACAGTAGTTTTGAATGTGTATGAAGGAAGTCAAGACTTAAGGTAAGAGATTTCTGGTCTCTCTTTTATTTTTGGGAGACATATGAAAATTCACCAATAGTTTCTTTTTTGGGGTGTATATACTACCCATTTGACATGTTATATCATTAATAAACCTATTTTAATTATATTTACAGTTTAATTTTATTTTATTCTTTATTGGGGCATACAATTAAAAATATTACTAAAACGGTAAGGGATTACAGTCTCAATTTTTACTTTTATGAGACACATGCCATATTCACAACCTATTTATTTTATGTGGTGTATATAATTCCCATGAATATATTTTATGATTATTATCCTAAAAATTATGGTGATTATGCATCCATTTTATTATATCTCTTTCATGGGGATTGTGTTTCAAATGTTACCAAAGTGGTAATGTATTCATGTTATAATCTCAGTGTTTATCAGGATTGCTCATGATTAAGTATCTAAAATAGAAATATTATGATCTAAATATCTATAATTATTATTAATTTTATTATCCTATGGTTATTCATGATATTTTAAAGTATTTTCACCATTTTTCTACTCTTTGGTAATTAAAATAATTTATAAGATGTTTTTTAGAAAAATCATCTTTATTTCTCTCTTTGGCTAAAAACGCTTTTTCTTCCAAAATAATTTTTTCTAAAAATGTTTTCAAAAATGTTTTTAAAATTCTTAAAATGATTTATTAAATAAATTTTTAAACATTTTTTACTTTTTAAAAAAATTGAAAGGAATATTCATTCCATTTTACAAACAATGACCGTTTGGATTTTACAGAAAAATGTGAAAGGAATCTTTGTTTAATATGTAAGGCGTGAAAAAAAATTTCATCCATCATGAGAATTATTTTATTTAAATATTCCTTTATATTTTTTCATGGTTTTTTTCAAAGAAAGTTTTTTTCAAAAAAAAATTAATTTTTTTTAAATATTTTTTTTTAAGAAAAGTAATTTTCCTCAAGAAATGTTCCAAGTGATCTTTAAAGATCATTATACATCTATGATGACACCCTTTAATGTAAATTATGGTTTATCAGAGATATGAACCAAGGATACCATTATTATTATTTATATGAATGGTTTATCATGAAAATATATTTATGAATCCTGTTTCTCTTCTATGGGTTATACCATGATAAAATTCTTATAAAACCCGCTTCTTTTTCCACAAGTTATGGTATGATGAAATGATGAAATGATTATGAAACCTATCTATTTTCCATAGGTTATGATATGATGAAATGTTTATAAAACCCATTTTATTTCATAATTTATGATATGATGAATTATTTATGATATTTTAGCACACATACATATGCTTTTCATTATATGATAGGTAGGACCTATATTTCCCTCCAATGCATTGGATAAAGATGGATAACTCATGAGTAAATATGTTATGCATGAACCAGATTAAATATTCACAATTTTATATGTAAACCTAATTACATGTTTACAATTTTAGGAATGAACCTGATTACATGTTCATAATGTTATTTTTAGAGATGTCTTTCATGTCCACAGTGTTATGTGTAGACCTGATTGCATGTCCATAAGTTTATACAAGGGTTAGATTTCATGTCCTTAATGTATTAAGTGAACCTATATCTATTTATATATGTTCACAATGTTATAAATATTATGTGTATGCCAAAAATCTATGTCTTATGCTAATGTTATGTTCTCATGGATCATGCTCTT